>JAEHOE010000027.1:0-600000 GCA_016858145.1 Edaphochlamys debaryana | reverse complement strand
CCTGGCGGCGGGCCGTGACGGCGGCGGCGGGTCGTACCCATTGCAGCTTCAGCAAAACCCCCGGGAGCCCCAGTACCGCCTGTACTACCAACAACCCCTGCGCATTTCTGAACACTCGCACCAGCCGCCGCCGCTGCAGCTGCTGTCTCAGTCACAGCAGGCGGCGCCGTTGCGGCTGCAGTCCCTACAGCAAGGGATATCATCTGCCAAGGGCCCTCCCTCACCCCTTGCCTCCCCACTCCACGACTCTCGGCCACCATTCTCAGCCCACTCTGACCGCCCAACCCGTGACAACGGTGGCGGCGGCGGCGGCGCACGGGCAATGACGCCGCCTGGCAGATCCGCCGCTGGCGGCGGTGGCGGCGTCGGTGGTGGCGGCGGTAGCTCAGCCAACGGCATCGTCGCTTTCGTGAAGGATGGAATCCTGACCGTACAGGTTCCGTTGGATCCCAACGAGATGGCGCCTGGATCCACGGCCGGTTACGCCGTAACGCCCATGGATCTGTCCACCGGCCAACCGCTGGGCCCCAGCCATCTGCTCAACACGTCGAGCCTCGTGGCGGCGGCGGAGCGCGCCGCCGTACGGCAGCGGCTCCAGCAGGGGCTGCAGCAGGCGGCCGCCGCTGCTGCGGCGGCTGGCGGCGGCGGTGACGATCGGCCGTTCCTGCAGCTCATGCGCTTCCCCGACGGCCAGCGGGGCGACGGCGGCGGCGGCGCGAAAGGGCCAGGCACGGCGGCGGGCCAGGGCCGGCCAGTCCGTCTCATGCCGGGCCTCGACGGGCGCGGCAGCGGGGACCAGGGGCTGGGCATCAAGCAAGAGTCGGGGCATGGGCCTCAGTCGTCGCAGGGCCGGGACAGAGACCGGGACCGGGATAGGTCGGACGGGTGGGAGGATGCCGGCGCGGCGGCGAGCGCCAACCCGGCGGCGGCGGCGGCAGCCGCCGCCATGGCGGCGTACCGCTCCGGCAACCCCAACGCCGCCGCCATGGCGATTGCCGCCATCCGCCAAAACCAGGACCACTTGCAAAGCCTCCGTCAGCAGGGTCAGGGCCAGGGCCAGGTTGGCGGAGTCACGCCGCTCGGCAACAGCAGCGGCGGCCGCCACGACGACGACCCGCGCCGCCGCAGCTCCGACGGGCCCGAGGAGACCTTCTACCGCAACAACGCACTCGCTGGCGGCGGCGCCGCCGGGCCGGACTTCGCGCGCCGCAGCGGGCCCTCCGCCGGCGACCCAGACGTGGAGATCGTAGGCGAGCGCACCGTCAGCGCGCAGCCTCTTAGTAATGCCGCACGGCGCGGTTTTAGCCGCATGTCGTACGAGTCGTACGACACGGCTGGCGGCGCGGCGGCGCAGGCCGACGCGCTGGCCGCTGACGCGGATGCGGCGCGCAAGCGCGCTCGCGTCGGCTCGTTCTCCCTGTCGGCTGTCGCACCCGACTCGCGTCAGGGCCCGGGTTCAAACGCGGGTCAGGCGCCAGCGGTCAGCGGCGCGGCGCTGGCTGGCATGGGTGTGTTGAGGCTGGCGACGCTCGCCTCCCACCAGCAGCAGCAGCGGGCGGCGGAGGCGGGGCGCAGCACGGCGGAGGCGCAGCTGCTGGCGGCGCTGGGCCACGTGCAGCGGCAGCGGGCCGAGGCGGCGGCGGCGGCAGCCGCCGACGCCGCCGCAGCCGGCGGGAACGGCCGCTTCGGCCGCAGCTCCGGCGGCCCCGCTGCGTCCTCCGATCACGCGCCCGCCGCCGACCCCGGGGCCGGCCCGGACGATGCAGACACAGTGGAGTTCCTGCGTCAGCAGCAGCAACGCTCCGCCGCCGTCGCGGCGGCCCTCGGCCTGGCACCCGCGCGTCAGCTGGCGCTGCTACGGCAGGTGCAAGAGACGCTGCAGGCCCGTGGCGTCGGCGGCGGTGCTGGCGGCGGCGGCGGCGGCGGCACCGACGCTGGCGAGTTCCTGCGCGCCGCCACCGCTGCCGCCGCCGCGGCAGCGGCGGCGGAGGCCGGCCGCTGGCCCGGCGACGACCCGCACGCCAACGCGCCTGAGCTCGATCACGAGCCCAACCGGGCCGACTCTGGCGGCGCCGCTACGTCCAGCCCACACGCCCGGGGCCATGGCGCGCAGGCCAACAGCGACCCCGAGTATGAGCTCGGCGCGTCGCCGGCGCACGGAAAAGGCAAGGGCCGCGGCAAGAAGGGACGCGCTGTGGTCCACGACTCGGCCGACGCATCGCTGATGGTGGAGGGACCCAAGGGTCAGCTGCTCAAGCTGCGGCCGGGCCCCGCGGCGGCGCGCTCCACGGGTGCCGTACGGTATCGCGGCGTACGGCAGCGGCCCTGGGGCAAGTACGCGGCGGAGATCCGTGACCCCGTCAAGGTGCGTGCGATGCGCGCCACTTGTGGCGTGGGGGTACACTGTGTACGGCATGGGCTGGACTGGGCTTTGAGGGTGGCGCTGTGTGGGGGGAAGGACGGGGTCACGGGCAGGTCGGGGGGCATGCAGGCTACGTCGCATGAGGCGACAGCAAGCTGATGACTGCCTGGAGCTCAACACTGGGCGTGTATCCGTTTCAAGCGTGGCAGCTTGCTCACGTAACACGCGCCTCTACACTCTCTCATGCTCCCAACCGAGCAGGGCGGCCGGCTGTGGCTGGGCACCTTCGACACGGCCGAGGAGGCGGCGCGCGCCTACGACGAGGCGGCCCGCACGCTGCGCGGCTCGGCAGCGCAGGTGCGTGTTTGCGCTTTCTGTTGCACCGCCTGCTTCGCACCCGCTGCTGTGGGGATTGTAAGCAAGAGGCCAGTAGTAGGTTCACCGCCTGCGTCGTGTGGTGCACGTTGCGGGATGTCAAAGGCAGCATAGCAGAGATTACTAGAAGTGTGCTCCATGACACACAGCCGTGTATCCTGCGTCATGACAACACGCCTGGCTCCCCCACCGCAGGTCAACTTCCCAATGCCAGGCGAGCGCGGCTACGGCAACGCCGGCGCAGCGGCAGGCGGTGGCGGCGGCGGCGGCGCTGCCGCCGGTAGCGACGATGAGGAGCCCGAGGGGGAGCCTGACAGCGACGACGGAGGCCGGGGGTGAGCTGGGGGCTGGGCCGTGGCGGGTTTGCAGACTCAAGCATCCTTCGACCGCCTCCGCCAGCTAAGCGACGCGACCCAGCAAGTCTCGCTCATACATCCTCCCTAATCGCTCACCCGCTGTCCTCTCCCTCCTCTGTAGGGACGGCGAGGCGCAGCCAAAGCCGGACTTTGCCATTAAGCCGGACTGGGAACCAGCCATCTACTCGGACTGGAAGCCCGGCAAGGCGGGCAAGTGGCCGGGCCTGTGCGGCCTAGACGCCATGGCGGCGGTGGCCGCAGCCGCCGCGGCGGAGGAGGAGGAGGCGGACGCCAAGCGGCGCCGCGAGCAAGAGGGGTCTCAGCAGGCGCCGCCAGGCGCCGCCGCCGAGGCGCACCAGGCGACGGCCGAACCTGCGCTGACGGCGGGTGTCAAACTGGAGCAGGAAGAGGGGCAGGCCAAGGGGGCTGTGGCGGCCGATTCGCAGCCGCCTGGACTCGAGGCTGAGAACCCAGCTGGGGCCGAGGTGGTCGCTGGCGCCGCGGACGCCGCCGGAGACGCGCCGGGCGCTGTTGCGGAGGGCGGCGGAGGAGGCAAGGGGGCGGCAGAGGGGTTGGAGGTGCCAGCTCGCGCGGAGGTGCAGGCGGTAGCGGAGGGGGTGCCCGATGAGGCTGCGCCCCTGGCCGGCGAGGAGGCGGCTGCGCAGGAGCCGACCCCCATGGAGGCGGAGGCGGAGGCTGGGGTGCCGCCGCCAGCGCTTCCGATTGAAGGCGTGGTGTCTGGGGCGGACGTGGAGGCCGAGGCGGCTGGTGCGGATGTGCAGATGACCGAGCCAGCTGCAGCGTGAGCGGCGAGGGGTGATGGGCGCGGGACCAGTGTGGTTGTGGTCCGCGTCCCGTGTAAGCGCCGGCGCATGGACTGCGCGTGAGACGCAGCAGAGCACATGTGGTTGTGCATGGCTGCTTGCTGCCTGCGGGCAGGAGGCAGTGACAGGCTGCAGAGAAGACCGCTGAAAGGATTGGGGCTACTGACGTGGTTGTCCGACATTGTGGGCGAGCGAGCTTGCTTAAGCATCCCACGCGGCTAGGCGTGCGGCAACAGGACTGGCGGGGGTGGGGGAGTCTGCGGGTCGCTAGCGCACGCGGGTTGTTAGGTGGGGCAGAGGCGTGCATGCGTATGCGCGGGCGGACTGCCATGGGTGCGCGACGTGATCCCGACTGAGGACTGAGATGGTGGATAGCACTGACATGAGGCGATTTTATGACCCCTGACGCAACGCAGGGGCAGGGGCTGCCAGGGGATGGGCTGTGAGGCGCAGTGCTGGCCATAATGACACGGCTGCTCCAGCAGGGGCCGAGTGTGCTGATACTGCATTTGAGCACGTTGTCGATATGGTGAACTGTTTCTGGCAGGATTGTCAGTACTTAACGAGCGAAGGGCCAGGCTGGGGCATGTGACGTGCAGCACAAATGCCGAGGGATATAGATAAGCTTGGAAGGTTGCCTTGAAGTTGAGGTACGGTGTGAAAGGTGGCTGTGGCGGGTCCTGATGGTTGCGATCCTGTAGGGGTTTGTGCGAGAACGATTGCTGAGCTGCCGAGCGCGTGCTTGGAAGAGATCCACACTTAGAGCTGACCGCACGCCTTGTTTCGTTGCGGCGGCGGACATGGCTGCCTCTAGCTGACAGGCGCATTCCTCACGGCGGTCTGGTGGACTGGGGGCTGCATGGAGCCTGCCAGGGAAGCAGTTCATATCTTCTAGCCCGCCTCGAAATTGATTGCTCTTCATGCTGGCGCAGGGCTGAGCCGCTCTTCTTACGGTTGTGCCCGTCCTTTCGTGCACGCAGTCGCTTCTTTTGCGGTGTGCCCTGTCTTGCTCGGCAGTAGGCGCCGTAGGCAGCGATTGGGCCGTAGCGTGTAGGGTGGCAGTCTTGCGTAAATGCGTTGCCGTCTAGGCTTGCGAGGTCCTGAAGGTGCACTGTGGGTTCAGGCCACGCCAGCGACTACGTACTGCCAATTACTTAATATGGGGTTTGCGGAAGTCCGTGGGGCTTCAGCACTGTCATGCGTCTGTGTGGCCCGCCCGCTTGCCGGTGCTGCGCGGCGGGCGGCGGTGGCGGTGGGGCATGCCGCTCCGTCCTCCTGTCCTTGTACCTGTGCACATCACGCTCTCCTGTATATAACGCTCTCCTGTCCTGCGCTTCGCCTACGAGACCGAGTGAATCTTGTAGCCTTTCATTTGTCGTGGCCACGGGCAGTGAACGCGTACCGTGAAGCTGTCTACGCGAGGCTCGGGGGGTATCACAGATTATGTCCCCGACGCAGGGCTCAAGACCCTCCCGTCCTGCACCACCTGCCTGGGCTCACACCACGGCACGGGCGCCTGCGTCCATGTAGAGTCACCAGCCTACCAGGTACGAGCGGGTCCTGGGGGAAGCACCAGCCCACCAGCAGCTGAGCAGGGTGTTAGGCTCTGCGGAGCACATCCAGCCAGTTGATGCAGACCGAGGCTCAGCTTCTCCCGTCGTCCCGTAGTTGTGGGGGCGACGAGGACAACCCCAGGGCGGAGGTGCTCCTTATTGTTATGACGCCGCAGCAGACAGACCCCCAGCGCAGGGCTCGAGGCCCTCCCCTCCTGCTTGGCCCGGCATTCCGGCAAGCAGCGCCTGCAATGGGAGCGAGGGCCGCACTGATGCCGGACACGGGCACTGTGCGGGTACAGCACGCCGCATGTCGTATACGCCTGCGCTCATTTACCCTTATACCCGGCACTTAGGTGAATACCGCTTTAAAGCCTGTCGAGACCGAATAGGTTGTCGGCGACATTTTCCTTCCGGTGCACCACAAGAGCCACGAGCACCATAGTAGCACAGCACCTTTATAGCTAGTACCTCGTAGCCACGAACAATGGCTGACGGGACGGGCGAGCCGAGCACATCGGCACCGCGCGAGCCGGTGGCGCCCCGACTTGTGGAGTATGATCCTATCACGGGCGTGCCTTCCGAGTTCAACGAATTCCTACCCCCGGACTGCCCGGAGTACAAGAAGTGGAAGGCAGCTCAGGAAGCGCCGGCGGAGGGCGTCGACAAGCTCACGCTGAAAGAGCAGCCCGAGGAGGAGAAGAAGCTCCCAGGTGGCAAGGTTAAGAAGAAGACGAAGGCGCAGGTGCTGATCAGCGTAGCGCAGCGGCAAAAGAACAAGAGCACCACCACTGTGGCGGGGCTCGAGCTCTTTGGCGTCAAGCTCTCGGAGGCTGGCAAGATCTTCGGCAAGAAGTTCGCCTGCGGTGCCTCCGTGGTCAAGACGCCGTCGGGAGGGGAGCAAATTGAGATGCAGGGCGACTTCCTGCTCCAGATCCCCGACCTGCTGCTCAAGAACTACAAGAACATCACCAAGGAGGACGTGTTCTTCGTGGACATGGCGGACGGGAAAAAGAAGAAGGCAAGCTGGGGGGAAGGGCGGTCGGGGGCCCTCGGGTTTGGCGGTTGAGGCGTGCCGCATGTGCCGGGGCATGGCTACCCTTGCCTGCACCGGACACGCTATCTGGGCTAGGTTTAGCGTGCAAGGGTAGCTCTGCGGTCACTTGCGGTCTGTCGTTTGGTGGCCCCGAGCCTGTCCAGCCAGCACCCTAACAACCACCGCACTCTGGTATCGTGACTTGCCCTTTGCGCCCGTGCCTTATCCTACTGCAGAACTTCTACGAGGATGGGCCCGCGGAGGACGACGACTAGATCGCGGAAGGGGTTCGGGGGATTGCACCATCGGGGAGGCGAGGACTTGCCGCCACGTGACTGGCTTCCCCTGGAGCGCGGAAGGGGCACGGAGTGTGCACTTTCAAGGAGGTCTCGGCGGCAGAGGCGAGGCTTGGACTTGCTGCTTGCTGATGGGCGCGTGGAGGCTTCCCTCTAGACCTCTGGGAGGCTGAGGGGACTCTTGTGCACAGACGCGCTAGGCCCTTGCTGGGTGAAGGGGGCCGATGCAAACGGAGCATGGAACGGACACGCGGTTCATCGTGGGTTGGTGGGTGGGGTGTTGTCCGGAAGGGGATGACGGGCAGGGTGCACACCTGTGTACGTGGGACCGAATGGGGCACGGTTGAGGTCTGGGTACAGGACAGCCCAACTGGGCCCAGGGGCTTCGCATTGGAGGCCGAGCATGGAGGAGAAGGGAGAGATGAGGAGTTCTGGTAGTGGTCAAGCATACTGCCCCAATTGGGAGGAGGCGCTGTGGGTGGCTCCATAGAGTGCCCCTTTCGGCTTGCAGGGCTGTACATGGATTTCGGTCTGGGCCAAAGGCGACGATGCGGGCTGCCCCATTGGGCTCTTGCGTGTGTGCTCTGGCTTGCAATGGCTTGCAAAGTTTGGAGCAGGGGTGGTTTGGAGCAAAACTCCCGCCGTAAGACTGCATTGCGGACTGCGTAGCGGTGGGGTGCTGCCGGTGTGCATGGCATGCTAAGTCGAGGTCTGCGCTTAACTGCCTCGTCTTGTATTTGCCGCCTCTCTTCAGGATGTCGTGACCGATTGTGACGTCCAGAGGCGACCGATGGTACTCGCAAGGGCCAGCAGCTCAGTCGGGACGACGACGCGGGGCATACAGCTGGCTGGTGCACCAGTAGGCGCAGCAGCACCCAGCAAACAACAGACGGCAAGGGGATCTGTGCAGCTCGCGAGATAGAAACAGGGGCATGTTGAGGGGGAGAGAGAAGGTGGATGGCGGGGCATACCAAACCGTGCAATAGGACCGCCCACGCCAGGGCTGACAGGCCGGGATCGCGCGACGCTTAGTGCTATTGCGCGAGTCGGGGGCTTAGCTCCGCCGCCGGTGTCGCGGGCCAAGACATGCCGCATGTCCATCCCCTTCTGCAGGGTTTTGGTAGCTCTTGGAGACGTCGACCCCGCTAGTGCTATGTAGCTTCTGCCTGACAACAAAACCGTCCTTGACAAGGCACGGAGGAGACCTTGCCGTTCGTGGACTCATTTCCATTGTCTGGTCTCTTCGACCTGCCCTCTCCAACTAATTCAATCTATACTGTAGGGTACTGGAGTCAACTGGAGTGGTAATAATAGTCTCGGCAAGAAGAAATCGTTCCTGACCGAGAAACTCTCACCCGCAAGCTGCCCGCACGAATTCACACCCCAATTAAGTCTCCATACAGCAAGTACCAGCGAGGAGGCCTTGTGGACCCGAGGTTCCAGCAAAAGCGCAGGCGGACCAGCCCCGGGCACGCAGAGTCTCATCAGCACACGGTGGGTAGGCTAACGATTGTGTAGCAACGAATCCTGCCGATAAGCGGTGGCGCTGTTCAGCGAGCGAGCCCTTCGGACAGCATGCCATGGCGCCCATCCTGCGGGCGCTGTGGCCGTTGCACCTCGCTCGCGAGACTGGCTGTCACCTGACCTCAAGATTGCGCGTTCTGGCTGTCTACTGGCTCCGTTGGGCTCGGTGCGGGCATCACCTGACTCGCACGCGCCCCTCACTTCACTTCCCGCGCCCCCAACCCGACCCCCGACCCCCGGCTGTTGCACACACCCACACACACGCGCTCACAATCCCAATGTGTTCACGCTCTCCACCTCGCTCGTTTTGAACCTACGTCGTGAGCTCACCTGAAGCTGTTTTGGGGCTCTGCCCCAGCCCCAGCCCGCGCCCCAGCGCAACAGCCTCCTAACACCCGCACACCCTCTGCTGTGTACCTCCACAGAAGCCACTCCGCTAAGGCCCATAACGGGGCTTCGGAGTCCTTGAGCGCGCTCTGGCTACACAAGCCAAGCTGGCATGGGGTTTGTAAAGGAGGCTGCTGACCCTTGGGCGGAAAGCCATGGGGTGGACACCTTTGTGCCCCCGCCCATCGCCCCACGCCCCTCCCGTCACGTACCGCTCACGGCAGAGCGAGCCGAGGTGGGTTGGACTTCCCAAACAGCGACAGGAACGGCCTTGCCGGCTTCAGGCTCCGTGTATCGGAGGCCCTGGGCTCGTGCGCTATGGGGGCCGCTTCTAGGTCGTTCCGTGCCCCGTGCACTCCACGCCAGTAGCACTCCTTCCTGGCCTCCTAATCCTTCGCTCCCAAGTACCACACGCATTCCCACTTGAGCTCATACTGCTTCATCCTCTACAAGCCTGCATCCTGCCTCACCCGCCCCCACACATCAACACATCTGCAACCGCGCACGCGGCCTCGCCTCCCTGCCCCCAACAGGAGGTGGTTCGAGCCCACCTGGAGCGCACCGCCGCCGAGCTAGCGGAGGCCGAGGCCGCAGCAGCTGCCGTGCCCGCGGAGGGCGCTGCCGTGAACGAGCAGCAGGAGGAGGAGGCATTCCATGAGGCAGCCACGGCTGCTGCCGTATTGCTGACGTCACCCATCGGAGGCGGCGGCGCCGCCGGAGGCAGAGCGGGGTTCGAGCTCGGCGCCGAGGATGCGGCGGAGCGGGAGGTGCCCGAGGCACCGCAGCCTACGCCGCATCAGCAGGCCGAGCCCGGTGGGTTCGAGGGATGGCGGGTTGAAGGGGGATGGGGCGGCCGGTGTGCTGTCGGGCCAACGCAGCAACAGAGATGCTACAGGAACGGCAGCAAGAGGTAGCTCCCCTTGGCGCTCTGTCGCGTGGTGGTGCCTCAGCATGCATGGTACCTCCACCCCGGCCCTACGAATGCCGACACGACAACATCGGCCTCTGGCTCACTGCCCGGCAACCCCCTTGCCATGCAGTGGACGTGCCCAAGCACCCCCGCCTCCTGGCCTGCAACACGCTCGGCCGGCGCCTGAGCCTGCCGGAGGGCATCTTCGCGGAGCGGCTGGCGGCGGCGGCGGCAGAGGCGGCGGCAGAGGCAGCCTGCGGGTGCGTCCCTTTGGGGCAGAACTCGGGCCCGGCGTTGTCGGGCTGTGTCTGGCCTTTCCTGCTTGTCGCGCCGCCCTGCCTCACCTCCCATTCCACGTGGTTGTTGTCCACGCGCACACGCGCATTTTTGCGGGGAGCAGGGAGGACTGCGAGCTTCTATCCTCGCCCTCACCCTCCTCTCTTTCCCTGGACCCTCCTGCCAAAACACGTACTCGGTGTCACTTGCATTCACCCACCCACCAGCCCATCCACCCACCCACCCATCAGGGAGGACGGCGGGCCCCTGCCGGTGGACGCCCTCGAGCCCCTGGCGAACCATGCAGCCTGGATGGCGGGGCGCGGGCGCTGGGCGGACCCCGGCGCGGGGCACACGGGGCTGCTCTACAGCGCCGCGGACGCCCTGGTGGGGGGCCGCGGCGGAGGGCCGCGGTGGCAGGTGCGTGGGAGGACGAAGTACGGGCGCTGGGCGTGGAGCGGGGGTGAGGTGGCAGACTGGCAGGCGGAGGACGGTGTGCAGAGACGGAGCAGGGGCGCGGAAGGGGTGAGGTGGCGCGGACCCCTCCTCTCCCTCACCTCCCCCGCCACCCTCACATTCACCCATCAACCCCCTCAGCCCCGCGAGGCGCTGGAGATCTTTGGCTCCCGGGCGCAGCGCGAGTGGACCGAGGGCGGCCGCCGCAACCGCATCGCGCAGCTGATCGCGGAGGGGGGCAGCCCGGACGCCGTGCGCTCGCTGGCCGCAGTCATCATCCAGAGCTACTGCAGGTGCGTGGGCCTGCTTTGGGCCTAGTTTGGGCCTGTTTGGGGCCTGCTGGGGGCCTGCTGGGGCCGGTTTGGGTCTGCTTGGGTGTGCTTGGGCCTGCGTGGGGCTTGGGTGATTGATGCGGCCACACGTGGCGCCCTCCTCCATTCACACCTCACGTGTCACCAACTACCGCCTCTGCCCGAACCGCCTCCGCCTCAACCACCTCTGCCCGAACTGCCTCCTCCGTACAAACGCAGGGGCTGGCACGCGAGGCGCCGCGTGGCGGCCATCCGCGCCCGCATGCGGGCCGAGGAGGAGGCGCTGGAGGAGGCCCGGCGGCTGGCGGAGGAGCGTGAGCGGGAGAAGGCCGACATCCGCCGGGCGCTGCGCACCGCCGCTCGCGACTGCCTGCTGGCCCTGCAGGTGTGGGGAGGGGCTTGGGGGAGGGGCTTGGTACCGGTATGGGGCGGAGGCGGAAGGGGATGGGGCCAGCAGGGCTGGGTGTCCAGAGGTCTAGGATGCGGGGGTGGGGCTTGGTATGGGGGGAGGCCTGTGGCGATGGCGGGCAGCAAGTGAAAGGCCCTCGAGCAAACCTAAGCAGCGGACCCTTCTAGCTCATTCACCTCTTGCTCAATTCGGCTTCCGTCTTTTGTCGAAATCGCAGGCCCAAGCCGACTACGACCGCACTCGCTCCCGCATGTTGGCGGCGCGCGGCGGCCTGGGCCCCGGCGCCTCCGCCGCGCCGCCGCCGCCGCCGCCCACCATCTCCGCCGCCGTTTGGGCCCGCTGCGGCGAGCTGGGCCTGGACCCCATCCAGGTGCGGCGGGATTGCGATGGGGCGCCGTACGTCCCGCTGGTCTAAGGCCTGGGCTTAGAGTGAGAGGATTGGTCGGAATTGGTCACACCACGCTGGCCTCAGCGGAACACCCTCAACCTGGTAGCCCAATCGCTCTTTCGCTGCCTTGACTCTCCGGTCACCCCCTACCTTCGCAAACACCGTTCTGCCTCCACAGGTGCTCCTGGACGCTGGGCTGCTGTCCAAGCAGATCGAGGACATCATCGCCGCCTCCCAGCTGGGAGCCGTGCTGCCCAAGCGGGCCGTGGCGACGGCGGCCCGCCTCGGCACCCCTTTGGAGGGCGCGACCCGGCCCCGAGGGCACGAGGGCGGCGAGGGGGCCGGCGAGGGCGGGGGCGAGGGCGCGTCAGGCGTGCCCGGGGCTGCGGCGGGTGGTGGGGCGGGCGGGGTTGGGGTGGGGGTCGGAGGGAAGGACAGCCGCCACGCCTCGCCGGCGCATGGCCACGGCGCGGGGCACAGCACGGCGCAGCGCGCGCAGCACGGCCACGGCAGCCCGGCGCACGCGCGTGCTGTGGCGGGGGCGCACAGCGCAGCACGGCACGGCTCTGGCGCCGGCGCCGGTGAGGACGGCCCGGGGAGCTGCGGGCTCGGGGCGGGCCGCAGCCTCTCCCCCGGCGCGGCGTCCAGGTTTCCGACGTCGGGGGATGACGGCGCCGTCGGGCCGCTGGCGGCGGCTCCGCCGCCGCCGCCAGGGCTCGCGCCCTTCGGCAAGCGGACGTCCCTGCCCGGCGCCGCACCGCCGCCGGGTGTGGCACGAGGCGGCAGCAAGACTCACATGCAGCCGGCCGGCGCCGGGCCGGCGCCGTCGCATCAGGCATCCCAGGGGCATCTTGCCGTACCGTCGCTGCCCGCCCTGAATACGGCAGATCTGGTGGAGCAGATGCTGGCGCAGCAGGCGTCGACGCGTCAGACGGCGGCGGCCAAGGCGGGCCTTACGGCGACCAACTCGGGAAAGACCCTTCAACTCCCACAGGCGCAGCTGGGCCTGGCGGCGGGCCCAGGCCCAGGCGGGCCCCGCGGCCGGGCCCCGTCCCCGTCCCGCGCGCACATGGCCCACTCGGCGGGCCCAGCCCGGCCCTCCAACTCGGGAGCCGCCGCGCTGGGGTTTGCCCCCTCACACTCTCACACTTTGGGGGGCGGTTTTGTACGGCACTCGATGCCCAACACTAGCGGCGGGCCGCCGCCGCTGCCGCCGCACCACCCGGCGCCCGGTTCGCCGCTGATGGCGGGAGGCCGCGGCCCGGGCTCGTCGGCGTCAGCGGCGGCGTTCTTCGCCGCCGCCGCCACCGGCGGCCCGGCGGCGCTTCGCGGCCGCAGCGAGCGCCGCATGTCTGACTTTGTCGGCGGCGGAGGCGAACGGCTCATGCCGCCACTGACGGCGCAGAGCTCCGCCGTGGCCATGCTGGCGCCGGCGGTGCGGGCGGGCCGCAGCCGCAACGCCTCCGAGACCGGAGACGCGTCCGTCGCCCTGCCTGCCGTCGCCTCCGCCACGCTGACGCCGGCACCGTCGGCGCCGCCGCCGTCGACGTCGTCGTCATCGTCGACGGCGCTCGTTGGCGGCGGCGCCGCCGCCGGCGCCATGGCGGCGCTGCTGGAGCGCATGGGCGCCAGCAGCAGCGGCGGCGCTGCCGGCGCCGCTGCCGGCGCCGCTGCCGGCGCCCGCGTCAGCCTCAGCGGCGCCGCGCCGCCGCCACCGCCGCCGCCACCGCCGGCAGCTGCCTCGGTGGCGGCGCCGCCGGGGGGCCACGTGCCGCCGCTGCCCTTCCACGTGCAGCAGCTCGCACGGGACGGGGCGCTGTCGCCCAGTCGCCAGGTGCGCGTGGTACCGGTATCATGCTTCAGAGAGTGCGTGGATCGCATGATGTTTGGCAGCGGTTGTGCTTATCACACTGTGGGCTGTCAGTGTCGCTTTACTCCGAGGCTCCTCCTCGATCTACTTACCAGAACCCCTTCTCCATGTGCTGTGTGGTGTGCGCATTGCAGGGCAGCCTGGCCGCCCTGGTCGACGACAGCCCCACCCGCCGCCGCCACTCATACGCGGGCTCAGCGCCGGGGCTGCTGCCCACCGGTCCCAACCTGGGACCCATCCCCCACGCCGACCTCTCCTCTGGCGGCGCCGGCTCCAACAGCGGCGGCCTCGGCAGCGGTCCCAACAGCACCGGCGGAGCGGTGCCCGGCAGCAGCCCCTGCAGTGCTGCTGCCGCCGTCGGCCCCGTTGGTCCGGGTCGGCCGTTGGGCCCGGTTGCTGCGTCGTCGCCAGGCCGTAACACGCCGCCGCGGCACGGCAGCCCCCGGTCTTTCACGCACGGCGTGTCGCCTGGCGGCGCCGCCGCGCCGCTGCCGCTGCCGCCGCCGGGCCCGCCGCTGCCGCCGCTGCTGACGTCGGCGGCGCCGCACAGCGGCGTCGCCAGCGGCGGCAGCTCTGGCAACGCGTCGCCGTCGCCGTCGCCTTCTCCCGGAGCCCTACTCGCCTCCGCCGCCTCCGCCGCCTCCGAGGGACCCATGGGACGCGTCCGCCGCGGCAGCAACCTGGCGCCGGCGCCGTCAGCCCCCATCGGCGGCACGGGTCCGCACCCGCCATCCCTGGGCTCCCCCGCCCGTCGCCTCATCTCCAACGCCTCCAGCGCTGCCCTTAGCGCCGCCGCCCAGAGCGTTGCCGCGCAGCTGGCAGCTTTCTCAAGCTCCCCAATCGCGTCCCCCACTGCCTCATTCACGTCCAGATCGCCGCTGGCGGCCGCCGCCGCCGCCGGCGGCGGCGTGCTCAGCGCCGCCGCCGTCGCCGTGGCGGCGGCGGGATCTGGATCCAACAGCCGATCTGAGTCGCCGTCGTGTGGCCGCATGCCGGTGCCGCCAGCCGCCGCCAGGCCGGGAGGGGGCGCCGGGGGCAGACCCGCGCCGCCGCCTGCGCCTGTCTGATGGCTGGGGGACCAGAGAGGGAGAGGTGGTAGAGGGCTGAAAGCAGAGCGCAATGCAGCGCAGTGCACGATGGCACGCTTGGCTCCCGGCCCCCAATCACCTCGCGGCCGTGGCAAAGGAGGAAGCTAGGGTGAGGTGGGCAAGTAGCAGAGCGCGCTCGCATGTTACCGCCTTGCTCGGTCCTGAGTAGTTGTTGGTGACATGTCTGTCAGCTTGCGGGCGGCGGGCTAGAGGGTGAGGGGCATCGTCGGGTCCGCATGAAGAGGGCGATGGCGGCACGTGGACCTGAGCCCGAGCAGGACTGGGGTGGTGTTTGTGAAGGGCAGGGACTGCGTTCTGCAGGATTTGCTTTACGCTTGGTGATGCGCCCTGTGTGCCGGTTGCAGAGGGCCAGGGCCTCCGCTTTCGGTTGGGAAGACGAGGAGTGAACAATGTGGGGGGGGGTCGTAGTCGGCACATGTTGCGTGATAACGTGCTGGGAACTTGTTGGGGCTGTGGGGACTTGTCGCATGGATTGTCTGCGCCTTCTGGGGCTCAACACCGCTGGATGGGAGGCAGGGGTATTATCTTGATTATTGCTCTGGCTCCAAGAAAGCATCTACGATTTCCTCGACGTGACCTGTTCATTAACTGTCATTTTCATAACTGTCAACCGTGCAGGCGTGCGGCCCCCTTGCAGTAGTGGATGAGACCGCATGTGCGCCCAGGGCGTGCAACCGGGACATCAGGAAGGCCAGCCACGCGTGTGTTGCGCAGCCAGGGCTTAACGCCCAGTGGATCATCCACGCCTCCTTCCAGCCCAGTAGGTCCTCCACGCCTCCTCCTAGGCTGTGCCTACCCAGACTCAGCCGTCACAGCTGCGTACCCGAGCCCTTCCACCCTGCCCCGCCGCCGCGGACAGCATGCCACCCCGCCCTTTGCTCCAGCCCCCTATCTGCACCCGATCGCCCTCCAACCGCAATTGCCATACAACCTGCCCGCCGCCGCGGCCCTTCCTCCAGCACCCTGTCGCCAACACGCGAAGCCGACGCAATTGCCATGCGTACTGCCCCCCACCAACCTGCCACCATCGCTCCTCGCCAGTCGCCACGCTGCCCGCCTCGCCCCCCCCCCCGTGGCCCCAGCAACCCCGTGTCCCCGCCACCCGGGCGACTCCTCTCCATTGACCCCACCACCAAATCCACCGCGCACCCCCCCCCCCCCCATCGCACCATCCCCAGTCCCTTGTTCCCTCACGCGACGGCAGCGCTGCTCCGCGCGACCGTGCGCCGCCGCCTGTTCGCCGCCGGCTCCTTGCCCGCCCCACCCGCACCCACGCCCTTGCCAGCGCCAGCTCCCGCCGCCACCACAGCCACACCCCCACCCGCACCCACGCCCTTGCCAGCGCCGGTTCCCGCCGCCGCCACAGCCGCCACGGCTCCCCTGCCGGCACTACTTGCAGGCACAGGCGCAGGCGCGGGTGCGGGTGCCGCGGTCTTGGTGTCGGCCCAGTGCTCGAGGGACTTGACCATGTAGGGCCCCCTGAGGCGGTACCCGAGCTTGCGGTAGTAGTGCCGCGTGCCCACGCCGCTAATGACGGCCAGGTGCGTGGAGCGGTGCTCCACGGCCGCGATGCGCTCGGCCTCGGCCATCAGCAGGCTGCCGTAGCCCTGCGGTTTCGGTTACGGTTTTGGGTTTTGGTGGTTTTGGTGGCAGAAACGGGCGTGTGCGTGTGGGGGGGAAAGAAGAGGTTGGGCAAGGGGGGGTTGCGTGTTGGCGTGCCGGCGGGTGTCATCCGGCAAGCGGGTTGGGGTTGAGAGTAGGAGGGAGGCGAGCCCCTGCGTCGTGCGCCGTGTCGTACCGTACCTGATGCTGGAAGTTGGCCGTGTCGCGCGCGTGTACGGCAACCGCCGTGCCGTACACGTGCAGCTCCCGTACCATGGACATGCGGCCCGTCAGCTCGGGCTGGCGGGTGGAGTCGGGGCCTGCGGTTGCACACGCACGATGTCGGGACCAACACTCAACTACTGGTATCCGAACGGCGCCTTCGCAAGCCCGGCCTGTCCTATCCACGACAACGTGACAAGCGCTAAAACCCGCCGCGGCCCCAGGCCGGCGATCGAACGGCCACTCACACCCCAGCCTCAGGCTGCTGAGGCCCACTCCCGAACCCCACACGGCCACTCACCCGCCAGCTGCCGCAGCCGCAGCAGGCCCACCAGGATGTCCTGAGGGGGCATGGGGGGGGGATTTACGGGGGGTGGCGTGGCGCGAGCGCAGACAGATTCAGTGCATAGACGATGCTCCCCGCCCCTGCAAGCGCTGAAGCCCGCACCAGCAGTGCCCCCTAACCGATTGCAACCCCAGCCTTCAGGTTGTTGCATACATGGATCGAGCGCGGACACGATGCTCCCCAGCCCCGCAAGCGCTACAGATGCGCAGCTCCCCCCCCCCCCCCCCCGCATGCACATCCGCGTTGCCGGCAGCCTTCATCTCCTTCCTTACACACCTCCTACCCCAGGCAACCCCCAGCACCCTCACACCACGCACCTGGCGCGGGTCCTCGTACGCCAGGAACGTCTCCCACCCCCCATTGGCGCAGTAGTCTCGCCGCAGCAGCTCCACCTGCGGGGGGGGGGAGAATGCAGGCGGGAATTGAGAGGGAGGGAAAGAGAACCCAACGCATTTTCGCTCGGCCCCTCTACGCTCACGCCTTGGTCCTGGCCTGGGCCCTTGCCTTCGCCCTCGCAACCCCCCTTTCCCCCCCTTCTGTGTGCATCGGGTTCGCCGCCTTACTGACACACACGACTCGCACGGAAAATTCCCCCTCTGCCCCCCCCCGTCTGCCCCTCGCACCAGTCGGGCCCTGCCCCCCCCCTCTTCGACCTCAAGACGCTACATAAAACATACCCCCCCCCCCCGTTCCCCCCCTCCCGCCCACCTGGTCCGGCCTCACGGCGCTGTCGCTGTGGATGTCCTGGATGCCCACCTCTCGAGTGCGCACGTCCCTGCTCGGGGGGGGGAGGTGGGGTGTTTGTTGCTGAACGGGATCCGGGGAGTTGGGGTTGGGTTGGGGGGAAGGGATCACGGGGTGGTTGAAGCTACTGACGGGCAGCACAGTCAGTGGTGCACGTGGTGCAACGACCTCCCGGGTGCGCACGTCCCCGGGGGATGGGGGATGGAGGTTGGGGGTCGGGGTTGGGGGGGGGGGTGTTGAGAGGCACGGCGGGCTCGTGCATCCCCCTTCCCTCTTTCATCCCCGCCCACAGGGGTCCGCTCTACCCCCAAGAACCCACCCGCACCTCCGCTTCTGAGCACCACCGCCGCGCAGGCCCGGCCCTTCCCCGCCCTCCCATTCCCAACCCCTCCACCCTCCATCCCCAACCCACCTGCACCTCATTCCAAGCGCCACCCCTTCCACCGCCTCCATCCTGAGAACTCTTGCCCCCACTCCTTTTCCCCCCCTCCACCCCCCATCCCCCGCCCCCTCCCCACCTGCACCTCAGCCCCAGCGCCGCCATCCGGGCCAGCGCCAGCTCCCGCAGGTTGCCCTTCTCCACGCCCGCGGTGACCAGGGGCATGGGGATGTCCCGCTGGATGCGGTACACGCGCACCTGGGGTTGGGGGTGGGGTGGGGTGGGGTGGTGATGGGGTGGGGTGGGGTGGTGATGGGGTGGGGTGGGGTGGTGATGGGGTGGGGTGAGGTGGTGATGGGGTGGGGTGAGGTGGTGATGGGGTGGGGTGAGGTGGTGATGGGGTGGGGTGAGGTGGTGATGGGGTGGGGTGAGGTGGTGATGGGGTGGGGTGAGGTGGTGATGGGGTGGGGTGAGGTGGTGATGGGGTGGGGTGAGGTGGTGATGGGGTGGGTGAGGTGGTGATGGGGTGGGGTGAGGTGGTGATGGGGTGGGGTGGGGTGGTGATGGGGTGGGGTGAGGTGGTGATGGGGTGGGGTGAGGTGGTGATGGGGTGGGGTGAGGTGGTGATGGGGTGGGGTGAGGTGGTGATGGGGTGGGGTGAGGTGGTGATGGGGTGGGGTGAGGTGGTGATGGGGTGGGGTGGGGTGGTGGGTTGCGGTTCTCGCGAGGGCTGAGGAAGGCTGGGAGTCGTCATTTGCCGCTCACAAACCCTGCCTGCCCCAGCAGTAGGCGGCGCGCTTCCCCCGATCTCCAGCCCTACTCCGTGCCCGCCCCCATCCCCCCTCCTCCTCGCCTTCCGCTCTCCAAGACGTACAAAAATCACCCTCATCCCCCCCCCGCCCCCGCAACAAACATCCCCTCGGCCCCCCCCCCCCCTGCCCCCCCCCCCCCTGCCCCCCCCCCTCACCCAGGGCGGCACCAGCGCCAGCACCCGGGCCACCAGGTCCACCAACCGCTCGGGCGGGTAGTTGCGGTACAGCCCCTTCTTCCACAGCTCGTACAGCCCCGTGCCTGTACGGCAGCAGTACGGCAGCAGTACGGCACGATGCACGTGAGGACGGCATGGCGCATAGCGGCCGGGGTTCGGCACAGAGTTCGGCACGGGCCCATGCAGCGACGGTACGGGATCCTTCGAGAGACGGCGCAGCCCCTGTTGTCATTGTGTTTTAGTGAGTGAGTGTAACAAAAAAGCATGGGGCCTGCAGCTACCGTAGGGTGCCGGTTGGCGTTAGGGTCGAGGAGCTACCGGTTGGTTGGCCACGGTGTGCTTTGGCCCCCGGTATGGGAGTTCACGGTTGATGCCCTTTGTGCCACAACAACGACTGCTACTCCCGGCCACCGGGGCTGCGGGGCCCCTGCGACCCACCGCGGATGACCAGGGTGGGGTAGAGCTTGAGACCGTCGGTCCTGATGGGGAGCGGGCGCAGGCGAAACACACGCGGGGGAGTCAGGAACGGCACCCACCCGGGACTGCCGGGAGTCCGTAATGGGGGACAATGCTAGGGATAGGCGCTAGGGATACGAGTGACGGGGTTCGCATCTGCCACAACATCCTCAGCACTCACAACCCGCCACAAGGATAGTTCGGGGGACAGGGGAACCGGGGGTTCGCACCTGAAGTCGGGGTTCTCGAAGAACTCGCGGAAGCACTCGATGTCCCGCTCCCAGCCCACGCCCGGCAGGTCGGGCATCATGTGCACCACGATCTGGGCGGTTGGCGGTTGGCAGTTGGCGGTTGGAAGCGGGGGCAAAGGATGGGGCCGTACAGTCAGACACCAGGCGGTCCGACGCCTCCCTTTCCCCCGGCAGCGCCCTCCCTCCGTACCTTGACCCCCAGCTTCACCCCTTCCTCTTCACCCCCGTCGTCCCCCTCCCCCCCCCGCACCTTGAACCCCGCGTCCTTGGCCCCCACGAAGCAATGCTTCACTGCTTCCACAGTATGACCCCTGACAGGGGGGGGGAGGGATAGAGAATACCCTTAGTTTAAAATCCGCGCCAGATCTCAAGCTCCACGGGTTTCCAGAGAACGTGTGGGCAGGAAGGCGATGTAGACTTGACCTCCTCATGCTCCATGCATGCCCCAGGCACACACGTGCAGGCACGCACGCACGCACGCACGCACGCACGCACGCACGCACGCACGCACGCACGCACGCAGGCACGCACGCACGCACGCACGCACGCACGCACGCACGCACGCACGCACGCACGCACCGGTTTGTGTCTCTCGCCACGTCCTCGTATATGGACTGCAGCCCCAGCTCCAGCCGCGTGCAGCCGTACGATAGCATGTCTGACATGGGGGCGTGGGGGGGGGGGCGGGGCGTAGGCATGGGGTGGTGGCATGGCTGAGAGGGGTGCGTCGATTTGTATGTCGGCAGGCATCGAGCCCCCCTGGAACTCCGTGCTCCCAAATTTCTTACCCCGACCTGCCAGACTCCACGCAAGCGCGCCCCCCACACGCCTCGTCTCAACCCTGACGCTCCCAATTCCCCCCCACCGGCCCGTCCCTCCGGCCCCCCCTCCCCCTACCCGCCAGGTGGCTCTTCTGGCAGTAGTCCGGCCGCGTCTCGATGGTGAGTCCGATGCACTTGGTGCGGGACTCCTCCGAGTAGCGCACGGCCTGGGGTGGGGGTGGGTGGTGGTGGTTGGCAGTGGGGGTGGAGAGGGGATTGAGGATGTGGGTCGGAGTGGGGGTTGCAGACTCGCTGGCCCTCGCTGGAGGGGGCGGGCGGCGGGGGTGGGGTGGCGAAGGGATGTGAGGGGATGTGGGTCGGAGGTGCGGTCGGCGGTTGCACAGTCGCTGGATCTAGGGGCGCTCGGATCCGCATTTGGCCTCGAGACACGCAGCTCCCCTGTACACACGTGCAGAGCCCCTTCCTTTTGCCCCACCCCACCCCCACCCCCGCCCCCGCCCACGCACCTCCCCCACGCATGTGCTTGCGTGGCCGCTGAGTGCGTCGTGCAGCGACCGCACGAAGAAGTCCCGGTAGTCGGGGGGGAGGGACATGAATGTGCCGCCCATGAGGATGTACTCCACCTGACAGGGGGGGAGGGGGGGGGAGGTGAGAGGAGGGGGGGAGGGGAGAGGAGGGTGAGTCAGCAAGGCCGACCTGGGCTGAGGGAATAGGGGGCCCGCCCACTTCCCTCCCCTGTTCAGCCTCCCCCATGTGCATATGGCCCAGACTGTGTCAGCTGCCACCGCCACTCTGCCCGGGGCTGGAGATGAATTCCACAAACCAACTGTCATCTCCCCCCCTCTCCCTCGCTACACTACCCCCTCCCCTGCAACCCCTCCTCCCCCCTCCCCACTTTGTCCACCACGTGCCCCAGCTTGCGAAGCTGGTCCACCCGCCCGCGGGCCTGGGGGGAGGGGGGGAGTAGGGGGGTGATCTTAGACGATAGTAGGGGGGAGGGGGAGGAGTAGGGGGGAGGGGGGGCAGGGGCCATTGGCAGAACCCAGAGGTGCACTCCGGGGATGATGAAGAGGGGTGTGTGAGGGGGGGGGGGACTCAAGAGGGGGCCGACTTCTGCATCCCTAAGCCGTACAGTACCGCCCCTCACCTGCACGTACGGGTCGTACCGCGCCCGGATGGCGCGCATGCTGGTGGGTTCGTACCCCGTGTACGACTGAGTGGAGTACTCGAAATCCGAATCCGGGCCTGGGGGTGAGAGCGGCAGGTGCAGGCAGAACGGACGCGTAAGCATGTCAGCTCGTGCTGCGTACTGCGGAGAATGACTTACATGCAGGAGCCACCCCTCGGAGCCACCCCCTATGCTCCCAGCTCTTCATACTCTCCACTGACATAGGCTCAGCAGCTCATGATATACACAGGAGGGCCCCCCCTAGGCCGGTAGGCGATAACCTCCTGCCTTCCTCGCTGCCTTGAGCCCCCCTTCCACACGCTTCCTCCTCCTCCGCAGCTCCGTCCCCACCTCCGGGGCAGTAGATGCAGATGTTGCCCGTTGTGGCGATGTGGGGGCAGCGGTGGGGCTTGGACATGACCGCCACCACCGCAATGCCTGGGGTAGGGGTGGGGTTGGGTGGGTGGGTGGGTGGGGTGGGTGCGGTGGGGTGGGGCGAGAGCGCGAGACGCTGTCATGAGTGGGCATTGGAACAGACGTGCTACGCCTCCCCCACCGCACCCACCTGCTCCCCTTCATCTTCCCCACCCGGGCTTCTCAACCTAACGCCGTGCGCAATGCCGTCTTCCGATCCGTGGCCACATCTCCTGCCGAGCCCGCCAACCTCCCCTCCCCAAGTGCCCTCCCCCCCTCCCCCCTCCCCTCCCCCTCTCTCCCCCCCACCCCACCCGATGCCGTGCGCACGGGCTTGGCCTTGAGCCGGGGCAGCAGCGCCGCGCGGTGCTCCTGGGGGGATGGGGGAGGAGGAGGAGCCGGGGTCGGGGTCGAGGGGTCAAGGGTTATCGGTGTGGAGAGCGGGGGCTGAGGGTCGTAAGGTTGAGGGGGGTAGGATTGGGCTCCGGGGGCGCGGCCCACCATCGGCAGGTCCCACGGCCTCCGGCAGGGGACCCCGCCCCCACCCCAGCCCGGCCCCTCAGGCCAGTGCCCGCATCCCCCCACACCTCGGCCAGGGCCTCTGCCCCCACACACGCGCCCCTCCCTCCCCAACACACCCGTGATCCTCCCCCCAAGCCCGGGCAGGGCCTCTTTCCCCACACACACGCGCGCCCCTCCCTCCCCATATCCGTGCCCCCCCCCCAACCGCCCCTCCCCCCCCACCTCGGGCAGGGCGGCAATGATCTCCACCAGCTTGGGCGACCGAGACAGCCGGTAGCGCCGGCTGACCTGGGGACAGGGGGGGGGGTTGCTGAGCGGGTGAGCGTCACACTGCCAGGGAGGGAGGGGGGGAGTGTTTGAAGCTGAGCGGGAAAGCGCCTTCACGCCTGGGGAGGGGGGTGGGCGCTTGAGGACGGACAACGAGGCCAAGAGCCACGGGGGAGGGGCCGGGGCCGGGGGGTTGGGGGTGGGGTCGGGGTCGGAGCGGGGGGTGTGGGGCGGCCGGCCAGAGCGGGCAAGGCACCCGCACTAACACGCACGGCATCCGGGTTCCGACCCACATCCCGCTGGCGGTCCAGCACTGGCCCAGCCCGCCTCCCTGCGTCAGTTGGTTTCCGTTGCCTCCGCGCGATTAGCTCCTGACAGACACAACCATAGCGCTTTACCCTCGTGGCTGCTTTGATCACCCCAGCACCCAGTCCTCCCATGAGCCGCCGGGCCGGCCGGCCTCTCCACAAGCCTCGCTCACACTTCCCCAGCAACAGCCCTCCAGCGCGTCTCCCGTCTCCTTCCCATGGCCCGCGCAGCGGTCTCTGAGCGGACAGGCCTCAGGCTCCCACGAGCCCACGAGCCCCCAGACTTGTGTGGTGGGACAGGCCCACCCCATGGCCCCTCCGCCCCACCGCCAACCCACCTCCCTTTCACGTTACACCCCACGGTCAGCCCCTCTAGGCCTCCACGCCCCTCCGCCCCCTTCCATCCTCCTCCACGCTCCTCCAGAACCGGACCCATGCCGTACAGCACACGCCGTACGACTCTGCGGCAACTGCCGTACGCACCTCGCTCTTGAGCTGGTTCAGGTCCACGTCCCGGCCCTCGCGCACCCCTGCCACCAGCAGCGATACAACCTCCGCCACCGCCCGAACGCGAGCCTCGTCAGCGCTCATGCCCGCGGGCGTCGAGACCGTGGACGTGGGCAGCACGGGCGCTAGCGCTGAAGCGAGGATGGCCTGGCCCGTGCTGCGAGGAAGGGACGGCGGGAAAGGTCGTGCCGGCGTGGGGTAGGGCGGGTGTGGAAGCGCGGGTCGATGGAGGGAGGGATGTCAAAGTCAGGTGGTGCGGTGAGGAGCAGAGCTGGAAGAGGGCGAAATCTAGCTTACCGGTCATACTCGCTCTTGCCCGCGAGGGCGGCAGGCTCCGGCACGACCATGGCCGGGCCTCCGAGTGGGCGGCCACGAGCTGCGCCGACGGGAGCCCGCTAACACTGTAATACTATGCGTGTGACGTAAAAAGCAAAAGCTGCTTGGCACGGTGGGAAGGCCCACAGCGAGCGCAGAAGAATGGTGAAGCGGTGGTCCTGTTGTCCTCTTGTATGAGAAACAATGCGAGCAGCTTGATATGGAAACAACTAGGGCATCTGCAAATTGCTCGCGTGCAGCTGTCCTCGAGACCTGGACCCGCCCGCATGAGCCTTCTGTGCCTGCACTTGCAGCAGGGTAGGCATACCAGTGCACAACATCACTACCACACATACAGCTAGACAATAATCTAACTGAACCGCTGACACTACGCAGCGCGCTGGGCCCGCGAAGGGAATTCCCGCTAGTCGAAGTCCTTCTCTAGCTGTCGCCCTGATAGACCTCCGCCAGCGCCATGGAGTCGGGGACCTCAGTCGGCACGGGCGTGCTAGGCCTGGACGTGGGGCTGCCGCTGAACGCTCGACAGCGCAAGGCAGCAGCCACCTTCACGCTCGCCCAGTTCCTTGCTCTGGCCCAACTGCGGGCAACCGTGGCCGCTCGGAGGAGGCAGAAGCAGCCGACTGGCGGAGCCGCTAGGTGCACTGGGTCTGGGGAACAGGGGTTGGCGGGGGTTGCTGGGACGGGTAAGCAAGGGGCGGTGACCCGGCAACCGTCGACACGGTTGCTGCCAAGGAGAGCATGACTTGAGCCTTGGCTTATCGGAAGAGACTTTGCTTCCTGGGCCCTTGGGGCAACAGCTCTGACCACCCTGCCCCTACTCTGAGCCAACCCTAGGGCTCCGTAGCCCCACCCTCGTGCCCCGCCTACCCTCACTGCATCCGTGCCCTCCCCCTCCCCTTGGCCCCTCTCCCGCCTGCCGCCTGACGTCACTTCCCCCCAACCTGCCCCGTCCTCCCCTGACCCTCCCTGCCTTGCCCTGACCTTTCCTTGCACTCCCTGCCCCGCAGACCCTCGGGCAGCAACCCCAACGGCCACGCTCAGACGACCATCCACCGCCTGAAAGCGGAGACGGCCAGCCGGAAAGCCCTGGACGAGGCTGAGGCCCTGGCGGCGCGCCAGGCCAGCGCTGCCACCGCTACGACCAGCGCTGCCGCCGACGGCGCCGCCACCGCCGCCGGCGGCGGCAGCCGTGGCCGCGCCGCCGCCGTCAGCGGCATCGCTCGGAAGCGCATTACCGTAGTTTCGCGCCCTGGAGCTATTCTGGAGCTGGCGAGGGCAAACGGCGGCGTCCCGCCGCAGATGGGGTGTCATCTAGCGCGCAAGGCCGGCGCAATCTCGGGGCCGACAGCCCCTGGATCCAGCCTGGCCAAGGTCTACGGATCCAGGATCCGGACAGCGCACCTGCCGGAGGATTACGCCGAGTGCTTCGCGGGCCTGGATCCGGTTCCGGTCAGCGCCGCCGCGGATCCCGATGCGCCAGGCGCGGACGGCGACGGACGGACGGTCAGGAGGCACAGAAACCCCAACCGCGCCGCAAACGCTCCGGGCGGCACCGACGACGCCGCGACGGCAGCTGCGGCCGCCGCCGCTGCGGCCGCCGCCGCGGCAGCTGCCGCCGCGGCCCAGCCGACGGGCGGAGCCCTGCTCGGCTTCGGGCTGGGGCTCGCGGCCGGGTCCGGCCTGGACGCCGCCGGTGGGCCTGGGCCCATGCAACCCGGGCCCAACGGGGCCCAGGCGGGCCCCAGTGGGCCCGGTACCGGGGCCCAGCTGTTGCTCGACGCTGACGAGGATGACGACATGGATGACGAGGACGGTGATGACGTGGACATGGCGGACACGCAGCTGGACGAGGCGTTTGGGGCCGTGGATGGCGACGGCGACGGGGAGGATGCGTTCGGTGCGTTCGGGGCGGCGGAGGGCGCTGGGGAGGAAGACGAGGTGGAGGAGTTCTGAGGCCGAGACCCGAGAGGGGCGGGGCGCAGGAGGGGGGGTACCTACCAGCAGCCGCGATGGGGTAGGCGAGATGCCGGTCACCTTGCTCCAGGAAAGATGTGTTTGGCCTGAACAGAGACGGGGACGGACGGTGGGGCCAAGGCCCACAGGGTGTGCCTGGCGCACGCTTGTGGTTTTGGGCCCGGCCCCCTGCACGGCAGAGCTCACAGGAATTGCGCGGACGTGCTGTTATGTCGTTGTGCCGTCTACCGGTGACCCGTGCTGGACCCGACTCCCTGGACGGCAGCAGCCCGGCAGGGGCACCAGCTGGCAGAGGGGGGGGCTGGGAGGCGCTTTGGCCTGGGGGGGCCTTGCAGGGGTAAAGCAAAGGACGGGGACGCCGACACGTTCGGCCAATTTGTTCTCGCTCGTCAAACCCTTGATAACCCTCCTTGGGTGCCGGGCGTCAGCCGGGCCCTTGCGGCTGCGGAAGTGCACAGCAACGTCTTACTTCCCGGTGTGCGTACGCGCGGCATTCTTTCACTGGTTTCGAGTTACGATGTGTGAGTGTGGATGGGTGCGAGATGGGCAAGAGCGCGCCGACACAGAGCCGCCCCTTTGAGGGCCCTGTCAAACTTGGAGCAGACACCTGAAGTCCCTGAAGTCGACAAAGCCAAGTGCTGCGGGAGGGCGTTTCCTTCAAACTTGCTCACCGACAGACGACGCCGTGGCGAGAGACAGACGTTGTGTGGCGGCCCCGAGAGTAGCGAGATGCGCAAGAGCCATCGCAGATATGATTCAGAAGCCCATAATAGAAAGTTGCAGCCACAGCAGGGCTTCCGGCGTTTCCGATTGGCACAGTGACTGACGCAGTTTCTGACACCGCGACCGGCCGCCGCGATGCAAGAGCCCGACTTAGCTTGAGATTGATATGTGGGCTTTGCAGTCGTCACCAAGTTACCTGATGCGGAGCCGCCGCTGTTCGGCTGCCGCTGAAACCGGCATCGGCACGTATTGGGCCCGCCGGGAAACGGGAGGAAACGGGCATACATCTAGGGCGTGCGGCTCACGCGGCGAGCCAGAAACACCAACCGAGAGTCTCGTTGCTGTCTTCTGCTGCTCCAAGTGGCGATCGGACTTCCCAAGGCCCGCGGCGCCAGCAACCAAAGCCCCCGACCCAAAAAAACGACTTCGCCGGGTTCTGTGGACACGAGGCCGAACCCCACCACGTCGATAACTGTCAGGCTAAGCTGGACCAAGAGTCAAGCGTGCAACAGAGGCTTTGGCTGCAGGCGGCGCGAACCGTGACGACAATGATGACTCTCGGCATCTCCGGCCGGTTGCGCCGCCGAGCGCTGCGAGTCGCGGCGCTAGTGTGGATCGCATCGGTCTCGTCGGCATTCTCGGCGCTGGGTGAGAGCTTCGTTTCACCTCGAAACCTCGGCCATGTCGGCAATGCCGACACGCACCCATCTCGTGCTTACGCCGGCCTGCCGGTCCCCACGCAGCAGCAGGCAGCTCGGGCTCCGCAGGCACAGCACGAAAGCTGCTGCAGGCTTCCAGGTACGCGGCGGCGGGTGCAGGCCGTGCGAACAGATCCTGTGGTTGAGCGAGTGCGTGCCGGACCCCTGCCAGACCCCCGCTGCTGCCTACACGCACACAGGGCCCGACCTTGCGGCTGTGCTGTCATTGCCCGGCCACCCACCCACCCCTCCGTCCTGTGCTTCCCCGCTTCTCTCCTCCCCCTGGACCCCTCCTCAGCCCCTGCCCCGACGAGCCCGGCTACGAGACCCGGCCCAACCAGAACTGGGTGACAACTCCAGGGGCCCCGACCGACTGGTTTGGGCCCCTCTCGGCCGATGGGAACGCCCTCGCGGAGCAGTTCTGTCGCGTCAACTCGTCATGCGTTGCCTGGAACGACTGGTACGTACGTTGCTTAATCAAGCAGGTAGCCGGTCGGGATAGCTTGCTAAGGGTCCATACATATGGTTGAAGACGGATGGGGGCCAAGTTGGGGGCACCGTTGCACTTCCCACCCAGCAGCCCTCCTGCGACCCAGCCTCCGTTCCCTGCCTGTCCCCACACCGCCCCCCGCGCAGGGGCTACTGGACTTCGAATGTCACTGGCTGGGGCCCAGCGGAGGGCGTGTGCAGCTACCTGAAGTTGGCGTCCCCGCCCGCGGACCCCGGCCCACCCCAGCCGCCTCCAGGGCCCCCGGCGCCCCCTCGTGAGTAACCCACTAACCCCTTGCTCCAAGGCCCCACGGCCAGGACAGGCGGTCGGGGGCAACAGCATGCGCTCTTCGACAGCTGCTTATAGCCACAAGGGCATCATAAGACGCCTTGACGCTTACTCGATTGTCCCGTCCTGGCGCTTCCCGTGTCACAGGCATCACGAACCTGACCATCGGACAGGACGCCTCCTGCAGCCCCTTCCCAGCCACCTGTGACTCTGGCACACAGCAGTGCTCCCTAAGCACTTGCCCCGCAGAAGGCACTGACTTCTGGGCATGTAAGCTTGCCGTTTTTTTGTGTGGGCTTGGGTTGGTCACGCCTGCTGTCTATGAGTAGAGGAGGGGCGGCCTCCCGCCTCTGCCCGCCTCTCCACCTGCAAGCCCCACCCCCTTCCGCTCCTCCCCAGGCGACCGCCTGTGGTCCCCCTCCGGCAAGTTCTACCTGCAGATCGACGCCGTGGACGGCGGACTGGTGAGCCGTGGGCGGGGGCTGGCTGTGGTCTGCTACCGGAAGGTCTTCCTGGCATGCACGGCACAAGCCCGCAAGGTCGAGGGATCAAGGCCACGGACTCTGTTCTGGACCAATCTTTGACGGAGTCCGGCCCTTCCCCATGACGTTCCTTGTTGGTCTACCCATCTACCCCAACCCAGACCGTCTTCGAGGACGCCAGCCGCCGTGTGCACTGGTCGTCCAACGCCAGGAAGGCGGCGGCCCCGGGGGAGCGCTTCGCCCTGGCCCTGACGAACACGGGCCTCTGGGAGGTCCTCGGCAGCCAGCCCTACCCCGACCTCACGTCACAGCTCACCACCAGCCTGCTCCTGGGCCAGCTCTTTACGGAAGCCCTGAACGAGACGAACGCGCCCTTCTCGCTCTTCCTGCGTAAGCGCCTGCAGCAGTGTAGATAGCCCGCGTGCCGCGTGCGGCGGGTGCATGCTCCCACTAGGGCAAGCACGCGTGCACGCATGCGCCAACACCCCCCCTCCCTCCTTGACAGCGGCCTGGCACTCTGCCCTCCACCGTGGTCACGTTCCGGCCTGACCCTTCCCCCCCTCCCTGCTCCCACCCTACGCGCAACCCCTCAGGCGACACGGGGCTGCTGGTGCTCAAGAACAAGGGCGGTGCCACGGTCTGGACCTCGGCCGTCACACAGAGGGCCACCGGTGAGAGCAGTTTATGCTTCAAGGGGGTGGGAGAAAGGAGCGGTCGGGGCTCCTGGGCAGGTGCGCAGACGGGACAGTGGGGTGGGGGTCAGGAACGGCAGACACGGGCGGGACAAACAAGGCCATCCCCTGCGGACAGACGAGAGCGTTCAACCCTCCGCAGCCCTCCACAGAAGTATGCCTGCCCCCTTCAACTACCACCCGCGCACCGGATGCTTGCGGGGGGAACCCGGGCTGACTGCGCGTCCCCGCGCCCGGCCCCTGCCCCCCCGCAGAGCCCTGCGTTGCCCGGTACGAAGTGAACGGTGAAGGCGGAGTAGCGCGCCGGGCCTGCAGCTGCTCCGCCGGCTACACGGCAGTGGCTCGATTTTGGGAGGCAGCGGACGCCGTGTGCTACCGTGAGTGCATGCAGGCTACCGTAGCCCCGGCTCACTCTAGAGGGCATGTGTTGGGATAAGGGCTGAGCGTGTTGTGCGACGTCCGCACAGGTTCTGACATCCGAGGATACCAGTTTTCCGCAGCAGCACATGTGGGCTGCTGCAAGTACAGGCACCTGTATTTGGCAAGCTGCGCCTCTCGCTTGCGTTCTTTACCATTCGCCTCGGCGCTTAGTTTGTCCTTGTGCCCCTTCCGTTACCTTCTGCCCCTCAGCATTCCCCACTCCGTTCGTCCTGGTCAGCGACTTCACGGCGGCACGGTGGGAGGCGCCTCTACCCATGACGGTTGGAGTCAAGGCGTACGGCACGCCGCAAGAGTACCTCAACGTTACCACCAATGTACGTGCGTGCCCAGTCCATGCATCTATCCAAAGCCCTTAACCCCAACCCCCCGCCCCGGGTTCAAGCACACCGCGAGTTTGACACGCTTCGCTCGCTCCTCCACCTCACTGCTCCTCACGCCTCTCCTTACGCTATCCGCCATTGCATCCGCAGTATCAAGATCCTTCGCTGAACTCGTCGGACTTTCGCACTGACTTTGTGATTGAGAACCTGCCCTCAACGATTGGCGGAGTGCCTGCCGGTGCGTACGCGGCGCTCGCAGCCAGACGCTCTCGCCTCGGATCGCCTCACCAAAAGCATCCACCTGCCCTATCTATCGGAGTTATCTATGGAGTCTAGTTTGTTGTGGCCCATATGAATTGCTATTAGGTGGTCCATGCCGCCGCCAGCCACCTACACATGACCTCCGTATATCAGTACGCCTGCCTTGCGTTGCGTGCAGAGTCCAACGCGGACTACGCTGCGTGGGAGGACTACGGCGCAGCGGACTCCACGCAAGGGAAGTTCCTTCCGAGGGACGGCTTCGACGACGTGGTGAGCTGCCAGGGGGTGTTAGGGGGTAGGGGTGTTAGGGGGTAGGGGTGTTAGGGGGTAGGGGTGGTAGGGGGTAGGGGGGATAGGGGGTAATAAGGGGGGGTAGGTAGGGTGGGGGGTGGTAGACCCGCGGACTGGCCAGTCGGGGAGAAAGCGAGGGGGAGAGGGGGGGGGCGAGAGAAAGAGGGGAGATTTGGGGAAAGAGCCTGCGTACCCTAAGGTGCGGCCGGGGGCTAAGATACGGGAGGGGGGTGGGGTGGCTGGGGTGGGGCGACACGCTCTTGTCATGAGGGTCGGGGCCAAGCAAGCCAGGGGATGGGAAAGCAGAGCACCGTAGTTACTCCGCCCAGATCGGGGCTGCGGGGCCGCTGCTGCGGGGTTCCGGCGTTATTCTCTGTGCGGGCAAGGTGCTTTCCGCGAACACGCTGACACGTGTGGTGGGGTCCACGTGCAAATCTACCCCTACCTCTGCCTGCCGGTCTTCTGCGATCCGCCGAGTGCCCCGCACACCCTTTCGCCCGCCACCCCCCCGCCCCCCCGCCCGCCCTCAGGTGTTCCTCCGTCGCATCCGGCTGAGGGGCACCACCCTGTGCGTGGAGGCGCTCCCGCTCATGCCCCGGAGGCACCTGGTGGGGCTGAGGAACTGCTCCGACACTGTCGATGGCGTGATCCCGCCGTACAACCAGATGTGGCTCTTCGTGGCAGTCACCAGCCAGAGGTGAGGGGGGAGGTGGACGGTGTGGAGATGTCCAGGGGTGGAGGGAGCATGGCGGAGGGACGAGAGGGTGCAGGGGGTGTCAGAAGTACCCAAGGCGCGCGGGAGCCCCGCGGGAGCCCCGCCGAGCAAATAAACCGGGAGTCCCTTGCTCATTGTCGAACCCTCGCACCAAGGAGAGACCCGTCGTTGCCCATTCCAAACCCTGCCGGCCCCACACCTACCCCGTACCCCCAGGTTCGCCATCCTCCTCCACCCGCTGAACCAGGCGGACGTGCACCCGCAGCAGCGCCTGTGCCTCACCGTCAGGGGCGAGTACGACCCCTCCAACCCGCGCCCCCACGTGCCCGACTCGGACGTCCGCGTTCAGCCCTGCGCATGGGACATCTCCTCGGGCCCGCCCTCTGCGCGCATGTCGGACAACGCCACCTTTACGCAGCTCTTCCGGGTTCGCGGCATTCTGGGTGAGTCATACTGGTGCTTGGTGGGGGCAGACATTGTGCCGTTACTTTGGAACTCTGTCCCTCCGGTAGCCACGCACGGGGGCAATAATCCACCACCACCCCCGCTACAGCAAGGCACTGACTATGCGTCGCACCTCCGTAGGTGCCCCACCCAACCCAACTCCAAACCAGATGCCGCTCGAACCAACATGCTGTCCAATGTGGGCTCCCGACGGCGGCGAGCCTTGCTGGGGCGCTCCGCTGTCCACCGCACAGATGACGAGGCGGCCCCCGCCCACGGCCACCAAACGGCCAGTCGGACCGAGGCCATATCGTGGGGCGACGGCGACGACCGCCTCCCCTGGGAGCGGGAGGACGTGGACCTAAAAGCGCTGCCCGCGTGGCGGCGGCGGGTGATTGAGGCGGAGCGCAGGAGGCAGCATGCGCCTGCCTAGATGGGGTGTACGCAGGCACGCATGGGGTGGAGGCGGCGGGTGATTGAGGCGGAGCGCAGCAGGCATAGGCAGCAAATAACCACCGCCAAGATAGAAGTCTTGTAATGCGGCGGCAGGGGGCGGGGTATGACCGTATAGTCTTTCGGACTGAGATGACGTAGGTAGTGGCATGGTGTGCGTGGGGTCCTTGCTCGTTGCCGGTCAGATGAATGGTCAGACTGAGAGCTAAGTAGTGGCCTCCTCGGGGCTTAAGGGCTTGCGGCGGTACCGAATTCTTGAACACAGCCTCAAACGTGTGCGTGGGCAAGGGGCCCATGGTGGCGTGGGGCCGTTGCCCGTTGCCGGTTCTCAGTTATACCTCTCCAGGCCCTCCCCGAGCGTCTGGGCTTGGCCGAGGCTGCGGCCGATGGGCCCATGCCCCGGCTGCCGTGACATGGCAGCCATGGACACCCGGCGTTCCCCGGCCCGCCCCCGCGTGGCTCCTGCAGGCCAGCACGCGCGCTCAGGCGAGGAGGGCGCCTACTGCGGGAGTCGGGCTCCGGTCCTGCCGCCGGCCCGCCCTGGGTTGTCCCTGGGACTTCCCGTTAGCGCCTGACCAGCAGTCCAAGCCACGTACTTCTAGCGGCAAGCGAGGAGCGTCCGAACCCCGGCCTCCCGCGTGACAGGCGGGGATACTAACCACTATACGATGACGACCTGCCGGACGGGTATCCGTACGGTGTCTCACGATCCGAGCTACTCACTCGGCTGTCACGACTTGGTGATGCCAACACTGCACTTCTCACGTTACTTGGCTCGTGACACACCGGCCAACGCTCTCCGCAGTTCGGCGGTGGCAGGCGAAGGGCGGGGCGCGTGGGTGCTGGCTGCTGGGTGAGCGCAGGGCGGGGCGGGGGTGGAGGGTCGGGGGGGGGGCAGGGGTGAGTGCAGGGCAAGGCGTGGCAGGGAAAGGGGAGAGGAAGCTAGGTGAGGGCAGGGCAAGGCGTGGGAGGGAAAGGGGAGAGGAAGCTAGGTGAGGGCAGGGCAAGGCGTGGGAGGGAAAGGGGGGAGCAAGCTAGGTGAGGGCAGGGCAAGGCGTGGGAGGGCAAGGGGGGAGGAAGCTAGGTGAGGGCAGGGCAAGGCGTGGGAGGGAAAGGGGGGAGGAAGCTAGGTGAGGGCAGGGCAAGGCGTGGGAGGGAAAGGGGGGACGAAGCTAGGTGAGGGCAGGGCAAGGCGTGGGAGGGAAAGGGGGAGGAAGCGAGGTGAGAGGAGGGGGGGGCTGTGGGCTCGGGCTGTGGGTGAAGGCGTTGGAGGGGGGGCCGTCGGGGCTAGACATAGGGAGGAAAGGGTAGGGAGCAGGCCGCGGGCGCCGGGAGAGGCGCTGCAGACGAAGGCGGGAGGAAGGGCGGTGCGGGAGAGCGGGGGAGAGCGCAAGGTCAGGCTGGCGGGGAGGACGGGCACTCGGGCATTCGACATTACTCCCTGCCCTCACCCCCTGCCCTCACCCCCTGCCATCACCTAGCTTCTTCTTTTGGTCCCCGTTTCTCATTCCCTCCCACGCCTTGCCCTGCCCTCACCTAGCTTCCTCCCCCTTTCCCTCCCACGCCTTGCCCTGCACTCACCCCTGCCCCCCCCCCCCGACCCTCCACCCCCGCCCCGCCCTGCGCTCACCCAGCAGCCAGCACCCAAGCGCCCCGCCCTTCGCCTGCCACCGCCGAACTGCGGAGAGCGTTGGCCGGTGTGTCACGAGCCAAGTAACGTGAGAAGTGCAGTGTTGGCATCACCAAGTCGTGACAGCCGAGTGAGTAGCTCGGATCGTGAGACACCGTACGGATACCCGTCCGGCAGGTCGTCATCGTATAGTGGTTAGTATCCCCGCCTGTCACGCGGGAGGCCGGGGTTCGGACGCTCCTCGCCCGCCCTGGTGAATCCTAGTGATGGTACGGTACCCTTCCGTTCAACGACCCCAGTCACCAGCCTTCACCTAGCATTCCGACGGCGTCCAGGTGGAGGCGTGGGTAGAGGAGGCGGGGAATGGGGGCGAGGGCTCACAGATCGCGTGGGTTTCGACCCAACAGGCCGCGCTTGAGGTACTGCTGGACGCTAAAATGTGTCTCCTTCCACAAGTTGCAACATCCTGAAACAGCTCTGAAACCTGCTGCTTCAATTACCGTGTGCATATCATGTGACCAAGATAGTTGGTCTTTTTCGGGCGAGAAGTCTCGTGCCGATCATCTCGCGCCAAACTACCTCGCGGGAGTCTTGCTGGTGGACTCCTTGGAGCGGCTTGGAAGCGGCTTGCTTGCTAGGAGGAGCTCTTGGCTGCGGATGGGCTTGCATGAGTTTGTGGCGTCGCACCGAAGGGGGAGGCCAGGGCCCGGGTGGTCCCTCAGTGTGGGGGTGGGCTGGGAGGGCAGACATGCTGTGCGAACTGCTCAGGCGCTGTACGCGTTCTCCCATCGGTTCGGGGGCGGGCGGCGCGGGGGGGGGGGGGTGAAGGGGTGGCGCATGCGAAGCAACCGTGCGCTGGGGTGAACGTGGCACGCCGTTTGTGCGAGTTGAACGACAGGCACCAAGTAGGCGGTAGAGAGCGGTTGCGGGCAGGGCAGCGACCCAGGTACGGGCGGCAAAGTGCGGTCAGGTAGGTGGGGTGACACTGTACTCGGAGGGGTCGTGCACGTAGCCAGGGTGACGACGACGGGGGTGGGGCTGGAAGGAGGCGACTTCAGTGAGCCTGGATGGGACGCGTGTCCGTCCTAACAGGGGCCCTGTCGCAGTGGTCCTGGGGTGTGGGGCTGCGCAGAGCTGTGCAAGGGCGGCCGACGTGGTGCGGATGGTTGGGGGTTACATAGGCCCGGCGCTGCTGCATGTGGAGGTGCGGGCGCATTACATGGCCTTTCCCGTGGGGAGGTTATTCGCTACATGACAGTTTGCTTACTAAACGAGGGGTTTTGCAGTACCGAGCCCTGTGTGACGTGAGAAGCCACGTTGGGCGGCCAAGTACCGCTGGCCCCAGGGCATACATGTGCACCCACACAGACACCCCTCATGCAACAGTTGGAGCATCAGACAGCACTGCTAGTCTCGCGAGGTAGGTCGGATGGCCAAAGGCTAGGGCGAAGGAACGCAACCGACACTCTGGAACACGCGCCCTCGGCGTTGGACCCCACTAAGCTCCAGAACGAAGGGGCCGCGGGCCTGAAGCTGTGCCGGCAGCCCAGATGCCCGCTTAACAGTGGCAGAGCCCCCGACCCCCGGCCCCGCACCCGACCTTTACTTACCTTTCGTCTAACCTCTAGCCGTCGTTACCCAGGCGCGCGTTCCACTGTGTTCCATGCTTCCCAAGCTCTGCGTGACCTGGGCTTCCTCCCTCTCTTCAGTGCCCCGAACCGAACACGAGGACATGCCGCCCCCGGCTCTTCGTCCGCCCTCCCCCTCTCGTCTCTCCGTTAGTCGTGTGTGCCCACATTCAGGGGTGCCATCATCCGCCATGCCTGCTCCAGCCCACCCCCCTGGTCCAGAAGACCCACGTGTGCGTTGCCATGGGCTTGCTGCCTCCTCATCTGCCGCCGGCTTGCATTGCTCCCTTCCCCCTTGATTTTGCGCCGGTGGGGTGCAGGGTCAGTGCAATGTGCAGTCGAGTCTGGGCTTCCAGCCGGCAATGCGGCGAGCTAAGCAACGAGGTAAGCTGTCCCGTGCTGTCCTGCCCATGCGACCAGTGGCAGGTGTCAGGCGGCTCTGGGGTGAAGGATGTGGGGGGCGGCGTAGCGCGAATGCAAGCTAAGCCTAAGTCCTTCCCTGCTGATACCGTAGATACTTGGGACGGGGTGGACAAGCCCCTGTTCCTCCTCCTCCCCCCCCTTGGCCCCGCCGTACCCAACCCTCAGCCTGCGTCCACCCTCTTCCCCCACCAGCCCGGCCCCTGCGCCCTCCTCGCCATTCCTCCCGCCTTTGCCTTCCCCTGTCGCACCTTTGCCCTCTGCTGCCCGGGGCCAGTTTCCTCTCCCCTCCCCCTCAAGCTGCCCTTGCACCCTCCGCCTTCGCCTCTTCACCCCCAGCCCGGCCCTGCGCTTGGCTGCTTTCCTGAGCTCTCCCCCGCTCTCCCGCACCGCCCTTCCTCCCGCCTTCGTCTGCAGCGCCTCTCCCGGCGCCCGCGGCCTGCTCCCTACCCTTTGGCAGCAACCCTCCACCTTCCCCGCTCGGCACCGGCCCGACACTGCTACGTGGTACGTTTGGATAAGTGACGGTAAGTTTATGCTGCAATTCAGGTACCGCCGTCGCTCTGAGCCGGACGGCCGCTCGTCGCCCACTGCTCGACACCCCTGTCCTCACCGTGTGTCCCCACCGCAGCCAGTGCACTGGAGGCTGCGCTTTAGCAAACTTTCAACCCTTTCGAGGGTCCCCTCTGCAGCTCATGGTGTCGACATGCCCGTCTTGTGCGCGGCTGCTTCACATATACGATGCGGTTTCTTGCCACGTCGTCCTCCCTGTCGTTCTCGTCAAATCCCTACCCTTTCCTCCCTGCATCTAGCCCCCACGCCCCCCCCTCCAACGCCTTCACCCACAGCCCGAGCCCACAGCCCCGCCCTCCCCTCACCTAGCTTCCTCCCCCCTTTCCCTCCCACGCCTTGCCCTGCCCTCACCTAGCTTCCTCCCCCCTTTCCCTACCACGCCTTGCCCTGCCCTCACCTAGCTTCCTCCCCCCGTTCCCTGCCACGCCTTGCCCTGCCCTCACCTAGCTTGCTCCCCCCTTTCCCTCCCACGCCTTGCCCTGCCCTCACCTAGCTTGCTCCCCCCTTTCCCTCCCACGCCTTGCCCTGCCCTCACCTAGCTTCCTCCCCCTTTCCCTCCCACGCCTTGCCCTGCACTCACCCCCGCCCCCCCCCCCCCCCCGACCCTCCACCCCCGCCCCGCCCTGCGCTCACCCAGCAGCCAGCACCCAAGCGCCCCGCCCTTCGCCTGCCACCGCCGAACTGCGGAGAGCGTTGGCCGGTGTGTCACGAGCCAAGTAACGTGAGAAGTGCAGTGTTGGCATCACCAAGTCGTGACAGCCGAGTGAGTAGCTCGGATCGTGAGACACCGTACGGATACCCGTCCGGCAGGTCGTCATCGTATAGTGGTTAGTATCCCCGCCTGTCACGCGGGAGGCCGGGGTTCGATTCCCCGTGACGGCGTTTTGGCCACTCATCTCCTGCAGATACCTTTCCCTCTTCTTATCCCTCGCAATGCCCATGCATGGCATCTAAACCATGTTTACCCGGCTTGGCCGTGAGTGCGGCCGATGGGCCCATGCCCCAGCTGCCATGACATGGCCGCCATGGACACCCGGCGTTCCCCGGCCCGCCCCCGCGTGGCTCCGCAGGCCAGCACGCGCGCTCAGGCGAGGAGGGCGCCTACTGCGGGAGTCGGGCTCCGGTCTTGTAGGTCCCGGTGCTGACGCCGCTCTGCCAAGCCCGGGGGGCGAGGTCCCACTCCTGCAGACTAGGTAGAGGCCAATAGGCCATGGACGTGGACAAGGCAAGCTCCCTCCTCCGCCCCAAGCGTGAACTACGCGCATGGCCCCTGCGAGCCCCAGAACGCCCCAAGCCCACCCCAGGTAGCGCACGCAGGCCTCCCGCTCCTGGACTCCTGGTGCTCAGCGTTGCGTCGTTACAAAAAGCAGCGGGCCCTGACGACTGGCCGCCGAATGCCCCTTGTCATTAGAGTATGGCACGTATGGAGCCGCACCCCCCACCAAGCCATCCACCGCATCGCACACGCCCCTCGCCACCCTCCTCACGCCACGCCCATCACCTCATGTTACCCTGCATCTGGGTTCGTAAGCGTTGACCCTAGGACAAGGTGCCAGACCCCTCACCAACAACGCGCAGGCGTTTGCGGCAGGTTGCGTCGCAAGGGTGCCACCGCCAGGCATATGCCACGGATGACCCCTCGGGATAATCCCATCGGGATACCCCCCAGCACACGCAGAACCGCACACCAGCACGCTTCAGGCGAGTCTCATGCCATTGTGCTTGTTGGGCACATTGCGCCCAAGCCGCGGGTTTCGGGAATGAAATATATGAAATCGCCAGGGGCAACACGAGGTTGCCCCCACACAGCCCGGACTTTGACCCGCAAAGCCAGCCGCAAGCTCCTGCCAGAGGCAAAGTATTGCGCGGCATGGCACCGCACGCACCGCAGAAGGCGCCCCGCGGAAACCTCTGCTCACAGCATCAGCGACAGCAGGGAACGCCCACCGCAAGAGCGCGGGGGGGCCCTGCCCGCCTCAATCTCGATATAGAATCAGGTTGACGCTACCGGTAACCGTTTACCGAACCCAACATCCGGCCCACATGGCCGGCGCTTCTTCGGACGAACCGCTGGACGGAACGGCAAACCGCGGAAAGGAACACACACACAGCGACACAGCCCTTCACACAGCGACACACGCTCGTTGAATCAGACAGAACACTCGCACTGACAACAGGGAACACGCGCTAGCCCCGAGACGGTTCCACACCACCACACCTCGCGCTGTGCCACGTGTGCAAGCGGCGTTCACGACCCTCCAATCCTTGCCTCTCCGCCTGCACGTGGGCGGTGACCCGTGCAGTGCCCTGCCCAGCCCTCGCAGCGGGTTGCTTGTGCCGCAGCGCCAGGGTAGCCCCCACCCATGTGGCCTTGCAGTCGTTCCGCACTCCCTCCTGCCGCCAGTCCTCTACCTCAGTCCAATGCTCGCGCCATCTCTTGCTCCGTCTCGCGCCCTCGCCGTCGGCGGCCCGCACCACGCCCGGCTGCGTCCTGGCTCCGAACCGGCCGCCGCTTCGGCCCAGATGCAAACCTGCAGATCTCCCAGCCCTTTGTATGCACAACTCCCCTACGACCCCGGCGGTAAACTCCATGCCTTTACGCGCCCGTGTCCATGTGATCTCCGGCGTGCCCATGCAGCGGCGACGTCTGGCCTTGCTCCGCCTCCCGCCTCACTCCGTCTCCATCTCCGAATTGAGCAGAGTCCTGTGCGGCACCCGCAGGGTCGGCCCAGGGAAACATGAGCACAGAGATCCCCCAGAGAGCCCGTGTCGCTCGATCCGACCTTTCACTTACCCGAGAGCTACAGTAACTATCAACCAGAGCACGCGCGCGCAACGGTGGGGTGCTAAACCTGGACCCACTCAAGACCGCAATCCGTGTCCCATCCGCCGCTTCCATACCTGTACGACATCGGGCGCCGCCGCCACGCCCTCCATGCGCCGCGCGCCGTGGTGCGGCCCCGCCGCCATCGGCGGCGGCGGGCAGCTGCCGCTGCCCTCCGTCGACTGCCCCGCCGACGCCACGCGGTGCCTCTCGCCATCCACCCCGGCGTCCCCCGCCTGGCGGCGCGAAGGCGCGACGGCGCAGGCCAGGCCCACGCCGGCGGGGGCGTTGCTGCCGCTGGCACCGGGCGTGTTGGAGTCCGAGGCGCCGCTGGCGTGACCCCGACGGAAGGCCGGGTCGTGCGCGCCGCCTGCGCCGCCGCCGCTGCTGGTGGTGTTGCCGCTGCTCGTGCTGGGCTCGGCGCCGTCGCGCCCCCCGAAGCCCGACTGCCGGGCCTTGGCCAACTGCAGCACCAGCCTGCGCGGGTAACAAGCGGAGAGCGGGCTGGGTTGCAAGATCGGATTGCAAGGGCGGGTTTGGAGGCGCGGCTTGCAGGCACAGATGTAAGGCGTGGAGAGCGGACTGGGTTGCGCGGATGGACGAATGCAGGCGGTTACCGCAAGCACGCCTTGATGAACGCAACACGCTCAGGTGGCCAGCGGGCCCTGCAACTCTCGACGGCTTTTCGGACGCTTTCGCCCGTCCCAGCCGCCGCAGAAAGCCGTCAGCCCGTAACGCTCACCGTGCCCCGTCGGCGGGATCGTTTGCGCTGCTGACAATCTGCTCCACCGTGCCCCACAGCCGGTCCTCGATGGCCTTGACGTACATCTCCGCCTCCGGTGACAGACGCGCCTGTGCCCCATGGTGCACGCCGCCGCCGCCGCCGCCAGCGGCACCAGCGCCGCCGGAACCGGCGCCGGCGGCTGCGCCGCTGCCGCTGCCGGCCCGCGCACCGGCGGCGAGGGCCGTGGGGGCCAGGGCGTGGGGTTCGGCGGAGCCGGGTAGGCCGGGGGCAGCTGCGCCGGCCCAGGCCGGGGGCTGCTGGTGGGAAGGTCCGGCCTGGGACGTGCCGGGCACCGGGCCGGGGCTGGGGCCCGAGTCCGCGCCGAGCGCTGCGGAGGCGGAGGCGAAATGGGGCGAGGAGGGAGGGCGGTTCGAGGGCGCTAGTGAGGGCGGGGCCGGCGTCGGCCCTCCCTCAGACACGCCTGCGCCTTTGCCTCCAGAGCACGCGCCGCCGCTGGCGCCGGCTCCGTCCACGCAGATTGACACACCGGCCCCGTCGCCGGCATAGGAGCACCGGTGACGCTTGGAGGCCAGCGGCGAGGTCACGTCTCCGTCCGCGGTTAGAGAGCACCCCCGACTCAAGATGACTGGGCGGACGAAACCCGACACGCAAACAGGCGGCGTGCGGGGGCGGGGACGTGCGAGCGAGTGCGGTGCGGCCACGGCGGCGGCGGGCGGAGCAGGCGGGCGCGGGGCGTGTGAGGAGGCGAAGAGGGACGGGTCCTCTGGTGCTTGGCTAGGCTAGGTGCCCTACCCCTTGACCAGCCTACCAGCGCTTGCCCGCTACCCGTTTCGCTCGTGCAGTCTGCTTGCTCGGGATGTATCATCCCGAACCTTCTGCGACGAGCCCACGATCTCGCAAGCACGCGCCGTCTCCACAAGCGCGGTGTTAAACACGGTGATCCCCGCGGTTACCGCCGGACCCTGCTTCGCCCGGCCCCAACCTCCACGCACCTCGCAGCTGGGCCTCCAGCTCGGCGACCCGCATCTCGAGCCGCGTGTTGACGTTGGCTGCCTCCCGGCTCAGGCGCTCCTACACAACGCACCAACAGCCAATGCAACGGGAAAAAGTGAGACATCATACATACAAGGCACCACATACCAACCACTGGCGGGACCCTGTGCCCCGGCAAACAGCAGCCCCTGAGCCCCACGCAGCACGCACCTGGGCCGCCATCACGTCCCGCACCGTGGTCGTCTGCACGCTCGCGTGCTCCTCCAGGGCCCGGCCCAGCATGGCAGTGTCGTGCACGGCCTTGGCCTGGGAGGCAGACAGCGCCGCCTCCAGCGCCGCCGTCTTGGCGGCCTGGCGCGCGGTCAGCTCGCGCTGGGCCAGGAGCTGTGGTGGGGCGCGAGAAGGGAGCGGGGCGGGGCGGGCGAAGAGGGAGCGGTCGCACTGTGAGTGCTGGGCCGTGGCGTGGAAAAGCGCTCACAGCCAGGCGGCCGCGCTGGGTCGGTTTGTCATGGTCGCAGGTAAAAGTGCGGAAGAAGGAAGCCAAGCGCAGGCGCCGGTCCTGCATGCAGCTGCAGCAGTGCAAGCTACCGTTTGTTGCCCATCGCGCCTGTACAGCCTAGGAGCACGCGCCGCTCTTGCGTGGAAGCGGTGTAAGCTATGTTGCCCACACATCGTGTACCTATGTGCGTTGTTAGCGCTTCTGCCCACCTGCTTCTCCAGGTCATCGTGCCGCAGCTTCTGGTTCCACAGCCGCTTCTGCTGCTCCTCCAGCGCGTGGCTGATCTGGCCGCTGGCCTGAGGCGCGTCGCCCGACTGCCCGCACTGCCCGCTGCCCAGCCCGCCGCTGGCGCCCGCGGCGCCGCTGCCGCCCTCCTGCTGCCCGGGCCCGCCGCTGTTGTCACTGCCGCCACCGCCGCCGCCCGAGCTGGCGTTATCCACCAACATGCCGCCATCGTCCGCCATGCCATTGCCCCGGCCCGCAGAGCCCTCGCGGCCGTTGCCGACCCTGGTGCCCTGACCCGACCCCGGGCCCGGGCCGGCGTTGCCGTGGCTCCCAGTCCCGGTGCCCGTGGCCGCGGCGCCGGGGCTGCCCTGGCGGCCGCCGCTGCCGGTCTGCGGGCCGCCGGACCCTGTCACGGCTTGGAGCGCCTGCATTGACCTCTTTAGCGCCGTGTTCTCCTCCTTTAGTCCTTCAACCTCCTTGGCCAGCGCCGAGAGGCGGCCAATCTGGCCGGCCATCTCGGTGATGAGGGCGGCCGTGGGGCCGCCCAGGTGCTGGGGAAGGGGGCGCGTGATGCCCGCCGGCAGGGGGTTGCCGGCGGCGTCGAAGGATGTCAGCGGCGCGCCTGGGGGCAGCGTGGGCCCTGCGAGGAAGGAAGGGAAAAGCGGCAAGGAGGGGTTGACGGGGAGGGGGCGTCGAGGGGAGAAAAGGTTGAGGAGAAGCGGGGGTGATGTGCACTGGGAGTAAAGAGGGCGAGTGAGGCAGGTGCAGGGGGTAGGTGCAGGGGTCGAGCAGTTGGGCCCGGGCTGGGCCCGCATCGAGTGCCGCACCTGGAGGGCTGGTAGCGAAGGGGAAGGTCGCCGCCGCTAGGCCCCCGCCGCCGCTGCCGAGGGCCGCGGCCAGCAGGCTTGCACCGACGGACGCGCTCGCCGCGCCCCCGCCGCCGCTGCCGAGGGCTGACGCCAGAACGCTGGCGGCGGCTTCGGCCCCCCCCACCGTGCTGCCGGCTCCGGCGGCACCGTTCCCGGGGCCCATGTCCGCTCGGCTGCGCTTGTGCGGCTTGCTCCCGCCGCCCCCGCCCCCGCCTCCGCCTCCGCCACCACCGGCGGCGGTAGCGGTTGCGTTGCCGCCGCTGCCCTCCTCCATCTCTGCAGCCATGGGGTCGTGTTGGTCGTTGCACGACGAGGAGGGGTGCGTGGCGGAGCTGTGGCTGTTGCTGCTCGGCGGCGGGCCGGCCGCGGCCGCCGGCTGTGTAGTCGACACCGGCAGGAGCCCTGGCGGCAGCTGCAGCTGCGACTCCGCGCCCGCTGCAGCGCCAGCCGGCGCGCTGTTGAGGCTGCCGCTGCCGCGGCGCGGCGCTGCCATCCCCTGCATCGGAGGCAAGCCCTCCCGTGGCAGAGAGGCCTGGTGCGCCAGAGCCGCCATCATCTGCTGCCCGGGCTTCAGGTAATCTCCGACCAACTGGTCAAGCCGCGCGAACGCGCCCGTCCCCGCGCCGCCCAGCGGACCCGACGAGAGCCCGCCCGCCCGTTGCGAGCTGGCCAGCCCGTTCGCGCCCGGCCCGGGCGACGCCAGCGGGCCTGGCCCCGTGGGGAGCGACGGGGGTAGCTCTGCCTTAATGGGGAGGCCGGGCGGCCGGGAGAAGGCGCTTGAAGGTGAGGGCGCCACGCCCGGCCCTGGGCCAATCGCGCTTGGCGGGATGGGCAGCGGCGGGAGGCCGGCTGGGAGGAAGCTGGGGCTTGCGGCCCCTGCCACGATCTGGGTCGGGGAGGTGAACAGCGGCAGCGTGGCCGCTATGCCCAGGTCCAGAGGGAAAGGCGGCGACAGCGAGAACGCCGCCGCCGGAGCCGGTGCAGGTGCCGGAGGCAGTCCGGGCATGGGCATCGGGATCGGTGCAGGCGGAGGTGCTGCGGTCGGTACTGCAGCTGGGGCGCTGGGGGGGACCGCCAGCGGAGGAGGAGGAGGAGGAGCGGGGGGCGGTGCGGGGGGCGGCTCTACGCTGCCGCTCGGTGACGGGAAAGCTGGGGCGCCCGGAGGCGGCGGCGTCGAGTGCTGCTGGTGTGCATGGGTATGTGAGTGGGACTGTGAGGTCGAGCCGCCTCCCGGGCCCCCGCTTGTGCCAGCGCCGCTTCCGCTGGGACCCCCGCCGCCCGGGATGGGCGCGTTGCTCGAAGCGGGCTTCCGTCGATGGATGGTGAGCAGCAGGTCCTTGTTGTGCTGCTGGAAGTGCTCATTTGCGAACTCCCAGCGGTCGGGGTCAACTTTGCGGAACCCCTGCGGTGGTGGAGGCGAGGGGTCTGGCTCAGTCCCAGAGGGAAGGGTGAGGGTAGCTGGTCCTTCCAGCGGTACCTCACTGCCTCGCCCAGGGCCGCCAGCCCGACACGCGATTAGCCCCACCAGGCCACCGGCCCACATCACGACACAAGGCCGACAACTGCAAGCAGAGGGAGGCTCACATATGTGTTCAGCTGGCGGACGAAGCTGCTGAAATTGTTGTGCTTGAAGTAGAGCGGCAGCAGGTTCGCCGCGAACTCAGAGGGCTTCCAGACAACGAAGCTGTTGGGTTAAGCAGGGGGAGCATGCGGGAGCGTTTCCAGGGGACACGCTGTTAGACGCCAATGCGAACACGCTGTGGGCGAGGCATGCAGGGTCGCTCCGTGGGCTGCAGCACGGTATCTGCGAGCCCCTAGCTCACCTGGTGCCCCGTGCGCCCCACGAGATGACATTGTTGGTGGTGGGGTCGTCGACCAATTCGTAGCTAAGCGGGCAAGCGGGGGGACAGCGAGACACACGTGAGGGAGGGTCCTGAGCCGACAAAGCGCTCGGGGGACCCAAAGTCTGGCGCCGAAGCGCCAGGAACCGAAGCAATTGCGGGCCTCTTCTAGAGGTTGCCGAGCGGTACCCCGCGCTCACGTCTTCCGCAGGAAGGGCGCTGGCTGGCCCTGATTCCCTTGGCCCTTAGCAGAATGCCCGTCGCCGCCCGTCATCGCCAGCGCTCAACCCGGGCGCGAATCATTCGGAATTTAGTCTCGCTGGAAGAAGTCTGGGGACGTCAAGTGCCAAGGTCATTTCTGCCCAGCGTGTTTGCGTCAGCTAGTGCTTGTTTGCTAGTGAGGGCTGCGAGGCAGACGCGGGGCTTAGGGCTGGCGGGGCATGCCTTCTGGAACGCGAGCGCATGCAGGTCGAGTGTCCGGAGCGCGCGGACGCCCGTGTCTTGACGTCAAGACCTCCAGTCGATTCCACTACACACTCTATCAATGGGGTCAACCAAGGGTGACTGCGAGCAACAAAGGCCACTTGACTGGCCCCGCCCCGAAGCGGGAAGGGGCTGGGAAGGGCACGACGCTCGCCCTCGACCTTTGAAGACCCAGGCGTCTCACCCCTGCAAAGACCAGGCAGCAGGGTAGCCATCCATGCCTCTGCCACAATCCTTCAAGTTCCTTGACCTTGGTGGAAGCCCACGCTGGTAGTGTGCATCCGAGGCGAGCCTACCCCTCGGCCTATACCCTGTCGCATCCGGCTGGTGGGCCAGACCCGGCTAGTTGCACGTTGCATTGACCCCTCGGCCTCACCCTGCCTCACCCCCCTTCCTCTTTCTTCCATTCCGCCCCTATCCACCAGCTCAGAAGCGGGCGCAAGGTAACTCTCAGCTGAGCACGTCTTCGTCCTCTTTATTCTTGCTTGGACGTCTTCAGCGTCAAAGGGCAGCAGACAGGCAACACGTGGCAACTCCTGTCGACTGTATGAGCGCCGCAGTCCTTACATGCACGTTACGAATCCGGCCCATCCAGGGGGGTTCGTCACGGGAAGACTTGACTACGCCAAAATAAGATAGCAACGCTGGTACCGCTCGGCAACCTCTAGAAGAGGCCCGCAATTGCTTCGGTTCCTGGCGCTTCGGCGCCAGACTTTGGGTCCCCCGAGCGCTTTGTCGGCTCAGGAACCTCCCTCACCTCCCTCCCTAGAAGCCCTCTGAGTTCGCGGCGAACCTGCTGCCGCTCTACTTCAAGCACAACAATTTCAGCAGCTTCGTCCGCCAGCTGAACACATATGCGAGCCTCCCTCTGCTTGCAGTTGTCGGCCTTGTGTCGTGATGTGGGCCGGTGGCCTGGTGGGGCTAATCGCGTGTCAGGCTGGCGGCCCTGGGCGAGGCAGTGAGGTACCGCTGGAAGGACCAGCTACCCTCACCCTTCCCTCTGGGACTGAGCCAGACCCCTCGCCTCCACCACCGCAGGGGTTCCGCAAAGTTGACCCCGACCGCTGGGAGTTCGCAAATGAGCACTTCCAGCAGCACAACAAGGACCTGCTGCTCACCATCCATCGACGGAAGCCCGCTTCGAGCAACGCGCCCATCCCGAGCGGCGGGGGTCCCAGCGGAAGCGGCGCCGGCACAAGCGGGGGCCCGGGAGGCGGCTCGACCTCACAGTCCCACTCACATACCCATGCACACCAGCAGCACTCGACGCCGCCGCCTCCGGGCGCCCCGGCTTTCCCGTCACCGAGAGGCAGCGTAGAGCCGCCCCCCGCACCGCCCCCCCGCTCCTCCTCCTCCGCCGCCTCCGCTGGCGATCCCCCCCAGCTGCAGTACCGACCGCAGCACCTCCGCCTGCACCCATCCCGATGCCCATGCCCGGACTGCCTCCGGCACCTGCACCGGCGCCGGCGGCGGCATTCTCCCTGTTGCCGCCTTTCCCTCTGGACCTGGGCATAGCGGCCACGCTGCCGCTGTTCACCTCCCCGACCCAGATCGTGGCAGGGGCCGCAAGCCCCAGCTTCCTCCCAGCCGGCCTCCCGCCGCTGCCCATCCCGCCAAGCGCGATTGGCCCAGGGCCGGGCGTGGCGCCCTCACCTTCAAGCGCCTTCTCCCGGCCGCCCGGCCTCCCCATTAAGGCAGAGCTACCCCCGTCGCTCCCCACGGGGCCAGGCCCGCTGGCGTCGCCCGGGCCGGGCGCGAAAGGGCTGGCCAGCTCGCAGCGGGCGGGCGGGCTCTCGTCGGGTCCGCTGGGCGGCGCGGGGACGGGCGCGTTTGCAAAAGGAACGTGCCCGCAACTTCTTTGGTTCCTGCGCTTCTGCGCCAGACTTTGTCGGCTCAGGACTCTTGAGACGGCACGGTATGGGAGGACGCGTCGGTCGGCCGGGCCATTTCGTGACTTGAGTGCCAATCAAAAGCCCTTGATACGATAAGCCATTGCACACGTCGCGGGGGCCAGATGCTGCGGCCGGACGTGTATATACAATTTGCCTGGTTCTAAGGCGAAACAGGTCTCGATACCCATTCGCTTTGCTGCTACGCCCACTCCCAGCAACTTTGCACGATAAACAAGATCATATAGGTGCAAACAAACTCTGCTTCTGCTTGGTGCAACCAGGCGTCGATGCGAGGCGCTGAGCTATGACGAGCCCGCTCAGGGGCCTTACCTGACCCCTAGAGCTGCACATCAAAAAGCAGAAAGAATGCCGGCAAACGGAAATGGATTGGACCAGCAGGTCGCTGGCGGAACGATGGCTTATGGCGTGCTTTCACGAGAGCAGCGCCGACAAATGTGAGCACACGGCAGATAGTGGAGGTCTAAGGAAGCCTTGTCTGCGGACGCGGTCTGCTGGGACCCTCCTTAACACGGATGCTCGGGCTGCCGACCTGCTGAGGGTTATGGCTGCATCCAATAGCATGCTGCAGCATACTGGGTGCCGCGTGAGGCTTAAGGTTTGGGCTGGCCATAGTTCCGGACGGGGCCGCGCTGCCATGTCGCGCGGGTTGTGCACGCCGCTCGAATGTGTGCAAGGGGGGTGAACCCTGCTCACCTGGGCTCTCTGCTGGGCATGCAGGTTTGGCCTGGACTGCCCAGAGCAGTTGGAGTGGCGGCACTGGCATCCCGGGACGGAGTATGTGAAGCAGCTGGTGCTGAAGAACATCAGCACCTCGGCCCTGAAGATAAAGTTCAAGCAGCCAGCCAGCAAGTCGTTCGCGATGGATTTCCCGGAGCCCTTCAAGCTGCGGCCGGGGATGAGCCAGTCCCTGAAGGTGGGGGGGGGATCCTCCCACCACAGCCCGAGGCTGGAGAGGCTTCACGGGCCATGCCCCTTCGGCCGGATGCTTAGACCAGGCCGAGAACTGACCCACCTTGCATGGGCAAAGCGTGGGCGCTGCATGGGCGGACAGGGCTCAGGCGCAGGTCTACCGGGTATTAATCCCTACACGCACCGCCTGCTCGCCACGACCCTCCACTGCCGTGCTGGGGGCCCCTCCCACAGTAAGCGTGCCCTTGCGCTGACGACTGCACCTGTTACAACTTCCCTCAGGTTGTGTTCCGCCCGCTCAAGATGCAGCACTACTCGGAGAACGTGGAGCTGTTCGTGGGCAATGCCTCGTTCCTCGTGCCCGTGCACGCATACACACCCGTGACCCACATCGAGGTGGGGCAGCCCGTCAGCGCGCTGTGCAGAGGGGTGCCTGGGTTGCAGTGGGTATGCTTGCGGGTTGAGTGGGGCCTCAGGAACGTGAGCAGGCTCTGGACTGAGGGCCAGTCGGCCGTTGCGGGCACAAGCCGCTGCCGGAGGCTTCGGCGATTCGCCTTGCACGATGGCGCAGCAGCTCGCGGGCAGCCGCTCACAGACGCTGGCAGGGCGGGGACCGGCGCAGGAGGGGATACACGGGGAGCACTTTCGGCGGTCTGCCTCGCCGGATCGCCGCCTGGGAGGCAGCGGGAGCGGAGGGCCCCAGTGCAGGCTGGGGCACCTTCGGAGAGGGGCCGGCGTGCCCGTGCGCCAGCTCTCAGCGGGCAGGGCGCTCGGCTGGCCCCGAGCGGGAATGCAGGCACCCGGCCTGGCTGGAAGGGGGGCCGGGGCACGCCCCTAATGTCGCCACCGGCCCGCTGCCAAGCGCTCCGTTGGGTTGCTGCTTGAGCGGAGTGGGCTCGGTGCCAGCAGCAGCCACCAGGGCTGCGTGGGCCCCGCTTCTGGCACCCCTCCCAGGGCCTTCAGCCCGACTTCAGAGGCCCCTGTGCTGAGGGCTCCTGCGATGGAGGCACGCCCTTGAAGGCGCTGCTGAAGTGCCGGTCCAGGGCCCAGACCCCGGCCGAATGCACAAACGGCGCCACGGGCACCCCTAAAGACGGTGTGGGCAGGGAGCTGAAGAGCTGTTGTGTGTTTCTTCCGGGGCCCTCTGGCGCAGGTTCCCCCGTCTCTGGACTTCGGGTTCACGCCCACTAAGGAGACGGTCACGGCGCCACTGTCAGTGAAGAACTCGGGCGACGTCACGGTGCGTGGGGCCTCGCTTCTACGGCTTGCTACAGTCCGGCCGTACCTAGGATCGAGCCAAGCTCAGCCTCAGCAGAGTTGGGACGCACCAGCGGACTACGCGTAGTCCTATCGCATGTGTGGGTCAGGCCCGTGTAAGCGCGGCTCGAGGAGCATGCCTCTGTGCGCCCGGGCCCTTGCAGGTGGACGTGGTGTGGCGGCTGGAGGCGCCCTTCTCCATCTCGCCGCCGGAGGCCACGCTCGCGCCGGGCGAGGCGCTGGGCTTTGTGGTGTCCTTCACGCCGCCGGAGGCCTGCTCCTACGGCGTGAACGCGGCGTGCGAGCTGGAGTCTGGGGCGGCCGCCATCTGCAAGGTGAGGTCGCACCCGGCGCGGGCCGAGGCCGCGCGATACGGTACGGTATTGGACGGCAAGATGGGCTCTTGTCGCCTGCCTCATGCCACTGCGGCCAGGCCAGGGTTCCAAAAGGCACAACAGCCTTAGCCACCTAGCCCAGGAGCCATACCCTGTCTCCTTACCTGCGAACCCAACCAACCCGGCCCGACCTGGCCTGACCCGAGCGCAGATGTCTGGCATCGGGAAGTTCCCGTACCTGTCCGTGGAGCAGCCGGGGGTGGACTTCGGGCCGGTGGTGGTGGGGCAGCGCGTGGAGCGCACGGTGCGGTTCGGCAACCACTCGGTGGTGTCGGCCAACTTCACGGTGGCGCACGACGAGGGCCCCGACGACGGCGTGTTCGTCGTGGGGCCGGCCAGGTGGGGTGGCGGCTGGGGAGGGCGCGGGGGGCAGGCGAGGGCTTGGAGGTTGGGAAGGGCTGGGCGGGGTCCCCGGTGGAGCCGGCGAGGTGGGGCGGGGACTGGGGTAGGGGCTGGGGAGGGCTGCTGCCGTGCTGGGCTGCTAGGGATGGGGCTGGCCAGGTGGGGCGGCGGCTGGGGAGGGTACAAGGGGCAGGACGGGGGCTTGCAGGTTGGGATGAGATGGGATGCGATGCGATGGCCTGGCAAGGGATGGGGCCGGGACCCGGGGGCAGCTGGCGGATGGCATGTGGAGGGCCAGGCGGGTCAGTGCGGAAGCGCAGTTGTCAAGGCGAAGGGGCTTGGGCTGACGCTGAGACATGAGCAGCTGGCGTGGAATCGACGGGCGGGCTGTGGCTTGGCAGGCCTGCGTGTTTGTTGACCACCCTACCTGCTCCCGCTGCCGCCTCGCAGGGGCACGCTGGGCCCGGAGGAGTACAGCGTGCTGAAGCTGGTGTACACGCCTCGCAGGTGGGCGAGAGGGAAGAGCGAGCGGGAAGGAGCAGACCTGTCTATGGGGCTTGCTGGGGCCTTACTAGTCTTGTTGTGAAGGGATGGAGGGCGTCACATAGTCCCCCTGTTGGGCTGAGAGTGCAAATGCTGGTAGAGGTGGTTCCCTGTGGCCCTTGTCGCTGCCTCCCTCGTCAACGTCCCAACCTCTCGTTAACCCGCAGCACCGGGACCTTCTCCTCGGAGACCTTCCACATCGGCACCGCTGGGGGCAACCGGGCCAGCATCAACCTGCGCGGCACGGCAGTGGCACCCACCGTGACCCTCTCCACGCGAGCCTTCAACTTCGGCAACGTGCCCGCCGGCACGGCAGCCTCGCGCGTGCTGTACATCCGCAACCACTCGGCCGTACCGGTGCCGTACGACTTCCAGATCGACCCGCTCGACGCGTTCTGCATCTCCCGTACGCGCGGCGTGCTGGCGCCCGAAACCACGGCCCACGTGACCATCACGTTCAAAACGGACGTGCCCGCCAACTTCTGGCGGCGCGTGCCGCTTCTGCTCAAGGACGCTGACCCGCAGGTGAGCTCTTGGCCTGGCTAGGCATTCCGCGATTGCAATGTGACGCACGCCGACTCAGCTACTCCTGGGCACAGCATTGCCAGCTTTGTCCCCTTTGAACGCGCCTCCCACGTGCACAAGCGTCACCCACAGCCACCAATCTCCGGTATCGCCCACCACACTCTTCCTTCCTCCCGGATTCCCTTCCCTCTTCCTTTCCCAGGGCGTGGACCTGGTGGCGACCTCGTACACGGACAAGTCCCGTCCGCCTCCTCTCTCCCACCGGCACGTGGACCGCTACCTGACCCGCACGCTGGCCGGGGGGCCGGCGGTGGAGGAGTCACAGCTCGACTCCAAGCCGCCCTCAGCAGCGGGGGGCCTGTTCGCGGGCGCGGGCGAGCTCCTGCCTGATCCGGTGGCAATGGCGGCGGCGTCCATTGCCGCCATGGAAGCCAGCGGCACGGAGGACGGCGGCGTGGCGGCGCGGCTCGTGGGGCCGGACGGGTGGTCGCTGGTGTTTGAGGGCCAGGACCCGGCGGGGGCGCTGCAGGTGCGGCGTGTCCTGTGGGGGTGTGTGCTTGCGACTCTGTGTGGGGCGCAAGGTGTGGGGCGTGTGGGGTAGCGCACACCGGGGGTGGTGGTGTGGGGGTGAGGAGCAGAGATGGAGGACGCAGGGGTGGTTCGGTACGGTGAGCTAGGAGGGATCAAGGGCCGGGGGCCAGGGTCCCGCCGTGCTGTGCACCCAAAGCTCACTGAAAAGCTCCCCTTCTTGGGCCCTGCCTGTGTACTGCTCGGTCGCCGCAGGTGGACTGCGACACCCTGGACTTTGGCTCCTGCTCGCGCCTGTCCGCCTCCGAGTACCGCTCCGTGACCGTCACCAACACCACCCCCGCCAAGCTCACCTGCATCGTGCTGGTCCCCGACTGGCCCGACCCGGGAGCGCCGCCAGGGGAGGTCTGCAAGCCCGTGTTCCAGGTGCGCGGGGGCTGCCCAGAGCTTTGAAATCATTACGCCATCAGTTCCCTGTGCGAGTTCCCTATGCGAGTGCGTAATCATGCGCCCACGCTGCTGTCACCCCACCCCATCCAACCCTCTGAGAGGTCTCTGCCAGGTCACATGAGCCACGTTCTGTTTGCTAACGCATGGCTGCCGCCACCCCCACGAACACCCGACGACCAACACCCCCAGGGCCGTCAGCTGACGCTTGTTCCCCATCCCATCCCGTACCTCCGCAGGTGTTTCCCAGCTCCGTGGACATCCGCCCCCGCGGCCAGGCCGTGTTCAAGGTGGCGTTCCGGCCCACGCGCGACGGCGCCTTCTTCGCGCAGCAGCTGCTGGTGCTGGGCTACGTCAAGAGCCAGCGCAACTTCAGGTGGGCGGCGCGAGGCACGTGTGAGGAAAAGCGTTGTCTGTTCACTGGCACCTCCGAAGCCAATTGGCATCGATTCACCTTGCTCGGCTGTCGAAACAGACGACTGGTCCCGGCGAGGATAGCCCGAAAGGCCCGACCCGGCAAGGCCCTGCCTGGACCCTCGCTGTCCCCACGCCCGCTGCCCCCGGCCTAACACATCCCCTACCCCTCCGCCCGGCCCTCTCCCCTCCACCCACCTAGGCTGGTGAACGACCACCAGATGCTCCCCTCGTGGGCGCTGGAGCTGCGCGCCACGGGCAACACCTTCCTGCACTCCAACCCCGAGTTCAGCCCCAAGGTGGAGGTGTCCACGCGCCACATCGCCTTCCCGCCGTGCAGGCCGGGCGAGAAGGTGCGTCGCGCTTGGGGGCGGCTGCACTAACACAACACGACTGCTACCACAGGCGCCCAGCTTTCCGTACGTGTGAAACACCTGAGGTCGAGAAGCAGCCGGTTCTCACTGATAACATTGTGTCTTCGCCTTTGCATGAACCCCCACGTCAACCGACAGGTGCACCAGACGCTGCTGATCGCCAACCACGGCGACACGCCCGCGGCCTTCAGCTTCGGCCAGCCGGGGGCCCTGGGGCCCTGCTTCAGCGTGCGCCCCGCCGCCGGTGTGGTGCCGCCCAAGGGCCACGTTCTGGTGAGCCACGCTCCCACCACAGCGGGACACAGAGCTGCAGCTTAGCTTCCAGCCTCATAGCTTAGCTTCCAGCCTCACCTTCGCGTACCGTACGTTCGCGCTGCGTACGTTCGCGCCCAACCTCAAGCAGCCCGTTGAATCGTGCCTCCGCTGCCGCCCTTCCTGACCTCCTCCCCCTCCTTCCTCCCATCCTCCCTGTCCAACGCCCCCCAGGTGGCCCTGCGCTTCAAGCCTAAGGACACCAAGCCCCAGGCCGCCTCGGCGCTGCTCACCTTCAACGGGGTGGCCTCCAACGCGGTGCAGGTGGCGCTCCGCGGCTGCGCGCACACGCCCCGACTCACCTACGACCTGCCCTCCTCCACGCTCTTCTTCAGGTGCGGATTTCTGCCTGCCACGGGGCATGCCACGAGCCCATGGCACAGCGCTTCCCTCACCCTGCTTCACCCTTCACCTCCAACCGATCGGCTTCTCTTGATATCACACCGGCCGCCGGCCTCTTCCCCTTTACGCGACCCCCGCTCTCCATGCTTGCGCGTTCCCGCCACAGGCCGACCTGCGTGGGCGCCTCCTCCCAGCGGGCCGTCACGTTGCACAACCCCTCCCGCGTGCCCGTGGCCTTCCGCTGGCGCCTGCCGCCCAAGCTAGCCGGCCTAGTCTCCGTCACCCCCGCCAGCGGCGCCCTGCGCGGCAACGAGTCCGTACAGCTGGTCTGGTCCTTCCAGCCCGGCACCCAGAAACTGTACGAGGGCAAGGCCACGTGCGTCGTACTGTCGCCGCCCGCCGGCGCCGCCGGGGCCAACGGCGCCGCCGGCTCGGGCACCGCCGGCAGCGTCATGCGGCTGCTCCCCGGCCTCGAGCTCTCCGAAGCCGAGTGGGCGTATGCCGCGGAGATTGGGGCGGAGGGCAGCGACGGCGAGGGGGGTGCGGGCACGGTGCAGCTGAGCCTGGTTGGGGAGGGCACGCAGGGGGCGGTGGCGCTGGAGCCTCCGGCGCTGCAACTGGGAGACCTCCCCGTGGGGCACCCGGTGCGGCGGCAGCTGACGCTTCAGAACGTGAGCGATGGAGTGCTGCGGTACTCGCTCGAGGTGGCGCCGGCCGAGGACGACGAGACGCCGGTAAGCTTGGGTTTGGTTGCGCTGTGTGCTGGTGTGTGGTATGCTGCGCTTTCTGCGGGGCGGGGAGGTTGAGGTCCGGGGCTGCGGGTCAGACTGCAGCTCACACGATAGACACAGAGTGTTTGGCAGGCCGTCCTCATCTCAACGCTCCCATTCCTGTGTCGCGCCGCAGGCCGAGGAGTCTACCGCCTGCGATTTCACCGCCGGTCTGGACGGACTGGGGACGCCGGCGGGCCTCGAGTACTGGGTGGACGAGGCGGAGGGCGCGCTGCCCGCACGCGCCTCCAAGACCGTCACCGTCACGCTCTTCCCGCGCTTCCGCAAGCGCTACAGCCTGCAGGTCCGGTGCCGGTCCAGCACGGTCGCTCCCGTCGTGGCAGGGCCGAACCGCCCCGCCTCCGGCGGCCGTCCCGGCGGCGCCCCCGCCGCCGCCGGCGCCGACGGTGCCAGCGCGGCCGACGCGGCGCCGCCGCCGGTCATTGCGCCGGTGACCGCCACGGTAACCTTCCCGACGCTGGAGGTAACCGACGTGTACGCCGAGGGCCTGCCCAAGCAACTGCTCTGGCAGTTGCTCGGTCTCAACGACCTCAACCGCCACCTCCGTACGGAAGTCTCGTCCAACGAGATCCGGCTCCGTGCGGCGCACGATCGCGGCACGCTAACCACCGAGGCCGCGTGCGCCGCCCTACGCCCATTCCTGATGGAGTTCGGAACGCACGGCATCGGCGGGCGGCCCCGTACGGTCCACATCGAGATCTCCAATCCCACGCCGCTGCCCGTGGCCTGGCAGCTGCACTCGTTCGACGACCCAGATGGAGTGGAGCTGGAGAACTGGGTGGAGCCGGGGCGGCCGCGGTCTGAGGATGAGCGGATGAGGGCGCTCATAGCGGAGCACAGGTGGGGGAAACTTAAGGGGTGGGGTGGGGTGGGGTGGGGTGGGGTGGGGTGGGGTGGGGTGGGGTGGGGTGGGGTGGGGTGGGGTGGGGTGGGGTGGGGTGGGGTGGGGTGCAGCTGGATGGCGGCTGGGGCTGAGGACCGGTAAGGGAGGGCACAGTGGCGAGGACGAGAGCTGGGGGTGTTTCGGGTCATCAAGGGGTCCGGTTGCCTTACTCTTACCTTGCCATCCTGCCGCACTTTGAACGCCCTCTCCCGCCCCAGGCTGTTTGAGATGCGGCCCCGCTCCGGCCACCTGGAGGCGGGGGCTCGCAGCACGCTGACCGTGGAGTTCCGGCCCGTGGTGGAGGGCCGCTTCCAGCTGCCGGTCTTCCTGCACGTCACGGACGGCAAGCGCCTGAGGCTGCAGCTCCAGGTAAATAGCCAGGCCTTGACAACAACAACGCCCCAGCAATTAGTGTCCCGACCAGGCCATTCAGTGCTGCACATGCCTGCACAAGCCACACAGGACACAGGGCCCCCACTCCTTACTCTCTTGCTGACTCTAATGCGCATGGCCCTCCACAAATCACCACCCACGTCTAACGACCCATCCCTAATCCTTGCCCCGCTCAGGCCGTCACCACGCCCGAGGCCCGGCAGCTCCTGGCGCTCCCACCGCCGCTCCGCACCTTCCGCCTCGAGCCGGTGGCCCTGGGCGAGCGGGCGCCGCCGCTGCAGATGTACACGCTGCGCAACGGGGGCCCCGCGCCGCTGCACTGGCGCCTGGACACGGCCCCGCTGGAGGCGCTGCGGCGCGAGAGCTGGGGCCACCGCGTGCTCGAGCTGGTTGGGCCCAGCGAGGGCGAGATCCCCGTAGAGGGCGTCGCCTGCATCAACTGGCGCTTCTCGCCGCTCGAGGTGCGGCCGCGCGCATGCGTGTTTCTTTGTTGTGGGCCCGGAACACACACACAACTGATTCCGAGGCTTCGCACCGCACACGCTGCGGTGACCCCAGCTGAATGTGTACCGCTGTGCACACGAGGGTCGGGCTCGGGCTGGGGCTGCCCCGAGCACGCGCACGGCGGTGGACGGCAACCCAAGCTAACTGCTTGCTACTTGTGCAAATGGGACCCACATGTCACAGCCTGCGCCCGTGGCAACCGCTCCTTCTAACCCTTGCCCTTCCCACCCCTCGACCGCCACAGGCCAAGGAGTACAGCGTGCGAGTGCCCGTGCTCCTGGGCGACGGCACCTCGGAGGAGGTCGAGCTGCTGGGCCGCGGCTTCGCGCCCCCGGCCTCGCAGCCCCACGGCGCCGTCCCGGCCGTCCCAGCCGGCTCCGAGTTCCCCGACGCTTCGGCCGCCGACTCGGCCGCCGTTCCCGCGGCGGCCGGCGACGACGAGGCGGCGGCGACGGCCGCGGCGGCGGCGGCGGATGATCGGGACTGGGCCACGTGGCGGGGCCTGAGCTCGGCGCCGTCTGCGGGCATGGCCGGACGCCTGGCCCTGGTGGACCATGACCTGGTGTCCCTGGGCGTGGTGCCCGTGCGGGTGAGCGTTGGGGTGGGGTGGGGTGTTTGGGGACGGAGGCTGGTGTTTAGTCTTGGATGGGAGCCTGCAGAGCTGGGCGTGACGGTGTGGCGTGGAGCCTGCGGGCGGGCGGGGTGTGCACTGTGCAGACCCTGGGCGACAGCCTGCAGGCAGGAGCTTCGGGCAGAGCTTACCGCACGCCCGCGCCCTGCATCCTCACGCTATCTCGACGCTCGGAATCGGAATCACCCGCCTGTCCCGACGGGCCTCTCACCCGTTCTCACGTGCCCCCACTCTCATTCCCCCACCCCCAACCCCCCAGGGCCTGGCCCGGCGCATCATCGTGCTCACCAACAAGTCCCGCTACCCCCTGGCCTTCGACTGGGACCTGGCGGCCCTGGCGCCACCCGAAGGCGCCACCATCTCCGGCGCCTCGCCGCTGTCGCCGCCCAACCTCCTGGCCCTTGTCGGGCAGCCGCTGCAGGGCGTGCTGGCCATATCGCCGCCGTCGGGCTCGCTCGATCCGGGCGAGCGGTTGGTCTGCCGGGTCGCGCTGGCGGCGGGCGTCACGCCGCAGGTCTTCGAGGGCGAGGTACGGTGCCACGTGCGCGTGGACGATGCCGTACTGGATGCCGCCGAGGCGGCGGCGGCGGAGGCGGCGGCGGCGGTCGAGGCAGCGGCGGCGGTGGGGCAGGAGCGGGTGGAGGAGGTGTTGGCGGAGGAGCCGGCGCGTGGGCCGCCGCCGCCGCCGCCGGCGGTGGCGGCGCAGCTGCGCGCGAGCAAGCTCCGTAGCCGCCTGCCCGTACATCAGTACATGACTACGGCGATCCGTACGCGGATCGAGCCGCTCGACAAGCAGTTCACGTCGACGCTTGAGAACCGGACGCGGCGGTTGATGGACACGGCGCGCGGGCCGGGCGTCCCGGATCCGCAATCCATCACGGTTACGTTATCCGGCCGGATTCTGGACCCAGAGCAGCTGGCGGTGCTGCGGTACGTGCCCAAGCACGAGCGCGCGCTGGCGCGGGCGGCGGTGGCGGAGGGTGCCTGCTGGGTTCCGCCGACGCTGCTGCCGTTCTGGGAGGACCCCGCCGCCGCGGCGGCGACGGCGGCGCTGGCGGCGGCGGTGGCGGAGGCATCGGCGGCGGCGGCGGGCCGCCACGGCTCCCACCGCCACGTCCGGCTGCCGCCAGGCACGCCGGAACGCACCGACGCCGGGTCCTCGACCCAGATCCAGGAGGCCACCTTCGCGGAAGCTTCCATGGCAGACGGTGACGGCGCCGTCGGCGAGGCGGCGGCGCCTCACTACGAACGCGGCGACGTCGGAGAAGACTCGTGGGCAGGCCTGGACCCCGGGCCGCAGCCGCCAGGCGAGGGCTCCATCTCCGTCAGCGCCGCCGGCGGCGGCGGCGGCGGCGGCCGGGCAGGCTCCGCCACCTCCGTCGCCTCCAGCCGAGCCCGCGCCGCCTCCGTCGACCTCGCCGCCAGCATCAACCGAGCGGGCGCCAACGCCGGCGGCGAGGGCTCCCGCGCCATCACGCCGCCCAACATCGGCAGCGCCTCGCTCCACGGCACCACCCCTGCGGAGGCCGGCAGCGCGCCGCCAAGCCTCGGTGACGAAAGCGTGGACGCGACCTTCTCCGGCCTGCGCCCCGCATCGGGACGCAGCGAAGCCCAGGCTGGCGGGATGGAGATCGTGTCTCCCACCACCATTGGGCCCGCGGGCGGGGCCCAGGCCCAGGCCCAGGCCTCGGCGCCGTCGGGCGCCGCCTCGCTCAGTGGCAGCGCAGGCGGTGCGGAGGACCAACGCACCGCGAGCCTAGTCTACATGACAGGCCCCGGCGAGGGCGGCGACGGCGGCAGCGGCCAGGAGTTCGCGGCAGCGGCGGACGCCGCGGCGGCGGCGGCAGCCGCCGCCACCGACGACGGCTACGGCGCGTCGGTGACGGGGCTGGCGGAGGTGGAGCCGGCGGCGGGCGGCGAGCTGACGCCGCCGCCGCTGCCGCCGCCACCGCCCAGCGGCGGCGATCTGGAGTACGACGCGCTCGTGTCGGCACGTGAGGTGCTGTCAGGGCTGTTCTCGGAACTCTTGGCCGATCCGGACGTTCAGCGAGCCCTGGACTTTCTGCCCCAAGCTGAGCTGCCCAGCTTTGCAGAGCTCCGCTCCACGCCCCCGCCCTGCTACGACCCCGCGGTCCGCGCCGCCGCCGCGGAGGCGGCGGCAGCGCAGGCCACCGACGAGGTGCCGCCGCTGCCGCTGCTGGAGCAGCCGGGCGAGGCGGAGGCGCAGCAGCGCTCGCGGGGAGCTTCCGTGGCGGGTTCGGTAGTGGCAGGCTCAATCTCGGCCAAGCCCCCGTCGTCGCGGCGCGTGACGGACGCCTCCTTAGCGTCGCCTCGGTCAGAGCCGCCCAGCCCGGCGCAAGTCCGGCCCAGCGCCAGCGGCGCCGCCAGCGCCGCTGGCAACAGCATCGGCGGCGCCGCCAGCGCCGCCGTCACGCCGTCGCGTACGCCCATTCGGACGCCGCCGCGGTCTGCAGCCCGGTCTGAGGCCTCGGCTTTCTCCATGGGTGCTCACCACAGGGAGCCTCCGTCCCCGCAGGGCTCGCCCCAGCAGCCAGCGGAGGCGGCGTCTGAGGCGGAGGCGGAGGCGGCGGAGCCGCCTCAGCCGAGCATTGAGGAAGAGATGGCGGCGGACCCTGAGCTGGCACGCGTGCTGACGAGCCCGGAGTGGCGCAGCTTTGCGGAGTTCGTTCTGGAGAGCTCGCTGCTGGGGCTGATGCAGGAGAGCGCGGCCGGCGACTGGGAAATGCCGGAGCAGCAGCAGCAGTAGCGGGAGCGGTAGCGGCCGGAGCAGCGTCTGTTGGGTGACGGTGAGTGTGTGACCGAGGATGCAAAGCTGACTGCCGGTATGGCAAATGACACGTGTGTGACAAAATTGGGCTGCGCGTGACCGGACTTGAAACGCGTGACGATAGGGGCATGGGTAAGGGGCGCATGGAGTTGCCATGGTAGGGTGGAGCTGAATGGAACGGGCATGGCCTGGGTCCTTTGGGGACCGGACAGGCAAAGCGTGGGTTGCGATGAGGAGGTGGAACTCGTGGAAGGAGCCTAACTGGCCTGAAGCGGGGCAAGGTGGACTCGGCATTGCCTGACATGGTCTGCTGCGGTGCGGTTGACACCCCTGGCGTTCAGCCTGACCAGCAGTCCTGGCACAGGGGCCGGTGGCAGCCGCAAACCAGGGCCTGGAGGGCCCTGACGGACAGAGGAGGCTGTTAGTAGTTTGTAAGTCTCAGGGGTCAGGGCTGCGCAGGGCTGGCTGCTGCTGAGTCAGTTCTTCAGGCGGGGACGAAGGGCAGGGCTTGCAGCTTCCGAGGCCCGTCAACTTCCCCGGTAGCCCGTAACGCGCGCCCAGACTAACCGTGCCAACGGTGACTTGTCAGCAGCAGTGCTTCCCGGCTACACCGGTGTTGCTTACAGCTGTGCGCTTGTGGACAGCGCTGTGCGGCTTTGACGGGCGCGGGACAAGCCAGCGGACAGCGCAGCGCAGGGCGCAGCTTCCCTCCCCCCCTCGTACCGCGACCTACCTTACCTCCCGCGACCTACCCTACCTCGGGTAGGCGCGCTCCACTGTCGCGGCCTCCTTATCTTTCCTCTCGTTTAGGCCGCGGGTCTGCGAACGCTGTTAGGCGCGAACGGGAGCAAGTTCGGTCGCGGCGAGGCAGCTGCCCAGCTTCGGCTCCATGCACTGCGTTGCCCGCGTTTGGGCGCGGACTGCACCGGCGCAGTGCACAGAAGCTTATAATATCCGACAAGGAACGTAAACGCCACTGCAAAGCAAAGAAGTCGCTTCACGCGTTAACTCCGAGCATCGCCCACCTTCTTCAACGTCTGGAATTCAGAGGAACTGCCCCCCCTCCAGCATTAGGCGTGTCCCATGATGCTGGTTACACCGTAGTTCACAGCCTGCGAGCTCTGTCTGCGCAGCATGGCCGGGCCTAGCGTCGCGCGGGGACGTTCTCCCCTGACTTCTATCGCATTGTTATCCATACTCTTCTCGGTAGCCTTGAGAGGAGCACGAGCGGCGACGAGTTGCACGCTGGAGTTCGTAGGCCCGAACGATGGGCAGGCCGCGCTGCACTGCTCTGGCGACGACGCAGCATTCACCGTTGGTACGGACGTCATGTTCAGTGCTTACACGAGAGACGTTGGTGAGTGAGGGAGGGAGGGAGGCAAGGCAAGGGAGGGAGGGAGGCAAGGCATACCACCATACCACCATACAAGCAGGGGGGGAGGGCAGGGGGGGAGGGCAGGTACAGGCAAGGCAAGGCACAAGCTGGGAGCTGGGAGGTGGTGGGAGGCTTTCTCTTTTTGGGGGGGGGATCGGGTAGAGCCCTCTAGAGCTCTCTTCGAGAGAAACGCGCGCTATAGTCCTCTTTGTCTTAGGCTTTGGCATAGTGTGGTCGACTGGTAGCACTGGGACTGTTGAGAGGCACGGTGCGCCAGTCTTAGCGAGACTGGGATGGGGCTGCCGTACGGCACGAGCAGGGAGGAGCACTTTCCCTGCTCCTCCCTGCTCCTCCGCAACGAGCGGGACGTTGGTGAGAGCGCGTTGCACACACGGACCCCGGCACGGACTCCCTGCTTCCCCGACCTTCCCCAACCCCCGGGGGTCTCCAGTCATGGCTCTTTGGCAAGCCTGGGCCCTTGTTGTCTGCTGAGGATCACGAATAGCGACCGGGTCCCCACGGACTTCAGCACAGGAGGAGCTGTATGCGGGAAGAGGGCTTCGGTGGGTACCCTAGACGCCTGGCCAACATCCGCCACCCCTTCCCACCCGCCCTCCTCAACCCCTCCTTACCAGGGAGCGCCGTCCTGAGCCTGGACGGCGACGGCTACCAGACGGGCACCCGTGGCGGTATCGTAATCAGCCATGTGTCTGACGTCACCTTCACGAGCATCGTCCTGCGGGACTATGACTATAACCGCGGCGAGAATGCGGCGCTGGTGTTGCTCAACTGCCAGCGCATCGTGATCGAGTCGCTAATTGTGGAGGGCATTGCGATGCGACAAGCGAACGCGTCGATCTTAGTCATTGACGAGGGCTCCACGGTGGAGCTACGCAGCGTGCGCGCGTCGGGCCTCGGCAGCCATCCAGGATGGGCAATGCCGGGCACCGACGAGTACGACCTGTGGACACAGGGCTCCTTCCTGACTGTGGCGGGCGGCTCTAACGTTACTTTGACCGATGCCGTTCTGACCGGCACCAGTCTGGCGGTTGGATCCCCACCGTCGGTCCGGGTTCTCAACTCCACGTTGCGGGCAGTCAACGTCTCTTGGAGTGGCTTCACCACCGCACAATCGGATGTGGCCGACTCCGCCAGCGGCGCCCCGGCAGAGGCGACGGCGCCGCCGGCCTGGGTCCTGCTGGCCAGCGGCGCCGCCACGAGCGTCGTGCTCGAGGGTGCTGTACTGGCGGACGTGGCGGTGGCAGATCTGGCGGCCCCGCTTATGCGGGCTGACTCCGGCGCTGCGGTCACGCTCTCCGGCTGCGCCATATCTGCCGTCACTGTGGCAAACGGTTGGGGTGACGTGATCACGAGTGATGCTGCCAACACAACCACGCTCGCTGGTAGCATCCCGGTGGTCTTGCTCGTTACGGGCACTGGCTCGCACGCCGAAGTGCGGAACTGCAGCCTCCATGCGCTATCGTGGCCTCAGGACGCCGTCACGGCCGCCGCAATGGTGGCCAGCGGTGCCGCGACGCTGTCCGTCCGCGGCAGTAACTTCACCGCCGTCGGCGGCAGCGGCACCGCCGTCGCTGTTGACGGAACGCAGCTGCGGCTGGAGGACGTCGTTTTTGCAGACTTCGGCTCTGTTTCCGCTGCTGCTGGTGACGGGGACTTGGGCGCAGAAGCTGACGGCGCTGACGCGGCTGCTGGCGTCGCCGTCAAGCGCATAGGCAGCCGTGCGGCGGTGGTCGTGCGGGGTGCCGGGGCCAACATCACGGCCGTCCGCACCGTCTGGCGCGGCATCGCCGCCTCGGCTGCCGCTGGCAACGGCAGCGCTGACGCCGCCGGCCCGGCGGCGGCGCTGCAGGTCACCGCTGCCGCCAGCGGCGCCGCCACCTGGGTCAGCCTGGACGGCTGCCTCTTCGCCGATGTGTCGTACACCGGCGACGGCGGCGGCGCCGCCGTTAGGCTGACGGCGCCGCCAGGCGGAGCCCTCGACGGCCGCCTGACCGGCGTCGAGTGGCGCGACGTCAGCGCCGCCGCCGGCGCGCTGGTGCTGTCGGCATCAGCTTCCGCCGCCGTCGGCCCCACTGTCCTTCGCTTGAACGGTAACCGCTTCAGTAACTGCTCTGGCGGCGGCGCTGTGGCGCTGGACTGTGAGGGGACCGCCGCTACGGCGGCGGTGGTGACGGTGGACGGCGTCGCGTTTGAGGGCAACGACGCGGCAGCCGACGGAGGGGCACTGCGAATCCAGGGCTGCACGGTTTGCATGCGAGACAGGTGAGCTGCGGTGACCTCGACTTCAACCAACTTCACCGGTGTCGACGTTGCCGGCTCCCCTGACCCTGCTGCCGTCCCGTGCGCAGCCTGCTTCGTGTGTGCTCACTCCCACTTTGTGCCCCCCGAAATCCCTGTCCCCTGCAGCTCCTTCGTTAACAACACCGCCAGCGGTCGCGGTGGCGCCGTCGCGGCCTCCGGCGCGGCTCGTGTTGAGATCCAGGGCGGCAAACTCACTGACAACGTCGCCACCGACGGCGGTGCGGTCGCAGCAACCGCCGCCGCCTGGCTGTCTATCACAGGCGCCTTGCTCTCCCAGAACTTTGCAACCGCCAGCAGCCAAGCCGATCAGGCCGCAACCGACAATAGCACAGTGGGCGGCGGCGCGCTGTACATCGAGAGCACGCCTGCTGAAATCACTGGGTCGCGCTTCGAAGGTAACGACGTGGCGAGCCCTGGCCTGGGCGCTGCGGTGCTCGTGAGCGGCGCCTGCGAGGCTGTGACCATCGCTGACTGCGCATTTGGCGGCGACGAGGCCACAGGTGGGCTACTGGGCCGCTTCCCGTGTAACGGAGCAGTGTGCGGGATGCGTGCAGAGGGCTTTGCTCATCACATGGCTGCGTGCACATGGCGGGTGATGCCCTGCCCTGAAAGTCTAAGGCTGTTGGTCCCTGCGCCGATTTCTCCTTCGCAGAGGTGGTGTCGGCGTTCCCTGACTGTGCTGCAGATCTCTCCAATTGGTGAGCACCGTAGGGATACCGGGCTCACACACTTCGCGGCACAAGGGCCAGCCTGGGGCGGCGCTCGTCCCTTCAGTCTTGCACCGTTCTGCACAGCCTTGCGGCGTCTATCCCTGCCCAATCGCCCACCGCCTGACCACCCTTGCCCCTCCTTTCCTCCTCTTCTCTCTCCATCCACAGCCTCTTCAATGTAACCAACGGCTACCAGCTCCCGCCGCGGCCGCCCACGCCCCCTACCCGGTCGCCCTCGCCGCCGCCGCCGCCCCCGCGGCTGCCGGGCTACGGCGAGCCGCCCTCGTATCCACCGCCACCAAACTACGGTGGTTACTACGGCGGCGACGGTAGCTACGGCACTGGCAGTAATGGCCAGGCCCATGGCGGGTCCGCACGTGCCCTCAGGGGCCACCTCCCGTGATTACCGACGGTTGACGGTTGTGGCAGGGCTTGGGCATGAGCGGTTGGGGTCGCCTCCTCTGAGCGGTCGTCAAGCGAAGGCGGCCGGTTGTTGTGAGAGCTGCAGGCTGGCTGAGAGGAATGTTGCGCGCTGATGTTGATTAAAGAGCTGGATGAGCGTCGCTTCTTATGATCGGATCTGACGGAAGGGACTCTACGGTACATGTCGGAGAACCTCTTATCAATAGGGCCACATTGGCCGGGGGCAGGAAGGTTCTGAGGACCGAATAGGAAGCCCTGATAGCACCGGGCCTCTAGGTCATATGGTACCCTCGTGACGTATAGCAACTGCGTAGCGCCAACCGGGCCTGGGCGCCCCACGAAGCGTTGGGGGAGCTTGGCGCCTCGGACTTCACGCCTCATCTCGTGTCTCGCCTTCTTCACCTCTTCTTCCAGGAACTGTTGTTTCTCTCTATTCCTATGGTCCGTGAGCATGTGTCGTTTTGGCGGGCTTGACCGCTCCTTGCTGCCCGCTGGGCCCTCTCCTCTTAATCCGCTTCTCTTCGTGCGTTAGCCCAGGCAACTGGGGGTACTATGGGCTTCGCATTACGGCTGGGCACTTGCCCGCTTGACGTGGCCGTGCCCCTTATGCCCACGTGTACGCCTCCCTCTCTGCTGTCCCGTTCTCTGCTATGACTTACGTGTGGATGGCTATCGGCTGATGTGATTATGGAGAGGTTGGGTGAGCTCGGCTTAGGCAGGTATGTGCATGAGAGGTGTGAGCGCATTACGTTGCGCTAGCCTCGCTCGTTTAGTGCTAGATAGGAGCAAGTCAGCAGGTGTACCGCATGCATGCAGGATGCTGGATGCTGTGAGCTCACAGGGAGGTGGCCTGACGCCGCCTCGTGCGAAGGCAGGATGGGCTCTTGTTGACAACTGAACTTGAAGCCAGTGCACTGGGCAATCAAGTGTATTACAAGCGCTGCCCACTCGCCCTCCCTCAGCACGCTGGCAGGCTTTGCCCAGATGCCTCAGCATATGCAAGCAGCTTCCACAGATCGCAAGCCTACGGCCTGCAACGGCCACAACGCTGCCTAAGCTCGTTTGTCCCCCGGCGCGTGTGGTACCGGTCAGAGCTCAGGCGCGCAGCTCCTCTCATGCGAGCCCTGGCTCCCCCACACAGCATAGCGTCGTAGCTCTTCTACCCTCAGCCCTCAACCCCTACTCAGGCCATCCCTCACTTGAGTCAGAGCGTACTATCGACATGAACCGCTGCAACTGCCTTTGTCTTTGTCCAAGATGGCTTGCGTGCTGACCGCCCCCAACACCCAGTACTCTTACGCCGCCTTGAGACTTGCAAGGTCACCCTCTCGAGCTACGCCGCATCAAGCTTGCTCATAAAACATGCAGAGACCCCCTGGCGCGATACTTCACACAGCCTTGACTACCCTAGCCTTGCGTCCCTTGATCCCTTCCCCGGTTGGCCCCCACTCCCCCCCCCCCCAACGGAGCCGCTTCCTCTCTCGGGCGCGCCGCACCTTCACGCGGCCTCCGCCAAGCCGACCACCCCTCACAGCTTCTCCTTTAGCCATGCCATCACCTCGTCCTTATCGAGCCATGGTCGCAGCGTGCAGGCCTTGACCGCAGGGGCCTTGTCCACGGGCGCCCCGTGCTCCAGCAGCCATTCCAGGGCCGCCAGCGGCGCCCCGTACCGCACGGCGCTCGCAAACATGGCCCCGTCCGGCGGGCCCATGGTCAGGCCCAAGCGCAGAAGCAGGGCCAGCGTGCGCAGGTCTCCGCCGCGGGCCGCCATCTCGTAAGGCCCGCCGTCCTCCTGGGGCGTACGGCACAGGCGTACAGGCGCACATCCTAACGGTCAGCTGGCAGGTATTGGAGCGGCCGCGTGCAAAGCCCCCTCCCTGCACGCCATAACTCTCCAGCCCCACAGCCCCACGACCCCGCCCTCCTCACCGGGCGCGGGCACTGCGCCTCCGCCAGCCACTCAAGCGCCAGCCCACAGCCCGCAGACGCAGCCCTGTGCCACGCATACTCGTCCAGCCAACCGCCGCCGCCCGGGGGGCCATGCTCCTCGGCGGCGGCCCTCAACCAAGCCAGGAGGCCCGCGTCCCCCGATGACGCCGCCTCCCGAAACAGCTCCGCCGTCAGCCCGCCCACACCCGCCGCGCCATAGGTCTCCAGCAGCCACGCGAGCGTCGCCTGCGCGCCTTTGCCCGCGGCGGCCAGCGCGCAGGCCTTTGGCTTGATGTCCAGCCCCGCAGCGTGCAGGGCGGCCAAGACGTCGTGGTGGCCCTTGGCCGCCACCGCCTGCAACGCGCCCTTGAAGATCTCGTTAACGCCCTGGGCCAGCACCCAGCGGACCACCGCCACGTTGCCGCCACACATGGCGAACTCCAGCGAGTCGACGTCGGGGGCGCACCGGCCGGGGGATAGGTTCGCCAGCCAGGCGCATCGCTCGGCTGCGTCTTCCCCGGGGAGGTCCGCCTTGCAGAGCACGGCATAGGCCGTCACGTGGGCCGTGCAGCCGTGGGCGGCGGCCAGCCACTCCGCCTTGTCGCGCCAGTCGCGTGTGGGGCTGCTGGCCGCGTGCGCGAGCAGGTTCTGCTTCTTCCAGGGTTCCAGAGGCTTCCCGGCCAGCTCCGGCCGCTGCCACACGCGCTGCAGCGTGGCCAGGTCGTGTCTGTCGGCTGCCGCGACCAGGGCTTCCCAGGCGCCCTCCGCCTGGGCGGCCGCAGGGCCCCACGAGAGGAGCCAGTCCCCTAGCTCCAGGTGCCCGGCGCGGTACGCGTGTGAAGCCGCGTGCGCGTACCACGTGGCACCCGAGGCGAGGCACCACTCGCAGATGGCCTGGCTTCCGGACCGGGCGGCGGTCAGGAGGACGCCCATCCACTGGATCCCACCAGGGATTCGCCCTGAATCCACGATCCAGGCGCAGCACGGCAGGGCCCGGCCCCCGCCAGAGAGGGCGGCCTCGAGCACCCCTTGGTTCAGGGTGCAGCCCGCCGCAGAGGCCGCGAGCTCGAGGTTGGCCACCACGCCGCTAGCGGCAGTGAGTCCCAGGACCTGCCTCCGCTTCGCCAGCGTGAGGCCCGCCCAAGCTTCGGGCCTGGACCAGTGCTCGCGGAATGCCCAAACGGGCACGGGCTGCGAGAGCTGAACCGTCGCCTGTCCCCGGAAGAGCGACGCGCTCAGCTTGCAGACGCAGCTTAGGGAGCATGCGACGAAGTTTGGCGGCAAGAAGGCCGCGATGCGGGCCACGATGTCGGGGAGCCATACATGTGGCAGCCGGGAGGCCTCTGCCTCTTCAGATAGCATCTCCTTGTTATGCATAGAATGCCAGAGGCCTTATATCAAGCGTGTACAGGCAGCTGCCAGCTGCAGGAGCGCAGAAGTGAGCGATCAAATAAATTGAGAAGGTCGCACAGCTGCGCTGGCTGGGTCGCGGACAGGTTTGCGGGTACTGGTATTCAACAACTAATGAGATAAGTTTGCTGAGAATGGGCATGATGGCATGGCATGGCCGGGCCGTGGACACTTAGCGTCGCCGCCGCCCCACGGCACGCGCTCAGCAGCATCCCGTGTCATTGTTCTGGCTACACTGCATGGCCCCTGGGAGCACCCGATCCCCCGACACGCCGTCCCTGCACACCGCCACAGTCAGAGGGCAGCGCACTTCACTCAGCCCTCGCATCCACGCAGCACGCGGCGACACGTACGGCGCCCTGTTCCCACCCCAGCCCGCTAAGCCAACGCTGGCCAAGCTCCCCGCCGCAGGTAGGGCTCACACTTTCGGCTGCGTGCCCTGCAGACGTTCCTACGCAGGATGGCAAAAGGCTTGAAGCCCCCGTCCGGCACACGCGGCCCAAGCCACATCCCACCCCACACCTGATTCTCATCGCCCAGCGCCACGCCCCATCCCACCCCTCCACCCGTCCACCGCCCAACCTCCATCATCCGCACCCGGGGTCTGTGCGCCGAGCCTCGAACAAATGTCACAACTCCGAATGGACTAATCGACTAACCGCACCCGGGCCTCAAGGCCTTCGGATGTTCGGAAACCCAACCTCCGCCACCCTGCCAGGCAGAAAGCGCCCTGCCTAATGGCCGGCGCGGTTCCTACCAGACGGCGTAGGCCAACGCTGCGGCGCCGGCGGCGAGCGCGCAGACCCACAGCCACTGGGCCCCGAGTCCCCCGACTTTGCTCTCCTCCTTGCTGGCGGCTGCCGGCCGGAACCCCACCTGGCTCTCTTGCATCTTTTGGTGTACCATCTGGGCCCCCTGACCCCGGGCCTGGCTCCCCGGCGTGTTGCCGCAGCGTGCGGGTGGAGCGAGCGGCACAGCCGCGGACACGGTCTGCATCGCCGGAGCCCAGGCCTGCACCGCCGGAGCCCAGGCCTGCGCAGCCGAACCCCAGGCCTGCGCCGGCCTCTGCCGGCGGAGTCCTGGCTCGCATCCCCGTCGCCTCTGCCTCTGCCTCTGCCTCTGCCTCTGCCTCTGCCTCTGCCTCTGCCTCTGCCTCTGCCTCTGCCTCTGCCTCTGCCTCTGCCTCTGCCTCTGCCTCTGCCTCTGCCTCTGCCTCTGCCTCTGCCTCTGCCTCTGCCTCTGCCTCTGCCTCTGCCTCTGCCTCTGCCTCTGCCTCTGCCTCTGCCTCTGCCTCTGCCTCTGCCTCTGCCTCTGCCTCTGCCTCTGCCTCTGCCTCTGCCTCTGCCTCTGCCTCTGCCTCTGCCTCTGCCTCTGCCTCTGCCTCTGCCTCTGCCTCCGCCTCCGTACCGATCGCTGCGCCCGCAGCACCGGAGGGAGGCCTCGCCGGCCCCCTTTGGCGCACAGGCCTGGGCAGCGGGTGCCAGGCGTAGGGCGGGATGGCGCCGATCTGGCTCAGGTAGTTCCGCCACTCCTCCAGGCTGATCACCGGGGACCCCGCGTTCGTGTACTTGAGGACCTTCCTGCGGCGGCACGCGCCGCACAGCACACGGCACACGTCTCCTTGTGGCGGGTGTTTCTCCTGGCGCTCAACACCAAGCAAGGATGCGCTGTGGTCAAGTACGGTATCACTTGTCCCAGCACGCCGCGGCACTGCGCCCCGCTGTCTGTTAGAACCCCAATGTCCCACCTGAACGCGGAAATGGTTCCGACGGGCTGCGGCCCGCCCGCCGCCACCAGCTTCAGCCGGGCCATCTCATCGGGCTGCATCTGAAAGGGCTTGTGGCCCACCAGGCGAGGCACCGGCGGAGCCAGCGCCTCCAGGGCCTGGACGCCCAGGCAGGGCAGCGCAGCCGGCCCGAACAGCCACAGGAGCGCGAGGTGTGAGTCTGTGGACAACGGCAAGGCCGCAGGGGTTGATGTGTGGCAACAGCCAAGGGTCAAAGGCCACGGCATCCGCATGAATTTACATGCTGCTGCTATTGTGCCTGCTATTGACTCACCCTCAACGCTCGCCACGGCGCTGAGCGTGTCCAGGGAGTGGCCCACGACCCACGCCACGTACGGCAGGGTGTCAGAGTGCCTCGCCTGTACGGGCAACACGCAGGGCAGGCATGCGGCGCGGTTCCTCTGCCCATCAACATCAGAGTTCCTGGCCAGAAGAGAGCTCTAGACAGACAAACAACGAGAGGCTTCGGCGTGCACTTTCCGGTGACCTCCCCCCCCCCAAACTATCCACGCACCTGTGCCCCCAGGGTCCGTGCCGTGTTGTCCGCAGCGTCGAAGGGGTCCTCCACCGGGGCGATGTACGGCACCATGTACGGCTTGTCGTACGACCGCCCCAGCCACGTGCTGACGCGCTGGGGGTGATGCGGCCCCGACGGGTCAGCCAAGCTGTCCCGCCACTCCGTTGTGAGCGTGGTGAAGCACGTGAGGAACCAGTGGACCAGGCTTGCCAGGGGCGGCGCTGCGGGTGGCCGGGGTAGGTTGCCGCACCTGAGGACGACAGTGAACGTACATAGGTACAGGCTTGATACTTGATGCCGGAAGTGGCCAGTGGCGATTGAACGCACCGCCTATCGCGACCTCACGCACCTTGCTGACGCCCCAGCCAGGGCCTCGGCGACAGACGCATCCCAGCCCTGCACGAGGGGTACACAGCAGTGACAGCACCGTGAGGCCACACGACTCTGTACGACACGCTGCATTGTACGACAGGCACAGGCGCACACCGCGAGTGGGCGCGTGTCGAGCTCCTCTGCCGTGGGCTCGGAGTCCCTGAACAGCCGCCACAGGGGCGGCAGCAGCGGCCCAGAGGGGTGCGTCTGCAGGCTGTAGATGACGAGGAGCTCGAGGGACCAGGAGTTCAGGGTTCCGTTCCGCGCGTCGTTGATGTCGTGATATTGTGCCCATGCCTTGACCTGAGGCACGAATGATTGAGGGGTGGAGCACGGTTGATGTCAGGTGCGGGCGGGGAGCCGCGGCGGAGGGAGGTAAGGGTGGCGGCAAGGCGGCAGGGTGCACGGTCCTCGGCTTGAAGCAGGAGGTCTCACACGGGTTGGGCACGGTCGTCGAGGCTTGCACGGACTCACCAGGCGCGTCAGCGGGGCGAGCGCCGGCTGCAGCCCCTGCAGCAGCCGCACGGTCTCGCCCTTGAGCTCCCGCCCCCCTGAGAGGAGCGTGATGCTGCACTCCACGCCGCTGGGCGCCTCCTTGAACCTGCATGAGGGAACTTGGACACTTCTTGAACCTGCGTGAGTACACTCCCCTAAACCGGTCTCCACGTGGCCTTCCCGGCTCACTTGATCACCGGTACCCTTGCCCTGACGCTTGCGAGGTCCGGCGAGCCCTGCACCGCCCCTCTCTCCGCTAGCGCCCTGGCCAGCATGGACAGGTACACAGAGCTCTTCCGCTCCTCCACGACCGTCTCCTTTTCAAGAGGAAGGCAACAACGTACTAGGGTTCAGCCAACCCGAACCCTGCCGTGAAGTGCGCTCTGGATGGAGGGCTCATGCGTGCCTGTATGTAACCTGGGGAGGCCCTGGAAGGCACGTACCACGTCCACCGTCTGCCGTTGCTCCTGGTTGCTCAGCCTGGTTTCAGGCCACCTCTTGACGGACCCCTCCAGTGCGAGGTCCAGGTCCGAGCTGCTGCCGAAGCAGCCAGTCAGGAAGGAGCCATATGGGACCAGCCGCGGCGCGGCCGGGAAGATGCGCGACAGTTGCGCCTCAAGGCGGCTGATGGCCTCCCGCCGCGCAGCGTAGTCTTGGTCACTGGGCCTCAGTTTCTGCAATAGCAGGCCATATGCGGCGGTCAGGTCACGCCTACATCGAGCTTGCCATCGACCTCGATCTGAGCATGCGCAACACATACGGAGTGTCTGCCGCGTACCTCTGCCAGTGCCTGAAGTAGCGTGTTAAGCGTGTCCATGGCGATGCCAGCGAAGCGGTGTCGGTGCCGCTAAGCTTGTCCTTGTGGCTGACCCGTGACGACCCGTGAATCAAGCCATGGCGGCCGTCAATGGCGTTGGCACTTGGCAGTAAGGCCGAGTACCGGTACGCTAAGGCCGTTAGCAGTGCAACTGAATGTAACCTATCTTCTGGCGAGTATGTATCTTTTTGCATGACATGTGTGCCCACAGTGGCCCCGCCCGTGCTGGGCACCCGCATTGGCGGCTTACTCACTCTCATCCTCGTCTTACAGCAAGTCCCAACGAAGGCCGGGCACCCAGCACACACCAAAACTGCGAGACCTTCTCGCTCACCTCCTGCAACTCTGCTGCTATCTCTTGCTCACTTGCTCGCTTGTCCCCCTCCCCCTTGCGCGGGGAATACACCAATGCGTCCTCTGCCGGCCGTCAAGGCCCTGCCCAGGCCCAAGGGCCCTTCACATCCCTAGCCGGGTGCCTGCTGCCCCACACGAGGCTCATGTGTCACCACGAGCCCTCACGTGTCCGATGCCGGGATGCCGGGATGCCAGCTCACAAGCTTAGGCCGAGCCCCACTACCCAACGCTCCTGCTAGCGAACACACCACGTCACCACACGCCATGTTGCTCTCAGTGTCTGCAGATCCTACGTCAGCGGCGTCGGCCGCACAAACCCTGTCCAGAAGCTACCCAGCCCCTAGCTCCTCCCTGCCCCCAGGCCGCTCTCCGCCATAACGCCCTCCGCCGCGCCCTCCACGCACCACTGGCTCCGCCGTCGGCGCCACAAGGAAGAGTCGTCTGGTCTGCACCAGCGCACCAACGCACCAAGCTCCGAGGGATTACCTAAGCCAAGAGCTCCCCAGCCCTCAGCGCCTCCCTTCTCAACGGCCGCTCTCCGCTGCATTGCTCTCCGTCAGGGGCGGTGTAGCTCCTCTGTCGTCCAAGCACAGCTCTCCAACACCCCCTCCGGCCGCTCTACGCCATGACGGACTCCGCCAGCTCCTTGAGCTTCTCCTGCTGGTCAGCAGAGATCATGGCCTGCGGAAAGCGGGGTAGGATGCGGTTAGTCCCACAGGCGTCACACGATGCGGGTGCTTGGGAGGCAGCCTGCAGCACTGCTGCCCCCAGGTCCCTGCCTTGCCGGCGAAACCCTCAACCACCACCGACGATACCCCCTGACCCGGCCCCCACGGCACCCCTCCGCACCTGCAGCGTGTCCTCCAGGTCCCCCTCCATGATGGACGGCAGGTCGAAGTTCTGCTTGATGCGGTGGTCGCTCACGCGAGAGTCCTTGTAGTTGTACGTCTTGATCTTCTCGCTGCGGTCGCCCGTGCCCACCTGGCGGGCGACGGGAAGGGGCGGGCAAAGCGATCTCACAGCCGCCCAACAAGGCTAATGGACGTGGGCCGTGCTGTCTACGCTGCGCTCGCCTACCCCGGCTCCGCCCACGCCCCGCGCCTTCCCCCCGCCGCCATCCTCGCGGCTCCACGTCACACCGGGACCCACGCACGCACCTGGCTCTTGCGCGCCGCGTAGATCTCTGCCTGCTGCCGCTGCAGCTCCAGCTCGTACAGCTTGGCGCGCAGGATCTGGAACGCGCGCTCCTTGTTCTGCGCCTGCGTGCGCTCCTCCTGGCAGAAGACGCGGATGCCCGTGGGCTTGTGCACCAGGTCCGCGGCAGTCTCCACCTTGTTCACGTTCTGTGGGGTCGGGTTGAGAGCGCAGGGGCGTGGGGTGTTGTGAGAAGGGGGCGGGTAGCGTCGGGCGAGCACTGGGCTAGGACGGCGTGCGGACCGAGGGAGGCGGGCAGGGAGCGGGAGGGCCGTAAGGGCCGGAAGGTGGCGCAGGTGGCGCTACCGGCTGCAGCGCCTGAGCCGAGGGCTGCAGCTGGGCGTGCTGCCGGCTGTAGGTCAGGCTCGGGCGGCCCTGGCCCTGCTGCTCCCACCGGGCCCTCTGAGCAGCGTCCACGCCAGCTGGTGAAGCCGCCAGCACGTGCTGCAGGCAGCCGAGCCGTCTCCACAAGTGCCCACTCGCAGCTCTTTCGAGCCCTCAGAGCCCTGCCTTGGTTGGCATTTGCCGTCGGAGCAGCGCTGCCCGGGCCTCACGGATGACTGTGTGCAGGGTCTGGGAGTGTGGGAGCCCGGGGCGCCAGGGGCAGGCTGCCAGGCTCCCAGCTGAACACGCCGGGCGCCGGGTTTGGGGCAGCGACCGTTGCAGCCCAAGGCCTTATCAGCCAGCCCGCATCGCCGCTGCCCAGCGTAGGCTCCCGGCGGACTGAAGCTCCTTAGCCGGCTGCTGCTGCGGCGACCCAGGCGGCATGCTGAGCTCGCACCCAGAGCCCCCGGCCCTCCACGCGGGCGAGAACCGGGGGGAACCCAAGGCCGCCAGAGCGCTCGCTGGCAGCCCAAGTCCAGATGGCGCGAGCCAGCGGCCCGTGTCCGGCGGCGCCGTCAGGTGTGCCAGCAACGCTCACTGAGTGTGTCTGGCCGCCTCCGCCAGGGCATGGCCCGACCTCTGCGCCCGCCGCCAGGCCCAAACCGGAACCCCCGTCAACCGCCGCCCTCCATCTTGACCCTACCCCGCACCTGGCCGCCGGCGCCGCTAGCCCGCGCGAACTTCAGCTCGATGTCATTGGGGTTGATCTGAACGTCCACGTCCTCCACCTCTGGCATAATCGCGACAGTCGCGGTGGAGGTGTGCACCCGCCCTGCCGCCTCCGTCGCGGGCACTCGCTGCACGCGGTGCACGCCCGCCTCCCACTTGAGTTTGGAGTAAACAGACTCGCCGTTGACCTGCAGGATCACCTCCTTGTAGCCACCCATCTCGGCCGTGGTGCAGGACACCATGTTGGCCTTCCAGCCCTGCTTGTTGGCGTAGCGCTGGTACATGCGCATGAGGTCGCCCGCCCAAATGGACGCCTCGTCGCCGCCCGCTCCCGCGCGGATCTCCAGCATGATGTTGCGGTCGTCGAGGGGGTCCTTGGGGACAAGCATCAGCTTCAGCTTGTCCTGCAGCTTGCCGAGCGACCCCTCGAGCTCTGCTATCTCCTCGCGGGCAAACTCCGCCATTTCAGGGTCCTGTTCCTCCTTCAAGTACTTCTGTGCGTCCATGAGCTGCTGCTCCGTGTCCTTGTAGGCACGGAAGGTGTTAACGGTAGCCTCAAGGTCGGCTGCGGCCTTGGCGACCACCTGGAACTCCGACGCGTTTGCTGCGACGTCTGGGTCCGCCATCTTCGTCTGCAGGTCCTTGAAGGTCATCTCCGCGGCCCGCAGCTTCTCCTCCATATAACCCTCCAGCGCGCGACAGGCGACAGACCGCGCCGGCGAGGACACGGCGACCAGCCGCGTTGGCGCCAGGAGCAGCGTACGAGCTGGCTGGAAGGGCACAGGCGACCGGCACGGCCTGAGCGCCTGTGCCGAGCGCTGGTGAAGCATCGGTGCCCTCATCCTTGCGCCTTTAGGCGAGCTAGACTAGGGGAAACCTGCCTAACCTAATTTCAGGGCTGTTGGAGCTCAGTAGCTAGGGGCGGGTCAATTGGGTGTGTGTTAAGACCTTCCCATCCACGGCCACAAAGCACGCAAGGTTAGTTGATTGCTCGCGGAGAGTGCACGCAGGGAGAGTAGGGAGAGTGGTTAAACAGTAGCGTGGGTGCAGGCAGGGGGACGTTCGCGCAGGCTCGCGAGACTCGTGCCGCTTGCCATGCCCGATGAAGTGCCCCGCCTCAATGGAAAGCCCCTTCACAGCCTCCCTCCGTCAACACGTGCACATACTGACACCTTTGACCACCCCAGGGCCAGTTCTCTTAAGCACGCCCACAATGTCCTCGCTCGCGTTCGCTCCTCAGCGTGCGGCCGTGCGGCCATGCACAGGCAAGCAATCTGAGGCAGAGCGAAATTGGGATGCAAGTGTGGTGCAATTCTGTCTAGGCGAGGCCGTTCTTATCAGCATGCGGCTGCTGTGTCGTCGCAGGGCGCCGGAGCACGGTGCGCGTCTCCGCTAGCGTCACGGCGGAGAAGGCGGCCCTGGACCTCAGCAAGGCAAGTTTGGTGGCAGCTTGCTGTGTGCAGGATAGCCGGGAATGGTGCAGGCGCCGTCGAGTCTTGCCGATGCTTCCACGGGTCCCCCACCGACGATACTAAGCATTGTTTTGTCGCAGATGACTCCCATTCACGACCGCGTGCTGATCCGCCCTATGGAGGAGGAGAAGGTGCGACTTGTGTCCCGAACCCTCCAGGCGTTTGGAAGCCCCCGGCTATGCACGCACAGCTAAGCCGCCCCAGCCAGCGTACCCGCCTCCAGCGTTCTCCATGGCCCACATAGCCATCTGCCAGGTGTCTCTATGCTTGTTGGTACACGCCTTACCTCGCCCTGCCCTGCCCCGCGCGCCCTCTGCCCCGGCCTGCAGAAGACGGCGGGTGGCATCCTGCTGCCCAAGGGGCCGCCGAAGGCCAACTCGGACGCCCACATCGGCGAGGTGGGCACTTGAAACTAGAGGGATGAGAGAGCTGGGTGGTGCGGGAAAGCAGGGTGGTGGTGGGGAACAGTGGGCTTCCGCACGGGTTGCCGAGTAGGATGGGGGGACTTCGGTTCGCAGCCGCAGGCGACATGCGGGCGGCAGAATGCTCCTGCCCAGGCCCTAGCTTGTTCGCGGCAAGGCGCAGCAGGGATCGCTAAGAAGGGAAAAGATATGTCCCATGTACCCACAAGTCCTGCGCGCCAGGCCTTGCCAATGCCCGAAGCTGACCAGCAGGGACAGCAACCCTCGTCCCAGTCCCCGCAAGTCCCTTGCCACCTCTCGGCTGCTCGTCTCTACCCCGCTCCCGGCTTCCCCCCTCATCCTCCCTTGAGCGCCCTCCCCCTCCCCCCACACACTTTCCCTCCTCCTACGCGCCTGTGGATTCCCCGGCTTACACGAGCAGCCCTTCACACACTCCCTCCACCTCCTCCCCACCGCCTATCCAGGTCCTGGCTGTCGGTGATGAGGTGACCATGGGGATCAAGAAGGGCGATACGGTGATCTTCCAAAAGTACGCCATGGCTGAGGTGGAGGTCAAGGAGGGGCAGATCCTCTTTGTGGCTGAGAAGTCCATTATGGGCAAGCTCGAGTAAGCCGCTCGCGGAGAGGATTGAACGCGGTCTTCCCATTACGGGTCCGTTCGAGCGGTTGGCGGACGCAAGATGAGCCAGCTTGCGCCTTTGGTGGCATGGCTGGGGAAAGCGCCTGAGCGCAGGGGCTTGCGGAGCTGCAGTGCAGCCGGCGGCGGTTGTGGCTCGTGGCGGAGGGTAGCGTGGGGGCTGCTGCGAAGGCAAGGGACAGACTCGGCGGTTTGGTAAAGGGGGAAGTGCAGCGGAGTGCAGGGCACTGCGAGGCGGTGCATGGAGCAGGTGGACCAGAAGGCTAGCTGGAGGGCTTGGTGAGGCGGATATGGAGAGAGTGCTAAGAGAGAGTGAGAGCAACGAGTGCCCTGATGACCGTTGATGCCGCGAGTTGGCGGACTGAAGGAGGGGCTGCCGCGCGGTTGGGTGGTGCCATTTTGGGCTGTGTGTTTCGGCGAGCCCAGTGGCTCCCCCTGGACGCTCCTGGCGTTGCCCAGGCAGCACTTATGTAGCAGACATAAAACAGCCATAGCGCCCACTGTCCTTGCCCAAGGGCTCAGCCTCGCCGCGCGGGTGGGCCCGTTGGGCCGCGCGACTTGGTACTGACTTCGACTGCTCCGCACTGCAGCCCAACTCTCGACCTGATATTGCACCTTCAACTAGCGCACATGTCTAGAGGAGGGCGCTGACCCCAGCCGCAGCAGGATGGGCCTTTCGGGCCTTGTTGCGCTGGTGGCCATCGCGGTTTGCCTTACAGCATCTGCGGAGCGACGTCTCTTCATCCGGTACGCCACAAGCGCTATGCGTTCTTGCGGGCTGCTAAGCTGACCCCCACGACTGAATGCTCGCAGAGACCTTCCCGACAAGGGCCCCAAATGCCGCAACACGATTCAGGGCTTGTGAGTCGGCCTGCGGGGCGGCTCAGGCTCAGGCCCACCGACCGGTTTGGTCCGTGTCCAGGGCGCGGACCATGGCTGCTGACCCGACCCCTCCCCCGCGCAGGAACACCATCGCCGACGACCGCGGCTTCGTCTGCAAACGCAGCGAGCTGAACTACGGGACGGGATGCTGCGAAGGGGGGGCTGCGAACGACTGCAGCATGTGAGGCGGGCCCCTGGAGGGTGGGGGGGTAACGGAGCGTGCCTGAGAGGCCCTGCCGGATGCTGACCGAATGGACCGCCCCAGTAAGTCCGTTCTGACGCCTCTTGTGTATTCATATCCCCAGGTGTGACATGCGTGACCAGTGCTGTACGGAATACGAGGCGTGTGTGTCGTGCTGCCTGGCTCCTCAGCACGAGGCGGCCAAGCTGGCCAAGGAGGTGCTCAGGTGGGGGCGGCCAGCGTAGTTCAGGTTGGGGTGTAGCGGGCGACGGTTTCAAGCAGGCGGCCGAGATGAGGCGATACATGGATGGGCTTGCAAGGGCTGCGGTGACATAGTCAGATAAGACTGGGTGCTGGGAGGGACAGCGTTTGGGTGGGCTGTCAGCGTGGCGCAGGGGGGCTCAGTGTTGAGCGAGAGGCCCAGGGCTGGGCTGGACACGGCTGCGGGCCTAGGACTGATGCGCTGAGGGTCCTGGCGGGAGCGCCTGGGCGCCGTTGCTGGCCGTTTGTGGGTCCTGTGCGTTGCCGCGTAAGCGGTATGCACAGGGGGCGCTGAGGTGCGCCTCCCCGGGAGCCCTCCTGGTGCGAAGGCACCAAGCCTCACTACCACCCACTGCCAATGCTATCCCGCGCAGGTCGCCGCGCCACAAGGAGAGCGGCGTCTGGGGTGACGCCTTCTCGTACTGCATGGGCGTGTGCCGTACGCACAGCCGGAGTACGGCGCACGAGAACTCGTACATCAGCCCCCGGCACCACTGCTTTAGCAAGCTCGGGCGACCCATGGTGAGTCATGGGCCGCTGGCTCACACGGGCGTAGAACCTCTCCCCCGCTTCGCGTGTTTCCACATCCACGGATGCGTCGGCCTGTTCGGGACCCGCCTGCCTCTCTCCCAGCCCTCACCACCCAACCACCCACCCAACCCACCCATTCCCCAGCTTTCCGACCCGCTGCCCCCGGGCGCCCTGGCGGACGTGGAGGTGGTCACCTCGGAGCGCAACGGCACGTGCGACGAAGCCTGCACCAAGCTGCAGGGCAAGCCCAAGAAGTGCTCCATCGTGCACCTCAACGTGCTCAACTCGTGCGACCGCCTGCGCGAGCACCACGGCTGCGAGGCTGGCTGCGAGGAGGCGTCGGGGCTGGGGCCGTCTTACGTGGACCCCGAGGCTCCCAAGCCCGCCCGACCCGCCATGTGTTTCGTGCAGCCGCAGGGCGACCCCCTGGTGCAGTGCGGCAGCCGCACGCCCCACCACATGATGCTGTGCGCCTGCAGCGCGCAGTGAGGGGAGCGTGCTGGGTAGCTGTGCAGGGCAGCCGCGCAGGGCCAACTTCGCATGCGGGAAGGGCTGTGCGGGCCTGGGTATGCTCTCGCAACGGTAGTGAAGGGGGAGGGGGGCGTGTTATGTGTCAAGGCAGGGTAGCAGTGGCATGTCTACCGTATCTGGAGGGCAGTCCGGCGCAGAGGTGGCCGGGCATGGCAACGCGTGGAGTACAGGCAGCGGAGGGGGACGGAGGGGGGCGTGGGCTCTTGGGTTGTCGCGGAGGGGCACGCTGTGTCGCTGCATTCGCCAGCGTAAGGATCGCCTGCGGCCCGGCATGGGCGCAGGTATCGCATGTAAGCTTGGCACATTGCGCGTCGCCGCCTCTATCCCTGCCCACCCAACAATCACCCAAAGCGTTACGCAAGCATGGAGAAGCCTCCAGCAGACCACGCTCCCGCCATGACGCTCATCGACCTCCTGCGCTCCAACCTCTCGAGCGAAGCGCGCAAGGCCCTCGTTGACGAGCTTTCGCGAGAGTTCAGATGCAGCACGGGCCTCAGCAACGCGCGGCTAAGCTGCAGGGCGCTTCGGGACCTCATCGATGGGCAGATCGCGGAGGTGACGCTCAACACCGAGCTCAGTCCTGCCGCCCTTCCAGCCATGTGCCGCAAGGGTCGCTGGTTGGAGCGATGGCCAATATGCAAGAAGGTCACGATGCGCTCCCACAAGCTTGGCCCGGCAACCCTGCTGTCACCCGCTTCCCTATGGCGGGTACCGGCGCCCTCGCCCTGCCCTTCCTGGGCTCCCCCGCGTCAGCCTTCTCACCGGTCGAGGCGCTCGACCTTGCTTGGAGCGCCCCCCTACCTGCCAACATCATCTGGATGCTCCTTCGCAGCCTGCCCAACCTGCAGCGGCTTTCGATCTCGGCACCCGCGCCGGCCAACCCCGTTGGCCAGGCCATCACGGCCGCAGCGCTGGCGTCCTCACCCCACCTGACCAGCCTCACCTGGGGCGACTGCGGCGTCATCCGCTGCCTCCCACACGCCCTTGCGGCGCAGCTGACTAAGCTCGCCCTGCACGTGGGCTACGGAGCTGCTCGTGTCGGGGTGCCCGAGTTCGCTGGCTGGCTGTTCGCGGCTGGCTGTCCGGCTCTGCGGGATCTGGATGTCAACTGGGACGCGGCAAACGCCAATCCAGTGCACCTCATCCTGTACGACGATGTGCACCTTCTCCTCGACTCCCTGCCACCTTCCGTACGCACGGCCCTGCTACGCCCCGTACACATCAGTACGGACGAGGATGGCACGCACTGCCGCATCCTCAAGTGCGAGTTCGACGCTGCCGGCACTGGCGTCCTGGCATCCGTCGTGGTACAAGCTCTCAATGGCGGCTGGCTCTGGCCGGAGGAGCTAGATCGCTGCTCGGCGCTTGCCTGCCGCGCCGCATGCTGCGCCCTGGGGTTACCCGGATCCGGTGCGAGGGCGGTGTTGGGGTGAGCAGTGCCGTTCCCAACATGAGCCACACCCAGGCTATTGCAGCGTGTGCCCACCTGGAGCTGGGTTGCCTGAACATGGAGGGAACGGACGCCGCCGTGCCCGAAGCCGCGCTGGCTGTCGCGAGGCTGATGGGCCTTCCTGAGACCCTACGCTGGCGCGTGGGTGGAGCAATTGGGACCGTGAAGCTGCACAGCTGGGAGTCCGGGAGCGCAGCGTCCGGCCTGCCGGCTGCATCCCGCCCTCCCGCCCCGGCCCCCCGGCGGCCCCCGCCCCCGCCCCCGCCCCTGGACACGCTCACGTCGCGGGCTGTGTCGCGCGTTGCTGAGGCGGTCCGCACCAACCCACAGTACGTCTGCTCTTGCAACGGCTTCTCGCTCCTCCTCCGGGGCCCGTGGGTGCGAGCCCTGATGGACGGTAGTCATGGCCCCGCGGCCCTTCGCGCCTGGGTCCAGCAGCTTGCTGGTGACGTCTACAGCTTCTGGCCCCTGCCTTCCGCCGGCGTCGTCGAGGTCAAGTGCATTTCGCTGCTCGGCAGCGACAGGGCGGCGGCGGCGGCACAGCGGCTGGCTGCGGAGGCCATGGGCGGAGATGGCACGGGGGCTCCGCCGGCCCTCGAGGCAACCGCCTGCTACCCATCGCTGGGCTCGACCTTCGTCCAGGTGGGGACTGAGTGGGGAGAAGTGGGTGTGAAGGGGGGTTAATAGGTTTCACAGACAAGGGTGGCTCCCTTGGCACAAGGCAGTGGAGAAGAAGGATGCGAGCCTTTCCCAGCCCCAGGCCCACACCGGCCGTTACTTCCTTCGTTGCGCATATGTCGTTGGACATCAGTGTCCACGGACTCTCGCTGGCTCGATTACCAGGACTGGTCCGATTGTTATGCGGTATGTCAGATATGTGTGCCTGTCCTCCTGAAACAGGTGCTACAGGCTCTGTGGGACGGCGAGGAGGGCGGACCTGGTCCCGAAGTGCGGGGGGTGGAGCGGCTGGCGTGGCTGGTGAAGGCGTGGGAGACGCTGCGGGGCCTACCGGAGCCGGTGCGGCTCAATGTTCCGCTGGCCGCTGCGCCCGCGGGTGTGGCTTGAGGGGTTCAGTTGTGGCCTCGAGGCCCATACTCGATAGCCGAAAGGTGGCGTGAGTGGGCACTCTAATCTGGACGCTTTTACCAATAGCAGCACGCTTCGCGGAAGGAGTCTGAGGGCAGGTCAACTTGGAGGCGTGGAGAGCGCGTTCATCTCAAGGCATGCCACGAGGGCAGAGAGATGAGGGCTAAGAGCTGGCAATGCATGCCGTGCACGGACACATCTGGACCGGGGTCTGTGCTAAGGATAAGCTAGGATGAATAGGCTTCGCTAGTATGTGGCATGTAGGGCTGGGGCGCTGGGCTGGAGGGGTTAGCACAGGCATTGGCATTGCGACCGATGCTTTACATGATTGACGCACGTACTGTACGTTGTAGGTGGGTTGAATGATCATTTAGGTGAAGCTTGCTAAGCTTGAGCGTGTGAAGCCAAGGCCAAGACGAGACCAATTTGGGAACAGTCTCATCGGCAGAGGGGCGGCGGGGTCCGGGGCGGGCAACAGGGGTCGGTCGGTAGCCCCGGCATGGCGCACAGGGCGTGGAGTCAAGGCGTTGGGAGGAGCCGCACTGTAAGGCCACATGTAGACACGTGCAGGCTCTGCAGCGAAGTCATATGGAGAGTCATGCGGGCAGCGGGTCAGGGGTCCGCTGTCCAAGCGGGGGGCGGCGGGGTCAGGGTTGGCGGCACGCGCATATGCAGCGACGCCGGGCGCCCCTGCAACAGCTCCGGCCCTCGGCTCACTTTCCATAATCCAATACTGTTCAACGACCCAGTTGCTGTGCGCCTGACCAAGCTCCGAACCAGCTCGATTGCTCAAACTCGCACGATGCTCCTCACAAGGAAGGCCCTGGCCGCTCGGGCTCAATGCTCGCGCTCGCAGCTTTGCCAATTGCCTAGAGCACGGGGGATCGCCTCCATCCGCTCGCCGGCGGGCCAGGCGATGAACGTGCCGCTCGCGACAGCTCGCCGCCTCGGCGACTTCACAGCGTCCCGTACTCGCTGTGCCAGCTCTGCGAAGCCTGTGGCTACCGAGGGTGAGCAGGAGCGGCCCTCTAACGCTCCGGAGCAAAAGCGTTCGTTGACTGAATCGAGCCACTTGCAGACGACGTGGTTCGGTATGCGGCCGTCGGCGACATCGTGAGCATCAACTTCGTTATGCGGGACGAGGACGGCAAGGTATGCCGGGGGCCAGCCGGGCTCGAGCCCGAGCTCGGGGGTGTTCACCGGCGGGGGGTTTCCCCGGAGAGGTTCCCCCCTGACAGGCCCTCCTAGCCCGTCAGTAACGCCCCTTACCTTGCCGGCAGGTCATCCAATCCTCCGAGACGGACCTTGGGGAGCCTCTCTCCTTTGAGGGTAGGCCTGCGGGCTTTGGGCTTGGCCCGGCAGTCCATACAGCGCAGGGTACCGTGACAGCGCGTGGGTACGAACATACCACAAACTTGAACCCTGCTGCGCAGTTGGAGCGGGCGAGATGATGGGTAACCGCCTCTTCCAGGTGAGTCCTGGCGGGGACTGTTACACGGATTCTGGCCCCAACGTGTACCAACCCGACGGGCTGAGAAGGGAGTCCTCAGCGGCTCAGGCTTACAATTTGAGGCAAGGATATGCACACTGCAAAGGGAGCCTTTCGTCCACGTCATAAGGCTGCAACTCCCTAATCCCTTCAGGGCTTCGACGAGGCTGTTCGTGGCATGGCCGTGGGGCAGACCACCGTGCTCGAGGTGGGGGCCGGAGGAGCAGGATGCGGAAAGGGGTTAGTGCGCGGGCAATCGGCTGGGCGCTGGTGGATCCGTACGCTGGAATCCTTTGCCTACGCGCCTTGCAGTGGGGAACACCGCCACCTGTCCCCCGCGCCTGCCTCATTCTGTCTGCCTTTACCTGCGCCCGCTGCAGGCCTCCGGCGGCGAGTGGCGGCGCGAGCTCATGTTCACGGTGCCCCGGGACCACCCCGAGGTGCAGCGCCTCGAGGGGCGCTACAAGAAGTGAGGCCGGACGGGGCTGCCCGGGGGGGCTTGGCGCGTAGGGACGTGGGGGCGGGGGTCTTTGGGGGCGGGGGCCGTGTGGTTGAGAAGGTGCGTAGGGGCGGAGTGCGCGCCTCAGTCTCGGACGCTAACGGGACAGGTGCATCGTAGGGGACAGATGGGTCAAACGTTATGACACGGACCATTCCAGACCCGAAACCCTGTCGGAATATCCCACCTGCTTCGCCCCGTAGCCACGGCGGCCTGGCTGCGGGCCTGGTGGTGGAGCTGGCCAACGGCGGCATGGCGGTCATCCTGCAGGTGGGGGTGCGGGGGGCCGGGGGCAAACAGGGGGGAGAAAACGGCCTGTGTATGTGTTTCGGTACGCGTGTCGGGGAGAACCGGGTGGTGCCGCGCGCCAAGGGCATCGGGCCGTGCATGGCGGTCATCCTGCAGGTGTGTGGGCCGGGGTCAGAAGGCCCTGAGAAGCCGTCACCATGTCTTCTTCTGCGCACTCACGAGTAGAGCGGAAGGAGAGAGGGCAGGAGCGGGGGGTGGAGCGCTATGCTTTTTACCGTAATAAGGGCGAAGGATGGACGGGACAGTCGGAGCGCGCGCATACGACACGCGCGGGGGCTCAAGCCCCGCATCGGCGCCGGAGGGAGGCCAGACAGGCTGTGCGGGGTAACCAGCCATCTCTGCCCCTACTTCCCCCTTCCCCACTGTCCCCCATCCCTTCCCCCCCCCATCCCTCCCCTCCCCCTGTCAGGCCACGGACCAGGAGGTGCAGCTCGACGCCAACAACATGCTGGCGGGCAAGACCTTCACCATTGAGCTGGAGCTGGTGGGGATCGACAACGGCCCGGGGCCGGAGGGCGAGGGCACGGAGGGCGAGGGTGAGACGGCGGCCGCCACCGCCAACTGAGCAGCCAGGCTGCGAGCGCGCGGGCGGGCAGGGTTGGAGTTGGGTGGGCGGGCGGTGGGGCGGAGCGCAGAGCTGGGCCAGGGCCGTGGGTCGGAGTCCCTGGTGTGGTTTGGCGGTTAGGCTGTTGGCTGCCGGCGAGGAAGGTACCGCAATTGGGTGGTGCAGCGCTTGGGTGTGGGGGCGTCGTGTGGGTGAGGCGGGCATAGCCCCCGCATGGCGCACAACAAGATACCCGTGGGGGCGGCGGCGGGGGCGGTAGGCCCCGCATGGCGCACAAGCTACGAGGCTATCTAGCACCACACGGAGCGGTACGCGCGGACGATGTGGTGGGTGGGTGGGTGGGGGGCTTGGCCATGAGGAGGGGGAATGCGTACCGAGAAGTTGCGCTGTTGGGGCGTAACAGGAACCCCGAGTGAGATGCAGGAGCGTGAGCGTTGGGGCGTGGGACGGGCGTGGTCTGAGGCGACGCAGGCGCGGAGGCATGGGGCACCGCCAACTGCGGAGAGTGCAGGGCCGAGGCAGGCTGATGAGTAATGTGTGGAGCTCCGGACTCCCATGCCTGGAGGGCGTGGCGTGAAACAGAGCCCGAGCCGTCACGACGCGGTGGGCTGTGTAAGGGTCAGGTGCTGTCGGTGCTCGTGCATAAGTCTACGTCCATTGCACGCGCAAGGCCGGCGGGGCCCCTCCGGCCCTGCTTCGTTAATGTGCCACAGCCAGGCGGCCCATCCCTCAGCGGCAGCTCAGGGCTTGGAGCAAAGCGCAATGCAGCGCAGGGCGCCTGATTGCCTGTCACGGTTTTCATGATGTACAGAGGCCGCAATCGCACCCAACAGGGTCCATATCGTTACATCCAGATAGTCCACGTCCGACGGGAACGGGGCAGGCGCGGGCCGCCACACAAGCCCGTTTCAGCGTCAGCCGCACACAAGGCCTTGCCACATGGCATACCCGCATCCGGCAGCTGCCTAATATACAATAGCATCGCGTACCCTGTCCATGCAACCCAACATCGCAAGCCAGTCATAGCACCTCGGAACGCATGGCCTGGCACACGCTTTGGCCGCAATCCTTCCAGCCCAACCGGAGCCGCCGAGCACCCCCCACCCACTCAGCGGAGGGCCGCACTTGAGTCAGCCCTGAACGCCTCTCCACCGTATCAGTCACCAAGGGCCGCCGCCAATGCTACTTCGAGGCAGCCGCAAGCACCCGCCCCAGCGTAATCTTCGTCAGGTTCGATCCCATCCGAAGAGCCCACTCGCAAACGCAGGCTTCCAAGGCGAAGGCGAAACGCGCCCGTTAGCGCGGGGCAGATAGTAAACGACATCAGTTGGTCCGGAAACGCGCCAGAAGCATTAAACGACTGAACCCCAGAACAAACGTCCCAGCGCAAACGATCCCACGCAAATAGTGCTGTTTGAAAGAAGCCGTCTTGACACGCACACACTTTGATTGCCGCCGCTTGCATCTGTACGTTGGTGGCTGTCGCTCCCTCGGGCCCCCAATAGGGTGGACGCTGGAGGGATGACATACACCCCCCAGCAAAGCTCACAGCGGGGCCACGATACGCAGACAGACAAACAGCCCCCACGCCAACACGGAAACTTCACACGTGGTGCGTTGCCAATCGGCAGACACGGAGCCAGCAGCCCCACGCACCACGCCCCCCCGCCGGACAACTGTCGACCGCTCAGGCCCCGGTTCCGGCCTCGTGCCGCTCGCCATCAGTGGCACAGGCACCATGGCGACAGAATTAACTAACTGTACTCGGTGAGTGTGGGCCTTGCGGGCCTGCCAAGAGCACACGCAAGATGTGCACAGATCAGCTAGCTACCCAGAGCCCCTGTCGGTGCGGCTGGCATCGGCGGGATCGGCGCGCACGATCAAGCCCACGTCCCGACTCCACACGCACACAAACCCTTCCGCCCACCAAACCCTGGAGCGCCAACTCGAAGGAGCGGCCTCCAGGCAACGCCGCACGCACTGAGACGCGCGACCGGCAACGAAACAGAAAGCATGCGGCGAGGAATAACCCCGACTGAACGCACGACCCATGTTACTCAGGCCCATGACCAGACGTTTATGAGCGGCACACTTGGCCGCACCCATGTGAAGCAGAATCAAGGAAGCGACCAAAGGGGACGTACATGTCCCGAGCTCTTAAGGCTAAAGAAGGAAACCTCACTTGAAAGCTCAGCAATCCAAACGCAACACCACCACCTCTCGTCCGCGGGTCGCAGCGCCCCTCAGAGCCAATGCGAATCACAGGGCTCTCGCCGCATGTATTTCTTCTTATCTACCAACCTCAACACCTCAAGCCCACCATCGCCACGGACCGAGAACGGAACGTGCGGGCTCACCGGATCAGACTTCGGGCCATCTACCTCAAGTCGCCGTGCGTTAGCCATCGCCCCCGTAGCTGTCAAGCCTAGCCACTCCAAGAGGTAACGCCCTAGGGAAGTCCGGTTCTGCCGACTGGGGCGCACCCGAGCCAACACAAACTTGCGCCTCCCTGCCCTACGCTTAAGCAAGAGACTGGCGCGTCCACACCCGCAGGCGCACCAGAGGACCCCGCGGCCGCTTTGCTGCGGTGCGCGTGCCTAATCGTACAGCCGTAACTCGTACGGCACCGGTGCCCGTACGGCATCATGTGGCCGCATCATCACATGCCCCAGTCGTACAGCGTGACGATGACCGTGATGTCATCCATGGACCCCCGGTCCCGGGCAAACTTGACCAGCTCCTGCGCCGCGGCCTTGGCTGCTGCCGCGTGCTGCGTGTTGAACGAGGTCATGCCGATGAACTGCGGACACGGACGAGCAGCGGTCAGCAAGTGCAGGTCGAGGCCAGTGCGACAGCAGCGGGATCGACCCACTTCGCCCGTACATGCCCGCCTTCCCCTGCCGACCCACTTCACCCATCACCCCTTCCTACCCCGTCGACAAACCGCCACCAGCCACCCATCCGCACCATCCGCAGATCCGTCTCAACCGCCACCCGCCCAACCCCCACACCTTGTCGATGACCTCGCTGACCAGGTCGCAGGCCTCCTGGTCCCCCACGGCGCCCCACAGCCCGTCGCTGGCGTGGATGCAGAACGTGTCCCGCCCCGGCGCCAGCACGATGCCCGCCACGTCCGGCTCCGAGGAGATGAGCGAGCCGGCCTTGAAGTCGCGGTCGCCGAAGCCCCTGCGGAGCGCACACAAAAGCCAGCTCAGGCTTCGTGGTTTTTGCTGTCTGTCGGGGGACTGCCTGCTCTCTGTCGGGTCTGCCCAGCGGCCATCCGCCACCATCTGCATGACCCAGACCCGTACCCAGCCCTCAGCCCCCTGTTGCAGCCCCCACCTGGACACGGAGCAGACCTTGGCCGTGTTGCCGTCTGGCAGCGGCAGCACCACGCGCCACGTCCCGCGCACGTTGGCCACGCGCCCGCCCGCCGCCTCGATGCGGGCCCGCTCCTCGGGCAGCTCGGGCTTGTGGTCGCGGCTCAGGCGCAGCGCGCGGCCGTCGCGGCAGATGACGGCGCGGCAGTCGCCCGCGTTGGCCGTGTAGAGCTTGGGGCCCACCTGCACGCTCACGAGCGCGGTGGTGCCGTCGTGCTGCGGGCGGGCGGCGGGGTGGAGGGGTGTGGAACGAGCGTCAGGGCAGTCGAATCGTCGTGCAAGAAGAGCGTGTTCAGCTTCCAAGCCCGGAGGGCTTGGAGGACCGTGGCCGCTGCCCCAAACACAACCCCGTGGACAGTCCCCTTTGACCAGACTGCCCACACCGCCACTGCCAATACTTAGGCCCAGTGCAGCCAGGCGCTCACCGGCAGCCCCCGCTCCGCGCCCTCCTGGCAGATGCGGTCGTCCAGGGAGCGGAAGGAGCGGCGGAAGGCGGCCTGCAGACCCCCCAGGGCCTCGGGGCTGATGCCCGGCTGCTCCATGTTGCGAGCTGCGGAGGGGTGAGGGGAGGCAGGGACGGGGTTGCACACATGCTGGCCAGCTTGCGCGGGATCAGTGTGGGATGCAGAGGGGATGGTTAGCCGGGGCTCGTGCTGGGGCCGGGGAAAGCGCGTGCGTTGCAAGCGGCCTGACAACTCTCCATTCCTGCGACAACATTTCCAGAGCATTTCCGCTTATGATTCCATCCATAACACTGCTGCTTTCCAGACCTTCCTTCTGCGCCCTAGCCTCTCCCCGCCACCGCCCAGCATTGCACAGCACCCGGTCCCCCACTGCGGCCGCGCACCCACCGAAGCAGTCGAGCATGGTTGCGTCACCCGCCACGGCGCCGAGCACGCTCTCCTGCGCGCTGCGGGCCGCGTGGTCGCCCGAGCCGTGCCCGTCGAACACCGCGGTGAGGCAGAAGGGCGCGCCGCCGTGGTGAGCGAAGGCCGGGCCCCGGGTTGCGCGCCACTTGGGCGGCGACAGCGACCACAGCGCCGCGAGCGCGTCCGAGACGGCCACGAAGTAGTCCTGCATGGTCGGCTTCATGGGCCCTTTGGACTGTGGGAGGATAAGGAAAGAGGGGAGGGGGAGCGGGTGTGTGAGAGGGAGGTTGGGTAGGGGAGTTGGCAAGTGGAGGGAGGAGGGCGTGTGTGGTGGACCGCAAACGGGCAGGCGAGGGAAGGCGATGGTGCTGCCGGTTGGGCGCGGTGGGCGCGAACGAAACTCAGCATGCTAAACCCCTGGAGCTGAGGAGAAATTGTCATGAGACAAGCCCACACAGTGGCTTGAACGGCCGAGGCCTTCAGGGGCTGGGCGACGGCGCTGGCGGAAGGCCCCCCGCCACCAACAACGGGCGAAGGTCAACCCGAGGTCGACAACGCCTGCCAGGCCAGGCAGATGCTTTGACTGTGTTCCTGCTGTGCTTACCGTGGCAAATCCCTGGGAGATAGCCGACGGCGACACCCCTCCGCCCGGGAGCCACTCCTGGTCGCACTGCTGCTCCGCGGGGGCCGGCAAGTGCTCCTGGCCGCTCATGTCGTCGCCGCTCCACGAGGTTACAAGTAGCATATCGCAGGGGATGGAAGGTGGCTCCCGAACCCGAGCGAGCACGCTGGCCGTGAAGAGCTCCTGCGCGGGCGATGGCAACGCTCGGCGCGGTCCCGGGAGCTAACGTACCATCTCCGAGAGATAAAGTTGCCAATCTGTATGCCTCGGCAAGCTAGCAGCCCCAGCACGCGTCCCGCCCGCGGGTGGTGGTGGTGGTGTGCACCAACCTCTCTGCTCCGGGTAAGCGGAGGCCGCACGGTCCGCCCTGGTGCTGATGTCGTTGCGTGCGTTGGTGGGAAGAGACCGTGGGCCGGCCCTGCGGTAGAGCGAGGAGCGGTGTCCGACCGCAAGCGCGCTTTCAGGGCTCGCTCCCACGGACCTCGCCGACGGTGCGGAGCGAGATGAAGCTGTGATGGCATCAGCTGCAAGCACAGGGGGCTATGCCCGGCTGTGACGCCCGCTTGAAGCAGCTGCGCCATGCTGCTGGCTCTCTTGACCGGCTTGCAACAAATTCGAGGGTTCCGGAGGTGTAGTGACTGGCAGAAGGCTGCTCGTAAGGAAGAGGACACACGAAATTGTGCTTCAACGCCCAAACGCGGGAAATGTGGACAATAAACGCGGCGGGGGCGGCTGACTAGTTAGAGATTGCTAGGCTATGTATGGGCTGCAAAGCCTGTACCCGCTGGCTCGAGCTCTGTTGAGAGAGGGCCGGCGGGGCGCTTGGACTTCGGGCGCGGGATGGCACTAAAGTGCCGTTTCTCCGACACAACCTCCTGGCCCTCTGACCTCTTGGCAGGGCACTCTATCGATCACTTGACACCAGGGCAGTGTCCAAGAGAGGTGTGCCGCCAGAGTTGCCGTTCCGCGCAACAGGGCTAGGGTCCCGACGGCCCTGGCACGACGCACCCCATATACGACGAGTGAGATATGCAGTAGTTCACAATGGCGGAACGGAGTCCGTCGGTGGAGGTCCGGTGTTTGACGGCGGAAGCGGATGGCGTCGCGCCGGCCATCCTTCTGTCGGTTCGCCGCGGCAAGGCCCACAGCACCCCCGTCCAGGTGTGCTGCCGCTACATGCTCAGCAGTAATACTCCCCATGTTACGACCGCCGCCGGCGGCCTCCTCACTTCCCATCCCAACCCCATCTCCCTGCCCATCTCCCCAGTACCTGGTCAACGCTCCAGAAGGCCTGGCCAGACTTGCTCTTGAGCATCGCTGCCGAGCGGGGCCAGGGCTGCGAGCACTGCTGCTTACAGGGCTAAGCCAGGGCGCAGCGGTGGGTCCCTCCGAAACCGTGCGCTGTGACAAGGCTGGCGTCTTGGTCCCCAGCCAGTCCCTCCCACGTGTCCCTCCCTGCCCCCTTGTTACCCGTCGATCCAAGCCACTCTCTCTCTCCATTGCAATGCACTGCAGGGAGGTCTGGCAGGGCTGTTGCTGCGGCTTCGGCAGGACGGTCACGCGGCGCTGCGAGTGCTGGGCCCCGCAGGCAGGAGGCGCACTGGGGCCGGGTTGGGCGGAGAGATTTGGGGCGGGCCGGGGTGACGGGGCGGGCTCAAGAGGCGTGACCAGGGCCCCATGTCTGGCTGTCGGCAGACCTGCCCGCATGGTCTCTTCGCCGTGCAAAGCAGAAGCGCCTTGTGTTGCGCCATAGGGTGTCCATGAGGACCGCCTGTAGACATCTCAAGCCGGAGGGTGTTGCGTCGGAGGGTGTCCACAAGGACCGCCTGAAGAGATACGCCTTTAGACACCCCTCCCTTGCCTGTCGCCCATTCGCCCACAGGCATTCATGATACGGTCACGGGCCTGTCCGCCTTTGTGCGATGGACCCACCCAGAGCTGACGCTCACCGCGCTCACGGCCGCGCAACAGGGCGTGTCGTACGAGGACGAGTGCATCGAAGTACGGCTGTCGTACAATGCGTGACACGCGATCTGTATATTGTCGGTTGCTCTTCCACCAAGCGTGTCACTCGTTTCTCGCCCCGGCCTTCGCAGGTGAGGCCGCTGTGGACCAGCAGCCTTCTGTGGCAGGTACCCGACTGGTTGTCTCCGGCGGCAAGCAGCGAGGCAGCGGAAGTGAACGGAGTGAAAGGTGGTGTCAAGGAGCGCTCAGGCACCAAGCCTGCTGGACAGCCGCGTCGTAAGCGGGCCCGGGACGACGCTGGGGCTGGCGCGACGGAGGCACCCGAGCCCACGGGGGGTGCTAGGGGTGCGCCGGCGCCCACAAAGCCCGACGCATCACACCGCCGCGGCAGCAAGGCAGCAGCAGGAGCGGGGCGGGGCGCCAAAGCAGCACCGAAGCGCAACGGCAAGGCCGCCGCCTCCGGCGCGGACGGAGCTGCGGGCGTACCTCTTGACCCGCTGGAGGAGCTGCGGCGCTGCATCCTTCGCACCTCCGAGGCGGCGGCGGCGCTGCTGGCGTCAAAGCCCACGCCGGCCGTCGCCGCGGCGGCCGCGGCCGCCGCCACCGCCGCCGCGGCGCTGGGAGCTGACGCAACGTCTGACTCAGCATCTGGGTCGGCGGCGGTTGAGGGCTCGTCGGCCGAGTCCTGGGACTCGCAGTCCTGCAGTACGGCAAGCGAAGGTGGCGGCGGCGGAGATGCCGCCGGCGCTGCTGACGTCAGCAGCAGCGAGGCGGACAGCGACACGGTCGCCCGTGACGCTGACGATGTTGATGTCGTCGTCGGCGGCGGCGACAGCAGCAGCGAAAGCGGCGGCGGGGCGCCGCCGCCGTCGCGGCCGGCCCGGAAGCTCGGCGGCGGAGCAGCCAAGGTGTCCTCCGTGCCCGAGACGGGGGGCAGCGGCGAAGCCGGCAGCAGCTCCAGCTCTGAAGAGAGCAGTAGCAGCGACGACAGCAGCAGTAGCAGCGACACGGACGCGGCGGCCCACACCGGGGCCGCCGCGGCGGCGCCGCCCCGCAAAGCGGAAGCTGCGGCCGCAGTCGCAACAGCCGCTGCCAAGCCCAGGACGCAAGCGGATCTCTTTTCGGATCTGGATCGTCTCTTCATGGATGCGGCCAGCCGCGGTGGACCGTTGGGAGTTGGCCTGGCGGCGGCTCGGCCGGGCCTGGCGGCGGGCGCGAGCGGGCGGGGCCGAGGCCGGGGCCGCGGGGCGGCCATGGCCGCGGCGGGGGGTCGCGGGGGCCGGGGCACTGGAAGGAAGGGAGCGCCGGTCACCGCAGGCGCGGAGGGCACGAAAGGGGCGACGGCAACGGCGGCGGCCGCCAAGCCGGCGGGAGGCGCCGACGCCGCGCTCCGGTCCCAGGTCCTGCAGAAACTCGGGGCCAGCAAGGACCTGTTGGGCCCAGCCGGGCCCGTGCCGGGGCCCAGCTCGACGGCGCCGGACGGCAAGCGACGGCGCACTGCCGCCCAGCCGACGTCCCAGCTCGCACCGGTGTCTGGGGTCCGCGGCGGCGGGGGCACACGGGCCCAGGCGCAGAACCAGCAGCCCTCGCTGCCTGGCTCCCGCCCCTCCGCTGAGGCGCCCTTGGGCTATCTCCTCTTCCTCAAGCCCGTACGGCAGGCATTACTCATCGTGGCGGACGGCGCGGCGGCGGAGCAGCTGGCGGCGCACCCCGTGACGGCGCTGCTGGCGGCGGCGCCGCCGGAGCTGCTGTTGGCGGCGGCGCACCTGTCGATGGCGCCGGCGGCGGCGGGGCCGGCGGCGCGGCGGTACTGGCGTTGGAGCCGCGGCCTGCCGGGGTCGAACCTGTGGCTGGGAGGCCGCTGGCCTGGTGGAGGCGGCGTCGGGCCGCCGCGCCAGGCCGCTCCTGCCGCCTTCGTCACCGCCACCGCCGTTTCAGCGGTGCCGCAGGGTGGCAGCGGAAGTGCACCGCCCATTGAGGCGGGAGAGGGGAAGGCGGCCGAGGCAGGAGATCGGGCCCTGGCAGTTTCCGTACCCGCCACGTCATCGGCGCTGGCGGCGCCGCCGACCCACCTGGGCCACCTCAGCTCCTGCCGTCTGACCATGCGACTGCACGCCGTAGCGCCCGCCCTCTTCCCGCTGCCGTACGAGCTACGGCGGAAAGTGGGCGACGCTGGGGGCGGCGGTGGGCGCGGCGGCGCCCGACAGGGCGGCAAGGAGCCCCACGTGACCCTGCCGACAGCTGAGGCTGCGGACACGGAGGCTGCGGCGGCGGAGGCGCCAGGGGCAGGGGCAGAGGCTGGGTCAAAGCTGGCGGAGCCGGGGCCGGAGGCCGCAGCGGCGGCAGGGGCAGGGACCCATGCGGAGGCGCATGTGTCGGCGGCGGAGGCTGCAGAAGGAATGCCCGCAGCGGATGCGAAGCCGGGGCCCACGGCTGAGGCCATGGAGGCTGAGCCAGCCGGACCGGCAGAGCCCCAAGCCCCGCGCCCATCTGACGACGGCGGCGGTGGCGGAGGCGGCAGTGGCGGAGGCGGAGGCGGTGCGAACACCGCCTGCTCGGGCCTGCCACGGGACCTGCTACCGTCCCTCATGCTCGTCCTCACCACCACGGCTGCCGCCAACCCTACAACCACCGCGGATCCCTTAGCCTCCGCTTCGCACGCAACCACCGCCGCCACCCCGGCGGTTGTGATGTGTGTGCGGGAGGCAGGCAGCAGCGGGTCTGGCGCGGGCGCGGGTGGGGACGCTGGGGCGGGGGCCGCATCGGCGGCTGCGGAGGGCCCGTTGCCGGCTCCTATGGCGCTGCGGGCGAGGCTGCTCGAGGAGCGGCGCGGGTCTGGGCTTGAGCTGATGATGCAGGTACGGCAGTACGGCGCACACGGCGCGTGCGGGCGCCCAGCAACGCGTGCTTGCTCCCCGCGTCGTGCCTTTACCACGAGCAATCACGCGTCTCGCTTGCTTGCATCCAAGCGACCTCAGCCAGCCACACGTATGAAGATCCCGTCCCTACCCAAACTTTTCAAAGTCTCTGACCCTCCCTTTCCTCACCTACCAACACCGCGCTCCCCCGCAGGCCCTGGCCCTGGCGTGCCCCCAGCTGGTGCGGCGGACGGACGCCGAGCGCCTGCTGAGGCCGCCCCGGTGGCAGGGCGCCACGTCAGCAGCCGGCGGCGGCGTGCCCTCTGGTCATAGCGCCGCTCAGGAGCTCATGGTCCCCGACCAACCGCCGCCGGGCCCCCATGGGGCCGCGTACGGCAGCCAAGCGTACGGCAACGGCGCAAGCGGCTGGTCGGGACCGGCGGCGCCGCTGGGGGCACCGCCGCCGGCTGGCGGCGGCTGGGGCGTGGCGGCGCCGCCGCAGTACGCGACACAAAACCAGTCGGGATGGCCGGGGTACGCCGTCGATCCGGCGGCGGCGGCGGCGGCTGAGCTTGCGGCGGCGGCCGCCCCGTACGGCCCGGCGGACCGCGTGGGCCGCGTCATGCTGCCCACGTACTCTGTTGCTCGTCAGCCGCCGTACAGTTCGTACCAGCCGCCGCCGTACAACGCGTACGCTGCCGGCCCTCCGCCGTACTCCCAGCCGCCACCGAGCTACCAGCCCCAGAACGGCTGGGCGCATGCGGCGCCGGCGCCCCAGCCCCCGCCTTACCCCTCCCACCAGCCCTACCCACCACCCCATCCCCAGCAGTCATGGCCACAGCACCCGTACCCAGGGCAGCCCCAACCGGACCCCTCACAAGCCCCCGCACCTCACGCCTCATGGGCAGGCCCCGACGGCCAGTCCCACCCGGCCCTGCCTGCTGGCGCTCCTGCCCCACCTCCGGCACCCTCCTCGGCCGCCGGCCCGAGCAGCCTCGACCCAGCCGCCAACCGCAGCGTCGCGGCGAGGCTGCGTGCGGTGATGCGCGGCGGCGGCTTGGCGGCGGCAGCGGCCAACACCGACGCTGCCGGGGAGGGGGCCGCGGGCGCGGTGGCACCCGACATTGGCGGCTCCTCAGGCCCCGCGGTGCCTCCCGGTGCTGCTGCAGTTGCTACAGGAAGTCCAAGCGACACAGGACCACGTGAAGATCCTGAAGTGGTGGATCCCGTGGATGGCGTTGACGAACCCGAGGGCTACAGTGAAGACGACGGGCCGCAGTGCGGAAGCCGAACCGTCGCGAGCGCTGGCGGCGGGGAAGGGGGCGCCGAGGCAGGCGCAGCAGGGGCCCTGGACAATCGCGCCGCGGCGCAAGAGCTGCGGCGGAGGCTGCGGGCTGCGGGCCAGGAAGCCGCGCTTACGGCACCTAACCCCGACGGCCATGAGGTGGCGACACAAGCACAGCGCAAGGAGCCAGAGGCTGGTTCGCAGGAGCTGAGAGAGAGAGCCCTTCATGGGGACCAGAGCGTCTCGGGGGCGCCTACGGAGGCCACTGATAGCGCGCTCGGTCCAACCGCAGCCGCTGCGCTCCGAACGTACCGCTCACACTTCTCTAGGTTCGCCGCTACGGCCGACGCCCCAGCCGACCCAACCGCCCCGCAAAAGACCGACCCCATCGACGACGTCCCGACGCCACCCTGCCTCCTGCCGCCGCCGGCTCCACATCCCTCCCTCCACCCCAGCCCTGCCACCGCCGCCGCCACCGCCGCCGCCACCGCCGCCGCCGACGGCGTGGCCCTCCTCTTCCTGGGCACGGGCAGCGCCGAGCCGTCAAAGTACCGCGGATCTTCCGCCGTACTGTTGACGGGGCTGCGCCCGCCGCGCCAGGCCCACCCGCCGCCCACAGCCCCGCCCACGTCAGCCACGTCAGCACCCGCCCACCCTCCCGGCGCGAGCCAGGATTCCGCTGCCAACCAGGCACCGCCCGCCCAGGCGCCCTCCATGGCCAAGCAGCAGCCGGCTCCCACCTGCTCGATCCTCATCGACGCGGGGGAGGGGGCGTACGGCGCACTTGTACGGTGGCTGGGGCCCAAGGGCGCGGCCGCACAGGTGAGGCCTTGGACCTAAACGTATTAGAAAGTCAACTGAACCTGCTGACCTGGATCGTGGAATCTGAATCTGGGTTAGAAGCCTACTGGGCGCGGGGTGTGGGGATTTGGACTGCCTAGTCCAGCTGCCACGGCAAGCCCCACTGCTCGCACCGCTAGCATGCATAACCTGGTCCCACACCCCCTGCCTGCCCTCCTATGTCCGGCCAAATAGGCTCGGGCCCTGGCCATCGTGTGGCTGTCCCACAAGCACCCAGACCACGTGCTTGGGCTGCCCGCGCTGCTGGAGGTCCGGGCGGCGGCAGAGGCGCGGTCGGCCGGCGCGGGCGGCTCGGGCAGCGCGGCGCATCTGGGCCCGCCTCTGCTGGTGGTTGGTCCCGCGGTGGGTTGGAGTCGGGGCCTTTGGATAGACGAAGAGGGGACACGGGGCCTTGGCAAGGAGCCTCCCGCGCACCCGTCGCGGGCCCGTGTGGCTCGGAGCGCTGCTTGTTGTTATCGCCTGAAACACCCCTGGGCGGTGGCGGCAGCGGGACCGGGCTCTGAGATTGTGGGCGGTGAGCTGGACACGGCTCGGCCTCCTAACAGCTCCCCTCCTTGTCACCCGGGTGTGCTGTGTGCAGGAGGTGGGGCGCTGGCTGGCGTCTGTGGGACCCCTGCACCCCACATGGCGGTTTGACTTCCTGCACTGCGCAGACTTCGTGGGTGAGCGACGGCCTTGGCCGGTTTGGGTTTTCGGGAGCGGGCTGGCGCAGGTGGTGGCATATCGTGGGGATGCGCGGAAGCTTTGGGAGTGAGTGTGGCACGACTTGACCTCCGTGGGGGTAAAATGGCTTGTCTTTTGCCGGCTGGTCGGAATGGCACACAAGCGGTACAACAAGACGGCAAGATCTGACTTGGGCCCAAACACTTTCACTTGCCGCCTCCTTCCGCAGGCGCCCTGCAGCCACCCCAACCGGCTGCCCCCGCCTCTGGCTCAGGCCAGGAAGGAGCCCCTCCCGGGCCCGGGCGCGGCCCGGGCCCCAGCTGGCCCGGAGCCTCTGCAGCTCCCGGCCAGGCCCCGTGCCCCTGCTGCCCACCGCCCCTGGGCCTCGCCTTGGGGCCCGGTGGGGCCCCGTCTGCAGCTTCGGCTGAAGATGCCTGGGGCCTAGATGCCGCAGCCGGCGGCGCCGGGGCAGGCGGAGCGGCGGGCCCGGGTGGGGCCCGGCCGGGCCCCAGCGCTGCGGCCCGGCTGCGTTGGCACCAGCAGCAGCGCGGTGCGGCCGCAGCCGCAGCCGCCTCCGCCACTGCCCCCGCGGGAGCTGCGCCGCCGTCCCAACAGCCACAAGCTCAGCACTGGACGCAGCCCGCTGCCCCGAACGCGCAGCCCTGGCCCCCACAGCACCAACCCCAGGGGCAGGCGTCGGCCCAGTGGCAGCAGCCGGCCCCGCCTGCACCGCACCACGCCGGCTACGGCCCACCGCCTCCCTACCCGCCGCCCCAACACCCCTACGCTCCACCCCAGCAGGGCTACGCGTACCCCTCCCACCCGCCCCCGCCGAGACACGCGCCCTACGCCCCCGGGCCCTACGGCCCACCGGCGGGGCCCTACCAGCCCCAGGACCCCGCAGCTGCGGGCAGGGCCGTGGCGGCGGCGGCCGCGGCGCGGTGCGGCCTGGTGGGCTGGCGCTCCGTGGGTGTACACCACTGCAGGTGAGGGTGGTTGCAGGGCGGACCGACGGCCTGCATGCCAGGTTCCGGGCTTGTGTTGCCTTGGGCCTTGGGGCCGTTTAAGGTTGTAAGCAAGGCTGTGAAGGGTTCGGTTTTGCGGGCGTCGACTCCCAGCTCTGCGTGGCGCAGCGCTCAGTCGATCCAAGCGACACGCCTCCACCGTTGCCTCCCGCTACCTCCCACTGTCGGCCACTGCCCACCGCTGCCTCCCGCTGCTTCCCGCAGGGACGCGTGGGGTCTGGTGCTGGAGCATGGCGACGGCTGGAAGCTGGTGTACTCGGGTGAGCGGTTCGGGCGACAAAATACCGGACAGGGGATAACCCGGATAAGCCCTTTCTTTGTCAGAAACTGGTGTTGGTGAGCGCGTGGGAGGGCCGGGGCTCGAGTCTGATGTGGCTCTAGGTCTAACACCTGACACCACACATGCCGTCCACCGACACGGACCCCGCTCCCCTCTCTGATATTTCTCCCTCCCGCTGCACCCCCCCCTCTGCCCCCAGGCGACACGCGCCCCTGCCCCGCGCTGGTGGCCGCGGGCCGCGGCGCCACCCTGCTCGTGCACGAGGCCACCTTCGAGCCCTGCCTGGAGCACCAGGTGGGGTGGAGGGGACCGTGTCGGGGAAACTGGACGGGGGGTGGAATGAGGGGTGATTTGGGTGCCAATGGGGGAGGAGCGGCAGGGGAAGAGGGAGTGTGAGGGCACCTTCGAGCCATGCCTTGAGCAGCAGGTGGGAAGGCGATCCCCAAGTGTCCTGCTCCGCCCCACCGCATTGGGTCAGTGCCCGCCGCGCTCAGCTGTCGTCCCCCGTTTCACTCTCCTACCCAGGCGCGGGGCAAGCGCCACTCCACGTCAGCCGAGGCGGCGGCGGTGGCGGAAGCCATGGGCGCCTACAGGTGGGGGGGGCGGCCGGGGACCAAGCAGGCTGGGGACCTTGGGGTTGGTTTGCTGCGCCCATGCCCAACACCGCCTTGGACAACACCCCGTCATGCCTCTGCACCTCAAGCCCGAACTCGACCCCGCGGCTTTCAATGCGCTTCCGTCGTGTCTTCACAACCGAAGCCCGAACTCGATCCTGCTCCCTTCACTGCACACTCCTCAACACGGCCCTGACCTTTGTACCCCTTCCTCGCCCCCGCCCACAGGACCGTCCTGACCCACTTCAGCCAGCGCTACCCCCGCGTCCCCGCCGGCATCGACCCCTGGGCGCTGCCGCTGCGCCGCCGCCCGCTGCCGGCATTTGACGGCCTGCTGCTGCCGCTGACGGCGCTGCCAGCGGCGCCGCTGGCCCTGCCGCCGCTGGCGCTGGCCCTGGCGGAGCCGGGGCCTGAGGAGGGCGAGCAGGGAGGGGGAGCGGAGGAAGGGGGAGGCGAGGAGCTAGGAGGGGAGGAGGCCAAGCAGGGCGCGGAGTAGGTCTGTAGAAGCGGGAAGGGTGACGGGCGAGGGTTGAGGGGAAGGCCTGGTACCATGTGAGGCGATGGGGAGCTCAGTTGTTCAGGAGGCGGTGGCCAGGTTGGAGCTGGGGCGAGGCTGGGAGGGGCACCATGAAGAGCAGGTGCCCAGGGCTGCCGGATGTCGCCACGCATCCTAACGCAGCCATCTTTGCCATACCGCTGCACACACACAGTCGCTGAGTTAATACTCTGAACAACGAAGCTCGTCGGTTTCGCGAGACCGTCCCGAGCCAACTCTACACGCGACCGACTGTTGCGTTGCTATAGCCTCATAGCAACAACAGCAGGCATAGAACCATCCATATTGTCGGGGCCACCCCTGACGTAGAGCGACAGGCATCGCAGGGGCCACCCTACGCGCGACGCAGAGCGAGGATGGTCGCCCCGTGGCAGGAGACGCAGTTTCGCGTCATCGTCGAGGTGCGCTCTCTTGCCCAGGCGGTGGCCGAGGTAACGCGCGACCTGAGTGCGCATGCTCCAACTCCTTTTCCCCCTCTCGCTCGCCGTCAGTTCAAGAAGGGCGGTTCTGGGGCACGGCGAACGATCACTCTCTCGCGAGACTCAAATGCGTTCCCATCGCAGCTCGTGGGGCGCGTTCAGCCCGAGGTGAGTCCCCCGCCTCCACGCACCCTCACGCACCTTCCACCATGGGCCTTCCCCCGGCTTCCCCCCACATCACCACCGAGCCATCCTCACAATCCTTAATCCCACGAGCCCCTGTCTGTCACCCCGCCTTCAGGTGTGGGGCCTGTTCGTAACTGACCTGCAGCAGCTCACGCACACGCATCCATACCTCCAGGTAGGTGGGCCCTAGACCATGGGGCGGGGTCCACCCTCAGGGACCTGGCTAAGCCCCAGGACGAGCGTACGGCCAAGCATCCGGCCCAGTCAGACTGTCGGACGAGCGCAGCCGTGAATCCATACTTGGACCCGGCGGCCCCGCAGACACCGTCCATGGAGTTCTGCTGCTCCTGGCTGGCTGGCTTCTGCATCAGTAAGCCGGGCTTGGGGCGGGAGGCCTTAGGCCGGGACGAGGCTTGAGACTTCTCGCGAAGCTTGGCTTGGCTTGGGGTGGGTGGGGGTCTGGAGAGGGGTGGGATACGTAGCAGCACGTAGCAGCACCCACCCACCGAGCCCACCAGCTCACTGAGCCCCCACCCATCCATCCTCTCTCCCCCCCCACCCCGCCTCCTGCCTTCTCAGTGCTCGTGGTCGGGTTTGGGTGTTTTCCCGGCGACGACTACGGCCCATGGCTGCCGCAACTGCAGGTGGGGGCGAGGGCCGTGGTATGAAGCAAAGCGCAATGCCGGTACAGCACAGTGCACCAGGGCACGCTCGGGGGTAGGCCCAGTTTGGGGGTGAGCGCCCAGGCCCGGGACCCTGGGCCCGGACTAGAGAGACGAGGGTTTGGGCAGTGAGCCAGGCTGGCAGGGGGTCGGAAGGGCTGCAGGGAGCCACGTGACCGCACCAGCTGGCCTGGCTTAGGATTCGCGCCAGACTAACACAGGGAGCTCTCGCGCGGCCCGCGAGCAACACCCCAGAAGGCCGCTCGCACTTCTCCTGGCGTGTGCAAGTTGACGCCAACGGGGTGTCTTGGGTTGCTCTGTGTGCAGGCGGTTCTGGACCGGCACCGGGCGGCCTTCGCGGCGGGTGGGGCCACTCTCAAGATCGGACGCGTGCACGGCTCGTACTGGGCCCAGGTGGGGACCAGGCGAGGCCCAGGCGCGGGCTGAGCTTGCGACCTGTGGCCGCGAGAGGCAGGGTACACGGCAAAGGCGCTGGAGGCTTGAAGGGGGCTGCTGGGGAGCCTGCATGGGTGGGGATGCAGCCAGGGACGGCCGTCGCCCCCAGACCACCAGGGAGACCGAGGAGGTCCTAAAGGGGTGAAAAGCAGGACCTTCGTACCGCATGGCTAGGGCCATGTCCGTCCTTGGCAGGTGTCACGTGGGCATCAGTGCGCTGTCCTCCTTCTTCTGAGCCGTGCTCCTTCCCTTGTTTCTGCGCCGTGCTCCGCAGATTGACGTGGACCCAACCGCCATGGCCGTTGGAGCGCCAGGTGGGCGGAGTCGGTCCTCGCTTCAGCCGTGGCAGCGAAGCTATCTGTGCTCGATATTTAGTCTGAGCTTCGTCGAGCCCGTCACCTATGCCGTCGTTTTATTGAGCCGTGTCAGTCACCCGCGTATGTACCGTAAGAAGGAGGCCCGCCTCCGTGCTCATACGGAGCTTCAGTACTGAGCCTGTCCCATCCCCTGCCCCGCCCTTGCCCTTGTAGTCTACTACGCACCACAGCAAGTCATGGCGGTGGAGGGGCAGCCGTACCCGCCGCAGGGCCCACCCGTGTCGTACCCCCCGCCCCCGCCCAAGTGAGCACGGCGCTGGTGCCTGGGCAGGGCGAGGCCGCAGGCAGTTCGAGGCCATGGGAAGGCGCATGCGGCAGCACTGGGAGGCCTCGGCTAAGCCTGGTGTGGCGAGGAGAGCGGCCCCCCATCCCCCACTCCCAAAGGAGGAAGGCTGGCGTTGGCAGGAAGGCGTTGGCAGGAAGCAGCAAGCTAGCCGCATGGGACCCCGGCGGGCAAGCGGCTCTCAGGCTGGGGCTCGGGTCGCCCGGTAGGGTTGGGTCCAGAGGGATCGATGGACATTACCGGTATCTGAGCTGTCATGCGGGGCCGTCTGGTGCTGTGTATGGCCCTGTGTGGCCGTTTGCGTCAGGGATGCCGAGCCTCCTGGTCTTGGCAAGCGCTGGGTTCGGGGTTGACTGGGGTTGACCGTGAGGGTGGCGGCTGGTGGCGCGCAATGCACGACTACATACATAGGCGTACTGTTGGATCTTGAATTTGGCCGGGATGGTGTCGTGAGCTTGCTGGCACGCTTGTTCAGGGCGTTCTGTAATGCACATGTGAGGGGGCATGTTGAGTAGAGGGGTGTGGCTGTGGGGCGTCCACGGTCCACCTAGCTGTCGGATGGCACAAGGGGATCGCGACGCCACTTGTGCTGCTTCAGAGGCGTCCGCAAGGTACAGAAAATGTGATGCGGCCGGGGTTGCAGTGTTGCGTGGGGTGGGGCGGGCTACGACTGGAGCTGTGGTGGTCGGGCGGCAACACCGCCGGTGCCGATGGTGACATATGGGCCGAGGACCGGGGCGAGGTAGGGTTCCACGGAGGCAGCTCACTTTGAAGGCGCATGCTCTGTCTCCTTGTGTCTCCTTCGCCGTTGTGACGTGTGTCGGGTGATGCTCAATCTGAAACAAATCTGGGTCGTCCCAAGTCGTCACAGACGTACCCAAGCGTTTCGTAGTCCAGCGCCATTCCGTATGGTATCTACCGCTCAAGAGCTTAGCCGTTGACTCCCGCGCCACGCCGCACTGTGACGCCACGGCGAGGTGCGGACTCGGCGAAGCAATGGCTCCCGGTCACCAGCCGCCATGCCGCTATGGCATGATGTATGTTGACAAGCATTAGCTACAAGTCACGAAAGGGGCAACAGAATGGCGAACGGCTGTGTCCAACCCAGCAGCTTGGAGACGGCCCGCTCGAGCTCACAGCTGTAAGTACAGCTCGCGTATACTTAGAATGCATGCTGCCGTTGATGGGTCTCGTATTGCGTTTGGAAGCCCGCTGGGCACTTTCGGGGCAGAGATGCAGCTCCGGCAGCTCGTGCTCCAGGTGCACGCAGGGCCGCAGAGAGCGTGATACTGTTGTTACAGTGAACCAAACACCTGCCTTGCTGCTCGCATCGCAGGTGCCGCGACCACGCAAGCGCGGACGTGCCGACATGCAGGGCTAGCCACCAGCACCGCCTTCGGCCCCACGGTGAGGCCTGACACGGGAGCTCGCCCTCCATCTGGGCCGACACGGTGCCCACCCATCAGTATCACGCTCGCACACCCCCAACCCCTCCTCCGCAGACGTGGTTCAGCTAGCGGAGCGCCGCATCCGCGTGGGCTACCGGCGATGCGTCCTCGTCGCGCGTGCCCTAGCCCTGCTGGGTTCCGCCCCGCTCCCTCTCGTGCATCTGGGCTTGCTATCTGCCCAGTCACTCCATGCGAAGCAGCTGCAGCAGGGGGCCCCCGCGCTCGCCTTCGCGGGCGCCGGCCTGGCTGCAGCCTCTAGCATGCTGCTGCTCCTGGGTGCCGTACTCGTGGCCCTGCCCGCTCGCTACTGCCCGATCTATAGCCGTAACCCGGTCAACGTCAACGTCTTAGTAAGCGCGGTCCACGTGGCCAGCCAGCTGGTGGCGTGGGCCGTACACCCGGGAGCACCGTGCCTCTTCGTCGGCCTGGTCCTTGCCCTCCTGGCAGATCTCTTCGTCTGCCTGCCGCGCGTGTCGTACGACGTGACGTACACGACGTACTGGCGGTTTGCGTCGCCGTACGGGTCCGGCACAGCGCTGCTGCTGCCGGTCTCGGACGCTGGCGCGGGGAAGCCTGGGCAGCAGCAGCCCACAACGGCACCGACGGCACCGGCTCGCAGCAGGCTGGGCCTGGGCCCTGACTTCGAGGGATCCCTCGGCTTGAGGGTCGTGGCACGCTGTGCTGCCGCACAGCTGCAGTTCGCAAGCCACCAGACCGACCCAGACACCGGTACCCCTGGCCTGGCGGCCGCCGCAAGGCTATTGCGCTCGGGGCCGGCGCGACCGGCGGAGCCCAGCGAATGGCGTGGACACGTGCCCGGCGGCGGCCCCGCAGGGCTGGCGTCTCGCGAAGTCAGCCTGGCCAGCCTCAACGAAGCCGCCCTTGCCGCCGCATCCTCATCCTCAGCAGCAACCAGCTGCGCCGCTCCAGCAGACGCGGGCTGCGCCGCTGCCGCCGCCTGCGGCTGCTCCACAACACCCCCGCACAGCCCACTCCGCAGAACCGCCCACTCGGCCTCGTTTGTCTCCACCCCGGGGTCCACGGCGACTGACTCCGGCCCCAGGCCCCGAGCGATGCCGCCAGTGGCCGCTGTCGCGGCCGCACGTTACAGCCTCGACCTGTCTCGCGTAGGCGGCGCTGGCGGCGGCGGCGGCAGTGCCCTCCTGACGAGCCCGATCTGCGCCTCTGGGCTGTCGACGGGAGGCATACCGCGAGTGACCCGTCCCAGCTTTGAGCTGAGGTCAGGGCCGGGAGCGGCAGGAGGGCTGTCGGAATCCACGTCAGCCCCGTGGGCAGTTGAGTCTGAGGCGGCGGCTGCGGCGGGCTGGCGGCGCGGCGGCGCCGCTACGCTGGCGGCGGTGGCGGAGGCTGCAGCGGAGACAGCTGCGTCCGCGGCGGGCTCAGACGCGCCCTTGCCCATGACGCGTCATTGCAACGGCGGCGGCGTTGGGGCATCGAGTGCGCGGAGTGGGCGGCCGTCAGGCGACACGGCTGGCGGACTTCCGGCCGGCCCATGTGGGCTGCAGGAGGCTTGGGCCCAGTCAGAGGTGTTCAGTGATGCTCGCAGCATTGCGTCTGGCCCCGCCGGCATCCTGGAATGGGAGGCAGCGTCGGAGGCTGCTGGCGCCTCCGGCCGCCTCACGCCGCCTCGTTCTCCGCAATCTCAGCAATGGCCCAGCCTGCAAACCCTCTTCTCCCAACCTGCTCCCGCCCCAAGCTCTGGCCCTTACATCATGCACGGGCCGGCCTCCAGCGCTCGGTCCGAAGCGCTGCCGTCACCGTCGGCGCGGCCCTGGGTAGCCTCCACGGTCGCCGCAGCAGCCGCCCGTGCCGCCGCCGACGCACTTGCGGCCGTACCTGTAACCGCAACCGTAACCGAAACGGGTTCAGCGCCGCTCATGCGCCTGGGCCCGGGCGCTGGCGGCGGCGGCAGTTACTGCAGCGGCTACGTGGTACGGCCCTCTTGGCGGGACGCAAATAACTACCGGCACGTGGCGCACGTGGACGAGGCTGACGTCATCAGCGGACGTGTACGGCACGTGGGCGGTTACGCTGGTGCCAGCGCGGAGGCCGAGCGAGCGTCGTCTCTGACTGGGCCCGCGGCGGCCAGCGCCGAGGTGAGAAAGGGTGGTCCTCTGTCGACGGGGCTTCCGTGGGAGATGGGCCTTGCATACGGTAGTCCAGAGTCTGCCCTACAAGGTAGGGCTGTGCACCGCAGCGCTGACTTGGTGGTCTTACTCGCAGGCACGATCGCAGCAACGAGGGATCGGCGACAACGGCTATCTATCGTCGGCCCCCCTTGAGGTTGCTTATGACAACATGTACGACTACAGTCCCTTCATGACGCCGTACGACATGGCTGACAAAGGTACGGCGCATGATCACGCCATGTTTGGCGACTTGCCCTACGGCGTGTACCTCGACGGCGTCATCAGCGCGGTTCCCAGCACGTGCTCGTCCCGTCGGCAGTCCTATGCAACGTACGGCAACTCGTCGGCGCCGCCGGTGCACTGCACATCTGGCTCCATCAGTACGGTGGTTGGCGGTGGCGGCGGCGGCGGTGCACACAGTAGGCAGTTGACGTCGGCCCTTCGGCCCTTCCTCGACCCCTCGGGAGGAAGCGAGTCACAGCCGCTCATCATGCTCGGACCGCGCCACGGATCCTCGTACGGCAGCCTCCGTACATCGATCGACATGACGTCAGCGTCAGCCAGCGCCGTACGGTCACGGCCGGCAGCGCCAGCGCCGTCGCCTTGCGCCTGGGGCTCTGGCTCCGTCAGCGCCGCCGCCGCTGCAGCCGCCGCCACCGTCGGCAGCGCCAGCGGCGTTCCGGCATGGGCCACCGCACTGGCCGCGCATCCGCACACCGCCGTGCTTGGGTCCGCGCCCGCCGAGGCTCACCCAGGAGGCAGGGGTCGTTCGCCGTCACCTAGCTCCGTCGCCGCCGGTATCGCCGCCGGTGCCGCCACCGCCGGCGTCGCTGCTAACCTGAGCGAGCGAGCGACAGTGCGGTCGGCCCCGGGACAGGTGCCCACCAGCCCGCTCCAACGCGTGTCGCCTCGCGGCCCCCAGACTATTGCCACCGCCCTCACCACAGCAGCGCCGCCGGGCCGGCCGCCGAGCTCCGTCCCCGCTCCCGCCGCCGCCGTCGCCGCCGCCGCCACCTCTGTCAACGCCCGCCGGCCGCGCGCCCAGTCCCATTGGTACTGGGCCCCCCCCGCCGACACGTATCACGCCGCCGCCGCCGGGCCTGGCTCCGCCGTGGGCCATGGCGGCTCTAGCCATGGTCGTGCCGCCAGCATCGACGGCGGCTCCTGCTTTGACGGCGGCCCGTCCGCGCCGCTCCACACAATCCAAGAGGAGACCAACCTTCTTCTGACCCTGACCCAAATCACCGCAGCGGACCGGCCGTCGTCTTCCGGCGTGACGGACGATGAGCCTTCGTTTGGGCCCGTGTCGCCCGGCTTGGCGGCTTTGCTGCGCGGGGCGCAGGGCGGGGGACAGGGGCAGGGACAGGTCCAGAGCGTGCCTGGCGGGTGCGAGGGGTCAGGTCGCTCGCGCCGCCCCGGCCAGCCGGCGTCCAGCCTACACAGGGCCGCATCGCTGCCAGACCTGCAGAGCCGATCGCGGTCGTCGCGGCTGACGTCAGCACAGCTGCCAGCGCCGGCGGCGGCGACAGCAGCGGAGGCGATGCCGGTGGTTGGGCCGACCAGAGGACCCGCTGCCTCAGCGACAGCCACGGCTGATTCGCCCGGCCATGCATGGACACCGGCCGAGACTGTCAGCGGCGCCGCTGCCACGGCGGCGGCGGCGGCAGCGCTGCGGCGGCGGCCCATGTTGACCGCCGCTGCAGCCGCGGCCATGGCCGCCGCAGCGGCGCCGCCGCCGTCGCCGACTGTGCTGCCGCCGCCGACAGGCAGCCCCGACGGCCCCGCCGCGGCAGCCGCCATCCCGCCCGTTACCCCAGCGCCAGAGTCGACTCCTCCGCCGCCGTCGGCTTGCTGCCCTGGCGGCGCCGCCGTCGGGGCGCGGGTGCACCGACGGTCCTTAGACGACCAATGGGTCGAGTGGGCTCTCGGTCGGGGCCTCCACGCCGACACCGATGTGCCTACGGCTGACAGCGCTGGTGGCGTGAAGACTGCGCCGCCGGCGGCGGCCGCAGGTGCTGCACGTCGCACCTCCGCAGACGTTGCCGACGCTGCGCCTGTGCCGGCGTCGCCGCCGTCCACCGCCGCCGCCGGCGACTGCCCCGCTGTGGCCGCTCAACCCCGCCATGCCGCCAGACCCCTGCCAAGCCCGCCGCTGCCGCCGGCGTCGCAACAGCAGCAGTCCACGGGCTCGAGCGCGACCGCCGCTTCCACGACCTCCTCCGACACTGGCGGGTTCACCTTCACGCGGCCACACCCAACCACCTCCGCGACCCAAAGGCCCAGGCTGCACCACCACTACCGCCTCGTCGGCTTCGCCGCCGCCCCCGACGCACACCCCAGCGCTCAGCATACTGCCCTCATCACAAGCAGCGGCCGGGCCGCCGCCGCCGCCGCCGTCGCGGCGGCAGCGAGTGGGTCGTCGAGCGGCGCTGCTGCCGCCGCCGCCAACGGCCTGTGGGGGTGGTCTCGGGCGGGGACTGCGTGCGGCACGGTGGCGATGTAGAGCCCCGGACCCTTTTATTCCCAGCCTGGGAGGGGCTCCTGCAAAGACCGTGCATGCAGCCCGGGGCTCGAGGCTGGGCCCCTTACCACGGCGCTCCTGTGGCGCTGTAGAGCCCCGGACCATATATTCCTACCTCTTGGCTCCCAGTCCTAGCCCACCGGCGGCTCCGCACAGCGGCTCCGAGGGGCTCCTGTGAGGGCCGCGGATGCAGCCGAGGGATCGGGTCTGGCTTCCCAATTACAGCAATCCCTGAGCGTCCGTCGTACCGTCATGGGGACAGCAGCTGGGACCGCGGACATTCGGGCCACGCGGGCCGGGGCCAGCAGGAATGTTTGGTGCTGGGCTTGGCGTTTGGCGCGGAAACGATTCATTGGTTGGAGGAGGGCCCCGGGACTGGGGCGATTGGGCACTGTACCGGTATGGGCGGGCGCGGAGGAGGGTGATGGCTTTATCTGTTGGGTAAAAGCCTGCATGGGAAATGCAGACGTTGTGTGGCTTGCTCCATGGCTCTTTGTGACCTAGCAGCTAGAATACGCTGGCACGCTTGCAAGCTGTTGGGCTGTGCGACGCTGGTCTTCGGCCGGTTGTGTTTGTCTTGAGGCCGGCTGTCCACGGCTTGAGGCTGACGGGTCAAGTGTTTCCCTGACGGCTTGTTTTGTACCTGTGTATTGCGTTGAGTAAGCGTAAGGCTTGGGGGCTGTATCAGAGCAGGGGCCGTTGCCATGCCTTCATTCTGGGGTTGTGCTTCAGTGCAGATTGGACTTGGTAGGTGCGTATAATGAGAGGGTAAGAACTGCAAGATCGATTGAGAGTACGGCAGGCCCGCGCAGAAGGGCTACTTACGCGGACGGCGGGCACAGCAACATTGCGGCCCTCCCATGCAGCTCGCGCGGGATCCCTCTGTCCGTTGGCTTACTTGAACCACCTTCCCGTGATCCCGTGTGCGTACGGGGCATACGTGCGCTTGTGACGCAACCTTCATTGTGTCGAACAACGGTCTTCCCTGCTGAGGGCGAGCGGAACACTTACTTGAACATGCCGGTCCACGAGTATGGGCTAAGCAGACAGGCGGCACAGCAACACTGCCGCCTTCTTATGATGCGAATGATGCCGGGGCCGCTTTGGCCTCTGTCGGTGGTGATGTCCAAAACTTTTGCCCGCATGCGTGCTGGGCAAACCTGATTGGGGGTTGCGGGATGATGGTTGCTGAATGGTTTGGGGCTGGAGGGCTGGCGCTGGCTCAAGCGTTTCATGACGTCCGGATGCTGGACAGCAGCCTGGAGAGGGTGCGGGACTATGCGGCCCCTCCCCCCTTTTGAACAGAGCTTGTATCCATGCATTTGCATCGAGGTTAACACAGTTTTGTACAGGGGCTTCAGGCCGTCCATTGCTGAGGGTGTGGTTCTGCGGTACCGGATATTCAAGAAGCCCTTTCCGGCTCCTTTTCCGGTGGGCATGGCCGTTATGCAGCTCGAGGAGCGGTACAAGGAGGAGTGCCGCAAGGAGGCGCGCGATCTGCTGGTCGAGGCCGGGTGATCGTAGCGTAGTCATAACGGTGGTGGGAGCACGGCGGGGGGCACGAAAGGTTGAGTTGGGTTTAGGGTGCAGGAAGGCGTAGGCGGTGCAAGGCAGGGTCGAGTAAGCGGTTGCGGCTTGCGTGGGCCTCTAGTAATTACCGGAGGAGGGCTGTAAGTAAGGCCGCTTGAAGTGTCGCCTGTGGGCTCTCGCGGCTGCGGCCGCCGCCAAGAAGAAGGGCGCGGTGGGGGAAGCGGGGAGGGCGGAGGATGAGTGCCTGGGGCAGGCAGATCTTGCTTTGCTGCTTGGGGGAGCAAGTGCATGAACGCGACTGGCATATCGGTAATGCGACTGGCGGTGGGTCAGGAAATAGCTGTAGGCGTTGGGCTAGATCTGCCCCCGACAGACCAGCCACCAAGGCATGGGCCGGCGGTGGTGACGGGGGCTTTGGTACAAAGACGCCAGGGCTGCTCCTGGCTACGTCAGGGCACCCTAGGCTGGTGAGGGGGTCCTACCGTCGTGGGGCTGGAGGGTTGAAGGGTTCAAGAGGTCTCACACAGCCTGGCCTGTCAACCCTCTCGCTTCCTACCGCCTGCTTCAGTTGTTACCGTGCCTTGATTAGCAAGGTGGCTGGTTCCCCGGGCGGTCCTCGTGCACTCGCTTGCCTTGCACTGCCTGCTTTAACCCCACACGCCACATTCCCTACGCCCTGTACTCATCATTTCCTCAAATGCCCATGGACCTCCATACTCCATTCCCTGCCTCCAATCTGGAGATCTGCCGTACGTCGGACACGCACTGTTGTGGCACCTAAGCAACATGGGATGGGGCGACACCGCCACCGCCGTACATGAGCCCGTACACCGTACAGTTGTACCTCCTGCCCTCCACCCCACGCAACGCCTCTCGTTACAGAGCCCGGCCTGTATCCATGTGTCCCACCTCTTGCGCCCACTCCCCACCCACTCCCACCCATGCAAAAAAAAATGCATTATGCCTCCAACCCTCGACCCCTCCCCCCAAAGCGGCGCTCGAGTGCTGCCGCACTGCGCGCTGCTGCTGAGGAGTCCCGTATGCCCGGCTGCAGCGCTCCGCTCCCGGCTGGAGGCGGGGGGGCGGCGGGGGTTAGAAGACATCAACGAAGCGAAGCGCTTGGTTGTGGCGTAGGGCGTGTTCCGCAGACTACGCAGACCTGTGGGGAGCTTACCGATTGTTCGCCGTCGCCTGTGGATAGGGAGGGCCCGCGAGGGCAAAGGGGCACGGAATCTCGCGGGTGGACATGCACACGAAGTTATGGAAAAGGGAGGGCGGGCGAGTGTCTGTGAGGGTGCCAGCGCGCAAGAGAGCCCGAAAGCACGCCCCTAGCCGGTCGGATAGCGACACCGTAGCCCAGCTTACCTCGGGCTTACCTGGGCTTAGCTTAGTGTGCAGAATGGGAGGTCCGCCATCGCCCGAGTTGGCGCGACTAAAGCCCGCGGAAGCCTAGGTGTCCCCACGCCCCATGGAGCCGAACCTGGGGGTGTAGAAGACGTCGTCCGAGAAGAGGAAGAGGGGGGCGGCGGGGGCGGGGGCAGCAGGCGCAGGCTCCGAGGCGACGGCGGTGAGGCAGCGGGGGCGGGTCAGGCAGCAATTGGTGCGGTGGAGGCAGCGGAGGCGGGTGGGGCGGCCGAGGCAGCGGAGGCAGCCCACGGGTTCAGAACAGGGGTTATTATACCGTAGACATCGGGGCGTAGTGCCGCGGTGACTGAACAGGGGTGTAGGGCAAGCGAGTGCACAAGGGCACGGCCCGGGAGACCAGTCGTCTTTTGCCCACGGGTGATCCATGATTGCACTGTGATGTCCTTGGCCTGGCCTGGGCAGGGGCTGATGCTTGAGGGAGGCAGGAGTGCTCTCTGGCAGGAACACGGCCTGGTTGTAGCCCAGCACGCTGCCCTGAGTACGAGGCCGACGCCTCGTGGCGCCTCAAGGGTTCCTGCACTTGCCCGAGCTGTCCCAGACAGTCATCACGTCCAGGCCTGGACGTCCGCGAACGGCCATACCGCGCGAGCCACAGGTTCAGAGTACCACAGCGTAAAGGCTGGAAGCATTCGCGCGAGGTCTGGAACTCCGGGCGGTGACGAGGTTGCGCGTAGTACACCGGCTGACCAATGCTTGGGCGTCTCGTCTTTCACACGGCGCTCAGTTCGCCTTATGACCCACAGTACTGCTAGCTGCACTGCGCACTGTATCCCGTATCCGTTGAGGCCCAAGTTTGCGAGCCAGGTTTCCATCGTTGCGACCCCTTGAGCCCGCTACGCTAGGATGCTGCTAGCGCGCTGGAGCTGGTAATGGACGCCCAGGCTCAGAGGGCGTATCCGGCGGTCCTCAGGGCCACGTTCGCCGGAGCGTGCGACTCCGGACACCCGCTTCGGTCGGCCGTCACCAGCGGCCCTGCTAAGAATGCAGGTAAAACGCAATTCCATGCTGTTAGAAAGCTAACAGCTGGGGCGCGTTTACGACTGCGTTGCCGAACACGGGTGTCGCAAACCGCGCAAACTCGCCGCAAGCGCTTGAGCGTGCAGTAATAGCTATGCCTCTCGGTACGATGCGGGCGCTAGGTCCCGTAGGGGGGAGCGCGGTGCAAAAGCGCCCAACGGTAACAAATTTGGTCGCTCATTTCGCCGCTGCCGCTCCACGCCGCCGCGCTTGCCCACAGAAACTGAGGCGTTCAAGCAGCCTGACTGCCGACGGCGCGCGGCATTGGGTCGCTTGGTGGCCGTGTTGGCGCCCGTCGCTGTCCATTTTCTCCTTCATCTCGTCGCTGCCACCTGCGCCTGGGTCCTGGCCGCTTGCTTCCCCTTCAACAACCGGCAATTCCCGCGGTGGCTGCAACAGCTGTCGCCCACTCAACCGTTACTGGTAGAGCTCCCAGCTCACCCTGCACTCGCGCTGGCGGGATCCGCTGTGGCCGCCGCCTCGACCTTGCTGTTGCTGCTCGATGCAATCCTCGCTGCGCTGCCTGCGCACTCCAGCCCGATCTACGACCGCCATCCAGCTACCGTCAGCTCCGTGGTCAGTGCGGTCCACTTCTTCAGCCAGGCTGTTGCGTGGGCAACGGGCGCGGCGGCAGTGCCCTGGGCACAAGGCGGTGGCCGCACGCTAGGAGCCCTGGCGGGCCTGCTTGCCGCCGGCGTCTGCAACCTGTACGTCTCGTACGGCATAGTACAGCACGCCTTCTCCTCTTCTGCTGGTCTGTACGACGTACGGCAGGAAAGCGGGGGCGGCGCGGCGTACCGCACACGTGGGGCTGCCGTCGGCCGCCACCCCCACCCGTCGCCGACGGCGGCAGTGGCCGTGGCGGCGATGCGGGCTCCACACCTTTCCCTGAAGGCGCTGGCGCCGCCAGCAAGCCGCACTCCGCCGCCAACACCCACGGCGGGCACGGTCGCCCCGACGGCGACGGCAGTGACGGCGGCCCTGCTGCAATGCGCCGCTCGCGCGGCGGCAGCCTCCGCTAGCGCCAGGGCCAGCGTGTCACGGCTGACCAGCAGTCGGTCCAGTACTGACCTAGCAGCGGCAGGGCCCAGCCGTACAGCGCCCCGTACATTCACCGGCTACGGCATGTCCTCGCATGCATCTGCCCGCCCGCTGCTCCCCACCGTGGGCTTCCAACACGGCCATGCCATGGCCCTGACAGCCGCCACCACCGCCGCCGCCACCGCCGTTACAGCCGCCGCCGCCGCCGTGGCGCTGGCGGAGCACATCATCAACGGCGACGGCGGCGCGCCGCTGTACGGCGGCGGCGTCCGTGCCTCCGCCAGCGAGCGCGGCCAGGCGCCCAAGGCCTCCGCCACCGGGTCGCAGCCGCTGCGGCGGAGCCTCTCCCTCGTCGACCTGGTCCGTGAGGGCGCTGGCGGCGACGCCGACGGCCCTGACGGCGCCGCCGCCGGCGGCCTCCCGGCGGCGGCGTCGATGGCGGCGGCGACGTCGCTCAGCTGCAGCTCGCTGAGTAGGCTGGATGACGACGAGTTCAGTCAGCCGCCGCCGGCGTCGGGTCTGTCCACTGGCGGCATAACGCTCGTCCCGGCGACGGCGGCGGCGGCGGCAGCAACAGCGCCACCACAGCGAAGCTTTGGGCTGAACGCGCCCGGCGAGGGCGGGGCTACCTCAAGTGCCGCCAAGCACGATCGCTCCGTCCCAGCCTTCGTCAGCTCAGTTGGCGGCGCCCGCCCCCAGGTGCGGCCGACCGGCACAACCCGAACGTCGGCGGCGTGGCACGCCACCGTGCTTCATCCAGTTGACGGCGCGCCCGGCAGCGCAGCAGCCGCCGCCGCCGCCGCCGCCTTTGCCGCCAACCGCGGACCGGGAGTTTGGCACGTGGCACCCGCCGTCGGCGTCGACGCCGACTGCAACGGCGGCGGCGGCAGCGGCAGCAAGACGCTGACTGACGTGCCTTGCGGCCCAGTGCTGGCTCACATGGTCCGCATCAACCGCACGTACGACTCGTGGATCTCGCCCTCACCTGGATCTGGATCCGTCGCCGCTAGCCACGCCAGCCCCTGTGCCTACGCGAGTCCGGGCGCCACCGCATGGGCCGGCGCGGGCCAGAGGTCGCCGGTGCCGTACGGCACGCTCGGTGGGCTGGATTCGGTTCCGGGCCTGGATCCAGGATTCGAGGCGGCCATCGCGGCCTTTCCGCTGGCAGCTGCCGGTAGCTGCGGCTCGGGCCACCAGGCCCTGTGGGCGCACGTGCGGGGCGTGCCGCTCCTACCGCACGGCGCCGGCGCCGCGCTCTCGCCTGTCTCACTGCTGGCGGCGGCCGTTGCGGCGGCAGGGGCAGCGGCGATGGCAGTGCCGCCAGGCGGCCCGGATGCATGGGAGACGGTGTCGCCTGCCTCAACGCTGCCACCGCCGGCGGCCCCCGCCGTGGCGGCGGCGGCGCAGCAGCTCCGTCCCTCGCCAGCGGCCGCAGTGGGCTTCCACATTATTCATCACCTGCAGGCTGCCTGCCCCGTTGGTACGGCGGTGGCGGCGGCGGCTTCGCCGGCGGCAGCGGCGGTGGCAGGCGCGATAGGCCAGCACTCGCTTGCACCCCCAGCGCCACCGTGCCTGCCGTCGCCGGCGGCAGCGGCAGCGGCAGCAGCAGCGGCAGCCGGAACCTCCTTGACGGCGGCGGCGGCGGGGCAGGAGCGCGGCAGGGGCGCCGGCGGCAGCCTGTCTGCTGTGCCGCTGTGGCGGGAGCACCCGGGCCATGCCTTTATCTACACGGCTGCTGTTGGGGAGGGCGAGGGCGAGAGCGGAGGCGGCAGCGGAGGCGGAGGCGGTTTTGGCCAAGACAGCGGCAACGCGGCGGGGGCGCTGTCCCGCAAGGTGAGCCGTAGTCAGGGGGCGGGGGCAGTGGTCTATCCGGTTGGGTTGCGACCCGAGAAGGTTGGCGGGGCCGTTGTTCTCGCCCGTTGGTCCAAGGACGCACCTGTATGCAGCTTGCCGCCCGTGCCTTGACTCCCTGCTCCACCCCTGCACGCCTGCGCTTGCCTAAAACCCACAGCGGCACGTGCACCTGAGCTCTCTGGCAGCCAGCGGCGGCCTCGCGGCGGTACAGGCGGGTCCGGCAGATGAGACCAGTACGGTATCACGGGCGGCTTACGACAAGCGTACGGGATTTGCGGGTCTGGCAGAGCCACACCAAGCTGATGACGCGGACGAGGAGGACCGTCACACGGGGCGCTTCTCCTGCCGCCGCCCCGCCACCGCCGCCCCAGTCGGGGCCCCTGTTGCCGCCTCTACAGCATCTCACGGTTTTGCCGGTTGGGGCGCTGCCGTACCACCGGCTGCCGTACAGCCATGCATGGGCCCAGCGCAGCAGGCGCCCCGCGCGGAGGGCCCCAGCTCCTGGTCTCTGCTGATGATGCACGACCTGCCGCCCAACCTGCGTGCCGTACACGCCGCCATCACGTACGACACATCTCAGGAGATCTCCCGCGAGGTCGAGGGCAGCCTTGGGTCCGTCCCAGGCCCGGGGGTGCTGCCGTCGGCGCCGGACGTTCAGGGCCGCGCTGCGAACGCGCTAGAGGCCACAGCTGGGGACACAGGGTCTGGGCCCGTGCCGGTGACATCATTCGCTGCGTCAGCGGAAGAGGAGGGCGTGTGGACCGCCTCCGCTAGCATGTGCCGCAAAGCCCCACCACCAACAGCAAAGCCCCCCCCTCCGGCCCCAAGTCTGCAGCCTGCCGCCGCCTTCGCCGCGCCCACAGCCGCCCCTGCCGTCGCTCCGCCGCCGACGACGCTGATGCAGCCTCCCCCGGCGGCCGCCTTTGCGCCCGTCACCGTGCACGCACGCACCGACACGGGCATGGGCCCAGCGCCGCTGGGCCTGGCTGGGCTCGCTCGGGCCCGCGCGAGCAGCCTGGGAGTGGACCTCCTCTTTGGTCCTGACGCCGCCGGCGCCAACGCTTTCGACCCCTGGAGTCCTGATCTGGCAAGCGCGGGCGGCGTTGGTCGCAGCCCGCTCCGCGCGAGCATGCTCGGGTCTGGACCCAACAAGCCGATCAGCGTCGCGAGCATCATGACCACGCTGAGGCTGCGCCGCGCGGAGTCGAATCTCGAGGGAGATCTGGATTCTGTACGGAAGTCGTTGGAGCAGTTGGCCGAGCGGCTGCCCAAGGTATGCGGCAGGGCGGGCCTCGCCTCCGCGTTCGGCTCCTGCCCAGGGCCTGGGGCCGGCGCCAAGGCCGGTGGCGAGCGCAAGAGGCAGCAGCAGAGGGGCAGCAAGAAGCGGAGTGGAGCAGGCGCTGCAGTGGATCAAGCAGAGCTACAGTCCAGGATGGGAGTCACGGCTATGTCGGTGGCGAAGGCTCCTGCAGTCCCTGTGACACAGGTGCCGAGCCCGCAGGGGCTGCTGCTGCATCAGCCCTGGAGGGCCATGGCGCCGGCCCTTCAGGCGAGAGCCGTCTCGCGTGGGGGCTGCACGGGGCCACTTGTGGAGGCGGAGGCGGGGGTGGAGGAGGTACCCGTGTGGGCTGGAGGGGTGCCGTCGCAGGCGGAACGCAGCTCATTGCCCGAGCCTGCCGTGCCGGAGCCAAACCACCCAGCTCGGCCAAGGTATTCTGTGTCAAAACGCTAGATCAGACGATCAGTACAACAACAACTCGCTGTGCCGTTGCTTCACAGCTTGCTTGCTACTACGGGGCACAGCGCGTGCATGCGCGCAAGCGGTGCCAAAAGGGATACATTGCATGAGCCGAAGGGTGCTGCTGGCTTGGCAGCTATGCGGAAACGTACCATGCGGAACGGCAGAGTCAAGGCGCCGCACTGGATGATGTATGGGGCCTGGACTGGATGCAAAATGTTTATACGTGCCCCAAGTGTGCACATTTGGCTTACTGTGTGATGGGCGAATACGGGGCTTCAATTGCTCTCCTTTCACTCGGGATCTACGGGATTCGCTTTTTGCTGTTATGTTCGGGCGGTTGAGAATCTCGCCGCTTGTGCTCAGGCCGGGCGTAATGTTGGCCGGCGAACTCCGGTATTGCGGGGTTGCGAAGGCCCCTAGCTAAGGCGGCGTTCCGGCGCTGTGGGGCTCAGTGCTTGAGTGCGCGGCCCCAGTGCTGCCCGGCCTCGCGGGGTTTGGGGCTCAGCCCTTTTCCCTGTCCGGAGGAGGGCCCTTGTGATGAAGTGTAGGCCGCATGTGGGGCTGTTTTAGACTACGGGATTCACTTTTGCTGTGTGGGTGCGGGGGGCAGCCATGTCTGCCAGACTGTGAGCAGCATGTCTGCACGGTGCGGTTGAGTACGTGTGGGTTTCAAGCAAAGGCAATGGCACGCAGTATTGGTGGTATGTAGCTCGCTACAAGAAGCTTCCTGCCGGGCATGTCATGGCATGGCCACGGCTGGTCAAGTGACATGGTGTTTTGTGATGGTGCGCAATCAAGATGGCATGCACTTGTGAGAGTTGCCCAACCAATTGCGATGTTGGGCTTAATGCCATTTCCGTAAGTTTGGGGTGAATCTGAGGGCAGGGCAGGCTCGGTTTGTGGTCCTGCGGAAGGGACACAACCTTCAGCACTGCATGGTTGGTACAGGCACTTCTTCACGGCGCCATGAGGGTTTGATGAGCTTATAAAGAGGCCATGGAAGGATGGAGGGAGCCCGGCCCCTGGGGGGTTGTGCGGGTGGGCCTACTGTTGCTGATTTGGGAGGTGGCAAGTCGGGCAACAGTCCGCCGTGCGGTGTGGCGTGTGACGTGGTCCATACAATGATTCAGCCCGCCTTACTTTGCCGTACGTGCAGAGGGGGACAGCCAGACGTTGGGTCAACCGGTATACGGTTCATGTTGGGATACTGTTCTGTGCTTGGGTACTGGCAATGCAACGAGCAGTAGACCGGTGTGTCATGGGAGGAGCACAAAGCGAGGGGTACAAGGTTGGCAGATCTGGGATTCCTGGGCTTGAGCGGGCCTCACGGTCTACGTGTGTGCACGGTGTGTGGCGTGCGGATATCTTCAATTTAGTCGGCTGTTGGTGGGCTAAGCATGTGAGAGGCATGCGTCCCAGCTTGAGACGTATGCGTGAGGGGCTGCGCTGCCCGCGTACGGTTGAGGGAGGCTGGGACTCCTGGGTGCGACGACATGCGGCTGGTGCAGATGAGCCAAGACGAGAGGTCCCTTTGCACGCTGTAGCACTTTGCTCGCGTCCTGCTCGCGTTGTCGGGGTCCCTCTTCCGCTCTTCATCCAGCCCACCCACCCCCTGCAACACGGCCTCTGGACGACGGAGCACATGATCTAGACCATCTAACTATGCCGTACAATACGTACTACACGACAAACTACAGGCGGGTGCTGACCTGGTGTCGTACGGTAGCATCTGCACCCCCACCCCAACCCTGCGCCAGATTCAGTCCGTGCCACGACTGTTGCCCCACTGACCTCGCGCCTCGTCCGCCCTTAGTCCCTTGTTGAGCAGAGCAACAGCGCGACTGCGCGAGACGGGGGTTCGGCACCTCGGCTGTGACAATTGCTGCCAGGCCAGGCCAGAGCAGCAGCAGAGGGCAGCAGCGGCCAGGATGAATCGATTCTGGCGCTTTGAGCCGTTTGAGGAGGAAGGACGGTCTTGCCCTCCGTTCGTCCGTTGTGCACATGCACCCGGGGTTACTACAGACAACGGGGCGTAGTGCCGCGGTGTTCTGGCGTCGCGTTGTTGGCCGAGCAGGCCGACGCAAACCGGGGCCTCCGGGGCCACCTCTGGGGCAGTGGCGACGACGGAGCAGAGCATCACCGTGCGCGGCATTACAGGCGGACATAGAGGGGCAGAGCACCATGCCCTGAAGGGAGCACGTGAGTAATCTGGGAGCACTGGCCATGGTTTGCCCCCTGCCCCCCTGCTTCATCGTCCGGACTACGCTGCACGGCCCCTGCGAGCACAGAACCCCCCTGCTGTTCCTGATCTCGCCGCACCCATGTCCTCCGCAGCATACCGGTAGCGCTCAGACGGCCAGCGCCCTGCTACGCAACAGCTGCTCTTGCACTGAACCCTCGCCATGCCAGCCGCCGCCTCCCAAACCTACCGGTACACGCTCCACCCGGCGGCACCTCGGCAGTGGACTGCACGCCAAAAGGCCCCACCGGCTCGTGCCAAGCGGGCGCCTGGCAGGGCCCCCGATGGATCTCGAGGGTTCCCGCTGCAGCTCACGGTGTCGACATGCCCGTCTGGTGCGCGGCTGCTCCACCTATAAGATGCGGCTTCCTGCCACCGTGCCAAGTTGTTCTCGTCAAAGCCCGTAGGATGTCCAGTAGACAACACCACGACCAATCCACCAATCCATGCGGGCACCTGGCCGGGTCCAGGCATCCAAACACCACAACACGGCCACACCCGCTCGCCACCGCGGGGCGTGCATCCCCAGTCAAAACCCACCAGCCAACAACCAGCACTCGCCAAGACCGAATCAAACATACGCGAACCGTCAACCAGGACGTAAGAAAGTACACAGCCATTATCGCACCGGCCCCTCAATCGCTCACCAAGTGTCACAGCGTACCCGGCCCCACACTAGCACCAGTGCCGACACACCGCCCCAGAAGGCGCACTCGGTACGGTGGGATCGAGGGCGTGTTCCCGCTGCCGCGCCGAGCCATGCCGTCCGGTCACAACCCGGCGCTGAGCAGGCTCGCAGCCGGGCCTTGAGGGGTGGTGGGTAGCGTAACCCAGCTCAGGCAACATGCCCAAGGCCGCAAGGGCACGAGGGAGCCAGAAACCAGCCCCGCTCCGGCCCCGCGACTGATGGATACAAGCGTGCCCAAGCGCCCCGACAATTTTTCTCGGCCTCTCGCTGTCAGTTGCCCTCGTCCGCAAACACTTGAGCGCTCACTGACCAGTGCCGCTCCTCGGCCCTGTGCTGTACGAAAGCCAACGGCCTCACTCAGCCGCCTGCTCCGCCTCCATCTTGTCCGCAGCGGGCGACCCGTCCGCCGGCCCCGCGCCCTTGCCGTTCTCCTGCGCCTCCTGACCCTCCGCCTTCTCCCCCTCACCCCGGTCACCGTCCGCCGCACCCCCGTCGGACGGAGCGGGGGCAGCGGCAGCGTCCCCATCCTCAGGGGCGGCGGCGGCGCCTGCGCCGTCGGCCGTCGGCGGTGCGGCCTCTGCATCGCTCCCGCCGGCGCCGCCGCCGTCCTCCTCGTCGTCCCGCCTGTCCCGTTTCCGGTCCTTCTTCTCCTGGGAGCGCGGAGGAGGGGACAGGGAGGGTACACGGGCGTAAGCGCGGTGCGGCCGAGAGCATGGCTGCTCGCTCTTGTGCAGGGTGTGATCACGCTCCCAACCGCAATGCCGCCCTTGCGGAGACACCCCTCCCCTCAAATGGTGATGGCCCTTCAACCCTCAGCCCCCACCTTCCCCACCCCTATCTGCCTGCTCTCGACGCCCTACGCACCAGCCCCAAGCCCCGGCCCGCAGCCACACCTTCTTCTCCTTCTTATGGTGCTTGGACTTCTTCCCGTCCCGGTCCCGGTCCCGGCGGGGGCTGGCATCGCCCTTGCCCCGCGCCGGCCGGTCCTTCCCGTCCTTGCCCCGCCGGTCCCGGCTGCGGCTGCGGCTGGGGCTGCGCCCCTCGGCCGCCCCCGCCGGCTTGCGCTCCCGCCCGCGGTCCCGGCTGCGGCTGCGGCTGGCGGCGCGGCCCGCCGACCGCTCCGCGTCCCGTGTGCGCCGCTCGGGGCTGCGGCTGCGGGAGCGCGAACGGCCCTTCTTGCGCCGCTCCCGGCTTTCCGCGCGCCGCCGCTCCCGCTCCCGCTCGCGTTCCCGCTGCTCGCGCTGCTCGCGCTCCCGCCGCTGGCGCTGGATGCAGGGGTGGGACAGAGGGACAGAGGGGTAGGGGGCAAGGAGGTGGTTGGTGGTTGCGGAGGTGGTTGGAAGAGGAGTTATGGGCCCGTGTAGAGGCCAGGCGCGCAAGCAGGTGATCTTGGCAGGTCAAGGGTGAGGCCAAACAGAGCCTGCAAGCTTGCATACAGCACCCCACGCGCCGGCCACCCGAGGCCGCCCGAGGCAGCAAGGTCCAGGCCTCGGCTCACCTCCCGCTCCCGCATCTCCCGCTCCCGCTCGCGCTGCCGCTGGCGCTCCCGGCTGCGGTCGCGGCTGCGGCTCCGCCGGCGCCGGTCACGTGACCGGGAGCGGGAGTCCCTGTTGGGGGGTGCGGTCGTCAGTTGCGTTAGTGTAGGGTGAGAGGGGTAACAGCAGATCCGCCAACATCCGGCGCTTACGCCACACGCCCCCGTCTGACAAACGCCTCGGGCACCCTCCCTCCCAAGCAGCTGCCGGGCCTCGCGCTCAGCCCTTCCACCCTCTCCGTCCGCGTGCACCCCGTCCCAGCTTGCGCCCCACCTGCGGCGGTCCCGAGAGCGCGAGCGGGACCGGTTCCTCCCGCCGCGGCCCCGGCTGCGGCTCCGGCTGCGCCCCAGCCGCCTCGCCAGCCGCGCTGCCGCCTCCTCCGCCTCCCGCGATGGGTCCGCGCTGCTGGCCCCCAGCTTGGCCATGGCCCGGAGCTGCGCCACCTGGGGGTGGGGGCACGTGGGGGTGCGGAGGAGGCGCGGCGTGCGGGTAAGCATGAGCGATCAACATGTTGGATCGTTGCTCGAGGTTTTGGGGCTACGGCACCGTGCCTCCAGCCCAGGGCCGCCCAACTCACCCGACCCCATCGTCTGCGGACTGCACATCTCCCACACCCCGCCGTCAAAGCCGCCTCCCATCCTGCCACCCCAACCCTCGAGAGCCTGGTTGCCCGGCGCTCACCTGTGCCGCCAGCGCCGCGCCGCTTTTCATGGTCTGCACGTGAGGACACGGGAGAGCCATGGGGCGTTTAGTCCTGCAGGTCCCCCATCCATCCCCGCCTGAGCACGGCATTGAGGGGCCCACCCGGCCGACCACCCATATACCGGTATACAAACCGCCCCGGAACTCTGCGTCAGCGTGCACTTGCCGCCCCTCCCTCGCATCCCCCCATACCCTCAGGGTCCCCCTCAACACCCCGCCCCCCCTGCTGCATCTGCTGGATATGCTTGACCACACTGAGCGACCCGCCACGCCCCCAAAGGACACACGCCCTGCCTTTTCCCCTGCCTTTCCCCCCCCGGCCCCTCCCCCACCTGCTGCATCTGCTGGATCTGCTGCAGCTTGAGCGCCATGAGGGGGTTGGAGGCCATGGCCTCCTGCGCCACCGCCAGGAAGGCCACGCCCAGGGCGCGGTCGCCCAGCTGGTGGTTGTTGAGCGCCAGGGCCGCCTGCGGTTGGCGGTTGGCAGTTGGTGGTTGGGATGGTGCGCGACGTACAGGACAGTATGGGGGCCAGGGGCTCCGCTGCCCGCCGCCGCCGCCCCGCCCCACGCACGCGGCCCCCTTCGCCGTCCCTTGCCACCCCATGGCCCCGCTGCCTCCAGCCTGTTGTGCCCCGACCCACATCGACCCACATCGGGCCCCTGGCCGCACCTGCGCGTCCGTGAGCGTGGCCATCTCAATCATGGCCATGTCCGTACCCAGCATCTGCAGATGCTGTACCGTACCCAGTACGGCAAACAGCTGCTTGAGCTGCTCGGGGGAAACCTGCAGGAGGGGTTGGGAGGGCAGAGGAAGACGGTCACGGGCCAGGGAGAAAGGGAAGGTCAGGGCGGTGGGCGGTTGCCACAGCTTGCCCCCAGGCCTGACGAGAGCCCCGTCCCCCACGGGACCAAGCGCCGAGTCCCACGGGGCATGTGCCCTGGCCCAGGCCCCATCAGCCCGCCTGGGCCCACTTCACCAAGGCCCGGTGCACTCCGGCCCGCAGCTCTCCTACCTTCCTGGCCCCGTGCCCGAGCCCCGTGCCCCCTGTCCTCCTGCGCCCTGCCGGCAGGCCCCCTCCCCCCAGCGGGCCCCCACCCCCCGGCCCTTGGCACCTTGGACGTGATGTTGGTGATAAGGAGCGTGCGAGACTGGGGGTCAACGCCCGCCATCCCCGCGAGGCCAGGGAAGGCCGCCGCCATGAGCGGGTTCGCCGCCGTCAGCCCCGCCAGGGGGTTGGCGGCGGAGGCGCCGGGCAGCAGCCCCGCGGCGGCGAGCGTGGCTTGCGTGGAGAGCGAGGCCGCGACGGCGGCGGCGGTGGCGGGGTTGATGCCGCCGCCGGGCTGGGCGTTGGGGAGCGTGGGGAGGCCGGTGAGGCCCGACATGCCGGTCAGGCCCGCGAGGCCTGGGAAGCCTGCCAGGCCCGACATGGCCCCGCCGGCGCCGGTGAAGCCTTGCATGGTCAGGCCCGCGGCGCCTAGGGTGGCGGACCCGGCAGCGATGGCCGAGGCCATGGAATTGGGAGCGGGTACGGACGCGCCGGCGGCAGCGTTGGCGGCGGCATTGGCGGAGGGGTCGGACGGCGGGCCGAAGAAGACCGGGAAGGGCGAGCCCTCCAGCGGCCGTCCATTGATCTCCACCGCCACGTTGTACGTGCCCTTCGTGGGGGCCGTGTACGTCGCGACGTACATGCCGTTGTCCTTGTCCTCGATGGCCACCTCGATGTAGGTGCCCGTGGCGGCAGTCGCCCCCGCCGGCACCACCTTGACGACCACGTCATCGCCGCCCTCTGTGCATCGCTTGCCGTCCTCGTCCTTGCAGGTGATGATAAGGTTGACGGGCGAGCCAGACGCTCCGCCCCCGAATCCCGGCCCCGACACTGTGCATGTCTTCGGGTCCGGCGGGCCCGGTGAATCGTCGCGACCGCTCTCCGAGTCACTGTCGCTATCCTCCGACTTGACTGCCTCCTTCTTGGGGCCTCCAGGCGCCTTCTGGTCATCCCGCGTCTTCTTGGCCTCCCTGTCCTTCTCGATCTCCGCCAGCAGGGCGGTCACGAGCGATCCTGCGGCGGGGGTAATGGTGGAGGCCATATCGCTTTGGCGCTGCGCTTAGGCCTAGAGGAGATCTGACTTCCGCTGCTGATGTGCCTGCCGCCCAACGCCTGCGGTCATAGACAGGGCAGCATCGGTATTAGCTCTTGTTTCGTTGGGCAGCCAACAATCCGCAAGACTCCAGCGGCGCACCTCGCGGTCAAGGGCCGCCGAGGCGGCACCTCACTGCGCCTCAAGTCGCTCCAGCTCGTAGCTAACTTCGTTGATAATCGACCGAGGCCGCGCGGCAGCACCAGGCCTCTGCGGCGGGTCGGGGAGCGCGATGCAGGTTGTTGGCCTCGCGCAGGCCCAGGGAAAAGCGGAGGCTGGACCCCTCGCGAGTGAAGTCAATGGCCCCTGCTCAAAGAGAAAGCTTAATGGTTCTCGCACTGTGTGTCTGCCTGCTGACCTACCTGGCGCGAGTGCTGTGGGCTTCCGTACAGGCGTACGGCCGTGCCGCACTGTTGGGCCGTCTCTTGTCAGCCGCCAGCGTCAACTATAGTGGCAAGCAAGGGGGCGAGGCGGGTTGAAGGGGTGAACTCGTTGGAAGGGGCAGTGTGCGGGGCCCCGTTCCATGGTCCGCTCTTGCCCGCTCTTGCCTGATGGACTCGTTCTGGCGCTCCCCGACATGCCCTCTTCACGCCCCTCAACGCCCCTCAACACCACATCGTCCCCACTTCGTGAAGGAAAAAATTGACACCTTCTCTCCCCGTTCGCCCCCGCGGATCTCTGCATTCATCCCTGATGCTTAAGTTTGCACGTGAGTACCCGGCCCCGGCGCCCCCCATCCCCGCCTCCTCCCCCGCCGCCGCCTCATGTACCGCCTCCCCGGTCCCCGCCCGCCGCTCTCCCCGCCCCTCCCCCGCCCCCTCCTCCGGATCAGTCGCTTCCCGGACCGTCCTCCAGTGCGTGCGTACCCCTGGCCCCTGCGGCCCCGAGGCCGCTGCCCCTGATCATCCGCCGGCGCGTCTCCGCACCTCCCAGCACACGAGACCTTTTCCCACAGCCGTGCCGTACCATCGGGCTCTCCTAGGACTTGCCCGGCCTGCCGCCCTGTCTGTCACCCATCAGCGTCGCCTGGACACCGGGGATGGGGCTATGGGGAGGGCATGACTGGGGCACCGAAGTGCACGGTCCGGGCAGGGTCCGGGAGTGTCAGGGACTGAACTTCCTCTTGCATGGACCCTCACTGCCGCGGTGTAACAATGAGGCTCTTCGCCAAGTTGTTCTCACCGTAAATCCCTTCACCTCCCGCCGCTGCTACCGTCTCTACCCCCGCTGCCCCCTTTCTACCCCCATCGCCTCCACCTCCTGCCGTTGATTCGCCACCTGTCTCCACCTTCCCCGCCGCCTTAGCCGTCCACGCTCCCTGGCACCCCTCCCTGCACAGCCGGCTGGGATGATGTGTAGCTGGGACGACGGCGGAGCTGCTGACCCTGGTGAGCTTAGGCTGCTCAGGCTGCAGCGGGTCCCTCGCATTTTGGTCTTCTCGCGCCTGACTGCTTGCGCTGTTTCGCACGGTGCCAAGCTGCAGCCCCGGGGATGGGAGCTTGGGAGGAGGGATATGCTGCTGGTTGGCCGCATTGTCTCAGCGGGGGTCCGAGGTTTGATGTAGATCAGGCGCAGGATACTATAAGGCCATGGTTGTGGCTCTTGGCCGTTGTTATTTCGGTATTAGGCAAACGGTTGGACCGCATGGCTGGCACCATGGGGCTAAATGGAGGGAGATTTACGTCACTGCTTTGGGAAGAACGAGGACGGGCGTGCAGGCGCGGGGGCCGGGATAAGGTGATGTGCGGAAGGGTTTTGCAGCGGGGGAGAGGGGGTGAACGTGCAGGGGCAGGGGAGCACGTGCAGGGTTCCGTGCAGGGGTTTCCGCCCAGTGTTTTGCGGTGGCGCGGTGCAGGCCATGCGTGTGGTCACGGGGAGGGGCTTGGCGGGGTGGGGTTGCGAAGCCGCGCCAAGGCCCGAGGGGCAGTGGTGCCGGGACGCACAAGATGGCGTGGGAGCTGCTCAATGGGGCCTGTGATGGACGACGGCGGTGCTGTGTGGGCCGCCAGGGTGGGCCGCAGTGGTTGCATGTCCCCGGTCCCATCGCCTGTGGTGTTGTAGAACCTGAGGTGTTGGCTGATCACGTCGGACGGCCGGGGCAAAGGCGTTCAAGTGGCTGGGGCAGGCTGAGGTTGGCCGTGGGGTCTGGACACACGATCGGCTCCTCTGGCGTTGTATCGGTAACCTCTGTTGGAGCAGGAGGAGTTAGTGCCCGCGCCCTAGCGCCCGCGCGAATGACAATGTGGTCGATGTAGTCGGGGATGCAGCTTGCAAAGGGGCGGGGGGCGAAGGGGCTGCCGCTCGGGGCCGCCGGCGCCCGACTGACTCCACACGCACGCTCTGCGCCGCCCACCCCGCGAGGGATCTGCACCTTACTTGCGGTGTCGCTAACGAATTGATCAGCAGCCGCCTACACCCAAATCAGAGTGTGGGCTTGGACTGAACGGCTTGCGTAAAACATCCTCTGGGATCCTAGCGGCGATGTGAAGATTGACACACGCGGGGCTGAGTCATTCATTGAGGGAAACGCATTGCTGCGAGTGGTTATGACACTTGTGAATGCGTACGCGACTTACAAGCTCCCGAAAGAGACGGGGTCGGGCGTGCGACACCGGTTGGGATCAGCAAAACCGTATCCGCCTTTATGTTGCCAGCGCATCCCAGTACCCTTAGACTACTTTCAGCGCGCTGTGCGCTTGGACATCGGTGCTACGCGCGGTCGGAGGACAAAGCTGACAAACATCCCCGCGAACCATGACTTTTTATCGCTGCGTCCTGCTCTCCACCGCTCCTCTTCAGTCAACTCATGCTGTTCACGCGCAATGAAGGTATAGCGGCTGTGTTGGACAGTGGGCGCCATTAGGGCAGCGTGGCCTGAAAATGAGTCCCAGCCGCGACATAGCGCCCCCCTACGTCGTTCATGGCTCACAGTGTAGCAGCACGGGGGATGGAAGAGGCGTGCGAGCAAGCGCCCTCTCATCGTGGACGTCGGACTCCAGCGCTGCAGCCTGGTCAATACCGGCTATCGTGCCAGGTGGGCTTGACGTTATAGAGTAGCTCGTAAGCATCAACTAGCGCGGGGCGCGCGGCTGACTACCCAGTCATTGTGATGCAGCTCCATCGTCAGTCCCGACCAGCACGGGCCCCGTCTTCCCCGCGTGCCATCCGTGCTTCCTGCCCAAAGGTGGGCCCGGTTCAGGGGGGTCAAAGACGCGCCGACGCACCCGCTGAGTAAGCCCAACACGCCCGCCAATGGTTACCCTCGCGCAGACGTGGTTCAGCTAGCCCAGCGACGCATCCAGCCCTCCTATCGACACCGCGTGCTGGCGGGGCGCATAATGGCGCTGCTGGGCGCTGCCGTGCTCCCGCTGACCCATCTCTACCCTCCCCCGACATCGGCCACGCCCCTCCTCGCGAGCTTACCTGGGCTGCCACCGCTCGCCCTGGCTGGTGCTGCTATGGCCGCGGCTTCCAACCTTCTGCTCATGCTCGGCGCTTTGATCGCGGCACTGCCGGCTCGCTACAGCCCAATCTACAGTCAACACCCCGTCATGGTCAACGCCGCATTCAGCGTGGCGCATGCAGCGGCAGTGATGGTCGCGTGGGCCGTCAGCCCTACCGGCACATCCGGGTTCGTCCGGACGAGCTTCCTCATCGCCGTACTGGCAGACCTCTCGGTCTGCCTGACACGCGTGACGTACGACGTGACGTGCCGCTCGTACTTGCGGCTGGCGATGCCCCATGGGCATGGCAAGGTGCTCTTCCTGCCGCTGCCGCTGCCGTCGCCGCCGCCGATGGCGCCAGCAGCGGACGATGGCCGGCAGCAGCACCAGCACTCCCTCTCGGCTTTGGACCAAGCCGCTCGCCCGGGACCCAGCTTCCACCGGAGCGCTTGCAGCTTCCCAGGCTCTGAAGGCCCTGAGGGCTCGGGGGCCTTACAGTTCAAGCCCCCCACGACACACGGCGCTTTCGCTGCTGCTGCAAGCGCTCTGGTTGCGTGGAGCACGGTGGCACGACTGGAGGAGGCGAGAGAGCACTCCGAGCCCTCGACCCACATTGCATCGCCGTTCGGCCCAGCGGTGGCAATGGCACCTTCAGAGGGGCGAGCATTGGCCCTCGGGGACCCGGACCAAGATGGCACCCACCCTCCCCAATCCGGTTCGGCAGCCCAGGAGTTCAGCCTCACGGAGCTCGCCAGCGCCCACCTGGGCTCGAGCCTTGCTGCCGCCAGCTCTTCCCTCATCGCACCTGCAAGAGATGCAGCAAGCGCTCAGCCCCTGGGTGCAACACTCGAGTGCCAGCGGGGGCTGTTGGGCCTGGGACCCGCTACCGGCGCGAACCCAGCCCGTGACGGCGGCCCCCTCTCGTCGTTGCCGCCAAGCACACCCGCCGCCGGCCCCACAGCGGCGGCGGCGAGGGTCCGCCACAGCTTTGACCTGGCCGGCCTGGGTGGCGCACGTGACATCACCTTGGGGCCACTGACGAACCAGCTCGGTGCTACCGGGTTCTCGACCGGCGGCCTCCTGCAGCTGAACCGGTCGAGCTTCGACCTCGCGCGAGGGGGGCCGGGCGCGGGAGAGGGACAGCTGGACGGCGCGGCGGAGGCATGGGCGCAGGAGTCTATGGTCGAGCGGGCTGCCGCGCGGCGGCGGCGCGCCTGTGGGGCGGTCCTGGCGGCGGTGGCTGAGGCGGCGGCCGAGCTCGGAGCGAGCTCAGCGGAAAATCGCTCCTCGGACCTCTGCTCGCCCCCTTTTCGAGGCAACTGCTTGCCAGCAGGGATTCCTCCGAGCTTGGGAGCTGCCGGCCCCTGCCAAGCCCGCCTGCAGCCCCTGCCCCTGCACCCCCTTGGCCTGCAGCCTCGTTCGACCCACGCCTGTGCGATTCCGCTCTCGCGTTCCGAGTCTCTGCCTGCCTCAGCACCGCCTCCCTGGACCCCTCGCCCCGCCGCCACCGTCGCCGGGGCCGCCTCCGCCGCCAATGATGCGGTTGACCCTTTCGCTGCGTACGGTCTGGACGAGACTGGGTCAGCCCCGTTACTAAGGCTGGGCGGAGGCGGCGGCGCCAGCCGTTGCGGCAACTACCGGGCGTGGCAGCTGCCCGCGTGGCGGGACGAGCTGAACTACATGTACCTGGCGAACGTGGACGAGGCTGACGTTATCAGCGGTCGTGTACGGCACGTCGGCGGAGTGGATGCTGGACGAGCAGCGGCAGCGGCAGTGGCGGCAGTCGGCACAGACCGGGAGGTGCGTGGGGGCTGTCAACACAGGGTGTTCGGAACTCGAGGTATATTTTACCTAGGCCTGCCAACTGCACGTCTCAACTGGCAGCTACACACTTGCGCGATCCCCGATCACGCTTTTGCTCCTTGGTGGCCCAAGAGGGTAGGATTCACTGCTGGGCTTGGTGCGTGTAACGCCCACTGACACCAAGGTCCCTGCCTGTCCCGTGCCCGCAGGCGGCCCGCGCGAGCGGCGGCGCAGGCCTGCCCACGACGCCGCCACTCGAGGTGGCGTACGACATGAACGAGTACGAAAGCCCGTTCACGGCACCGTACGATTTGGCGGATAAAAATTCGGCGTATGACCAGGGCCTGTACCGCAACGCGGCGTACGGCGTGTACCTTGAGGGTTATACCAGTGCAGTCTCGAGCAACGGCTCATCCCAGCAAGTCTCGCATGCGCTAGTGGATTATGGGTCGGCGCCGTCCCTGCATGGCCCATTGGGTGTTGTTCGTACGGCAGTTGGCGGTAGCGCCGCCGGCGGCACGAACAGCCGACCCATATCAGCCCTGCGCCCCTTCCCCGAGCCGTCGGGCGAAGCCGGATCACAGCCACCGGTTGTGTTCGGCCCGCCTGTCGCGTCACCGTACGGCAGCCCCCGTACATCAATGGACGTGGCCGTGGCCGCAGCCAATGCCGTACGATCACGACTGGCGCCGCCGCCGCCGCTGCCGCCGTCGGCATGGGGCTCAAGCTCGGTCGGCGTCGTCCCTGCCCCTGCGCTTGCGCTGGCTCCCAGCGGGCATACGCCTCCTGTCCCCGCCAGCAGCAACAGCCCGGAAGCTACCGCCTCCGCCGGCGCCGTGCCGGCGTGGGCGGCGGCGCTTGTGGCCCGCCCCCACAGCGTCCACCACTCTCGGCTGGGCAGTGCGAGCACCGATGGAAGTGCCACGGGCGCCGCTTGGCGCCCTCCGCACCCCATGCACTGCCTGCCAGCGCGCAGCTCGTCCGCCGCCGCCCTCACCGCCTCCGCCGCCGCCGTGGGGACTCCGCGTTTTGGCGCGGGCGGCGGCGGCGGCGTGTGGAGCGCCGCACAGCCTCCGCCGCCGCAGGCCGCCGCCGGCAGCCCCCGCCACGTGCCCCAGCGCATCTCCCGCGCTGCCGCCGTCAACGCAGCCGCCGCCGTCGCCGTCAAGGCCCGCCGGCCACGCGCCCAGTCCCATTGGTACTGGGACCCCGCGCTAGGCACCTCAGCCGCAGTGAGCGCCGCTGGCTCCTCCTCCGGTTTCCGTGGCTCCGGCCTCGGCGGCGGCTCAGCTCTTGACACCATCCACGAGGAGGGCCAGCACGCCACCCACGACGCACCCACGGACCAGGCACCACCCCCTCCAAACACGTCGCCGGACGCTGCCGGCATTCTCGACGCTCTTCTGAGCGGGGCCCAAGACGTCGTGCTCAGCGAAGGCGAACCGTCGTTTGGCCCTGTGTCGCCAGGCGTAGCCAGGGAGCTGATGGGGGCCTGCCGGGGCACCGGTCAAGCGTGTGACGAGCATGACTCATCCGGTCACGGCCAGCCAGCGGAGAGGCTACACAAGGTGACGTCGCTTCCGGACCTGCGGGGCCCGCCGGGGCCGTCGCAGCGGGCCTCACCTCCGCCGCCAGCTGGGCACGCTCCCCGCGGCGGCGTCGGTGTTCAGAGCGGTTTTCCCGACCGCAAATGGTCCCACGCCGAGACTGTCAGCGGCGCCGCCGCCACGGCGGCGGCGGCGGCAGCAGCGCTGCTGCTGCAGCCCATGTCTGCCGCCGCGGCGGCGGCGGCCATGGCCGCGCTGGCGGCGCCGCCGTCAGGTAGTCCTGACGGCGCCGCCGGGCCGGCCGCGCAGCGGCGCTCCCTTGATGACTACTGGGTGGCTTGGGCGCTCGGCAGCGGTCTGTGCGTCGGCGTGAACACGCCGACGTCGAGTGGCAGCGGCAACGCCAGGGCGACGGCGGCGGCGCCGACGGCAGCGGGACGGGTCTCGGTTGACGTCGCCGTCGAGGCACTGCTCGGCTCCGCCAGCACTCCGGCGCCGCCGACACCCGCAGCTGCTGTTGCCGACCGCGGCGCTCTCGACGCCATTCTGCTCGGCAACGCTGCCAGCGCCCCGCCGCCGCCGCTGCCAGTGGCGGTTACCGCCGCCAGCGCCAACGCAAACGCCAGCGCCGCCGCAGACGGCGACGGCTTCACGTTCACCCGGCCGCACCCTGTCTCCTCCGGCACCCGGCGCCCTCGCCTGCACCACCACTACCGACTCGACAGCTTCCTCACCGCCGCCAATGCGCAGCCCTACTCCCACAACTCTACTGCCCGCCACGCAACCGGCAGCGGCGCTGCCGCTCCTACGGCCAAGGATGCTGCCGCGGGTAGCTCGGCCAACATGACCGTTCTTACGGCCGCCGCCGGGGCCTGGGGCTGGTCGCGTGCGGGAACCGTGAACGGCTCGGCGGCACCGTGCCCGCGGGGATCTCTGTCCAGGCTCTCCATCTCGAGTGCGGCAGCAGAGCCGGGAGCTGCGGTGGGCCCGGCACGGGCGCCAGCGCCAGCGCGGGCGCTTGTGCCGGCTCGTCCGCTGGCGGCTTGCTAGGCTGCTTTTTACAGTCTCGCTCGGTGACGGGTTCGGGGGAAGCAGTCTGTTACGTGCGTGTCGAATGGTTGGGGTGCTAGGGTAACGACTGAGATTGGCTGGTTGAAATTGACGGACTCAAGGAGGACAACTTGACTGCCTTCAGCATGCATGCGGTGACTAGACGGCTTTGTAATAACACATACAGGAAGAGTGAACACCTCTTTCGGTGCAGGGTTCCCTTGGTGTGAGCGTCCTTTATAAACAGTCATGGTTTCGGGTTGACAGGGACCCCCAGTTGCAGAGTACTGGTAAGGCCTCATTCTTGATCCTACTAATTGTGCGGTGAGAGGTAGGGCCTGGCGGGACGCAATAATGCCAACGGGCTTGGGCGGTTGCGGTTGCAAGGTTCCAGCATGCCACACATGCTAGGATGGATATGTATCCCATACCACTACTATCCACCACATCACTATCCACTTGCAGAATGGACCGATGTGGGGTGGGGCGGGTATGCAGCTTCAAGACGAGGCTTTCTGTTGCCAGTCAGAGTTTGCGGCGAAGGGTGGAGTTCATAAAGGTAGGCAAGGACATGTTAGATTGAAGAGGGTGTCCATGACGGAAGAGATGTCGTACACCTGCCGCACAAGTCAGGCTCCAACGCTGTGCAGCTGCGGAGCAGCTTAACTCGTGGCAGGACAGCTACTATGAGGGCGATGATGGAATGCTGATTGGCGGTATGCGAGGCGATGCTTGTGTGGCCGACAGACGACGGGTATGCTGTTGAGGGACGAAGAGTGTTGGAAGCTGAGGTGCCATTGGCGTGTGCTGGTCCTCACTGCACGGGAATGCATTACTGTAGATGCAGGGGCCACAAATAAGGTAGACCACGCTATTGTGCTTGCCGTGATGAGGCTATAATATGTTGCAGCGTCAGATCTGTGTGGAGGGTCAAGGGCCCAGCTGCGCGCTCGTTGGTCCTTGCTCTGTGCTCAGTTATCGGCGCCACGATGCCACCGAGGGGATGTGGATGATAGCCCGTAATGAGAGAGCATACATCGAGGCATGGAGGCACGCAACAGAGCCGGGGGTGGGTCGACGCTGTGGCGAAGAGTGAGGACCGCCTGAGGGGCCCTAAAGTTGTAAAGCTACTACTACTTCTGGACGACTCACGCTGCCCGGTCCAATGCATTTCGTATTTACGTACACTGGCCTGAGCAGCACTCTCGTGAGGCACAACTTCTGCTTCAGATTCATTCCGCCTTGAGCCCTTCTGTCCCCGGCGTCACACCTCCAATCCGGTGTGTAGAGTACCAGCTCCCTCATGTCTATTGCTCCACCAGCTCTACTGCTGCGCAAGCTCTCCACGCTTCTGTGCAAAGCCCACAGTCCGAAAGCTTGCCCAGCATGTGCAAGTGGCTTGCATACACCAGAAGCAGGATCGGGCGATGCCCCTCCCCTCCCCAACAGCCCTTGCTGCCTGCGTCGCTTGAATGGCTGTACCGCACCTGCACTCCTGAACCTGTCCCCCCGGCCCTCACATCGTGCCCAGAGTCCATCGTGCCCAGCGTCAGTAACACTCCGTATCTACCTGCACCCCTACAACCGGGCGCCCTGCACCAACAGCCCGCCTCATATCGTGGGTACCTCAGACCTAGCTCCCGGGCACCCCGCAGCAACAGCCCTCCACCCTATCCCACCCTGGCCCCCGCCGCGCTCCAGGCCCAGCCCATCCCTGACCGCCGCGCTGCTCCTGGAAGCGCCCAGCGGCGCCCCAGGCGGTCGCTAAGTGCCTCAGAGAAGTCGCTTGTGTGGCTACGGGCGGCGCCCAGCGGGCCTCGCCGGCCCTGGCCGAAGCAGCCGAGGCCGAGGCCCTCCAACTTGGCGGTGAGGAGCCCCCGCCTGGCCAGCCTCTGGGACGTCCGTGTGCGTCAACCTACAATATTGTGATGGGGCGGGCGAGGGTAAGGAAGGGCAAGTGCGGGGGAGCGGGAGCGCGGAAAGCCGCGGAGGGACGTGGCCCTCCTCCGCACTAGCCGCATCCTTCATTTGGCGCTGCCTGCGGCCCGCGTCCCCACCTTCCGCCCAGGCCGCCCCGCACCGCCAGCCCCCGGACCGCTACACCCTGGCAGCAGCATGGGGACCCACAGCGCGACCTCCCAGCTGACGGACCAAAGCCACGCGAGCGAACAGACTAGGCTCAAGGGCGCTCCCCCTCCTTGGCACGCCAGGCACCTTGCTAGCAGTGAGCTCCCTTCCCCGTCCTTGGCCCCGCCCCAGACCTCTTGCTTGCCGTGTGCCCCTCTTTGACCCGCTACCAGAAGTGGCAACCGGCTTCAACCGGCTTCAGCCCCAGACGCTCCAACCGGCTCCAATCCCACACGCTCACCTGACCAAGGCTGCGCCGGGATGCATGCCGCCTCCTCGCAGGCCAGCCGTGCCGTGCCGTGCCGTGCCGTGCTGTGCTTTGCTGTGCTGTGCTGCAATGGATGGTACTGTGCGCTGTTGTGCTGAGCTGTGTCACCACCAGGGCCCTTAAGCGCCCGAAGATGGCCAGCGTCACGCTCACGGCCCTCCAGAGGGCGCAACGGGTGATCCCAGCCGCATGCCCTTCCCTGCTGGAGCTGCCACTGCTCTTCATGAGTCAGGAGCTTCCTTACCAGTCGGGAGCTCCCACAGCAAGATTCTGCTGGACTGTTGCGTAAGCCTCCGCCTGCCGGCCATGACCACGGCTGCACATGTATGTCTGGCCTGTTGCCCGCCGGCAGCGCCCCCTGCAGGCCTCTGCGTTGCTCCCCACGGCTGTACAGGAAGCTCAGTGCCCCCTGGCTTCTCCACGTCGCCTACGTGCTGCGGGGAGGGGGCGCGATTGAGCGTGGGGGGGGGATGACAACGTGAGGGGTGAACCCGGGCGCACCGAAGGGTGAGGGAAGGCCGGTGTTGAGTGGAGGACAGGTCTCGCCAGCGACGACTGCCTTACGTTGCTCTCGCGCAGCATCGCGCAGAACGATCTGCGCTTTCCCTTGTGTATCGGGGTTCGCGGATGCTTCGACGCCTTTAGCATCCGCGCTCCTATCTTCGTCGTCGTCCTCGTCTTCCATGTGTCGCTGCTTCTTAGGCACTATGAAGGTCCCGACAGCTAGCCATACGAGCACGAACATCCCGAGCCATATCAGCCCGCCGAGAAGGCTAAATTCAGCAGCTGCGTCCGCAGTTCCGCGAGGAACTCGGTGTTTGGACATGGTTGAGGGGTCGGCTTTGGCGCAACTAGCTGTGCTGCGCCGGCGTTGGGCTTTTATGGCATGCGGGGGACAGGGGGGGGGATTGGGCAAGCAGGCATGGGGGAGCTGTCGGTCCGCGTTGGGCTGAATGACCTTGGCGCCTTTGGTGCTTGTCGTCAGCAAAGTAAATGAGTACGGAGCAGTAAGCTCTCAGCAATAGGTGGCAAGCGTCCTGCGCTAGCAATGCGGATGCCTGCAGATGCGCCTCGTAGGAACTAGGCAGTCACACTGCTGGAGGTATTCGGTCATGGGGTGGACTTGGGGGCGAAAACCAGGGTGAACCGGGAGCCTGAGACTACAGGTGAAAGGGGGATGCGGGTGGCGTCGAGGGGGAGGGGGGGAAAGTCGCGGGAAACGGGCACGCGTGCCGGATCCTTCCGTACCTCTTCGCCGCTGCCCGCTTCCTGCGGACGCCTGTCCGCCGCTTCGCTCTATTGTCAAAGCACCCGCATTTACCGAGGTCGCACATGCTTTTTAACCCCCCAGACTGGGCCGCCCAGCCGTGCCGCGTAGCTTCCCTTGAGGTGCGTTGCGGAGAGAGTATGCGCGTCACAGTGAGCGTATGCGCCACTCGGCTGCAGCCTAAGCTTTAATCTGCGCTCTGTCGGGAGCGCATGGCGCACTTCCCGCCTTGGTTGCGCGCTCGACTCTAAGCACCGAGATGCACAGCGTAGAATGGCCTGCTATGACACAATATCAACCGATCTCCAAGCTGCTGTCGATCCCCTGAGCGAGGGGCTTCCATGGGCGCCATGGCGATCCAGGAGCCCGGGAACTCCTCCGCCAGCCGCGCAGCGCACGTTACTTCCACTTGACGCACTTGAAAGCAAACCGTGGCATGCCTGGCCGCTCTTCCCTTCAGTGCCGACATCTCGTGGTCATGCCGACGCCCTTTCCCCGCCCTCGCGCCCCCCCCCCGCCCCGCCCCGCCAGGCCTTCTCCCCCTCCGGCACCCGCGTCCTCTCCATCCCCGTCGATACAGAGCCCTACTACACGCTCGGTCGTGCCGCCGACCAGGTCTCGATCACGCTTGACCACCACAGCTGCTCGCGCGTGCACGCGGCGCTGGTCCACCACAACGACGGCCGCATCTTCCTGATCGACCTCCAGTCGGTGAGCAAGCAGTCAGTGCTCAGTGCTTTCCTGTCCTGCTCTGGATATTTCCTGTGTCGCCCTAGCCCTGGCTGCCGCCCTAAGCCCCGTCCTGACCTTGCCGCCCTCGCCTCCGCCTTTCGCCCCATCCTTGGCTCTTGACCTCTTGCACGCCACCCCTGGACCCTGCTTCCCTCCCCCGCGCAACAGACCCAGGGTACCGCCGTTGACGGCCGCCGCGTCGCCCCCAACAAGCCGGTCCTGCTCAAGGACGGCACCCGCCTGCGCTTCGGGGAGCTAGACACAGACTACGTCCTCCGCTGCGAGGGCGCAGGTGCGAACCGGGTTGTGGCGAGGGGCCTCGGGGAGGAAAGGGAAGCGGGAAAGAGACATTAGGGCTTCAGGAACTGTCGTAGCCGGATGGAGAGAGGTTGGCTGCGGTCGTACCTCGACGGCTCAGGCTGCCCCAAGTGGGCCGGGGCGGTGCGCTGCCTTCTCCAGGAGCGGGGACGCGGCGATCCTGCAATGCCGCGGCCCGTGCCCTTCCCCTTCCCCACTCCCAAACCCCAGCTCCAACACCCCCCCCCCTCCCTGTCTCCTCCCTTCCGCAGCTGAGAAGCGCGCCGCCCAGGACCCCTCGGCCGCGCCCGCCGCCAAGCGCTCCGCCGCCGGCCCCGGCCACGCCCACGCCCACGCGCACGCCCCCGGTCCCGCCATGTCTGACCGCGTGCGCGCCTCCCACCTGCTGGTGAAGCACAAGGACGTGCGGCGGCCCTCGTCCTGGAAGGTGGGTGGGAGGGGTGCAGGGAGTGGGGGGGGGCTGAGGAGAGGGGGAGGCAGTTGTTGAGCGGCCCTTGACTTGAGGTGCAAACGGCCAACGGCAGCACCGTGACGCACGCACGCATGCAGCAGAGCAGCCTCCCCAGTCGATGATAGGGGCTCAAGGTCACAACGAGGTGCACTACCGTGTTCGTGCTGAGCGCCAGCTTGCGCATGACACCGCACCCCGCTGCACCGCACCTCAACGCACCCCGCCCCATCATACCGCACCGCACCTCTACCACCTTCCGGCCCAGGCCGAGCGCTGGGGCGTTAAGCACCCGCCTTCAGGCAAGGGATACCCTCCACGGCCGGACAGCAAGCCCCCGCCGGCCCCCGGCGGCCACGGCCCCGGGGCCCGGCGGGGCGCGGGCGTATACCAGCCCATGCGCGCTGGAACCACCGCCCGCATGGTTATTGCGCTCCGTAAAGTCATCTAAACAGATAAAGAATCATGCATACCATTCGCAAAGTCAGTTCAACAACAGCAAGCATCATGCGTAGCACCCTTCCAGGCGTGGTTGTGTGGGCTGCGTGAATAGTCTGTGGCCACACAGTATTGCCAAGCCGTGTGCTCGGCCGTGTGGAGCACCAGCAATGGCAGGGAAGCGCTGCTCATGCGGAGACGGCTTGCCCTGTAGTCAGGGGACGTATTCCGCCCAAGCTCGGATCCCCATCTCTGTCCCCCCCCAGGAGCCAGTGATCACCCGTACCCGTGAGGAGGCGCTGGCCATGATCCAGGTGGGGTGGGGTGGGGGGGCAAGGAGGGGGGGCAGACATACGGTATCTGGAGATGGCAAGGAGGCATACCACTGGGGGCGGGTGATAAGTAGTAGGGAGCAAGAGGGGTTGGTGAGTAGGGCTAGGGCAGACATGCTGTTTGGCGGCAGGAAGGCAGACGTGTTGTGTGGTGGTAGGTAGGCTGATACGGGCTCATCGATCCGCGACCTGACCTTGAAGTTCCCACGTGTTCGTACGGCGGAACCGTTCACTGCCGTACAGCACTTCCACGAGATGCTCGTCAAGGGGGAGGTGGAGTTCGCTACGCTGGCCTCTCAGGTGGGGTGTCGGTTACGTGGGGGGGGCATCCTTGCGGGGCCGGAGGGGCGGGGTTTGCAGAGCATCATTGCGGGAAAGGCAACTTGTCAGGGGCACGGACGGGTTCATGATATGCACAGTTGACCGCCGCCTCACGTGTGCCCCTGGCCCCGCCCGCTTTCCCCCTCATTCCCGCAGGAGAGCCACTGCAGCAGCGCCAAGCGGGGCGGAGACCTCGGGGAGTTCGGGTGAGGCAAGGGATTGGTTACAAGGGACGTGTCAGGGCGGGATGGGCACGGAGGCCTCGAGGATGGCGGTGGTGGCGGCTTGGGTGGCACGCGGCGGGTCCGAGTTCTGAAGGGCTCAAGTGCTGACAGGCAAGGGAGCAGCAAGCTCCACACCCCAAGCTCGGCATCCATTGGTCCTAGCCTGGGAATGCCTATCCCTCGACCCACGGCGTCGGCGCGATCCCGCTCAGCAACAAGGTCCCCCACCCCACCCGCAGTCACGGTGACATGCAGAAGCCCTTTGAGGACGCCACGTACGCCCTCAAGGTGAGAGGGCGGCTGGGCTTCCTTGAGGGCAGCTGGGCTGGGAGCCAGGGGGGACTGCTTTGCACCCGGTCCTCTCCGCCGTCGCGCTCGGTGACGCTTGCGACCCAACCTGCCCCTGGACCCCCGTGTCAATCCCGCCTCGACCGCCCCCGAGGCAGATGGGTCTCGGGTGCCCTCCGCCCAGTCCTGCCGTCCAGTTGCTCCTGCCAAACCCCTTGTATGTCCTAATCTCTCCCCCACCCCGCCCCCACCCCGCCCCCACCCCGGCCTCACCCCAGGTGGGCGAGCTGTCGGGCCCCGTGTTCACGGACTCGGGCGTCCACCTCATCCTGCGCACCGCCTAGGCAGCCACAGGCTGGAGGGCGGCGGCTGTGCGATGCCGTGCCGTGCCGTGCTGTGCTGTGCTGTGCGTGGCAAGCATGAAGGCGAGACCCCGGCCAGGGCGGCGGCGGCTAGGGCCCGCCTTGGGGCGAGCGCTCCGTCCTGTGCACCCGCTGCCTGAAGCCGCAGAGCGGGGCGGCGGGGGAACGACGTTGCGATGCGCAGCTGGCCGGTCAGCTGCGTAGGCCAAGCTGCTACAACCCGCCACAGGAGGAAGGGGCGTTGGATGGAGGACAGGGGACAGGGGCGGTGGTACATGTGACCACCAGCTGTGAAGAGCGCCGAGCATGGCTCGCTGCGCGGGTTGCACGGCCGGCCGGCGGCTGTTCCGGGCAGTTGGGAAGCGGGCAGATGTGCGGGATAGCAGGGCAGGCGGTTGTGCAGCCCGGATGACAGGGGCTTAGACTGGTGGAGGGAGGCCGGGAGTATCAGCAAGAGGGCGCAGTCAGGGCCGGCCCGCGGCACTACACCCCGTCGTCTACCGGTATAATAACTCTTGCATATATGCGTGTAACGTGTTGTTGAGCCCCTGTTGCTGCCCAGCAAGGATCGGAGGGCATAGCCTCTTTGTAGTACAGCAGCAGCAATAGATGCCTTGTCGAAGGATCATGGGAAAGCCAGCGGCGGCGTCCAGGTGGGGGCGAGGGTAGAAGACATCAACGTAGCGCAAAGCGCCTTGTGGTGGGCACGTAGACCTGTGGGCACCCTACCTAGGGCAAGGAGGCAAGGGATCTCGCGGGAGGACACGCACTCGAGTTACGGAAAGGGAGGGAGGGCGAGTCGCCGGGGTCGGCAATTCCTGGCGTCAGGGAGCAGAGCCCAGAGGAATGTCCGCAGCCCTGTCAAATAGACATCTCATTCCCAGCTTACCTCGGCTTGCCGGGCCGAAGCTCTCCGACGGCGGAGGTCCGCCATCGCCACCCATTGGCATTGGTTCGTGCTTGAGACCGGTGCTGGTGCTTCAGGGGGAACGGGTCGTGTGCACGGTCTCATGTAGCATTTCTGGGGACGTCGGGAGAGCCGGGGCGTCTAGGTGGAGGAGGGTCTGAGCACGGCGGGCACCTGCCGGGGTTGGGGGGGTAAGGGGGAGCGAATTGCCGGGTTCGTGCGTCGCCACATCCAACGCAAGCGGGCACGCTCGGGGCCACGCTCGGGGCCATACTGCTGGTCGCTAATGTGTGTCTTTATACGATACTCTCGCACAACCCAGAAGCCCTCTTGCTGCACACAACCCGCAACATGCCCTTCGGAAACTCAATACTACCGTGACCAGTTAATAAACTCGCTGCCCTAGTACTCTTGTGATATATGTCACGACATTTATGATGTCAAGGTAGTTTGTGCCCTCGGGCCAGAAGTCTCGGGCATAATCTCGCGTCCAACAACCTCGCCGGAGTCCTGCTTGTGGACGCTCTGGAGCGGCTTGGAAGCGGCTTGCTTGGGAGGAGCTCTGGGATGCGGATGGGCTTGCGGAGGTGAGTCGTGGCTGGGTGGTCGGGGCCAGGGGCGTGGGATGGTAGTCGTGGATGGCTGTCGCGGTGGAGGGGGAGGGGAGGGCCCAAGGTGATTGCTGAGGTTGCGCGAGCGCGTGAAGGGGTCTCCGTGCTGAAGGTTTGCCGGGGGGGGGAGCGGGGCAAGAGTCGACGTCGAAGTCCCAAACGCCTTCTGCAAATATGCTCAGGCGGGGTTGACGCTCCCTGGCCCGGTGGAACGTGCGGTCGGTTAAGAGCGGCGCCCAGGGCTGGAAAGGGGTCGCGTGGGCGATCAGAATTGCATTTGGGTGAATGTGGCGTGCATGTATGTGGGGTTTGTGCGAGGAGTTGCACGACTGGCACTAGCAGGCGGTAGAGCTTGGTGTCATGGAGCAGCCGTAGAAGGTCTGGCTGCAGCTGTCTATTGCCCCGGGGAAGGAGTAAGACTGGTTGGGCTGCGGCGGTCTTGGTCGGAGGCGCTAGCACAGCAGGAGCCGGGCTTGGTCCTCGGGGTTCCACATGGGTATGCTGGTTGGGGCAGCGGTTGCGGGCGTCGTGGTAGCATCCGCACAGCTGTACAGCGGTGCCAGGGTCGCAGCGGCAGGCCAGGGGCTGGTGGTAGGGGACGGCAGCTGTCAAGGGCAGGGCTGCGGGGGAGCTACAGTGGGGCGGGCTGGTGGGCAGCGCTCGGGCCAGGGTGCGTCGGGCTGCGCTAATCCGCATAGACTGAGGAAGAGCGGCTGATACCCGGGCAAGGCAAGGGCTGCGGACGTTGTGTGGGTGATTGGGGAGCAGGAAGGTGAGGGCGGTCCGGTACTTTGCATTACAGTGTGTTGGTTGGAGGATGGGGTTTGCGTTACCCGGCCCAGAGTTACTGTGCGAGGTGTGAGAAGCCGTGTTGGGGTGACAAGTACTGCTAGGTGAGGTTACGGTCCGACTCCCCAGAGCTGGAAGGGCGAGCGAGCATTGGGAGCATGATCAGAAAGTGCTGTGTAATAGGGCCGCACAGCCAAGGACATCAGGGAAACACGTACCATAAGAGTGGTACGCCGCACAGTTATTTAGGGTCCCAGGGTCCCACAGTGGAAGACACGCAACAGACGACTTGCAACACCCGTCAATCTCGCTAAATTGGGTTTGTTGGTAGAAGAAATAAAGACAAAACCAAGAAAGTAACACGAGTCCTCAAGAGGTCTGACGGGCGCCTGTGCACCACACCGTGCCATGCTTCTCCCAGCCCACCCCTGCCGTCACTCTTCCTAGATCCTTAAGCCATATGTATCGAACCATTGAACACGCTCACAGTAGCATCATTCGCTTGCAGCGCCCCATCCACATCATCAGCGGAACTTGAACAGCGCCCGGCGCTGGGTGCCGTCCGCGAACTGTAGCACCAGGTACTGGCAGGTGCCGGCGTAGCGCGCATCGGAGGGGGTCTGCGGCACGTCAGGGGGAGGCGGGGGCGGGTGGGGGCGGAGCACAACGGGTCTTGTGGGGCTGGTGTCCCACGGGGTATGGGGGCCGGAGCGAAAGAGCGGGCTGGGCGGGTTCCGCCGTACTCGTGCGCTCAATGCGTGATGGGTGTCAGCCCGCCGCGTGACCCCACCCGCTACCAAAGGATCACCATCCACACCCCGCCTACCTTCCACACGTAGCTGTACTGCCCAGAGGTGGGGTCGTACGACAGCGATGAGGCGCCGGCAGTAGCAGTGGAGAGGGGCACGGCGTCCTCGGGCTGTCCAGTGGTGCAGTAGGCCGGAGCGACTTTCGGGAAGCTGCAGTACGGCAGGTAAGGGGCGGCGCGGGGACACGTACGTAAGGTAGGGCGGGTCGGATCACCGGATTAGTCATCAAGTGCACGCTCGGCCGCCCTCCCGCGCAGCGTGCACGCACTCACCCCGGCGCGAAGATGCTGAGGCCGTTGTTGCAGCCCAGCGAGAACTTGACAGGCACGGCCTGTGGGGCGGTGCGCGGGGCGGGGCAGGCGGGATGCAGATACGGGGTCAGGGCCCGCCGCTACCGCAGTGGCTAGCGGTGCCACAAGCCCTGTGGCTGCTGGTCAGCTCACCTGTCCGAGTTTGATTACGTTTGCGACCGGCTCGTTGTCAATGGGCTGGAAGAAGCCGGCAAAGTTGAGCGTGGCACAAGTGGCACCACTGTAACAGGTGGAGCAGGTGCAGGTGTACGAGCCAATGGTGTTGTCGCAGGTGCCGCCGTTCTTGCAGGGGTTGTTGGTCGTACACTCGTTGATGTCGGTGTCACAGCTGGTACCCGTGAAACCGGTGGGGCACTGGGTCTGACAGTTGGCGCCGCCGTAGCCCAGGGGGCAGGTGCAGGTGTAAGAGCCGATGGTGTTGTCGCAGGTGCCCCGGACACAGGGGTTGTTGGTCGTACACTCGTTGATGTCGGTGTCACAGCTGGTACCCGTGAAACCGGTGGGGCACTGGGTCTGACAGTTGGCGCCGCCGTAGCCCAGGGGGCAGGTGCAGGTGTAAGAGCCGATGGTGTTGTCGCAGGTGCCCCGGACACAGGGGTTGTTGGTCGTACACTCGTTGATGTCGGTGTCACAGCTGGTACCCGTGAAACCGGTGGGGCACTGGGTCTGACAGTTGGCGCCGCCGTAGCCCAGGGGGCAGGTGCAGGTGTAAGAGCCGATGGTGTTGTCGCAGGTGCCCCGGACGCAGGGGTTGTTGGTCGTACACTCGTTGATGTCGGTGTCACAGCTGGTACCCGTGAAACCGGTGGGGCATTGGGTCTGACAGTTGGCGCCGCCGTAGCCCAGGGGGCAGGTGCAGGTGTAAGAGCCGATGGTGTTGTCGCAGGTGCCCCGGACGCAGGGGTTGTTGGTCGTACACTCGTTAATGTCGGTGTCGCAATTGGTACCCTTGAAGCCAGTAGTGCCGCAGTCACAGGTGTAGGAACCGATGCATGGTGTTGTCACAGGTCCCGTGGGCGCAGGGGTTGTTGGTCGTACACTCGTTGACATCTGCAGTCAGCACCACGGAGTGCATGCGGATGGAGTGGACATTCAATTCACCCGCCCCCACGAGCGACCATGCACTGCCCGCTCTATTTATCCTCCTAAGCGTTAAAAGCCCATAGAGCGAGCGCTCACCAGCACAGCTCTTCGTGGCAGAGTCGTAGCTCCCGTACCCAGGCGCACAGCCACACGTGCCGGCCTGAGGCAACCGGAAAGTGGGTTCATTCGAGCCGCTTTCTATGCGAGGGCACCGCACATACCGTACGCATGTCACAGACAAGAGTCATCTGCCATGCGTGCACCTGGCTCAAAGAGCGGCCTGCGGGCTTACCAGACACGCCGTCGTGGTGTCTCCACAGCTGACCACAGAGCCCGCGTCACCATAGACCAAGTCCTCCAGAAGTATGGCCGCAGGGGAAGAAGGGACCAGAGTGAGCTTGTTACAGCCGCGCAGGGTGGTCGAACTGAACGTTGCCCAAGCTCGGTCGTTCAAGCTGATACTCTCAGATGCAACAAGAGTTCCCGCCGAAAAGGTGACCTGCGTTGCTCTGCGGTTGGGATCGAAGTGGAGCAACAGCTAGCTAAGGCCAGTCCAGTCCAGTCCAGTCCTCGGTGGGGACAATGAGGGACCGACCCCAGATAGAGGGGTACACGGGTTTTCCCCTCATCAACCCCTAAACCGCTGTCACCCATGCGTGCGTGCCGCTGGTCCAAGTACCACCCGGGCACCCGCCCGTGCAAGGTCCACTTACGGAGAAGCGGCAATGCTCAGCTGGTACAGGTCGAAGGGCTGGGCCCGGCTGAAGTAGTTTCCACCACTGGCATAGACCACGGTGTACATCGCGTTCGGCTGGCTCTTGGGGTTAGCACCGCAGAAACCCCAAAAGGCGTTGAGGTCACCGTTATCCACAAACCAGTCGTATGGTACAAGGTACCATGAGTTTTGGCCAGGATACCAGGTCAGACCGGTGACGGTTTCACCGGCGGTCAGCTCTCGGAACGTTCCGTCCAGTGCCTCCTCATCGAAGTTTGCTGAGGTCCTCGGCTGGCATGAGACTGACGTGAGGAGCTGGCGGTGCAGCAGCGGTGTACCTACTGTGCACGCAGTACAAGTAGCACAAGTGAGGCGACACGCTGCGCTGGGGGCTTGGGTCAATGACCAGCAGGGACGGGTCATCATCCCCACGGCCCAGGGCCCTCCGGCATGCAACCCAGGTGCCAGCAGCAGGGCAACGAACCCCGACACCGGCACCACTACTCACGGTCTGTTGTTGCTGTTGCGATATTGGCGTCAGCTCTGCGGCCACGTGGCACGGTTTGCACGCTGAGTTGCGCGCTAGGGCACCAAGCCCGGAGCGGATAGATACAAAGCTCACCGCTCGAGCGGCGGGGGGACGGCGAGAGGCAGCAGACGAGCGCGGCCGGCGGCATCCGCCACTTGTGTCGCCAAGCCCAGCAGGACGGCGACCAGCAGCGCAATTGTTGAGATGTGACGCGCTCGCATTCCTGAATGTCAGCCTGCAAGGCAGGGTAGCGCGAGGTCAGTCGCGGTGGATGGCTGGGTCGAGCGAGCGATTGCTCGATGGATGGCACGCGTTGTTGCATACATTGCGTCGCCCCGGCGGGCCACTTCGCTTAGCAATAAGTCCCGGCGTCTGCAGCAGCGTCCACACGCGCTGCGTGGGCACAGGTTGCTCACCGGTGCCGATGGGATGCGAAACCAGGCGGCAGAGAATTGACCACGGGGGATGGGCGCGGGGAGCGGTCGGACTTAGTAGCGTTTGAGGAGCGCTGTGATGGAGTGCGCCTTAAATGCCGGGTCGCTGTACGGCGGGACCGTTTTACCTGTTTTGCGTTGGGGTTGCGTTCGGAACGGTTAGGCCGAGCCGTTTATCCGACACTTCTGTGTTGTCTATTGAACAAACACACGAACTAATTGCGAGCATTGAAGGCGGGGGCCAAAAACTCGCAGTCTGGACCTCACACTGGGCCGAACCCGGCCGTCGGTCGTTGTCGCGCGGGCCCGCGGAAACCGCTACAGCGACCAGGTTCCTGTTAGACACCAACTTCTCCCCTTAATTGACCCAGTCCAGTATGCCACGTCATCACGGTAACGCTGCAACCTGAGCTCTCGGGGGCCTGGGGGGGGGGGCTAGGCGTGCTGGCGTGTGTGGGGTCGGAGGGGGTCGGAGCAGCGAGTTTCTTCCTTCTGCTTATAATGACGTGACCAGCTTCGTGTGTTGAACACAGTGAAAGAAAGGTCAAAAGAACGGAGCGCTCAGTGCGGTACGCCGGTCGGCCCGTTTTGAGCCGACCGCCTCCTGCCCGGTCTTTCCCTAGCTCCACCTCGCCCTCCTGCTCTGACCCTCTCCCTCCCGCTCCACCTCGCCCCCTCCCTCCCCCTCCTGCTCTGACCCCTCTCGCTTGCTGTGTGCCCCTACCCATGCGAGGATGCGGCCTGGTGAGGCTCGCCACGTCGCAACGGCTCGGCCAGCGGGCCACTGAACGTGCAGCCCTCCCAGCCCGTGCCCCGCTAGCTGGTGCTTTGCAGCGTACTGCATGCGGCCGCGTGTGCCGGGGCCTGACGCTGTCGTGTCACCGGTACTGGCGTGGAGCTCTCTCAGACGCCCTGCACGCGCTTCAAGGTGGGTTTGTGGCAGCCATGCCCTGGTCTGGAGCCCGGGTAGGGGCCTTGCCATCAAGTTAGATACTTGATAGCGGGCGGCTTGATGTAACCATGAGGCCTGTGGAGGCCGTGTCCTGGCCTTGGCCCCTCTGCAGGTCCTGGCCGTAACCCGGCCCTGGCCACTGTGACACTGGACCTGCTGGCCAGCGCCTGATGAGGCTCTGGCGTCGTCTGTGGAGTCCAAACTGTTACGTCTTCGGCGCTAGTGCCACCCACCGTGGTTTTGTCCACGATCACCACTCGGACGCTGCCACCAACCCGCCCGCCGCTGCCTACCTAAGACAAGGGCTAAAGCCCCTTCGCCCATCGCCACATCCACGCACATCACATTAATCCTTGCCTCCCCCTCATTAGCCGTTCCCCTTCCTCGGCGTACCCGCCCCAGCCAGTGTCCCCGCGGCCTGCGAGCGAGAGCGGCCGCCTCTCCTATCTCCTCCGTACCTCCTGCCCCTCCTCCCCTGCCTCCTGCCGCCTCAGGCGTGCCCCTAAGCCCCCTCCCCCTCTCCTCCCCCCTGCCCCTGGCCGTGCCTCTGCCCCTCGTCCTCTGCCCCTTGAATGCCGCCCTCCCCGCCTGCGTCCCCCTCCTCATCGCTGCCCGCCCCGCGGCGCTTGGGCGGGGCCGAGGCCAGTCCGTACTCCCGGATCGCCTGCGGTGGGGTCGGAGGGGTGTGCGGGCGGTCAAGTGGCCCGAGGTTCGGTGACGGAGGTTCCGCGGTAAGGAGAATACGGTACTTCCCCGCACACCTGCTCCACCATGAAAGGGGCCACGCCTCAGGGCCAACGTGTCCCCTCGCTTCCCCTTACCTTATGTCCGGTCCCCTCTGTCTCCCCCCTTTGCCCCCCTCTGCCCCCACCTGCTCCACCATGGAAGGGGCCACACAGGCGGTCTTGGGTCCATCCAGCGTGCGGAGCCTTTGTGGGGGGGTGGAGGGGATATGGACATTGTGGACGGGAGTATAGAAGGAGGGAAGCCCTGCATCATGGCCCTGCAGATTGCCGTCAAGCAAGGCGAGACCGTCAAGGCGGGACCGTCACCCGGGGTTGACAGGAGGGAGCGCGCGGAGAGGGGCACCCAGCCCCCAGGCCCCCACGCCCCACCCATGACCTCGGGCCCCACCCCGGTGCTCAAACCCCACTCTCCACGGCCCCACCTCAGGACGGGCCACGCCAGGAAGTCATCATCCGCTGCCGCCGCCGCCGCCACGGCCAATGCCTCCGCCTCTGCGACCCCTCGTCCCTTCCCCTGCGCCCCGACCGCTCCCGGACCTGGCTCGGGGTCCGTCGCCGCCGTCTGCTTGGCCCCAGCTGCCCCGGCCTCAGCGCTGGCGGCGTCAGTGGGTGGAGCACCTGCATCTCCCGCCGCCCCGACCCCGGCCCCGGCCCCGGCCGAGGCCCCGGCGGCGGGAACGGCCCAGTGCCGGAGGCTGGGAGGCGAGCCGGTCCACTGGGGTGGCTGCGGGGGAGGGGGATCAGAGGTCAACGAAGACGTGCACATCCGTACTGAGCGGCGCCAAGAGGCGTACGAGAGGATGACTAGATCAGGCGTACGAGTGTACGACATGAGCCAACCGCACCTGCTGGGACGCGGGCCGCTGCGAGAAGTCCATGAGCTCCTGGGATCCCTGCGACTGACTGAGCGCCATGGGCTGCGTGCCGGGCCCGTCCTGCAAGGACCCCGGGCCCGGCTGGGCCCGGCCCGGGCCCGCGCGGGACCCGTACCGACCCGAGCCCGGCCGCTGGGAGGCCGGCGGGCGCTGGGACATGTCCATTGGGTCCCAGCCCTCCTCCTCCACACCCTCTCCACCCTCGCTGCCCTCCGCGACCCCGCCATCCCCGCCACCGCCGTCGCCACCACCCCCGCCGCCGCCTCCGCCACCGCCTCCGCCGCCTCCGCCTGCACCCGCGTCAGCTGCCGGCGCGGCAGCGGCCGGGGTCGCGGGCAGGGGCGCGGGCGGGGGCGGGGGCGGGGGAGCGGGCGCGGGCGCCTGTGCGGCCGCTGCGTCCAGGAGGGCGGAGGCGGCCCTCAGCTGCGCGCGGCTGACTGGGGGCAGCGGCTCGCCTGGGGAAGGGGGAAGGGGGAGATGGAGGGGGTAGGGGTGGAAGGGGAGGGTGAGGGGATTGAGGGCAAGGGCAGCGGAGGGAGGTAAGGGGGGGGCTTCAAGCGCCTGGGGGTGGGGGTGGGGGGTCAACCGGGTGGAAGGAGTGGAAGGGGTGGGCCGAGCGGGGGCTGGTCGGACGTCCTCGCCAGCAACCTCTTCCCTACATGGGGAGATGGCTGGACTGGCAGCCTTGTCCACACATCCCCGATTCCCCGTCTGCCCCCCCCCCCTCCCAACTGCAGCCCCTGCCCAACCTCCCCCACCTCCGCGCGCCCACCTGCACCCGTGTACAGCTGGAAGCGGGCCTTAGTCAGCTCGTCCAGCGGGGGAGAAGGCGCCGGCATGCCCCTGACGTCAGCGCCGCCGGCGCCGCCGCCAGCAGGGGCGGCGGTGGGGTCTGCCCCCGCCGCCCCCGCCGCCGGTGCGGTCCCCGCCGGCTCGGGGGTGGCGGCTGCTCGCTCTGCTGGGGTGGGCGGGGCCTCTGGGGGGAGTTCACGGGAGGGGAGGAAGTGTTATATTTCCGAGCGAAGCCGAGGCCAAGCCTTCAAACAGCCCCGCAGCCAGATACGCCTGCTGAGAAGACAGCGCGGAGCCTCGCCGAGCCCCTCACGAACTAGCGCGCGCGCGCCAACTGCGTGTCGGCGCGCTTGCCTGCGGCTGCTCGCTGGAGCCGCGCAGCTCAACACGCCGAGCCGCTCAAAGGCTTCGCGCACCTGAGGGCTGGTGCGCCTCCGAGGGCGCAGGGAGCGCGCTGGGCGCCGCGGCCGCGACCGCGCCCCGCCCCTGCGCTTGGCGCTTGGGCTGCTTCATTGCAAGCGCCACGCGATCTGTTCTATTTAGAGGTTATCGAGCGTGCTGGTATCCGCGCTTGGTGTGCACGGTTGCGCTCGCGAGGAGCGGGAGTCGCGAGTCTGCTGCGCGCCAAATTGGGCCGTGTGGTACGGCTGGTCGTACAGCACGCGACACGCCGCGCCCTCCCAGCCCTCATACTCGGCCCGTCCATACAAGCTTGCCCTTATACCAGCGGCACACAGCCGCTTAGACCACACCACGCTAGGCCTCGCGCCTCTTGACACCCGACCATGCGCTCCACGCTTCCATCGCCCTCCACCAGCGGCGTTCGCCCCGCCACCGCTAGCCTAGCTCGCGGGCGAGCCCTGGCCGTCGCCCCTAGGGCCACGGCGACTATGGAGCCCTCCACCTCTGCTCCGGCTGTGACTAGCTCCAAGCAGTTCCTGCGCAAGCACATGCTGAAGCTCGCGCCCTACACGCCTATCGAGCCGTTTGAGGTGCTGTCCACGCGCTATGGGAGGAAGCCGGAGGACATCATTAAGCTGGACGCGAACGAGAACCCATATGGGCCGCCCCCGGAAGTGCGCCAGGCGCTCGGGACCATGAGCTTCCCGCACATCTACCCGGACCCGGAGACGCGCGCGCTGCGGCAAGCGCTCGCAAAGATGCACAACATTCCTGTGGAGCACCTGCTGGTGGGAGCGGGCGAGCGGCTGGGCTGTGGGGCTGGGGCGACGGCGCGGGCGCGCCTAGCTCGTTAATCGCTTACATGCAACTCAGGCTGCGTAAGCGAGTTGATGGCGGGTAAAATTGAGTACCTGTCTGGCCAGGGTCGGTGATGACCGCCGCCGGTGTTCTGCGCCAAATCGACCGCGCGCGGGCCCTAGTCGTTTCTCAAAGTAGTCGGGGAAGGAAGCCGATCAGCGGTGCCCAAAGCGTGCGGGGTAACCAACCTGGGCCCTGGGCCTTGGGTGGACATCCCGGGGCCACACATCCACGGGAGGGGTGCCCGCGAACGTGCAGGGCTCGGTGCGTGCGGGTTTAAACAACGCTCGGGAGAGGCGGCCCGGGTGGGGGAAGGCAGGGCTGTTGCAGGCAGCGGGAAGCGCATAGGGCAGGACCGGGGTATGAGGTGCACACTGGGGTCCACGTTGCCTCCACAACCCGTGTCGTCCCCTCTCAGCCTCTCCGCAGTCCCTGCTACGCAAAGGCTGTTGCGCAGGGAGAGGGGGGCTGCTGAGCGCCAGGGCTTGAGGCAACGCGGGAGGGCGGGATACCGTAGGGGGCAGGCTCGCCCAAAAGTCACTCAAAAGGCGCCCGCTACGACGCTTATTGGAGCGCCAAGTGCCAGGGCTTTTGGCAACGCGGGGTGGGGTTTTAGCGGGGCGGGGGCACTGACAATGCCGCGGACTCGGACGCAGGGAGTCCGGGGGCCTGCTGGGCTTGGGGTTGTGATGGAAAGGTCTGACGTGGCCGACTGGTGCGGGCGGAAGGCCGGCGAGCGAGGGCCGAGGGGCACTGCTGGAGAGGATGGCGGCGAAGAGACCGGCTCGTGTGGACCGAGATGGAATTCGGGCTTTGCGGCTGGCATGCGGGGCCCAGGTCCCGCCCACTCACGGGCTCATTGAGTGCCCACACTACGCCGTTACCACCCGTGCGTGACCAGGGCGCACTCCACGTGCTCATGTGCTGCCTCGTCCCGCACCCCCTTTCTCCACCCACCCCTTACCTCTGCCCCCCCATCCCTCTCCTCCCCCCCTGTCAGGTCGGCTGCGGTGCCGACGAGCTTATCGATCTGCTCATGCGCTGCGTCCTGGAGCCGGGCGACAAGATCGTGGACTCCCCGCCCACCTTTACGATGTACTGCTTTGACGCTGACGTCAACGACGCACGTGTGGTGACGGTGCCGCGCCTGGAGGGCTTCAAGATCGACGTGGAGGGCATCAAGTGGGTTGGCGGCTAGGGTGGTTGGCGGTTGGCGGTTGGGGTGGTTTGGGGTCGGGGTTGTTGGGGCGGTGGAGTGTAGGAGGGACGAGGCGGGCGTGGTGCAAGGGGTGCAGGGCAGGGCAGGGCAAGGCCAGGTCGATGTGGACGGGCGGGGCAGCACTGAAACACCACCCCTCGCCCCTGCACCCCGCCTTCCGCCACCCTTCAGGAAGGCGGTGGCGGAGCACCAGCCCAAGGTGGTGTTCCTGACCTCCCCCAACAACCCGGACGGCTCCATGATCGCCGAGGTGGGGGCGGCCTCCAGTGGGGGGGCAGGGTCCGGAATGCGGGATGGTCTGGGCCGGGGCGATTTGGATGTCCCTGTCCCTGTCCCTGTGTGGACGGAGCCATGCACCATGTGTGCGGAGGGTCTGGCCACTGGGGGGACCCTCTAACCCCCCCCTGTCACCTTTGTCTGCCTCTCCCGTCTACCCCCCTCCCTGACAGGCCGACCTCCTGGCCATCCTGGCCCTGCCCGTGCTGGTGGTCCTGGACGAGGCGTACATTGAGTTCTCCTCGGAGGCCTCCCGCCTCGACTGGGTGGCGCGGTACAACAACCTGGTGGTGCTGCGGACCTTTAGCAAGAGCGCGGGTGGGGCGGGCGGGGACGGGCGGGCGAACGGGCGTGTGTTTTTGCACGGGGCACGTGTGGCAGGGTTGTGTGTTTGCGTAGGGCCCGACCCGGTGGTGCTGCGGACCTAGGCAGGAGCGCGGTTGGGCCGGGGATGGGACGCGAGGAGGAGGTGGTGCAGGACAGGAGGAAGGACATTGTCCGATCCAAACCCGACTTTGCAGGGCGCGGGGGGGGGGCGGGGCGGGGCCGGGAGGTACACAGGGCGCGCATGACTTGAACGTGGAGAGGCTGCACCGACAGGACAGGCAAGGAAGGAAGTTGTTACACACCCCTCCCTCCCCTCTCCCCCCCTGCCCCCCCCTCCCGCAGCCCTGGCCGGCCTCCGCGTGGGCTACGGCTCCTTCCCGCTCGAGATGATCGAGTACATGTGGCGCGCCAAGCAGCCGTACAACGTGTCGGTGGCGGCGGAGGTGGCGGCGTGCGCGGCGCTGACCAACATGGAGTACCTGAACACGGTGGGGCAGGGGGGCAGGGGGGGAAGAACGTGTGACTGTTTCGGGACGCGTCGGTGCGCTGGACTGCGGAAGGGGCTGGGCGTCGGTTAGAGGGGACGGTGCCGGTAACCTTGTAACGGACCATCCGGGCCCAGCCCTTCTTTCAACCCCTCTTTCTGTCCTCCCTCCCCTTCCCGCCCCCTAGGTCCGTGACGCCCTGGTGCAGGAGCGCGAGCGCCTGTTCGCCCTGCTCAAGGAGGTGCCCTTCCTCGAGCCCTACCCCTCGCACGCCAACTTCATCCTCGCAAAGGTGAGCCCAGGGGCCTGGGCCTGGGCCTGGCGTGGACCCGGGTCCGGCAGCGCAGTCCAAGCCTGGGACCTCGTACACTTGCCCTCCCCCGCGCGCCCGAAGCACCCCGCCCCCATCCCTACCAACCACCAACCGCTTACCATCAACCACCAACCACTAACCGCCAACCGCCAACTTCAGGTGACGGGCGGTCGCGACGCCAAGGCCGTCAAGGACGCGCTGGCCTCCCAGCACGGCATCATGGTGCGGCACTACGCCAAGAAGGAGCTGTCGGGGTACATCCGGGTGTCCGTGGGCAAGCCCGAGCACACCGACAAGCTCATGGCCGCGCTCAAGCAGCTCTGAGCGGTACGGAGCACGTGTACGGAGGTGGAGCACGAGTGCGGAGGAGCACATGCGCGGACGAGCACGGACAAGCTGTCGGCAGCGCTCAAGCGGCTTTGAGTGACATGTGCTGGCGATGACAGGAGGCGCGAGGACGTCACTCGGCACTCGAGCAGCGCTGGGCGGGCGGCGGGCGATCGCGGACGTGAGAGGCGCATTTGCACGGAGGAGCATGTGTACGACTGACGACGCTCGAGCGTGTCGGCGCCGTATGCGATAGGTGCTGGGCAGCAGGGCGCTCTTAGCAGCCGTCTCGTGCTGGTCAGCAGCGAGCCCGGGGCTCGGGGCTGGGGGCTCGGGGCGGCGCTCTCAGCAGCCGTCACGCCAACAGGCGATGGGGCCTGGGCTTATGCCGCTGTGCGCTACCGGGAGGGCGTTCGCTACCGGGCGGGCAGCACCCGGTCGAGCTCCGGCATCGCTGGGGTGCCCGAGCACATGGCCGCTTGACGGCGAGCTCTGGCGAGCAAGCGGCCACGTGACGGGCCGCGAGCTGGCCCCTGGGCCCCTACGGAGCTGGATCCTGGATCCTGCAGGGCCACATGTACGGCGGGAGGAGGCGGCGGGGTGTGCCTCGGAGCAATGTGAGCTGACACATGCGCTGCGTGCATTGGGCTCGAGCCTCAGGGCATGAGCCTCAGGGGCAATCGGACGAACTGCTGGCGTCCGCGCAGCAGCTCTAAGCGCAGAAAGGCGGATGGTAGAGGGGCCTCCGGAGCAGGGGGAGCGCGGAGCCGCGAGCTGTGCTCAGGCTCGCGGCAGTCATGCCGGTTGTTGAGGTTTGGTGGGGCGCCGAGGGTGGGGCGCCGGGGCTCGGGGTGGGGGTGCAGGAGGGGAGGGGCAGGGGTATCGAGGGTACACTGCTGAGTAGTGTGTCCATGGCGCAGGGAGGGCGTGAAGGCCGAGGGCCGGGTGGTCGTCCGAGGCCGGGTGGGCCGTTGTGAGGGGCACGGGGCTGCAAATGCGGCTGCGATCAACGTGCGGGCAGGGGTGCGGGCAATAACTGCATCGGTTGAGTCTTGGCGGCAATCCAAGAGGGCCCAGCCCATCTGCGTATGGCGGGGGCAGGTTACTCGTGTGCTGCAGGACTCAGGATATCCATTGAGTGTGGGGATGCGGCCCTTGCAATGGGCAGGGGGCAGGGCGCAGGGGCAGGCAAGTGCAACGGCCGCAAGACCGCTTCATGAGTGTAAGGAGCAATTTGATTACCGGACTGCTGACGTGCTGCGTCTCCACCCAAGCCAGCGATCTGCTACGGGGCGATGGTGCGCCTTCCCAATCTTGCACGGGCGGAAGAGGCAAGGAAGCGTTCACTGGCCTCGTAAAGATGAGGGTGGGGCTGCGGGGAGTGGGGCGGGGAAGCACCGCACGCTTCGCGCAGGCCTCATGCTCGCCAGCAGCCACGATCGCCGATCAGGGCCCACCGCGAGAACGAGGCATGGACAAACACTTCAGTAGACTGAGACACGCACACAGCGCCGCTGACGAGCGGTGCACCCCGCGCAGTGGCCGGCTCTTACCCCACGAGCTGTGGAGCTCGTTGAAGCCTACAGCATGGCTTCAAGTTTCGCATTTAGCATGATGCGTAGAAAGCGCCCGAGGGCTTGTCGTTGAGCTGCCGAAGGGCGCTCTCGCGGAAATGGCATCTCAGGGCGACAACGCTCCTTTGAAGGATGAGACTGGACCAGGCGGAGCGGCAGGTAGGCGGGCTTGGCCTCAGACTTCGGCCATCCTGCACCGAGGTCGCGCCATGCGCGCACGCCGTGCCTCGCAACCCGCTCAAAGTGCGTCCAACCTCTGATCATGACGGACACAGGGGCCAGGATGCCGGCTCGCAACTTACTGAAGAAGAAGAAGCCCCTGTTCAGGGCGCCTGCGCCTGCTGCCGCGGGCGGTGGGGATGGCTCCCCAAGCGCACCCCCCGCGCCCCCTACCGCCGCTTCTCCGTCGGTTGCCTCGCCGGGGGTCGCGTCACCACCTCAGCTCGACCTACCAGCAACCTCCTCCTCCCCCTCCGCAACCTGCCCTGCGCCGGCGCCAGCAGCGCAGCCGCAAACAGCGGATGGCGGGGCGGGGACGGGCGCTGGCAGCGGTGCGGCACCTGGGCCCGGGGAGCCTCGGCCGGCAGGCTCGGAGGCGAAGCCGCCGCTGCCACAGGGTCCAGTGCTGCCGAACGCGGAGCCTCCCAATTTGGAGGCTTTTAGCTCGGAACCGCCGAAGCCGGAGCCTCCAAAGCTGGAGCCGCCTAAGCCGGAGCCACCCATGCCGACCCCTGGAGCCGGATTGGAGGCACGCGCGGAGGCTGGGGCGGGGGCATCGGGGGTGGAGGCGAGGGCGGGGGCGGCGGCAGGGCCTGTGAAGGTGGCGGCGGCGTCGGCGCCGGAGGCGGCGGCCCGAGCGGCGGCAGCGCAGGGGCTCGCAGCGGCTTCGGAGACCTCTGTCCCACCTGCAACCACCGCCTCGGCAGGGGCTGCGGCAGAGGGCGCGGCTGTGGGGACACGTGGTGATGACGCCGGGCCTGGCCCCAGCGCCGGGCCAGGCCCGGGCCCGGGCCAGGGGTCTGGCCGGCGTCCGCCACCCCTCGCCGTGCCCCCCCGCCCGCCGCTGCCCCCCGACGCACCCACCGCCCCCACGCCCACCTCCTGCCCCGCCCCCACGCCCACCCCCACGCCCACCGCCTTCCCCCCCTTCAACATGCTCGTCCGCGCCACCGCCAAGGACGTCGAGCGCGGCATCCTGATCATTACTAACGCCGCTGCCGTACGGCAACCGAAGAGGGCTGTCGTACCAACCGACGCGGCCCACGTGGGGCCGATCCTGTTCAAGCTGCAGGCCGCCGCGCCGCCGTCGCTACGGATGTCCGTACACGTACTGCCGCCGGGCGTTAACCCAACCGAAACGGCCAACTACCAGGACTGGCCCGCGGTTCTGAGGCGCAGCAAGACCGCAACGCCGCTGGGTCCGGGCGAATGGGAGCTAAAGCTCGTATTTGGCCAGTCGGCATGCCTTTCGGACCTCAAGCTGCAGTACGAAGGCACGGATCAGGCCGGTTTCCTGTGGTTTTGGCTCAGAGACGGGCGGTACGGCCTCCAGCGGGCCGAGCAACGGCGCGGGGCGGCGGCAGGGGCGGCGGCGGCGGGCCAGGCTGCTGCCGCTGACGGCACCCCGGCGGCGGCGCCGGGCCCGGCGGGATCGAGCGGCGCCGCCGGCGCGTCGGCGGGGGGTCAGACGCGGGGCCAGTTCCTCAGCCCTGAGGCCTCGGCTCAGGTGGGCAGCAGCGGCCCACGCCTCGGCGCTGGGCAGGGCCCGGCGGAGGCGGGCACGGGTGCGGATGCCGAGGCGGAGGCGGAGGCGCGGAGCTCCGGGGACGTTTCTGCCATGTGTAGTACGGGCGCCGCGGCGGTGCACGGGCAGGGGCACGGGCACGTGCACGGGCACGGCGGACGCGGAGGCGATGCGCAGGCGAGCACGGGCACGGGGGGTGGCGGCGGAGGCGCCATGCAGCGCGGCGGCGGCGGCGGAGGCTCTGCTGACGTGGCCGCCGCGGCGGCGGCGAGTGGCGACGGCGGAGGCGCAGGCGGCAGCGAGGAGGGGTCACGCAAGCGGAAGAAGAAGGAGGCTTCTGGCAAGCAGGGGTCAGCGGGCCGGGGCCCCCAGGGCCGGCCCGCCGCTCTCTCCCCAGAAGTTGAGCAGGCAAAAAGCCAACGGTCCGGTGGCGCCGTATCCCTTGCCCCCACGGCGTCGGTCTCGGGCGGCCTCAGCCCAGCGGCCAAGCGTCAGCGCTCCGAGCCCTCCGCCGCCCTCCCGCCCCGGCCGCCGTCAGCACCGCCGGCGGCCGCCAGCCCGCCGCCGCCGCCGCCCAAGCTGCCGGGGCGGCTGCCGCACGGCCAGCCGGGGTACAGCAAGGTGCTTAGTAATACGGACATTGCGCAGGGCTTCCGCATCACCAGTCTGCTGCGGGCGCGCGGTGCCGTATTCGAGGACGCTGCCGGACTGGACGAGGTCGTGCTACACTCTGCCGTACCCGACTGCGGCGGGCCCTGGACGGTGCGGTGGGCGCAATGCGGCGATTCGGGCCTTACACTGATTAGGGGAGAGCTGTTTTGATGTCAAAAATGATCAATTCGTCACTGGGATAGGCATCAGGCAAGGATTAGCGGTATGTTCACCGGCTATGCCCGCTTACCGCCCTGCCACCTTGCATCTGCCGTACACGTGCCGTACAGGTTAAGGTCGTACGCTCCCAGGATCAGCCGCACGCGCTCTCCACTAGGGCGGTGACTAAGGCTCTGCGAGCCGCGAGCGACCGCCGCAAGGACCCCTCCGGCGCTCGCGAGGGAGACACTCTGGCGTTTGCCCAGCTAGATCCGGCCGAGCCGGCGGCGGCGGCGGCGGCGGCGGCAGGCGGCGGCGTTGGCCAGCGCCGCCAGGCGTTCTGGGTGGAGCTTGTGCGGAGGGACGTGGCGGCGGCGGCGCAGGCGGCGGCGGCGGCAGAGGCAGCGGCAGCAACGGCGGCGGCGGCTGCGAAGGTGGCAGCGGAGGCGGCACATCGGCCGCCATCGCCGCCGCCAAAGCCGCCGGCGGCTGCCGCTCTGGCTGCCGCCGGTGGCGCGCCCTACATCAAGCCAGATCCGGGGGCAATGCATGCGGCGCCCGGCCCCGGCCCCGGCCCTAGCCCCATCCCCGGACCCGCACCCACACCCGCACACCCCCAGCCCCAGCCCCGGGCCCAGCCCCCGCCCTCCAACATTTGGCAGTCCGCTGCGGCCCGCATCCGCCACCTGAGGGGACCGTGCCATGCCGAACACGCGCCGCCGCCGCTGCCTCCCGCCGCCGCTGCTGCCGCCGCCGCCGGCTCCGCCGCCGCCGACGGGGACGAGTTCACGGCGTGTGGCGTTCGCTTCCTGGGCCGGGCGGCGGCGGCGGCTCGGGCCGGGCAGGCCGCGTGGCGGTGCCGGTACAGGGCCAGTGGCGGTAGCGCCAAGACTATCGAGGTTCCAGGTGAGTCCGCGTTGGAAGCAGAGTCGGAGCAGAGTCAGCTCAGGCGCTCCAAGCCGGGGGGAAAGTTGTGGCCTTGTTGGTCGAAGACAGCGGAGGTTCGAGACGAGCTAGCGCAAAGGAGCCTAGGAGCTCGATCTTGCGGATGCAAAGTAGAGTAGAATGGAAGCCGGTGTCCGCAAGCCAAGCCATCGAGACAGGGGGCCCATTGGAGTGTTGCCCACGCGTCAGGGGCTGCTCGCGTAGGCCCAGGAAGCACGGGCACGGCGTGTGAAGCCCTCCGTCCCGCTTGCCGCTCCCCCGCCTTGCTCCTAGCACCCGCCTTGCTCCTAGCACCCGCCCAGATATTCCGCCCCGCTTCCCGCCCAACCCGTGTTTCCTCCCCCACACAGGCCTGATGGTAGACCAGAAAGACCAGGCAGCTTCGGCCGCCCCCGGCTGGCCATCTCGCTGGTGGCACAGCATCTTCAACAGAAGCTCTGCCGTACTTGCGGCGGGCGGCCTGGGCCTCAGCCCCGTAACGCTCAGAGCCAGGCTGGAGAAACGTGTGCGACATCCCGGTCCAGATCACGTGATTGCAGCGGGCGGAGCGGGCGGTTTCGCGTGGCCCAGTCTGTCGCCGGACGCGGTTGTGCTGGAGCCTGTCGTACCAATCCTGGATCGAGATCGCGGCGGGCTGGGGGTGGCGGCGGCGGGTACGATAAAGAAGGGGAGCCCCATTGGGATAATGGAAGGGTTTGTACTTGAGGGGTACCGCAGCGGCCCCACGGGCCCGGCCCCAGGCGCCGCCGCCGCCGTCGCCGCTGCTGCTACTGCTGCCGCCGGCGCCGCCGGCTGTGGCGGCGCGAGTGAGGTACTGTACGAAGGTCTGGGCGGGGCGCTGTACGACAGGGCGGGCCAAGGGCACCTGCCCGAGCCGCTCAAGGCCGAGCTCAAGCAGCGCGGTGCGCTGGAGGACGTGTGGAAATTCCTGGCGCTGTCGTACCAATTGCCGTACCCGGACGAGCTCGGCCACGCCGTACAGGTGCGTGGGGTTGACTAACGGTTTGGCGTTGCTGCCTTGACGGCGGCACCCGAAAGGGACCGCTGGTGGTCATTTGCGAGGACAGGCAGGACTGTACGATCTGTCGGGCTCTGCTCCTGCCGTACGCCGTACGGCCCATGCGTACGGCCCATGTGCGTGCGTGCAGGTGGCTGGGACGGACGCGCCGGCGGTTGCTGCATCCATGGAGCGATCGGTGGCGGCGGAGGAGGACACGTACCGGCTGGGCCTGGGGCCCGACCCCGGGCTCAAGCGGTTGATGGCGGCGGATGTACGGCGGGAGGCGGCGGCGGCCGCAGAGGCGGCGGCGGCGGTGCTGGTCCCGGGTAGGCGCTTGTCGAGAGGCGGTGGGCGCAGTAACGTTGCGAGGGCAGGGCAGGAGCAATGGCAGGGTAGCAAGAGGATGGAAGCGTGGGGGCAGTCCAAAGCTGCCAGTAGGCGGAGGCGCGGGGGGCGTTCTCGAACCGGGGCGTTTGCGTCAAGGAGGCGAAGGCGGTGGCAGCTTTGTCAAAGGGAATGATCGTTCGTGATTCCATTCGTACGGCACGGCCCCTGTCGTACAGCTTGTGCATGACTTGACATGCCACAGGTACGACCGCGGGCGCGGCGCCGCCCTTCGTGCTGTGCATGCTGGGCGCCGGCGGCGTGCTGAGCCTGGTCAACGACGCCCGCCCGCCCATACCCTCCGCCGAGGAGCTCAAGTCCGCGCTGGGCCTGGGCCCGCCGCCCTTTTCGACGGCGGCCGGGACGGGCCCAGGCCCGGGCGGGCCCGGGCAGGCCCCGGGCGTCAACTGCGCGGTGAGGGGTGGGTCCGGTCGCGACGGGTGTCCGGGGTGTCCGAATGCATGCCGCGTGTCCGAACTGTCCGGTCCGTTCGGACGGTTCGGTTTGGCCAAACGGTCCAGAGCGTCAACTGCCGTGGTGAGGGATGTGTCCGGTCGCTCGTGTTTTGGGAGAGGGACGCAGGCGGCTGCGGGCAGTGGGGGCGACTGGTCGTGCGCACATCACCCAGGGTTCGAGCCGGTTGCTGGCAACAGAAACCGTCCAACCGCCACCCCCCAACCGCCAACCGCCCCTGCACCAGATCGTGCCCGTCTCGGTGTGCGGCGTGGTCCTGCCCGTGCTCGTGTCTCTACGGCAGCTACAGCCGGGCGAGCAGCTGCTGGTGGATTACGGCCGCGGGTGGTGGGACGAGCTGTACGACGGATGGGAGGTTCCAGATCTGGAGGCAGATCCGCCGCCCGGCATGGCCGCTCTCGAGCTGCTACTGCACGGCCCCAGCGGCGCCGCCGCCGCACTAGCTGCCCTCGGCGGCGCCGCGCCGCCGCCGTCTGCGATGCCGCCGCCAGCGTCAGCGATCCAGCTGCCGCCGCCGCCACCGCCGCCGCCGTTGACGGCGGCGACAGGCTCTGCGGCGGCGGCGGCGGCGCCCAGTTCGCGGTCGCTGACGCCGGGTGCGGATGCGCCGTCCACTGCTGGTGCCAGTGCGGGTGCGGGCGCAGCGGCAGGGGCGGGGGCGGGTGCAGGAGCGGGGGCGGCGCAGCTGCGGCAGTCGGAGTCTGGGTCTGGCCGGCCGCCCCCTGTGGCCGCCAAGCCCTCTCGCGACAGCGACCGCCGCGGCGAGAAGGAGAAGGAGCGGGAAAGGGAAAGGGAGGGCGACCGGCGCGACGCCAGCCGACACGACAAGGAGCGAGACAAAGACAGAGACAGAGACCGCGACAGAGAGCGAGAGAGGGAGCGAGGGAAGGACCGGTCCAAGGACAAGGATCGCGACAGGGACAGAGAGCGGGACCGGGACCGAGACCGGACCAAGGAGCGGGAGCGAGAGAGGGACAGCAATAAGGACCGAGATCGGGACCGGGATCGGAACAGAGACCGAGACCGGAGCCGCGAGAGGTACAGAGACCGGGACAGGGACAAAACGAGGGACAAGGAGCGAGGCGACGATACGCGGGATCGGGACCGGGATCGAGATCGAGATCGGGATCGAGATCGGGACCGGGCCCGAGACAGCGCGGACGGGGACAGGGACAGACCCCGAGACAGCAGGGGCCGGGATCGGTCTGACGCGGACCGAGCCCGGGAGAGGGAGGAGGCGGAGCGCCCACGCGACCAGGCGCGCTCGAGCGAGCCAGAGCAACGGCCCTCGAGCAAGCGAGGGCGGGACGAGGGCTCGGAGCCACCGCGGGGAGGGGACCCGCCGGGCCGGTCGGAAGGCGGCGACGGGCCACCGGCCGCCGCCAGCCCCAAGCCCGCCGCCGCCGCCGCCGCCGCCGCCGCTGCGGCTGCGGCTGCGGCTGCTGCAGCCCCGGAGCCCAGCGGCGAGGACCGGCGGCGGAGCCAAGCCGGCGGCGGTGGTGGCGGCGGCGGAACGTCGACCGCCTCGCCGGCGGCGGCCGACGCCCAAGCACGCAAGCGCCCCCGGCCGCCGGCGGTGGACGTCCAGGCTGCCTCCCAGGCCCCGTCATCAGAGCAGTCCCTACCGACACCCACGCCCTCGTCCGCCACCGTAACCGCCGCAACCGCCGCCGTCACCCCCGCCGCCGCCGCTGCCCCCGCCGCCGGGCCCGATCCCGGCCGCGCGCTCCGGCGCCGCGAGTCGAGCCGGGAGAGGCAAGCCGCCGGGCCCACGGCTGGGCCCAGTGGGGCCCAGGGCCCGGCCGGGCCCAGCCCCTTCGCCACCTCTGACGCTGTCGTCGCCGACGGTGACGCCGGCGGAGCCGACGGCAGGGAAGCGTCCTCCGGAGTCGGTGCCAGCGGCGGCGGCGGCAGCGGCGGCAGCGGGCGGCTCGGTGGCGGCAGCGGGCGGGTTGGCGGCGGCGGCGGACGGGCCAGCGGAGCCGGGGCCCCGCCTGTCGGCTCACCTGGCGGCAGCAAGGGACGAGCAGGCCCCGTCAACGGCCGCCTGGCTGGATCTGGATCCGCATCCGGCAAGGGGCGTGGTGCGGACTACGTGCCGTTCAGGTGCGGGCGTCAGGGGGGTTGTAGAGGGGCCGAGCAGTATCTGCGGAAGCTGGCGGAAGGGGGCTGGGAGAGCACTCCAGACGAGGTGCTTGGCTTTGATCGATCCCACTGCAGCTGATCCCACAGCAGCTGAGGATACGGCAGCTGACGATACGGCAGCTCCATCATCCGCCCGCTCTGCCGCCGTACCAACCGCAGGGACGACCCGTACCGCTTCGGCGTGCCGACGCCGGCCGAGGTTGCCCAGCTGGGCCTGGGCCTGGGTGCGGGCCCGGCTGGGCCTGGATCTGGACCTGGGCCCGCCGAGCTGCCCCTGCCCGCCATGCCGCCGCTTGGGCGCGAGGCTGCCATTCTGGAGCGAATGAAGCAGGTCCGCGCGCGGAGGAACCCGTTCGATCCCAGGTGAGCACATGTCTTTGCCGGCACTGCGCAGCAAGCACTCCGACAGGACCTCCTGTGCGTATGCGGGGAATCACTGCGGAAGCCACGGCAAGCATAGTGTTCTTACAGGCACTCTGACCGACCTTCCGAGTGGTACAGTAGTACGCTCTGCGAAGGCCCGCGTGTGCACTGGAGTCATCAGCTGCATGCCACGCCAGTGTGCGTGTGCCTCCTGTGCTGCCTGCCTGCCGACCAACATTGGGCAGCAAGCACTGCCCATTAGTACTGCCATATGCGGGCACCGGAGTCTGTGCGAACCCTCAATTGTCAGAGTATCCCACCGGTACCTTTTTGCCCCCCACGCCCACTCTGTTCCTTAAAGCACGGGACCCGACGGCACCGGCGCAGCGGCGGACGGCGACGGCGGCGGCGGCGGCGACAAAGCGCCGCTGCGGCTGGACACTTTCCTGGACTTCATCGCCGCCGCCAAGTGGCGGCAGCAGCAGCTGCGGGAGACTGAGTCATTGGTGACTAAGGCCGCCGCCAAGGCGGCGGCGGCGGCGGCAGCGGCGGCGGCGGCGCCGACGCCAGGCACGGTCGGGGGCGGGGCGCCGGCCGGGCAGGCCCAAGCGCAGGCCCAGGCTTACGGCCAGGGGTACGGCGCGTACGGACAGTGGGGGCACCAGGCGCACGCGTACGGCGCGTACGGCACATCGGGGGCTGCGGCACCTGTACGGCCGTCTTGGCCGACGCCGGGGACGTACGGCCCGTACGGCGCGGGTGCTGTCGCGCAGGCGCAGGCTTACCCCACCTACGCGGCAGGGGCAGGGGCAGGGACAGGAGCAGGAGGTACGGGGCCAGCAGCGCATGCACAGGCGCAGGCGACGGGGGGAGTGCCGGTGACGGCCCTAGCACAGGCGTATTGGCCCGGCGCTGCTACTGCGGGGGCCGCTGGGGCGGCAGGGGCGCAGCAGTGGGGTGCGCAGGGCTGGGGGGGAGCGACGCCAGGGCAGGGGCAGGGGCAGGGGCAGGGGCAGCGGTAGCTTCGTCTTGGGTGCAGGGGCATGCGGCAGTAGCTGTTGACAGACTGGCAGCGCGAACTCATAGGATAGGGACAAGGGATGCGGGGGAAAGGCATCAAGGCTTAACGCAAAAGGCAAGTTCGTGGCACGAGCCCAAACCTCGCCGGTGACCTCATTTGAACACGTGCCGCCGGCTCAGCGCAGCGGCAAGCATCGCTCCTTTCTGCTCTCGAGCGCTCCTCATCCCCCCGACGTCAGTGCTCTTCCGAGCTCTTGCGCACACATCGCTCTCACACATTCTAGCCTCAACAGCCCAACAATGCGGCCCCCCGACCAAGACGCGAGCGCCTCCCCCAGCCCCGCGAGCGCGGCGCCCCCTGCCCCAGCCCCAGCCGCGTTCAGCCCCGCAACAACGCTCGCACCCGCTGAGGCCGAGGCCGGGCCCAGCCCCGCAGCGCTGTCGCTGCACGGCCCCGCGCTGGGGGACACGCACCCCGCGGCCGCGGCAGGGCCCCTGCGCGCCATGGCCACCGGCGGCGGCCCTTCGCGCTCCTCGCGGCCTGGCGTGCTCACACCACACGGCTCCCCCGGGCCCTTCTCCAACGCTGCTGCTGCCGCCTTCACGGGAAGCAGCGGCGGCAGCAACAGCCCGGCGGGCAGGGAAGCCAGCCCGGGGGGTGCAGGCGGAGGCGGCAGCCCCGGGCGCGGCGACCCGCTGTTCGGGGACGGACGGCCCCGTGGGTCTCCGCCCCGCGGCGCCGGCGGCGCTGGCTCCGGCGCCGGCTCGCCGCCGCTGTCCCCCTCGGCGCAGTCACCCGGCCTGGGCCTCAGGGTGCGTGGGGCTGGGCTGGGCTGGGCTCCCGTCCTTCTGTCCGCCTTCACTCACCCCCTCACCCCGCCCTACCCCGGCTGCCCCCAGCGCTCGCTCAAGCACAGCCCCAGCCGCTCCCACCACCGGGGCGCAGGAGGTGAGCCGTTGAGGCTGTTGGGGGACCCTTGGGGGCCTGCTGGCAGGCTGCTGGGGTGAGGGTTCCTCTGTTCTGGCGTGAAGGGGGCCGGGAGGTGAGAGCGGGCCCCTGGGGGGCCTGCTTGCGACAAGGCAGTCTGCAGCTGTCCTCCGCGTGCTCCTCCCTTCCTACCCCCCGCCTTCCATCCTCCAGGCACCCCGGTGCAAAAACGCTGCTGCTTCCACCCGCCTATGTTCCCTTCCCCCCAGCCCTCAGCCCCGAGCCCAAGCCCCGGCCTGGATGCAACCGCCCCCTCCTCCTCCCCTCCCCACTTGTCCCCTCTGCCCCTCACGCGCCATCCCACGACCCCCAAACCCCACCTATCATTGACTGTCCTCTCCTCCTCCCCTATCCCCCCCTTGCTGACGCAGGCGGCAGCCCCGGTTACGCCACCAGATCCATGACTCATCGCATGCACGGCATCAACCGCAGCGCCCGCCGCAGCCTGGCGCTGTCCGGACCTGGATCTGGATCCGCGGCGGCGGCGGCGGCGGTGGCGGCGGAAGAGGGGCGGCTGCTCCTGCCGCCAGGGGGGCGGCGGAGCGGTCCCGGCGGCGGCGGTGGCGGGGGCTCCGGGGGAAGGGGCGGCAAGGACGGTACGTGTGTTTTGCGGGGGCGGGGGCATGCAATTGTGACGTCTGCGGAGTCCATGCGGCCAAGGGACCGCCAAGGCATGGGAAGCATTACCCAGCACCACTCAGCACCGTGCCCTCATTCCCCCGGCCTTGGCCCCACCTCGACGCCCCGCCTCTTGTCACGTGTTCTCTGGCCTAACCGGCAACTTCCACCCCCCCTCCGCCATGCCTCGCACCTATCCTGCTGATTCTCTCCCTTGATGCGCAGACGGGGGAGGCAGCCGTAGGGCGTAGGCTGGCTTCCGGCCCCCTACACTGTCTCAGATCCCTCAACCCTTTCGTAGTGTCCTCTCATCGTACCCTTCCCCCATCCTCCCGCACAGACGGAGGAGGCAATCGCGGCGGCGCGGGCTGGCTCCTGACCGCCTGTGTCGTACTCAAGGCGGCCCTGGGGGTGGGCGTGCTGGCCATGCCGGGGGCCTTCGCGCGCCTGGGGTGGGCGCCCGCCCTGGCCGTACTGGCGGCGCTGGCGGCGGCGGTGTCGTACTCGGGATCGCTGTACACGCGGTACGTACGGCAGGCGGTACGGGGCGCGGAAGGATGCGAATGGCTGCATGGCCGCCGCGGTCTCCCCCCGCTCATGCCTGCCGCTTCCACCGTCCACCACCTCGCCACACCACCACCACCCCCGCCCCAGACTGCTGACGGCGCCGCAGCTGTGCGAGGAGCCGCACGGCCGCGCACCACCCTCCGGCCCCGGCCCCTCCTCCAGCAGCTTCTCCGCCGACGGTTCGCCTTCCGGCGGCCGCCGCCCCTCCGGCCCCCCCGCCATGTTGCATGTGGTGGCTCGCAGGGCCCTGGGTCCAGCAGGTGGGGTCGGTTGGGAGTCGGTTGGGAGTCGGTTGGGAGTCGGTTGGGAGTCGGTTGGGAGTCGGTTGGGAGTCGGTTGGGAGTCGGTTGGGAGTCGGTTGGGAGTCGGTTGGGACTTGGGAGAGGTGTGCTGGGACGTGGCCTCTCCCTTCCCTGCCGTACCTGCACGGGGCCTGTCCAAGCACCCGCTTCATCGCCTCCCATCTCCCCTCCCTCAAAAGGCGGTGTGGCTGCTTCCCTCACCGCCCTCCCCACCATCCTCCTCATGCCTACCCCCCCTACCCCCCTGCTCCCTCGCCCTCGCCCTCCCCTCCCCTCAACCCCCCCCCTGACAGGGGGAGTCGCTGCCGCCCTCACCGCCTACGCCACCATCCTGCTCATGCCGGCCGTGTTCCACATCACTGCGGTGGAGGCACTGGGGCAGGTGGGGGGGGGGGGAAGGGGGGGGCGGAGGGGAGAGGCAGCAAGGAGGGGGCGGGGACGGGACGGGACAGGGCACGAGGCAGCGGTGAGGGGGAGGTGGAAGGCAGGGGAGGGGAGGGAGGAGGTCGTGGGGGATTCCCATTTTTAAGGCTCAAACCCCGCCAGGCCACCAACCCGCACATGACCCCCCGCCCCCTACCCCCCCCCCCCCCCCAGCTGCTCTACCCCCCCGGCTCTGACCCCCCCATGCTGCTGCTGGGCCTGGGGGTGCTGCTGGCGGCCCTGGGCCTGGCGCAGGCCCAGAGCCTTACCAAGGTGGGCCCGGGTGGGCCCGGCATTTGTTGGCGTGGAGATTGCGAAAACGGGGGTTGGAGAAACGCTCCTTCTCTTTCGTGGCCCTGGGACAGCAAGCAAGGGCGTTGCTGTTTACAACAACGCCCTCTCGTCGACCTCTCAACATCCTTTTTACCCCCTCCCTCCTCCACCCCCCTGCACGTGACAGCTGGGCTGGACCTCGGCCCTGGGCAGTGGGGCCATGATCCTGGCACTCGGGATCACCTCAGGTGGGGCCTTGGGGGGGGTGAGCGGGGCAAAGGAGTGAAGCGGACAGGGGGGCCGGGGGAGGGGAGTCAAGGCGCACAAACGGCAGTACTTGCAGAAAAGCGCTCTGAGAAAGGGTCGGGGTAAGGAGAAGGACCCCATGGGGGCGTAGGGCCTGAGGGAAGAGTGTGTGTGTGGGGGGGGGGGGGAAGATGCCCTTGCCGTGAATCCCATCATCTCCCTTGATTGCAGCCAAGCTGCTTCTGGAGCCCCCGCCCGAGCAGCCCGACGAGGGGCCCGGGGCGGGCCTGCCGGGGCTGGGCCTGGGCCTGGGCCTGGGCCTGATGGCAGGCGGAGCTGGCGGCGGCAGAGGAGGCGGCGGAGGCACTCAGATCGTGGCTACAGGGGGCTTCGCCAATGCCATGGTGAGTGGGGGGTAATGGGCGTACTGGAAAAGAAGGGGTCGAAGCCAGAGAGAAGAGACTACTCTATGGACGAAAAGAGGAGGCCGTGAGCCGGGCAATTGCACTCTCTTTGTTCACTCCTTTCTATCTATCTCTTTCACCGTCAGCCTGCCACCCCGCCCTCTGCAGGTTGGGGTGATGGACATGGTGTTTGCGGTGGGGGCTCTGGTCCACAGACCGTGACGCGTCGGCACGAACCCTGGCTCACTGTGCCTTCCCCCCCCCCCCGCCCCCCCTCTGCAGGTTGGGGTGATGGACATGGTGTTTGCGGTGGGGGGGCAGGAGAACTGGGTGCGACTGGTGGGGGGCATGCGACACAGGTGTGTGTGTGGGGGGGGGGGGGGGGAGAGAGGGGGAATCAGGGGGGGGGGAGAGAGGGGGAATCAGGAGAGTACACTGGGGGCAGGGGGAGTGCCATTGGGGCAAGGACGGAGGAGTGTGCTGGAGAGACTGGAAGCTCGCCTGTGGGAGGCAGGGGGCCGGTCGCTGCCTCCACATGCATCCCTGCCATCCCCCATCTTCTCCACCAGTGTTAGATCCCATTTGTGCCTGCCTGCACCCCCCCCTTCCTGCCCCCTGTCAGGTCCCACTTCACCCGCTCCGTCTTCGCCTCCACGGCCTTCCTGGCCCCCCTGCTGGGGGCGCTGGGGGCGGTGGGGTACGCCACGCGGGGGCGGGGCCTGGACCCCTCGTCCCCCATCACCTCGGCCCTGCGGCGGGACGGCTGGTCGCAGGCGGTGCAGGTGGGCAGGGGGGGAGAGGGGAATGGGGAGGGGGGGCAGACATAGCACCTGACAGGGGGAGGAGGATGGGGAGGTTCCTGTGACCTGAGGAAGGACTGCTGGTCGCAGGCGGTGCAGGTGGGGAGGGGGGATGAGGGGGAGGGGGAGGGGGGTTGAGTGCAGGATCTGAGGGGGGATCGTCAGAAGTCTGGGCTGGCAAGTCCGGTACTGGGCCTGGGCATGCTGCTGCTGGTCGGAAAGGGACACCCTCGCCCCCCTGGCCTGTGCCCCCTTCCCCCCCTCTCAGGTCTGTGTGCTGATCTCAGTCCTCATCAGCTACCAGATCAACCTCAACGTCTGGACCCGCCTGATCCTGGGCCTGTGGGGGCCTCGATCCATGCGGGGCTGCGAGGGCGAGGACGGAGACGGCGGCGGCGGCGTTGATGCAGCAGATCACGGCGGTACGACTGATGAGGAGTCGGGGGTCGGGGTGCTGCCGCCTGGGCTGTTCGTCAAAAGCCCCGGGACTCTCGCGCTCGAGGTACGGGAGGGTGTCGTACTCCTGCCCTCGCCGCCGCTGACAGCGGAGGCGGCGGCAAGTACGGCGGGTACGACGGTCCTGGGAGCGCCCGTGGCGGCGGCGGCGGTGATCGCCAGGTTTGATGACGTCAGCCCCGCCAGCCCGGCGGTCGCCGCCGCCGCCGGCCTGCCGCCGCGGCCGCCGGCGGCGGCGCTCGCAGTGCCCAGCTCCGCCGGCGCGACGCCGTACCGCCACGCGATGAGTAATGTGATGAGTCAGACAACGACGCCGGAGCGGTTGGCGTCGCACCGCGTCTCCATCGACACGGAGCCCTCGCCCGAGGATGACGTGGCCGACGAAACCGATGACGTCATCAACGGCGGCGCTGGCGGCGCTGCTGGCGGTTGCGGTTACGGTTACGGTTACGGTCACGACGGCGGCGGCGGCCTGACGGCGCCGCTGCTCAATGCCGGTACGCACGGCACGACCAGCTACATGCGGTACCTGGAGGAGAGGCGGCGGCGGCGGCGCCTGGCGGCGGGAGCTGACAGCGGCGGCGGTGGTGGCGACAGCGGCGGTGCCGTACTGGACGAGGGCGCCAAGCGGCTGTTGTGGTTCCTGCTGTCGGCGTGCGGCGCGTGCTACGGCTATGCGGCGGGCTACCTGCTGCCGTACTACTCCGAGGTGCGCGGGCTCCCCCTTGCGCGGCCTCTCCTCCCGTTTTCCCCCCCCTACCCTGTACTACCCCCCGACCCAGATGGTGGCACTCGTGGCGACCTGGCCCTGCTCCTGGCCCTCCCCCTCCCCTTTTCACCCCCTTACCCCCCTTGATCTCCCCCCCCCGATCCAGATGGTGGCGGTCGTGGCCTCCATTGGCGACCTCGCCCTGCTCCTGGCCCTCCCCTGCGCCTGCGCCCTGGCCGCACTGCGCCTGGGCAGGGCCGAGCGGGCGCTGTGCGGGGCGCTGGCGGCGGCGGCGGTGGCGGCGTCGGTGGTGGGCACGGTCTTGTCGGTTGAGCGGTTGGTGGCTCGCGTCAACGGCAAGGACGAGTGATGAGTAACGCAATGAGTAAAGGCGCTGGCGGCGTCGGTCGTGGGCACCGTGCTGAGCGTGGAGCGGCTGCTGATTGCACGCGTCACGGGCCCGGCAGGTCTGAGGTTAAGGACGCAAGGCGCTGGCGGCAGCGAGGCGGAACTCGTGGGCATGGCGGCGTTGGCGGCGGCGCTTCGTTCGTGGGCAACGCCCCCTGGCGGCGGCGGCGATGGGGGGGCGGCGGCGACGGCGGTGGCGGAGCTTGCACCGGCGGAAGCGGCGGTTGCGGCGACGGTGGTGGCGGCGTGCGCCGCCGGAACCTTGCTGAGCGTGGAGCAGCTAATTGCCGGCGTGACGGGCGGGGAAGCGTGAGTGAGGAAGGTTGGGCGCTTGGTTGCACTTGTGGGGGGTGTGGGCTCGCGAGGACGCCTGAGTGCCGACGTGGCGAGTCTGGCGACGTGGCTGGGCTGTGGGCTGAGCTTCCAGGCGCAGCGCAGGAGCCGCGCGGGCGCTCTCTGCCGGTTATGCCGGTTATGCCGGTATTGCTGGTTCATATTAAGGCCGTCTGGTTGCGGGGGGTGTAGGGGCAGAGGCCCACGTTGGCAGCATGGGATTCAAGGAGACGGGGAGTACCGCTCGGGTGGGTCAGGGTAGATGACATCAACGTAGCGCGAAGTGGGCGTAGGGCGAGGGTCGCAAACTACGCAGACCGTGGGTCAGGGTATAGGGGCAGACATCGGGGCAGGGAGGGGGCAGGGGTACCGTTGGGCGCTAGGCGGACTCAGGGGGATGCGGATAAGATGCATGGAGCCTGGCCTGGGTTGAGGCGGTTGCAAGGGGCCGGAGTTTCGTCTACTGGTGCCCCACGCCGTTGCTCCTCACACGTATACGAGACACGTACGGCACCACGCTGCTGCTTGGCTGTGCCCTTATCATCCCTTGCTTGGTGGGAGAGGTCCGTAGCATGTCCGCAGTCGCGCTAGCCTTACAATCCCACCGGCCCTAACCCAGCCAGCTTTCGAGAAGCACACTATTGAGACGAGCGTGACGACTAACTATTGACGAACATGACTGGCACTTAGGACCCGGTGGAGCGTGACGGACAGTGTTATGGATGATGAACGGGACGAAGAGGCAAGCTGGGCTGCTGAAGGCACACGTCAAGCCCACGAACCCCACGCCAGCGCACCATACCCAAGACTGGTATAGCCAACCCAAAGTGCTCACCGACCCGACACGCCATACGTTATTAACTAAACCCAGCAATCGAGCGCCACCCAACCACATAAGCTACCTGCTCGCTTCGCTCCGGTGTTCTTCACGGCAACAGCTCCGTCCACTATCCCGCTCTCTCACACCCGGGGACAAGCCCCGTTGCTCCTCTTCACTGTTCAGCCGTGTACAGGCCCCACACTCAATAGCCGGGGTCGCTTCCCCGATCCTCCCTGCTCCAGCTTTCGCCTCAGCGGAGCTACATGCGCGCCCCACGCCTAGTAGCCGGGGCCGGGCGGTGGCGGCGCAGGCGGGTAGCCCGGCGGCGGGGGGGCAGCGGGGTAGCCACCGGGGTACCCAGCGGGCGGGGGGTAGCCGGCGGGCGGGGGGTAGGCGTAGGCACCGGCGGGCGGGGGCGGGGCGCCGTAAGGGTAGGCGTAGGCGCCGGGGGGCGGCGGGGGCGGGGAGTGGTGGCCGTGGTGGGCGTGGTAGTGGGGGTTGGCCTCGCCCTCGTACTTGCTGGGGGGGCGCTCCTCGTACAGGTGCGGCTTCTTGCGGGCGTGCAGGCAGAAGGTGACGGAAGCCAGCACCTGCAGCGCGCCCATGCACATGCAGCTCCTGGGGGGGTGAAGGGGGAGGAGGGGGTGTTGGGGGTGATCCTCGTACGAACTGGAGAGCGGAGGGAGAGGAGGAGCGGCAGCAGGTGATGGGGGAAAGGGGCCGGACTCAAGGCCTGGAGGTACACTCGCATGTCGTCCGCCCTCTGCGCCACACGGCCATCACCACTGCCTTTGCCCCCCAGACCTTGCCCTCTCTTTTGAATCCACCTCCCACCCCTTCTCCCCCCCTTTCACGTCGGCGCGATCCCGCTCAGTCACAAACACCTCCTCTCCCCGCCCCCACCAGCACAGGGCCATGATGGCGTGGCGCTGGCTGTCCATGGTGTACTGACGAGCGTCCTGCCAGGCCTGCGGAGCGGTTGGCGGTTGGGAAGGTGGTTGAGGTAGTTTGAGGGCGCGGGGCACAAACTGTTTGGGGCGAAAAGCGTATGGTACGGATGTGCGCCCGCACACAGTACGGCAGCCCATCACTCACGTCCGTGGCGTAGCTGCCGGCGATGGCGAACCAGATGATGTGGAAGACGCCCGAGATGATGGAGCCAACGGGGGCCCACTCCACGCACTGTGGGGAGAGCCGGAGACACGAGGGGCGGGAGGTGGGTGTCAGGGGGAGATGGGCGGGTTATCGCGCAGGTTGCCGTTGAACAGGGGCTGGGGGCAAGGCCCGTCCGCAGTGGGAGCGCGAGCCGGACCGGGCGGACCCTTCCCCCTGGTTAGCCACCCGGCCTCCCCGTCCCCCCTTGCCCCGTCAATAGCCGTGATCAGTCGCAGACCAAGCCGCAGACCAATCCCGGGCCCTCCTGCAAGAGCCCCCACCCCGTTGGCGGCAAGCGCTGGGCTGCTGCCATTTTGACCCCCCACCCATACCCAGGCCCGATGCTCAGCCCGCCCTGGGTACGGCCCTCCTGCAGGACCCCCCGCCCTCCAAGGCTACTCTCCGCCTTGCCACCCTGCCTTTCCTTCCCAATTACTGATAGGATCCTCAAACCGCGTTGATAGCAAGTGCAGGGCTGCTCCCATTGTGCCGTCGCACCCAGGCCCGCGATGCTCAGCCCGCCCTGGTCACGGCCCTGCTTTGCTGCTCTTCCGCAGGAGCCCTCCCCACGGCCCCTTCGCACCAGGAAGCACAGGGAGATGGCGGCGCTGAAGAGGCCGATAGAGCCCACGGCGTAACCATAGCTGCGCGTAAGGGGAGGGGGATGTCAGGTTCGTGGACAGAGAGGACGGCAGCGACCAAAGCTCAAGGGGGTGACGGGGGGACTCCCATGGCACGGATCCCTGGCATTGGGTGTGATCGCTCAATTCCCCCGACGAGCGAGTAATCAAACCCATGCTCACTTGCACGGTTGGTAGTTCGTGGGGTTCTGGGTCATGAGGCAACCTGTAAGCAGCGGTAAGCGACGAGGTCTCTCTCCAGCACAGCGCAAGCTTTTGCATCTACGCCCCACGACGCAGCACAGATGTTCGTGTTGATTCCACAGGTCCCCCCGCCCCCGCAGACGAAGTGCATTCCTCGGCATTCCCAACGGGGATGGTCCCGACCATCGGCACCTCAAGTTGGCACGCTGCCGCATACCCACCGGACGTCACGACAGCACACTGGTAGGTCCCATAGTAGTACCACCAGCAGACGGTGTCAGAGTCAGCCAGGTCGTTGCTGCGGGTGCAGAAGCGGCGGGCGGGAAAGAGGTTTTGAGGAGAGAGGCATAGCCTCGGCCTAGTGCACACTGCAACGAGACTATCTAGCCCTAGTAGTGGGTGATGTAGCGAAGGGCGGCTACGCTAGTTGTGAGCCCTTCGTTGGGCATTAACGTCGAGACCTTCGGCATGCGGGCAAGCGTTGAAGGTTGCCGGAAGCCTCCCTCGTGCCACCTATGTACCACTAGGCATATGTGCAGTCTTCTCAGGCCCCAGCGCACTTGAAAATTCCCAAAATTGCGCAGCAGCAGCCAATCTGCACGCGCAGGGAGTAAGGTGGTCAGGCTTTGGCAGCGCTATGCGTGAGACAGTGCCCATAACCCCAGGCAGTCCGCAGCGCGGCAAGCTTGTTGCTCACAATCGCCCAGAGCGGAAGGCCGAGACAGCATGCCACGGCTCCCATGAGCGACTTGTTCCTTCCTTCCGCCATGGTGTCGAACGCAAGCAGGCTCGAGACGCCGGGGAGGTGGAAGGGCCGACAGCTGGCACGCTGCCGGAACGGTCGCCGGTCGTCGACCTTTAACCGCTTTCGTGAATGAAGTTGGTTTACTTAGAGGGACCGTATATGTTGAAGTCTGCTCATTGAGGCGGGGACTGGGGACAGGACAAGTTCAAGGGCCAAGTCAAGGCATCGGCTCGCGCAGATCTCGGCTATCGCAGCTAGCGCCGTGGGCGCCCACGCAACGTTGGTGATGCACACACAAGCATAGGGTGTCCCGCGGACAGCCGCTGCGCCTGAATTCGGTGCCTCGGTGTGACCAGGTCACTCTTGGCGACTCTCGGCCCCCTGCCCCGGCCCCCTGCCCAGTCCTGTGTCGTCTCTGGAGTTCTGTGCTGCGGGGGAGACCGGCCTGTCAGGCCACAGGCTACGTGGGAGCGTGGCCGGGCAGTTGTACGGGTGTAGGGCGGGGCCCGTGTTGCGGGCAGCCGGGGATCAGCGGGTGCAGCAGGGCTCCGTCGACCCCAGCCCGCCTTGTGACTTGCTCCTTCGTTGTTGGTCTTTACGGTTGCTGTCCCCTTTTGTTCGCTGCAGGACAGTTAGTAGTTTGGTTTATCGCGCTTTATCTCTTGGCCGGCTGTCATCACTGGGGAGCTCAGCGGAGCCCGGACATGTAGCAAACAGGCATAACGCTTCGCCCTCGCCGCCCCACCACTGGCAGCCCCGGCCCTCGCCTCCGTGCCTGGCGCCCAGCCCGTCGTCCCCACCCGGCCACCCCTCGGGCCCCAGCCCTCCCGCCTCCGTGACTGTGCCTGCGGCTATGCCGCCCTCCCCCGACCGCCGCGCTCAGCCAAACGCCTCAGGCCCGACCCTCAGCGGCACACGCCTCGCACGTCCCAGTCGCCTCGGCACGCTCGCACGGCTCCTCGACTTCGCCGCCCACCAGCTCGAGCTGCCCAGCCAGCGCGTCCAGCCATGCGCAGCTCCGTAACCACAGCTTCGGCCGGTCGGTGCGGCCAGCGTCTACGAGCGCAGCTGCCTCCGACTACGCTACTACTTCCACTGCACACCCACGTATCGCCTCCCCGCTCCCGGCTCCCCGCTCCCGCTGGCCTCCTTCCGGGCACTCGTATTGCCCTAGGTCCCAAAACCAACCTTTCTCCCGCCGCTTCACGTAGCTCCTAGACGCACGGGCCGGGTTTCGGCACGGGGTATCTTCGTAGAAGCATCTTCCGCCCACCACGTACGGCAGCACGGAGCTCGCAGCCTTCAGGCGGCGCGCCGCAGCCGGCCTCTTTCCCCCAGCTCGCACTTGCACACACCGCACTCTACGGTCGTTTAGTTCTGCAGCTGACACGTCGACTTCGTCTCTACCGCCTGCAGGTGAGCGCTCGCGCATGATGACCATAGACGACCGGCACGCTTCACGGCTGGGGGCTTCTTCAAGCGGCTCAGGAAAGTGCTATTCGCGCCTGTCTCCCATAGGACCTGTATCAGCCTGCTAGACGTACCCGGCACAGCTCTACACCGTCACCAGCAACAGCATGCCGGTTACTCTAGCATAGCCGTTCTCAGCCGCATCCCCGACTACATCTGCTGCGCATTACGCTCCGTGTAGTGCTAGATAGCCCTGTTGCTAGTGCACTGTATGGAGGCTATGCCCCCCGACCCCCCTGCCCCGGCCCCCCGCCGGCCGCCGCCCTCCGCACAGCAACTCTGCCCCTCATCAGTGCTCCAGGGCTATTGCACATCTGGGCTTACGCGTATGCCTTTAAAGAGACGGAGGTCAGCACACTTGCCCTTAGACGCCACAACAGTTCCGCCACGCCACACACCTCTGCATCACAGCACAGCAGTTATGACCTAGCTTGAGCTCACGCGACCTCACGCGACCCTGATCCGCCTGATGTCTCCGTCGCCAACCGGACAGGCCGGACGCAGCCCCCTGTCAGTAGCCCCCCATCAGTAACTAGGTCAAGGCCAGGGCTGTGGCGTATGCCTGCGCCTGTGTAATCGCTCTCTCTCTCCTGGGCCTGCTCACGTACCCCGCATGCAGCCCCACAGCTCCGTACATCCAGCAGAAGTACGTCAGTCCTACGTCATCGACAACAGCACACATATGCACCGACAGCACGCTCTGTTCAGAAGGCTCACTTGAAGCCCCTCGCTTCTCCGAGCATTAATCGTCAAACCCGTCCCTGGCCCTTGCTCATACGCCCAGTCACAACCTTCTCACGCCTCCGAGGCGGGACTTTGACGGGGCAGCGGCCGCACGACCCCCGCCGCAGACAGCTCCCTGCAACCTCCCCTACCCCCGCCCTCACCCATTCCCCCTTGATAGCCTCCAGCCGCGCACGTGCGTCGTGCCCGACACTCACTAAGGCCCCGGGCCCCGCCATGCATACCGGTATTACTACAGCACGCACGGCTACCTCAGCAAGGCCATCACCCCAGCAGCTGCAAACAAAGCCTTTCTCCACCTTGTATGCGTGCTCCATCTTGCCCTTGCCCACATGCTCAGGGTTGCATACGGTTCCATAGGTTTGCCGCCATGGGCGCCGCCCCGCTCCGGCGCCCCTCTCCCGCCGCCTTCCCACCCGCGGCCCGCCTTGCCACGGTCACCTGAGAGGTTTTGCGCGGGGCAGTTATTGGAAGGCTCCAGCAAACCGCCGCCACAACTTGTAGCCTCCAAACGCCGAAAGCTATTACTGGATCTGAGTAAGCTCATGGGATCCAGATCAAATCAGATGTTCTTGGTGGACAGGAAGGTGGGCGCAACCGCCATGGACCACACGTTGCCGGACACGTGCTCCAGGCGGGAGAGCCGCTGCGCCGCGCGCCGCCGCGAGACGAACACCTGCCACATGTCGTCCAGGACCTGTGGCGGTTGGGCGGTTGGCGTTACAACGGTTTGCCTTCGATCTCCAACTGCCTGCGCAGGGACCTGCCCGCGGACGGATCCCTCTCGCCTCAGTCCCGGCCCGCTCTCTAACAGGCCTGGCGTGGACGGTCCTTACGTGGTCTCAGCAGCGCATCGCCTGCCCCCGCCCCGCCCCCCACCTCGCGGTTGAGACCGAAGTGCGTGTGACGTAATCCGTTGACGTTGGACGACAGGTACGACACATCGATGACGTCAATATCCAGCGGTTGGCCGGTCTTGGGGTCGTTCACTTGGTAGATGCGCTTGCCCTGACAGGGGGCAGGGCAGAGTGGGGGGGAGGGGCAGACAGGGATGGCTAGAGTTCGTGGCCCCGACCGCGCCCTCCCCGGTGCAGAAAGAGGGGGGGGGGGGCATGCAGGCATGGCAGGGCGTCGGTTCCTGGTCCCCACCCTGCTCGGCCCGAAACCCGTGCACAGAAGGCCTTGCACCCCACCCCGGCCTTTTCAACGCAAACCCCCCTCCTCCACAGGCAGTGCTCCCCCCTGTGCCCCCACCCCTCACCAGGGTGTGTTCAAGAAAAGGGTACACCCAGCCGGGGTTCATGCCTGCCCCTTGCGTCCCTCACTCTTTAAGTTGTACAATCTAGGGGCCGTCAAAGCCTGCTACCGGTACCTGGACGTTTCCTCCCCGGCGTACGGTATCTGCGTGTCCCCCCCCCCCGTCCCCTCACCAGCGAGTGCTCCAGGTGTGGGTACATCCAGCCGTGGTTCATGCGGCGGCGGTAGTTGAGGACCCGCTCCCGCCACCACAGCGGGTCGCGCGGGGCCTCGTCCTGATCCCCCTCCTCCTCCAGGTCGACCGTGCGCCGGGCCCCGGCGCCGCCCCCGCCCCCGCCGGCGCCGCCGGAACAGCCGGCGCCGCAGCTTCCGCACAGCTTCGCGAGCAGGGAGCCCTCCATGTCCGCCGCAGGGCCCCCTGTGGCAAGGGCGGGCCCGTCAGCCCCGGGGCTGTCGCTGTTGCGAGGGAGGTCGGAGGGGCTGGACTCGAGGGCCCCGTCGGCGGTCCCGTTGTGGACCCGGACCTCAATGCCGTCCAGGCCCAGGCCCGGGCCCGACCGGGCCCCGTCGTGCGCTCCGGGGCCCAGCCCGGCCGCCGAGGCCTTGGCCGAGGCCGAGGGACCCCCCGCGGCGGTAGCATGGGACCCTGCGGTTGCCACGCCACCGAATGAGGAGACGTCGATGGAACCGCGACCCGAAGCGCTGGCGGCGGCCGCGGAGCCGTCGTGGGAACCGCGGCCCGAGGCGCCGGTGGCGGCTGCCACGGCGGCCGCGAAGCCGCGTGCGATGAGGCCCTGGCGGCGGCGGTGCATACGCCGCACGCGGCGCAGGGCCCGGGCGCGGATGAAGGGACGAGCGACCATGTTGAAGAACTCCTGCGGGTGGTTGGGCAGTTGGTCGGTTGGTTGGGTGGTTGGGGTGCGGGGGGGGGCTGAACAACGATGAGCGAGCGTAGGGTGCGGGGGGTGGCAGCATGCCCTTGCCCTGCCCTGCGCTTGGCCGTTCTGCGTCCCCCTCCTCACCGAAAAGGCCAGTGCCCCGTCCGCCGTATCGCCGTACAGCGTGACTAAGGGGCACAGCGCCCGCAGGCGCGGGCCCGCATTCCGTACGAACTCGTGCAGTCCGTAGTCTGGGTTACAGACCGTAACGCTCAGCAGCCTCATCCCCCTCCCTCCTCCTGCCCCCACCCCCGCCTCCCCCTCCGCGCCGCCTCTGGGCCCGCCCGGGCTGTCCTCGTCCGTGGACCCGGCTGGGCCCAGGATGGCCTCCAGGTGCGGCAGCGCGTTGACTAAGACACGTGTGCCCATGGAGTGGACGAGCAGGTGAAGGCCGCTGAAGCCGTCGGCGCCCAGGGCCCGGACGGCGGCTGCCAGGGCGAGGCCGGTCTCGGGCACTTCGGCGCCCTTGTAGCGGGCCTGAGGGGTGCGGGTGACGGAAGGGTTTTGAAAAGCTGAGCGGGAGAGCGTCTCGGTGAGGGAAGGGAGCGGCAAAGGGGGCCAGAGGTGGGGCACTTAGGCTCCTTTGTAGCGGGCCCGAGGCCCGAGGGGAGAAGGGTTGGGTGGGGCGTGGGTGCAGGAGGTCGGGGACGTGTCCTTCACCAGGTCTCAACGTCTCATCCTACATCCACCACGCTCAACGGAGTACACCCAAAAAACAACTGCGCCAGGCAGTATGCCAGCGCCTGATCCCACCGTCGCCCCTCCCGCACTCACACAGCCCACCCTCACAACTTTCCCTAACCCCCGTCCTCACCAGGAAATACCCGAGCGCCTACCCGCCCTTGCAGGCAGTCAGTCCCCTGCGTCCGCTAGCATCTCCCCCTCACCCCTCCCCCATCCAGCCCCAAACCCCCCACCACTGCCCCACCAGGAAGTACGCCAGCGCCTGTCCGCCCTTGCAGGCAGCCCCCTGCGTCCCCTAGCATCCAAGATCACCAGCTCACAACAGCCCCTCCCCCCCCCTCCACGGCCCCACCAGGAAGTACCCCAGCGCCTGATCTGCCCTTGCCCCTCCCCCCTCCAGCCCCCTACCCCGCCCCCCCCCACGGCCCCACCAGGAAGTACCCCAGCGCCTGCGACGACGGCCAGCTGAAGAGCACGGGGCTGATGTGCGGCGGCAGGCCCAGCAGCGCCATCATCTGGGCGTAGTGGCGCAGGGCCTTGTGCAGGTCCACGCCCAGGCCGTGTACGAACAGCAGGGCCTCGGGGGGCCTGGCGTACGGCATGGGAGGTGAAGGGGCACGAGGACCGCGGGAGGGCGGAATGAGTGAGGCGTGACTAACAGCAAGTTGCGGGGCTGCGAAAGAGAGGGTTTGAGGGGGGGGAGGGCTGGCGAAAAGGGCGCCTCATGCTGACCTTGGCCCCCGCAAACACATGCATGGATACCGGTAGGCAGGGCCGCAGGGGCAGCGCTGCTCTGACCCAGCCCACAGCCCCCAACCTCACCTGTCCATTCCTAGCGAGGGCATGGCCGAGGGGGGCACACCGGCCATCTCCGGCGGGGGTTCCTCCATGGACCCGCACGGCAGCGGCAGCAGCAGCGGCGGCGGCAGGTGCGGCGGCGGCGGCATGCCGCTGATCCCCGAGTCGCCATCCTCCTGCAGCGTCGGCAGCGATTGTCCGCCGCCGCCGCCGCCGCCACCGCCGCCGCCAGGAGTGGCGGCGCCGCTTGGGATGCGAAGGGCTTCGGGGGCGTTGCTGGACCCCAGTGGGCCCGGGCTGGGCGGCTTGAGGGGTAGGGGCGCGGAGGCCGCGGTGCCAAGCGTGGAGGAGGGGCGCCCCGCGCCGCCACTGCCACGTCCGTCATCGCTACCCCGCCCGTCCAGGCTGCCGTGCCCCGAGTCGTTGCCAGCGCCGCCGCGGCCGTTGGCGGCGCCGCCAGGTACGACAGATTGGGTGTTACGTAAGAAGCTTCGTAGCGCGCGCTGCCCGACCAGGCACGGCCCTTCCTCTGACGTGAGCGCGCCGCCTTTCTGGCTGCCGCCCGCCAGCTCCGCCCGCCGCGGCGCCGGCGCCAGAGACGACCCCGACGGCCCTCCCGCCGCACCGTACGGCCCCGTACGACCGCCACCTTTGTCGTACTGCAGTTGGCTGTCGTGCGCGGAGCGATCTGTACGGAGCACGCTGGGTCCGTCGCGGACGCTTTGGCCCCGGTGTGTCGGCGAGGGGTTGGAGGTGGACCGTTCATTGCCCGGGGCAGTGGTGGTGGGGGAGGGGGAGAAGGGCATGAGCATGCTGACGAGGCGTGGCACGCCGCCCACGCCCCGCATCAGAACGCCCGCGCCCGCCACCGCCCCCGCCGCCACCACGCCCACCGCCAGCGCCCCCGCGCCCGCCGCCACGGCCGCCCCGCCGGCCGCCACGCCCGCCGCCACGGCTGCGGAGGCCTGACTAATGCCGGCGGCGGTTGCTTTCGCCGCCGCAGCGACCGTGGCCGTGGCGCCGGTCGAGGTCGTGGATTCGGCTTTGGAATCGGCGTGATCCAGTTCCGGAACCAATTCCGCGCGCGCCAAGTTGGATCCGGAACCAGGATCTGCGCCGCTCAGGGGGTGCGCGGCGGCCAGAGCAGACCGAGAGGACGCCGAGACGAAGGAGGGTGGTGCGGCGGGGGGTGAAGTCGAGGAGGCGGAAAGCAGTGGAGTGAAGGACGCGGGCTCGAGGGGGTTCGGGGTGGGGCCATCCACCGCCAGGCCCACCGCCGGGGCTGGGGCTCCATTGGCCGGCGATAGAGGCGCGGAGAGGCCAGCGGGGCCAGCGGCCGTCAGGGCAGAGAACGTGGGTTGCGTGGTTGCAAGGAAGCCGGGCGGCGGCGGCGATGGCGGCGGCGGCTGAGGCGCCGCCGGCGTCTCGGGAGGAGGCGACGCTGCCTGTGCCGGAGCCGGGGCCGGGGCCTGCGGCTCGGCGCGGTGCGGTGCCTCAGCCTGTGCCGGGGCGGCAGGAGCCGGGGCGGCCGGGGCTGGGGCTGGGGCGGCAGCGGCTGGGGCAGCGGCCGGAGCTTGGGCCGGGGCGGCAGCGGCCGGGGCAGCACTGAGTGGAGCTTGGGCCAGGGCGGCAGCGGCCGGGGCGGCAGGTGCGGGGACAGCAGGTGCGGGGGCGGCCGCCTGGGCCTTGGCGCCCAGGGAAGCCGCCACAGCCTCAGGCGCAGACACCTCTTCGGCGATTGGGCCCGGCAGGGCCTTGCCTGGGGCCTGGGGCCTCAGCTGCTGGTGGATGCAGAGCGGGGCCTTGGGGTTGGCGGGGCCCGATTGGGGGGCGGCGGGCCCCTGTGGGCCTTGCGCGGGCCCGAGCGGGGCAACCGCGGGCCGGTGGTGGTTGACTAAGGACGTCAGCGCGCCGGGGCGAGTGGGGGATGCCCTTCCCGAATGCGTGTGCACCAAATCGCTACCGCCGCCGCCGCCGCCGCCACCGCCGGTGCCGTCGTTGGGGCGATGCGCGGGAGCAGTGGCGGAGTGAGCGAGCGGCGACGAGACCGCGCGGCGGGGTGCGTGTCGTGAGGTCGGCGAGAGGACCCCGTTGGGCCCAGCGGGCCCGTTCGGGCCCAGCCTGAGCGTTCCGGGGCCCGCCGCCCAGCCGCCGGGGCGTCGCGGGCTGACGAGGCCTGCGCCCGCGCCGTCCTCCTCCGCAATCGGCCGCCACTCGAGCGGTACGGCAGCCGCCGCGTACGACGGCTCCACCAGCTGTCCGTACGACATGCGCTGATTCTTCACCGGCGCGTACGACACCGTACGCCGCGAGCGTGCGTCCATGTCGGGCCCGCCGCCGGCGGCGGCCGCATCGGCGGCGGCGGCGTAAGCCTTGGCGGCTGCCCTCAGCGCCGACGGCGCTTTCCAGAGGATGCCCCGCCGCACGGCGTGCGGCGGCGGCATCGGTGCCGGCGCCGCCGCCGGGCCGTCACGGAAGCTGCCCGCCGCCGCCATGGCCACAACTGACGGCGCCGCCAGCTCCGCCACGTCCACTCGGCCGCATGCTACTGCGTCTTCCGCTTCGGCGTGCAGCCCCTCGGCGATGTCAATGGGTGGCAGGAGCTCCTACAAGAGGGGAAGTTGAAGAGGCATGGGGGAGCTGGAAGCTGCAGGGACTAACTGGGAGAAAAACGGCCAGGAGCAGATTTTAGGCCGAACGTATCGGGCAGCGACAGCCCTTGCAGTCAAGTTCGGCCCGGTTCGGGCGCCGCCACAGCCCTGCAGCTGTGTCAGGTGTGTGGCCGTGCCTACTGAGCCGCCGCGCCCTCCCGTCCACACACCTCGAGGGCGGGCAGCGTCTTGAACCAGGCCCCGCTGGTGGACACCTCGCAGGCCACGATGCCGAACTGGAGCTGCGGGGCGGAGGGGAGGGGGCGGAGGGGGGTGTCAGGGAGGGCACGTGTGTTCGTGCCGGGCGGCACAGCTCAGGCAAGCGGGGAGCTGCAATCGCGTCCCATCCCCCCTGCCCTCCTCCTTCGCTCCCTCCCTCGTGCCAACCGCCTCTTGAGCCATGAGCCCTGTCCTCCCGCTCCCCCTCCGTGTCTTCAGGACGGGCACCGCCCCACCCCGCCACCGCCCCTACCGGCGTGAGCTTGGGCAGGCAACCAGCCTTAGTCATGGGGTCGCCCCGGTTCCGGAAGTAGGCCAGCCGCAGGTTCTGCAGCCCGCTGGCGCTGCCGGTCTCGCGGCTCCTGCGGGGGGGTGGGAAGAAGGAGGCGCAGGTGGAGGCGCGGGGAGAGGGATGACGGATGACGGCAAGCAGTTGCATGGGGTGGCGTCCGCGGCTGGAGGGGAGGGCGTCCGGCACGGCGCAGCAGCGGCAGCCAGGCCTTCGCCAGGCTGCGCGAGCGGCCCTCAGCCCCGGCCACGACGCGACCGGCAGCATTTGTGAAGGTTCAGGGCTGAGGCCGCCGAGCGGTGCCGTTGCGCACAGGCATGGGGAGACGGACTCTAAGAGCGGCAGCGCCGGCATACAATGTGGCCGCAGACCCGCGGAGCCCCGCCCCCCCCCCCGCCCTACCTCCCCCCACGGCCCCAACAGCACCCGGCCCGCTTCCCCTACCTCAGCCCAACCGGCCTGGCTTAACCCCGCGCCAAACCCTGCACCCCTTCTGCCCACCTGAAGGGCCCCGTGGGCCTCCCCGCGTGCCAGAAGCCCGTCAGGTGCTCCCCGTGCCAGTGCGTGTCCCGCCACTCGCCGTAGCCGCTGGGGTGGCCGTCCTCGTCCACCTCGCCCACCCACGTGATCAGGTCCGAGGGGAAGAGCACGGGGATGCGGGACAGGTACCTGACAGGGGGGGGAGGGAAGGGGGGAGAGGACGGGGTGATCTTTGACGAGTTAGAGTTTGGACAGCCCAGGGAGGACGCGGGTGTATGTTGCTGAGCGGGATCGCGCCGGAGGACGGGGCAAGATGCAAGGTGCGTCACTTGCCGCCGTTGTCGGGGCTCCAGCAACTTTGAGTCCCTCTTTGCCCACTGCCCTTTGCTTGCCCCCAACACACCACTGCCCTCCTGACACAAGCACTGTCCACCCATCCAGACGCCATGAGGCCTTCCTCGCCCCCCCTCTCCCACCACCCCTCCAGACGCCACAGTCTCCCCCCTCCCACCCACCAGGGCGCCCGGTACTTGAAGCAGCAGGCCACGAGGCGACGGTCCGGCGAGCGGCTGTAGCCCGAGGGGAACTTGATCAGCGCCGCCACGGCATCTGGAGGGGTGGCAGCAGGTGGGGAGCCAGGGTGGGAGATGGGCGGGAGCAGCACGCGTCGCTCGCGCCCGGGTGTGCAGCACCGCAAGACCAAGCGCTGCCATCCACCTATGGCCGTACAGCCAGCGCACCGCCCCCGCACGGAGGCTGGTGTGTGGAAGCGGTATGACTTTGGCCCTTCGGGATGGTGCGTAGCCAAAATCAATAACCTAGCTGCTCGTTCACTCCAAAGTCCTCCACTCCAGTCAAAGGTCCCCCCTTCCAGCGCCCACCCTCAAGCCCCCCACCCCTCCCGCTTCCCTCTTGACGCACCCAGCCTCACCCTGGCGCACCCAGCCTCACCCTGGCGCGCCTGGCCCTTGCGGCTCAGCCCCTCACGCCCCCAAGCTTCTCCACGCACGCACCCACAAGCGCCCCACCCCTCCCGCTGCCCTCACCCTCATCCGTGAGGTCCTGGCGGTGCCGCACCGAGCACCGCGCCAGGAAGGAGTTGCGGAGCACCAGGCGGGGCACCCACCAGCGGACAAAGGCGCTGCGTGTTGTAAATGGGAGGGGGAGGGCGGGGAAAGGGAGGAGGAGGGTGAGAACCGGTGTAATCTAAATTGGGTGGCGCTGTGGGGATGTTCAAAGCTGGCGCTGTGGGGGCGGCGGATGTTGGCTCTGTGTGTTTGGGGATGGGAGGAGAGGACACCGGTAGGGCACGGAAGAAGGGCACGGGCAGGAGCCGAGGTCGGGGGATGAGCCAGGCAGGGAGGTGGGAACGGGGAGGTGGGGCGGGATGGACGGCGGCACAGAGGAGGGGCGTCCATCCAGAGAAGGAGTGGCGCGATCGTTGCGATGCAGCGGAACACGAGTGTACGACTGTATGGCATGCGACTGTACGACTGTACGACACACGTGCCCACCGCCCTGCCATGTGGATCAGGGCCACCAGGATGAAGAAGCTCATGACGGAGTCCTGGGGGTAGGGGGGGGGGGCAAAGGGAGGGAGGCGGGGTTAAGAGAGGGGGGTGGAGAAGGGAGCATGGCTGGGAAGGGAGGGCGGCAAATTTGTTGAAAAGGGACGGCAGCAAAGCGAGGGCGGTGGCAAAGGAAGGGGAGATGGGGTGGATGTGTCCGCATCCCTGCTACGGAGTTCACCGGCAGCCTCGCCGCACCACACACTGAGTCGGACCCAGGGGTCCCCGCCTTCCCACAGGCCCCAAGGCAGCAGGCCCCAGCGCCGTTCTCAAAGCGAAACCCACCCCCCACGCCCCACCCTAGTCCAAGCCTCAGCCGCGCCCCAGCCGCGCCCAGACCCCCTCTCGCCTGTGTCAGGACCCAGGCTTCCGTATCCTTGTTCTTCACGAGATCCTCCGACACAGAGTCAACCACCGCCGTGTTGGAGCTGGCTACGATCAGGCTGGGGAAGGGGCTGGGGCTGGGGCCGGGGCTGAGGCTGAGGCTGGGGTTGGGGCTGGGGCTGGGGGTGAGGACGGGGTCGGTGACTTTGAAGTCGACCGGCACCACACCCCCGACGTTGTTGGTGCGGGTGCCGTTGCTAGCATCTCTGGAGCGCGACAGGCCCCCGTCTGTGTGGGAGAAGAGAAAGGAAAGGGGAGGGAAGGGGTGCGTGTGTTTGCTGAAGAGGCAAGGGAAGCAGTGACGAGAGCAGAGGCCGTGAGAGCAGAGGCGGAAAGCAAAGGAAGCGGTGACACAGAATGCGGACGGCTGTGATGTACTCAGCATGCAGGAAGGCCATAATATTGCTCACCTGGCTCTGTGATGTTGTCGTCGTGTGCAATACGACGCCCCAGGACCACCAGAAAGAGACCCTGCGCGAAAGGGGGCTCGGCCTCAGCCCCTGCGCAGCCGTACACTTCTGACCCTCCTGTGGAGCGGGTGGCAACCCCGAGCTCCTACACGGCTCTGCGCCGCACTGCGCCGCCCTGACTGCTGGCCCCAGGCCCACCGCCCGTGGCCTCTGTACCCCCGAACCCCGCTGCAGGTCCGTGCCGGCGGACACCGGACATCGGGTACCTGCCCGCTGGGGCCTGCCAACCTCGAAGTGTCCTGCCTCCCGCGAAAGAGCAGCCTGGTGACTTGCGTCCGCACTCCCACCCGTGCGCTCAATCCCAGCTAGCATTGCAGACCCCGCCCTTGACACTCCCTTTCAACCCCCGGGCCAAGCCCCAAGGTCCATGACTCACGATGCAGACAACGCCGAGCGCCTGCAGAGGACCCGGGCCGAAGCACGGGAGAGGGACGGGCAGGAGCAGGATTCAGGAGCGAGGGGTGCAACAGCAGCCGTGGGCAGCGGTGGCTGCAGCTTTGTGGGTGCCTAGGTGCCTAGCCTTGCAACACGCACTGCACCCTAGCCCCTGCCGCTTTCCTGGCCGAGCCAAAGGCCAAGGCCAGCACTCCCTCCCGCCCCCGACCCGCTGGCATCCCCGCATGGCCACCCACGTGCAAGAAGGGCTGGTCGTACGACGTCACGTGTACGGCAACCAGGATGAAGCAAAGGGCCATGAGCAGGTAAGCGATCTGGGTCGTGCAGGGGGGAGGGGGTGGGATGCAGAGGGTGTGATCATGGGCACGGGTATGAGCGCAAATGCGGAGGGCCGCTGCTCGAAGGCTGCTACCGCTCTGCTGCAATGGCTGCCGGCGGTCGCCGTCGCAGCCGGCTGCTCTCAGTCCCTCCCGCAAGCGTCTGGACCAGCCCCTCACATCGCCCATCCCTCCCTACCACGTTGATTACAATCACGCCAGCTGACGTGGGGCTCGTCCCAAAGACGGTGTTGAGATCGTACGACAGGCTCAGGGACAGGCCCAGGATCCACTCCTGCGGCTCCCGGATGACAAACACGGACTGGAAGGACCAGAGGAAGATGATCAGGATGAGCATCAGGAGGAGGCGGTAGCCGTTGGTGGCGGTGTATTCGCCGTTGAACCTGTTGAGCAAGGAGGGGAGGGCAAGGAGGTGAAGTGGAGGCCGGGGGGGCCGGGTCTGCCCTGGAGTCGCTTGCGCCGAGGGCGTCGATTGCCTGCTTCTAGTCATGTGACTAAACTCCCGGTACTATGCTAGCCTCAACTGGCGTAGCAAGCTTCAAGGAAAGCCCCTCCGAAACCCGCCCAGCCCCCGCGCTTCAGCAAAGGGACGTACTCGACACGCACGGGCCCGTGACTTCCCTCCCAGCGCTCCCTCTAGCGCAGGCCCCCTTACTGGCGAATCTTCTTTCTCCACTGCATGTGCGGCAGCACGACGCCCAGGTTGAGGAGCACGCGCTGGTCGGCAGACCGCGGTTCATGAGCTCCAGCAGGCCCAGCTGACCCAGCAGGCTCCGCGAACTCCGAGGCATCCTGTGCGGCCATCTCCGCCTGGTGCAGCAACGACTGGGGCTCTAGAGGCCGGGCACACCTAGACTCCCACACATCCTCGGCGGACTGGCGCAGTTATCATCTTGATGTAAGCGAGGAGTATAGAGCTCTGTGCGCGAAAACACAAGCGGTGGAAGTGTGCTCATGGGACCGTCTGCAACTTGCGGGTCATCCGGCATGTTGCTCGAGGACCTCGACGCTCGCGGGTCCCATCTTACCTCACAGAAGGCCACAGATGATTTCCATATACAAGCTGAGCCCAGCCACACCAAATTCAGCATACACTTAGGCGAGCTGTCGCTTCCATCCCACCCTCGCCCTTCGCAGCAGTTCGACGCCTTCTCAACCTGGACAGCATTGCAATGCATACCATAAGCACATAAACTGGCTTTACCTTCATAGCTGAGTACTTGCACTACGGACCGCCCGATCGACCTTCTGCACCCAGCCATGTGGACGCGGCGAGGGTCCTGGTGGCCACGGGCCCTCCTGGTTGTTACCCTTGGCCTTCTTAGAGCAGCGCTGGCATCGGAGGTAGGCGCGGGCGCGCAGCGCTGCGGGCTGGGGAGACGCTCCGGGCGACTCGGGGTTGCGGTCGCCCCGGCCGGTCGTGTCAGGAACCCAGGGCTGGTGCAGTTGGGTCCTCCCAGGCTGGTTGAGGTCCACTGAGAGCAACGACACTAGTGGGATACCGCCTGCTTAGCTGGCCCCTAGCCTTGGCCCAACCAAGGGCGTGCCCACCCATTCCACGGCTCCCAGTCCCACGCGCGACTGTGAGCCCCTCAGCCGGGTCCCATCCTTTCCTCCAGACCCCCCTTCAGCACGCGTCTCTTGGCTTTATCACCCCATCTGCCATTCCACTTGTCAACCCAGCAACATCACCCACCTGTCCCCAAGCTCCCTCCCCGTGCCGTTGCAGGACGCTCTGCCCCACGTGGCGGACTGCTACCGTTGCTTCAACTGCCACGTGGGCAAGCCCCCGGGCCGTAGGCTGCTGGAGCAACGGTTCCAACCGTCAGAACTCCCCTCAGCAACCTTCTCAGCCTCCACAGACTCCTCAGACTTAGCGACAGCTTCCGCAGCGGATGGCGCCAGCGGCACAACCAGCGGCTTCCTAGCGGCGGACCGGCGGCGGCAAACGCTAGCAGCAGCAAAGAAGGGGGCCGGCAGGAAGGGGGTGGGCAAGGCCAAGGTTGCCGTACCTGACAATAAGGCGATCGAGGAACCCATCTACGTGCCGCCTGGATTCAAGTTCCAGATCGCGGCCTCTCGGGAAGAGATTGAGGCCAAGGCCCGAATGCCAAACTGTACGGAATGCTACGGCTGTGACACACAGGTACGACCGTGCAGGGCGACTGGGGCCGGGGCAGGAGGGAGCCGAGGTCGTGTCTGAGGGGCTTGAGGGAGGCCAGCCGAGGGGTGGCATGGGTCATAGGGAAGGTGCCGGTAGGTGTTCCCGACAGCAGCTTGTGGCGGAGGTTGAGGGGGGCCAGAGTGGTACCGGTGGGTGGCCGTTGCGGCGGGGTGTGGTGGAGGGCGAGGCCCTCACACGCAGAACGAGGGGCCAGAGGGAGGGGTCATCGGAGGTATGAGCTACCTTCAAGGCACAGAAGACCGTGTGGCCGACGTGATGGCAAGCAGCGTGCTGTGCTGGCGCGTCCTCGCTCTGCACCGCAGCCTTGCCACGTACGGCCTTGTACAGCGCACCACAGCCCCAGTCAGCACCACAGCACCTCAACTTATCTTGGGCCCCTCGATGCGCAGATCAAGCCGCTCGAAACGGTAGTGGAGAAGAACTTCGGACAGAACATGCGGACGGAGGTGGGGGCGTCGCCGGAGTGGCTGTTCTTTTCGGGTGAGGCGGGGGCGGGGTGCGGCCCGGGGCCTGGGGTGGATGATGGGGGGCCTTGGTGCGAAGGCCGTGGGTGTGTTAGGTGAAGGAGGCGGTCGGGTTGAAAGGGGGGAAGGCGTTGGGCGGAGGTCGGTGGGGGTCCAAGGGCCTGGACGGAGGCGGCTGGGACAGGGGACGGGACCGTAGCAGCTGGGGCTGGGGCTGGCAGCCTGCAGCCTAGGTCTTGGGTCTTAGATCGCCACAGGCAACCGGCTACCTCTCCCGACTCCTCCCGGCGCCCCTGACCCCGCCCCCCCCCCCCCGCCCCCCCGGTGCCCCAGACCTGCCCGACACCCCCACCACGGGCAAGAAGGCGGTGATCAAGGTGTGGTGCATGCCCATCGACAAGGTGGGGCGGGGGGGAGGCGGCGGGGAGGGGGGGGGAAGGGGGGAGGGGGCCGGGGCAGAGGAGAAGGGGGCGGAGGGCTGGAGCGTGCGCGAGCGCCATCTCGCACATACGGTACCTCTCCTCTCCTCGTAACAGCCCCTTCGCTCGCTACCCCTCAACCTTCCCACTCCCAAAACTCCACGGCACCTTCTCCTGGCGCTGCACCCACTCCGACCCTCCCCACGGCAACCCCCCCATGCCTGCATCCCACGCTGCTCCCCTCCACCCCTCCCGGCCCCCCTCTTCCCCCTCTCTCCCTTCGCTCTCCAATGCTCGAAATTCACTCCCTCTTCCCTCCAAACCCCCCCTCCTAACCCTCTCCCACCCTTTCAGGTCCACGGCACCTTCTCCTGGCGCTGCACCGACTCGTTCGCTGGCGCCACCAACGTTCAGTTCCTGGTGGCTCAGCAGAAGGTCATGGAGGAGTGCGGGCTGCTGGACGTGACCATCAAGGTAGGGGGGGTGGGGGGCAGGAGGAGCCAAGGGGGGATGGGGGGGGCAGGGAGGCTAGGGAGGTGGGGGGAGGAGTGCGGGCTGCTGGACGTGACCATCAAGGTAGGGGGGGTGGGGGGCAGGAGGAGCCAAGGGGGGATGGGGGGGGCAGGGAGGCTAGGGAGGTGGGGGGAGGAGTGCGGGCTGCTGGACGTGACCATCAAGGTAGGGGGGGTGGGGGGCAGGAGGAGCCAAGGGGGGATGGGGGGGGCAGGGAGGCTAGGGAGGTGGGGGGAGGAGTGCGGGCTGCTGGACGTGACCATCAAGGTAGGGGGGGTGGGGGGCAGGAGGAGCCAAGGGGGGATGGGGGGGGGGGCAGGGCGGTTGGCAGGGAGGCTGGGGAGGTGGGGGGAGGAGTGCGGGCTGCTGGATGTGACCATCAAGGTAGGGGAGGGAGGCAGAAGAAGCCAAGAGGGGATGGGGGGTGGGGTGGGCAGGGCGGGTGGCTGAGGGGGTGGGGTGGCTGAAGGGATTGGTAGGAAGGCTGGGGGGTGGGGCCCTGGGTGGGGAGGGAGTTGGGACCTACAGGACGTGAAGGTGTGCGGGGGGGGGGGGGGGTAGGGGCGGAGGGACGTGGCCGAAAAGGTGGGGGCCGAAAGGAGGGAGGAGGTGGTGGAGAGGGAGCTTGGGGCGCTGGCAGGGCCGTTGGGCTGCTGGATGAGCCCGTCACGGTGGGGGCGGGGCGGGGCGGAGTCCCTGCTGGATGCAATCATGCGGGGCGGCCGGGGTGGGTGAGAGAGGGAGAGTGCGGGCCCCTGGTAGGGCACACACACACAGCTCCCGTGGACAAGGGCCCACCGCTAGTGCGTCCTCCCCTCACCTGCCCCTGCTGGCCACCGCCCCTGCTGTCCCACGTGTCCCCCCCCGCCCCCCCTCCCCCGCGGCGCTGCAGGTGTGGCCGGCGCGGGTCAATGCGGTGGTGCCCAAACACGGCGTGCACGTGTGGTGGGACGGCCTGTGGATGGTGGGTTCAGGGTTTAGGTGGCTGGAGGGGGGGGGGCGGAGCACGGGGCCTCGTTACACGCACACCGCGGAACCTGCAGGGAAGGAACCCGCCTGGGCATACCGGTGCCCTCACCTTTGCCTTGCCGTTTGCTGCTGCCTGACCCCACCCCCTAACCCCTAGCCCCTCACCCCTCCCCCTCGTTGTCTGCCTCTCTAGCCAAGATCACCCCTCTCCCACCCCCCGCCCCGCAGGAGAAGGCCGAGGGCATCAGCCTCAACCAGCTGTCGTACAAGCGCCAGCACAGCTTCCTCACGGGCGCCCTCTCGACCATGTTCAACGAGGTGAGCAGCTGCCGCCTCCACCCGCGCTGGTGGCCGGGGTGTGTGTGTTTGGATGCTGGGGGTTGTGCGCGATGAGCGGGGATCGGGTGTCCAACGAGGTGAGCAGCCGCCCGGCCCCCGCCGCCCTGGTGGCCGGGAGAGGGGGGTTGACCGCCTCGACACGCTACCCTGTGCTGGTGAAAGGGCCCGACCGCCCTCACACATCCCGACAGCCCTGCTCCTGACGTGTCCCTCCACTCCCTCAATCGCCTCCCCCCCGCCTCCCCTAACCCCCAGAGCCTCATTGATAACGCCACCATCACCCCGCTCACCCGTTTCCTCCAACCCCGGCATTCCCTCCATCCCGTCCTCCCCCCAACCCCACCCCCACCCCCGACCCCCAGAACCTGAACCGCACGCGCGTGCTCCGTGCCGCCATCTACGACCTGCTCACCAGCCAGTGCGACCGGCACGCGCAGAACGTCTTCATGACGGAGACGGGGAAGGTCACGCTGATCGACAACCTGCAGGTGGGGTTGGGGGGGATGCGGGGGCGGGGGGGGGAGGTTTGGGGCAGGGACATGGAGGGAAGGGGTGGATTCGGGGGGATGCGGGGGCGGGGGGGGGGCAGCGGTTTGGGGTGGCGGTGTGGAGCAAGGGGGTCAGTCACCCTGCGGCGGCGGCTGCGCCTGGTCCCCAGTCGCCTTCCAGCAGCGTCAACCACCTCGCTTTCCACATTTTAGCCTGCTCAGCTCTGTGAAGCGGAACGTAAGAGCGCAGCGTATCCGTTACAGTGGGTTGGACTCTACGGTGTGGGGAAGGCTCAAAGTTGTTTGCTTAGGCTCAGTACAGTACCTAGCACCAGAGCTCTATGCTCTCTATATACGAATAACACAGGGGCTAGCTCTCTCTCGACACAGGAGGAGCTACCTAGTTGCTGTCCCGTACAGCACAGTCCGCGCTCAGCTCCTCAACGAGCTCCAACCAACTTACCGACCAACCGACCGACCAACCACCCAACCAACCCACCACCAACCGCAGGCGCTCCGCTTCGACTGGCAGTACTGTGCCATGGACTCCATCTTCCTGCCGGGCACGCAGAAGAACATGGTCGTACGGTAGGGGGGTGGGGTTGGTGGCAGGGGTGGGGATGGGTGAGCGGGTTTGCGGCGTGGGCCGCATCTGCCCTGGCTTTCCGCCAACCCCCGCCAGCCCAGCCCCCAGCCTGCGGGTGCTGTCTTTCCTTCGCCCGCTCCTCGACTGGCCTCGCTAGCCGCCGCTCTTGTTGCGCTCGCACATGTTAAAGCTGCAACACTTTCCCCCAACCCTCTCTCCTCCCTCCCCCTCCCAAAATAGGTGGGGCGGCAACATCGTGGGCAAGCTCCGCAACGCCAAGCCCCGCCGCTCCATCAACCCCATGACGGTGCTCGACTACCGCTGCGCGCCAGAGGTGGAGGCGGAGGGGGGCCGCCTCGGCACCAACTACGACCCGCAGCTCAAGAAGTGCCTGACTAAGCTGGGCGGCATGACGCCGGATGAGATCCAGAAGGAGTACGGCTTCCCGTACCTGCGGAGCGCCGTGGCTCTTCAGTCCAGGGCCAAGGGTGCGTCTGGCGTCGTTTCGAGAGGGCGGGGGAGGGTGGGGGGTATTGCTGCCGCTGCCTCACATGCACCCTGCCCGCCACAACACCGCATCCGAGATGCGACCCGGTCCCCACCCCCACCTCGAGTCGCCCTCCGCTCACACCCCCGTCTCCATCCGCAGTGTCCAAGGGTGCGGTGTCCCTATCTGCGCGCCTCTGCCCCCAAGCCACACGCCCCCAAAACCTAGCCCGCTTTCCCCCACACACACACCCGGCAACCCACCCTTGCCCCTCCCTCCCCCACACACCCCACCCCCAGCCATGATCACCAAGGGCTTCGAGTGGGCGCTTCGCTACAGCCTGCCCCGCAACGTCAGGCCCAAGATCTACCGCCAGCAGCCGCCCTGCTGCAACTTCACCAGTGAGCGGGGGTGTGCGTCCAACGAGGGCGAATGGGGGAGGGAAGGGCGGATGCGAGGGGTGGGGCGGGACCATGCAATGTGCACCAGGGGGCGCCGGGGAAGAGGCCATGTGCAACCGGGTGAGTTGGGCCCTCCACGTGCGTCCAACTAGGGGCGAAGAGAGCGAGGGAACTACCGTACGACCGCTTAAGATTTCCGCACGTAAACATTTCCGCACCCCCCTCAGAGCAGTTTCTTTCGTAAACTTGAAAGATTTCCGCAGGTGGCAGCGGTTTCTCCTGGACAACTTTAAAGATTTCCGCACCCCTCATTGCCAAGCCAAATTTCCGCAGCAGGGCCGGTCTTGCAGCCCTCTGCAGCGAGTCTGCGCACGCCAGCGGGCCTCCCCTGTAGCCCTGATGCCTCAACCCCCCCCCCCCATACCGGTACCCCCAACCTCACCGACCCCACAAGCCTGCGTCTGCTGTACGCGTGCGTGCGTACGTCGGGCGGGTTGAGTAAGCAGCAGCAGGAGCCAAACAGAGGGCCCGCCTGCATGGCACGGCACGCGACACGTACCCAACTTTTCCGCACCCCCCGCCCGTGTTTCTTTGGCAAACTTTTATGTTTTCCGCACCCCCCTTGGGATTTTCTTTCGCGTTTCCGCACCCCGCCACAATTAATTATTTATGCGGAAATATATAGCGGTCGTACGGTACTAGGGAGCGACTCTACTAGGGCGAGGGCGAGGGAGCGAGTAGGGGGCGGAGGGCTCCGTGCGTCTTTGTCCAGCGAGGATAAGAGAGGGAGGGAAGGGCGGAGATGGGGCGGCGGGGGGTAGGGCAGGGGGCGGGCAACGCGGAGCGGCGTTGGCGGGCGCGCGGCTGCGTCGTGGCAGCACGGGCGGCGCAAGGGCGCATGACTGGTACCGTAGTGATGGGCTTGGGGTGTGGTCCCGACTCCCGAGGAGAGTGGCCGGACTGCCCCCCTCCGCGTCGACATTTAGCTCGTTGCCGGTGTCTGTTGAGTATCTGGCACGCTAATCCTGAACCGCTGTCTCCGCCCCCTCTCCCGCCCGCCCCCAGTGCCTGCCAAAGCCGTCATCCAGTGCGGCCACCCCTGGAAGGATGAGATCGAGACGCCGTACGGGGAGCCAGGCAACGGCGGGGAGTGGGCGCGGCCGTACCCCGATCCTGGATCCTACGAGGGCGGGACGTACCTGGATCCGCCCTTGGAGAAGGACTGAAGCAAGGGCTGACGGACATGAACGTCTACGGTTGAGTGCAGCATGTCGTCGTGAGCTGACTGCGAGAGTCGGTTTGGATACTGATTATGCGGTAACTGTGTGGGCGGGATGCAGTGGGAGTGAGCACGGGGGTGCTGCATGGTGGGGCCGGGTTATGCAGCGCCGTGACTTGCAGGGGAAGGGGTGGCGTTGACGGGGCGAGACGGGGGTCAATGCTACGTGCAGCGACGGGGGTGCTCGAAACTGGTTGGACAAACAACGTGAATTTCAAAGGCTGGCGTGTGCTTAGGACTTCGGAGGCTTGCACCCCTGCAATGGGACAAAGGAGTCGCAAGGCTGGGCGGGGGAGCTTTGGGCATCGCTCAGCTGCTGATGAGGGCCTGGCTGTCGGTGGCATGTGGACTACGGCGGCAGACCGGGCAGAGGGTAGCAAGCATGCAAGGGTCCCGACGGCTCATAGGGGCTCGACGGGCTGGTGGACGGACGCGTATGGTGGAAGCGGGTTGCAGCACTCCGGTTTTCGAAGGTAGGGGGCGCGCAAGCGTGTCGACTGTGCCAGGGAGAGGCAGATGGGGGCGGATGGCGCGGTCGGCATCGTGCTGGGTGCTAGTACACAGAGGAGGAGCGGAATCGAACAGTTTGCAACTAAGAGTTCGTCTAAATGCCTCAAGTCAGTTAGGCCTTGCGGCATACGGTCGCGAAATGCTCGCCTCTCAATTGCATGCGCCACACAGAAGCAGACACGGACTCTGCGCTAATCGCACACACCACAGTCGAACTATTACCAGTCTGATGCCGGCCAGCTCATCTAGCACAGCGTCGCCGGCGGGCGTGGCCGATGCACAGGACCGCGCCGCTTTGCCGGCGAGCAGCAGCGAGGGCCCGGCGGACGGGTCGCGGAGGCGACAGGAGTGCCCGCGATGCCTGTAAGACATCGTAATGTCCCACTTTGGCCAGCTCCGGCACCCCAGTCTCAACCCACGCTCACCACATCCCCACCCACACCAGGCGCCCCCAGCGGGTGTGCCTCTGCGCCGCACTCCCGCAGCAGCCGCTGCGGCTGCGGGGTCGTGTGGTGATCCTTCAGCACCCGCACGAGCTCAAGTGGGTTTCTATAAGAGGGCCATACTCAGACCACAAGCCATTGGACTAGCTCTGATGCACGGAGCGCAGGCTGACGCTGGGGACGGACGGGTCCACGGAGGCCAGCCACGGCCACGGCCAGGCCCGTTAGGCCGTCCACACGTGAAGCCCCGTCTGCTAATGCATCACGTGGCAGTTGCCCCCTGACCCTTCTGCCCCTTCCTACGGCTGCCCTCGTTCCCCTTCTTTCTTCCCGCCAGGAAGCGGTTGGCCACGGTACCGCTCCTGCGGGCCTGTCTGGACCCGGCCTCCCTGGAGGTGGTGACGGGCCGGAAGCTGCCGGTGAGAGGCCGGGCGCAGTCAGGCCCGTTTCGGGCCCAGGCGGTCGCCAGAGTCCTCGTGCTGACCTGGTCCCGGGTTAGGCGCACTGAGCCCAGGTTGAGCCCAGAGCACACTACCTTCACCTCTACCGGGAGGGTTGCGAGGAAGAAGTTTGTGACCATATGCCACCTTTTGGGTCCCCAGGCCCCCGAGGGGACCCCCCCCACCCACCCACCCGCTTGTACGGCACGAGGTTTTCACGTACGACAACGTGTTTTCGGGGTCGTTTGGTTAAGCTCTATTGCATACCATCTTTTCCGCTCAAGCAACCATCCCCGCCAGCCAGCCACAGCGCACAGGTCTCTGGCCACTGCCCTGGTTGCCCCCTCTCTGCTGCTGCACGCCGGACTCCGAAGAGGGGCCCGCGCTTGGCGGGCCGTCACGTGCTTCGCCTTTTGCTGCTGCTAGTTTGCGTTACGTTTTGCAGCGAGCCAAACGAGCCAAACGATTACCAGCGAGACATGGCATTGCCGAATCCTTGGAGCAAAAAGGGACATGGGCGTTTCGTCGCTAGGGGCGCTGCTGGCTTCATTAGCGACATCCACTAGTGCATTGGGCGGGTTATCTGCACCGGCTAGGGTGCTATGGCTTCGGTCGTGACCGGCATGTTAGCATGTAAGTGGCGTAGATTTGAAGTCTACATGCGTGAACGTGTGCAAACGATAGAGAATTGCAAGAGGAGTCCAGCAGTGTGTTTGTGGGCGCGAAACTCGCAATCGGGTCAAAGTTGGATAAAGTTGGCGCCCCCCTCCCCAGACACCCCCCCACCCCCCACCCCCCCGACCCCCCCCCCAATTGGTACGACAAGGTGTCATTCGGCAGCTTTCGTGGTCCTCTATAAGATGCGGGGGGTCCGGATGTGGGGAGGGGCATATGGTCAAAAGCTGCAGAGGCGCAACCCTCCTGCCTCTACCGTAGGATGTGTCCCACCTCACATCGTCCTCCCCCGAATGCATCCCTCCAGGCCCCCGAGTCTGACCCCTCCCTGGACTCCCTCCTGTCCGGACCCCACCCCGTGTACGTGCTCTTCCCGGGGCCGGGTGAGTGGCGGGGCGGGAGCGAGGGCCCGGGCCTGGGGCGGGGGCGAGCGCGGTGGTAAGGTGCGAGACATTATGAGACAGACTCAAGCGCGCACACCGGCGGAAGCCCTTGTTCATCCCACGCTGCCCCACTCCCTGGCCGCCTGCTTGCCGCTCCTCTTCCCACGCACAGCTGCCGCGGACCTGGCGGAGGCTTGTGCTGTTCACCCCTCCCATCCCAAATAGCTCATGTCTCCGCCCTCCCACCTTAACACGCGCTTTAAACCGGCCCCGCTCTGCCCTGCTGTTTCCTGCTACCCCCCAACGTGCAGCTGCCGCGGACCTGGCGGAGCGGTGTGCTGCGCCGTCCCACGGGGCGGCGCTGGAGGCGGCACAGGGGCGCCAGCGGGGCCGGGGAGAGGATCAAGGGGCAGGGCAGGGGGCAGCGCGCGCCTCACAGCACAGCGGCAGCGCAGGGGGTACTGCAACCTCCACGGCCCCAGTGGCCCCGGCGGGCACTGCTCAGGGACCCCTTACGGCACTCAGGGAGGGCGACGTGGGGAGGGCGGAGGCGACCGGAGGCGGAGGTCACGAGGCACGCGAGGGCGGGGCGGAGGCGGGGGCGAGCAGCTCTGCCTCCCCTCAGGCGGGGTTGCCGGGGCCCGCCTATGCCCTGGTGGTGATTGATGGGACGTGGAAGCAAGCCAAGGAGATGGCACAGGTGCGTTCTGGGATCTCGCGAAGACGGGGTGTCGATGTTGATGTGGGGGGAGGTAGTTGGTGGGGGTTTAGGGGTCGTGCCGTCCAGAAAGCAGGAAGGGTCAAGGCAAAGAAGTTGGCGCAGATCAAGTCGGAGGGGCGAGGGGGGGAGGGCAGAGAAGATTGCATAGGCGGGAGCTGCCAGGGGTCTGGATAGCATGGGGGCAGGGCTGGTGTGTTGAGTGCACACGGCAGGGCCGGTTCCATGGGGCTCAAAGGTTGGCGAGCGTCAGAGAGCGGACCCGCCCCGCCGCCGCCTTACGGCGTTCGCCTCCCGCCCCGATCGATGTATTCCTACGGCCCTCCCTCCCCTCCCCTCCTGCCTCAGGCCGTGGTGGCCCGCTGCCTCCCACCCGATGGACCCGGGATACAGGTGGGTTTGCATGCAACGTGATGGGCGCCGCACGTGCTCCACGTCGACGTCTGCTGACCTTGCGCATGCAACCTTTTGAAACCGTGCGTCTGCCTTCACGCCAAAACATCCTTCAACCGCCCCTCTCCCGCCCTTCCCCCTCCCCTAGGCAGCGCTTCGGCCCGAGGACGTCCTGCCCAGCGGATACGGAGGGGGGGCAGGGGGCGGGAGCGGCGGAGCAGGAGGCGGGGAAGGCGGGAGCAGAGGCGCCCAAGAGGGCGTTGACGGGGAAGCGGGCGCTGGAGCCCCGGGCCCAGCGGGGTCCGGGCCCACCCCGGGCCCACCCGCGGCCGACCCGTACCACCCCGCCATGCCCTGCCTCATCCGCAAGGAGCCCGTGGTGGGTGGGGTCGGGTGGGGCGGCGTGTGTGTTAAGGGGGGGTAGGAGGGGGGTAGGGCCGTGGGGTGGCGTGGGGGGGAGAGGGTCTGCGGGCGGGTGGCTTGGCTTGCCGGCTCGGGCTCTGCGGTCAGGTTCTTGCTTGGCTTGGCTTGCCGGCTCGGGCTTGGCTTGGCTTGGCTTGCCGGCTCGGGCTTGGCTTGGCTTGCCGGCTCGGGCTTGGCTTGGCTTGCCGGCTCGGGCTCTGCCTGTGCCCTTCTTGTGCTGAACCTGACCGCCTTCCCCTTTGTGCTCGTGTCTTGGTCCCTGCTGTCTGTGGTGCAGCCGGGTTTCGTGACTACGTTCGAGGCAACAGCCCGGGCGGTGGGGCTGCTGGAGCGCTCGCCTGCGTTGGGGGAGGAGCTGTTGGCGCCGCTTCGGCTCATGACACGGCTGCAGGTGGGCGGAGATGTCGCTATGAAAGGTGTCCTCGAAACAGCTCCAACTGGAAACGACGGACACGGGGCGGGGAAGGGGCATGTGGAGAGAGGCGCGTGCAGAGAGGGGGGCCAACTGCAACTTGCAACGCGGGGCCGAGCCGAAGCGCGACCGGCCGTGCGGCTGCCCGCTCGCTGCCCGCCTCACTGCCCGTTGCCACCCGCCCCCGCCCCAGGCGGTCTACAGCCCAGCGGTCCACTCGCGGATGCTGGGCGAGCCGGAGCCGCCCAAGCAGCAACAACGCAAGGTCGCGTGACATTGGGGACCGTGAGGAGCGCTGGCGGAGCTGCGCATTGCTGTAGGCCCATCGGCGCACGGGGCGCGCCAAACGCGGTCGAGGCAGCCCTGTATCGTAGGCGCTGTAAACGTCTATTATTCGGAGGTGCTGGGCCCGGCAATCGCTCAACGACTGCAATCGCGACGCGGGCCCCATCGGGTTCCAGTACTTTGCAGCTGGCTGTGTTCCCGTGACACAGCGTTATAGAGGAGACATAGCCATACAGTTACATCTCCCCAGCTGCATCAGCCTGCACCTCCACCTGGTGGCGCCACCTGCCGCGAAATGGCATCCGTGCGAGATGAAGTGCTCTTAGTCCACCCAGAGCAGCCCTCGCCTTCGGAGAGGGCCATACCGCCTCTGCATGGCACTGGCTCCGCAGGGAGAGCCAGCAAGCAGTATTCAGGCGTAAAATGGTGGGAGAAGGTAAAGAACAGCCTCGATTGGACACCGAGCTTGTCATTTCGCAAGTCTGGTGACCACACAAAGGAGGATGGAGCACAAGAGGAGGAGCGCAGGGTGAGTGCTTTCGGGGCCTCCGTCGGGCCTGCGCGGACACGACCGCGCCCGCTTCCCGCAACCTCGCCGACCCCCCGAGCCACACCTGCCCCCGCGCTAGCTCTCGTCCACTCCCCTCAGGCCCCCCCTTCCGCTCATCAATTGCCCTTTTGCCCGCAGAGATGTCCTTCCTGGTGCCCACGGCCCACGCTGGCGGTTGTGCTGGCGGCTTTGATCGTCGGGACGCTGGTGGTCATCATTGCGCCCGTGTGCTCGGTGCTGCAATGCGGGCCTGGCTCCGACAGCGGCGGGGTGAGACAGGGGCTGGGCCTGGGCGGGCCTCCTCGGGGCCCGGGCTAGGGCTTGGGCGGGCCTGCGCTTATTTTAGCCGGTCCGGGTTTTCGGGCCATCCCGGGCCGGCCGGGCCTGCCCTGGGCCTAGCGCGAGCCCTTCTGCGCAGCGTCCGCGTCAGCCATGGCACTGCACTCGTGTATCTTTCCATGATCCCTATCAATCTCATGTGGCCCTCAATCCTCCTCTCCGTCCACGCAGGAAGCCACCGCCGTGATCCCCGCCGGCCAGGTCCCCGCCACAGCCCCACAGCCCCCACCACTCACCTACGATGCAACGTTAGAGGTGAGCAGGGGCCGAACCCAGGGCATCAAGCATGGACTCCCAGCGAGCTCCCAGGCCAATCTACCTGGCCCGGGCAAAGTGGCAGCTCCTGAATCAGCCCCGCCTTGAAGTGCTTCAATCCCGACCCCCTGAACCCCCCATACCTGACCCTTCCAGACTGCCCCCGCGGCTCCCCCCCCACCCATGTGCCACCCCCGCCACCCATGTGCCTCAGATCCGATGGTCCCAAGCCAACCGCACAGCCTCATCCTCGATAGCTGCCTGCCAGGAGGCGCTGGGCGCGGGCCCCACCTCCTCGCAGCACGTGGACCTGCGGGGGAGGCTGCGCGCGGGGCTGGAGGCGGCGCTGCGTCGCATCGCCAACACCACGGCCGGGTCAGGGACGGACATCAGCGTGGACCTCAACCAAGTGCTGGTGGGTCCCAAGCGCCCCTGGATTGGGGGGAGGGGCTGCCGAGGTTGCGTGGGGTTGCGATGTGTCAGTGGGTGGGGCCGACGGGCGAGGGGCGGGTTTGCAGAAGGCGGCAAGCTGGCCGTGTGGTGGGCCTGAAGGGTGGCCTGCTTGTCAAGAGGCGCCCAGTGGCTGCCGGAATCGGCACCGGCTCTGGACTCCTCCCAGATTTGCGGCTCCAGCCTGAGGGACCCCTGCCGTACTGCCGTACAACCCGCCCAGGTGTCGTGCGTCGACAGCAGCTCGGGCGCCACCATCACTCTCGCCTCCGCCGACGGCGCCGGCGGCCGCCGCCGCCTGCGCCAGATCAGCATCGGCGGCGGCGGCGCCGGCGCTGACAGCGTCATTGCAGACCTATCCTTCGTGTTCAGCGCCGTCGTCACGGGTAGCAACGCGACGGCGGCGGCGGCAGCGATCCGCAGCGGCCTGGCGGCGGCGGCGGCCGGGCGGGCCGTCATGGAGTCGAGCGTGGCCAACAGCCTCAGGCCGCTGGTGGGAGGAAGCCCTGTGACGGCGTCCTTCAAGGCCCTGGACTTCGTAAACTCGCCGCCGCCGTCCCCAGCGCCGTCGCCGAAGCCCCCGTCGCCGCCGCCGCGGCTGCCACCGTCGCCGGCGCCGGCGCCGCCGCAGGCGACGGTCCCTGAGGCTTCGCCGCCGTCGCCGCCGGCTGCGACGATCCCTGAGGCGCCGCCGCCGTTGTCGCCGGGTGCGCAGGTATCGCCGGCACCCTCCGCGCCGCCGCCGTCGCCGGCGCCCCCCAGCCCTGCGCCCCCGTCCCCTGCGCCCCCGAGCCCGGTGCCCCCCAGCCCCGCGCCCCCCGTCATCACTCCCCTGAACCCCCAGCCGCCCAGCCCCGTGCCGCCGAGCCCCAAGCCCCCGGCAATCAGTCCCGCCAGTCCCGTGCCCCCGAGCCCGGTGCCCCCCAGCCCAGAGCCCCCAGCCATCGAGGTGCCCTCTCCCCTGCCCCCATCGCCGGAGCCACCATCACCACAGCCCCAGGCCCCCTCCGTGCCGCCCCCGCCGGGCCTCGTGGGAGAGTCCTCGCCTCCCCCGCTGCAGCCGCCCCCACCCGGCGCGCCGGCGTCTCCCCAGCCGCCTTCGCCTCAGCCTCCTTCCCCGGAGCCAGCTTCGCCCAGCTTCCCCGAGTCGCCTGGACTCCTCGAGCAACCGATCTCGCCCAGCCCGCCGCAGTCCCCGACCCCGCCGAACGCGCCGCCTCCCGACACGCCCCCACCGCCCGGCGCCCCGCCGCCGCCTGGCAACCCCCCGCTCCCGGTGTACGGCCCGCCCCCTGGGGCGCCAGGCGGCTCCTCCCCCGACTCCCCCAACACCCCCGGTGAGTAACGCTCGCATGGTGGCGAGGTGAGGTGCGGCGCTGTCGTAACGTCTCTGTCGCCGTGGCGCTTGCCACGGTGTGGCGCATTAGGAGCTGCGAGGTTGGCACTCATGTGTTGCTGAGCATTGTTGCTGAGCGGACAGGCGTAGGGGCATAGGTTGTTGACATGGGCGTAAGGCAGGGACGGGGCCGTGGTTGCGGGGCGCGCTTGGAGGGCGGAGCCCGGAGGCGCGCGCTTGCATGCCCGGTGTGCTGAACAAGTGATCTTGACGCGATACGAGGCGAGGCGATGCGGAACTGTATTGATCGTCTGCTGCTGCTGTGTCCGCATCATGCGGTGTGTGTGGTTTGCGCTTCGCCTCTCCCCTGCTGTGCGCGGCTTGTTGCCTTGCGCTGTGATGCCCTTGTGCTCTGTTCGTTGGCCGCCTGCTGCTGTGTGCTGCGTTTCGCGCTTCGGTGCCGCTGTGTTCTCGCTTCGCTTCGCTTTGCTTCTGCGCCCAGAGCCGCCGTTCGAGCCGTACCCGCCGTTCTCTCCGGACCCACCGGCTGTGGAGGTACCTATCTTCCCCGCAAGAGGCAAGGCACCCAAGACGCCGAAGCAGCAGAAGGAGAAGGCGCCAAAGCAAGACAAGGCCTCTAAACCTTCGAGGCCGCCCAAGGCGCCCATGAAGCCGAAGTAGAGCGGTGGAGGGGTGGAGAGCAACCCGTGCCGCAGGCTGAGCAAGGGGCCAGGCCGCTCGAAGTGGGATACAAAGGTGTCGACGGAAGGAGCGGCATCCGTTTGCCTTCCGCCCGTCGAGGTGCTGTGAAGGCAGCGTGTGCGGATTGTGAGAGTTAGCAGATGTGTGGGGGGGCTGAGCAGGTGGACATGGAGGAAGCGTTATAGGGGGCGGAGGTCTGGGATAGCGCCATGCAATTGATCTGTGGCATGGCATTGATTATGAATAGGCCGTAATGTTAATGAATCCGGGCCATTTGGACCCAATAGAACCCAATCCGAGGATGCATTGTGTGCCTGTGTGGTCGTGATGCAGGGGCGGCATTGCCAGCTAGCAGGTTGGGGCAGATGAGCGAAAGAGACTTGAAGAGGGTCTGCATTGATAAGTCAAGGGCAGGGCATGTAGGTGCCGCAAACGCAGTAGTGCTCCTAGGGTCCTCTTGTTGGGATGGAAAGAGCCGCTGAGATCCGTGCTCTGGGCTCGGCCACGCGTCGATTGCCGGGTCCTAGGGCCTGCTACCGTATCGGTGGGCGGAGGCGGGAAAGTCCGGTTGTGATTAGGAGAGCCCCAAAAGGTGCAGTGCTATTACAGCGGTGGAAATGTTGCCGTACGGGCTTGCGCGCCCTTGTCGTGACGCTTGGCGGTGTTCTAATGACCTGCATATGAGCTGCTGCGCAAGAGTTGCTTGTGGAGAGAGGTAGGTACACGTGAGGACCCAGCACGCAACCCACCTGGGCACGTCTGGAGGCGGGAGGGGCGTCCAGACGTTTGACGAGCTTGCCGTTGCCTGTGAAAGACGCTGATTGGTTTGAATCCTGTTACAGACAGTCTACGGCTCTCACTGCCTCCTACCTGGCCCACCTAGCGGGGAATCCCTCGAGCGTACGAGCCCTTCACAAGGAGTCCCACAAGTGTGGGCCTGATGGACCTGTGGCCTGGGAGATCGATGACTAAGCCTAGTGGCTGGGCTCGAATGCCATGACTAAGGTGACCCCGCAGAGGCAGCTGCTGGCTCTGCAGCTGTCTTCGCCAATTCGCCATCGTAGACAACGCTCGACCCTTAGTCTCATACGCCACATCGGCTGCTGGTAGCAAGGGTGGGCCTGCTGATTCGTTGCAAACTCGTCGCATTACCGGCTGGAGGGCCAGACCCGGCTAGCTGCACGTTGCATTGACCCCTACGGTAGTCTCCCAAGAGGGAACTCTTCTTGGGAGCGAGGTTAGTGTGGCGTAGTGCTCTTCGTCTGCTTCGTGCAGACCGGCCCTGGTCAGTCCGAATCCCTGTATCGACAGTCCAGCATAGCATATCGAGCACATCGACGCTCCTGAGCAGGGGGGCGCGGGCGAAGGCCGCCGGGAGCGGGGGCGACAGCGTTCGCCGACCTTTGACGGAGGCTTAGGGCGCACCGTGACTTGGACGTGCCCTGACGCGCAATACGGCAATCGAAAGCTCGAGTCACTGTTCCCTCTCACTGCCACTGCAGAGCAATGGCGGTTATGTGAGACAGCCTGCAGAATGCTGGGGCGCGTTCAATCGGCCGCAGTTCACGACGGGGCTGTCCCGGCGTAACGCATCGTTCTGGACGAGGGCCGGATGTTCTGACCCTTGACACTAGTGTGTCACTGGACATACTATACTTGCATCAACACCTGTGTTTCTCTATATCACTTCTAGCCGCGCGCTGCCCGTGCGACTGCACTTCGCCCCACATTCGCCCACATCTCCGAGAGAGACTGAGACTTCTCAGCGGAAACACTGCAGTCGCCGCCAATAGCAGAATGGGATAGACGCGATGACGGGGGCTAGCCGGCCCTTTCTGGGCAGTAGTAGAGAGAGTGTAAGCTCACCATCATCGCCAGCCGCAGCCCCGCCACTCGCCTGGCAGCAGTCGCTTGGCTCCGTCTCCTCTGAATCTCTCAGCCATGTCCGAATCGTCCTCGAACCTGACTCCGCGCCGTTGTCGCGCCGAGCTTGGGTAAGGAATGGAAATGCTTCGTCAAGGCGGGCGGTCAAGTAACGTTTCACAAAGGCAATTTCCATACTGCTTGCTGTTTATCGCAGAAGCGACCAGGTTGCAAGCAGATTGGGGTAGCGTGCGCAGTCGCCATCCTCGTCGCAGTAGTCGCCGTCACCGCCGTCACTGCTGCTTTGACGTTGAGGAGCAGCAGTGGACACGCCTCGACAGAAGTGAGGCTGCAAACTCGCTCTAGACATGTCCGGTGTGCATTTTAGTGCAGTCGTAGCTTCCACAGTAGCTTCCACGGAAACACCTTGCTTAATCGACATGCCTTGTCATTTGTTAACAAGGGCAGTCTGGCGGAGTTTGCGCGTGCGCCCGCCGTCAAGTAGCACGGGATTCCGACGAGCCCTCGCCAGCGGGCGAGGGAGGCTGCCAGCCACAGGGTGGCATGGCGGACAGAGCCCATATGCTGAGGCAATTGGGGCCGCACAAAACCCTTGCAGCCCCGCGTGCGCACGGGACCGCACCGCACCCACCTCCACCTGCGTACCTCTACCTCACGAGCACACGCAACATACGCAGCTTGCATGCGCCGGGCCCTGCCGTGCAATGTACTTCTGCACTGCACTCGGAAGCAGCCACCTACCTACTGTTGCTAGAGCTCAAGGGCTGTCGTAGAGTGCCCTTGCCGTTGCTCGTCCAGCGGGGCCCATATGCAAACCCTCTCTCCACCCTCCCCTCGCGCCCCTCAACTCGCAGGCGCTGCACGTACGAACTGCAGGGCCAGGGCCGGGAGCACAGGGCCCAGCAAAGCCAGCCACAGCAACGGACCAGGCTGGACTGACGGACCGGCGCTTCGTGGGGATGCTTACCATCGCGAGCACGGGTGCAGGCGGCGAGGCAGCCGCCACCACGGGACCGTGGCCGTGCCGAGTGCCGCCTGGAATTGCGGAGCATTTGAAGGTGGGGGGTGGGACTGTTTGCAAGGCCGGGGACGCAGCCTAGACTAACTCAACTAGTTGTAATGGCCCTGGCCACCGGGAGGCGTGGCACGCTGGGTGAAGTTCTTCACCCTAGTTGGCTTCGCGCAGGCGCGGGAGGCTACCGGTAGGTGATGGACTGGCCGGCAACAGTTACACCTGGCCGAGCTGAAACCCCGCCTCGCCCCGCCGCCCCTTTGGCTGTCTTTGCAGGCCGCGTACGCTGCAGCGCTTGCTGCCATGGGGCTGACCACCACAACTCTCCTGGTGGAAAGCATTGCGTGCAGCAGGTGCGTTGTGCGTGAGGCAGTGGCCAACGAAGGAAGTGTAGCACAGTAGCAGGCCGGGTTCCTGGGGCTGGGGTAGATTCCTTGCGGAGTCGGGGGGGGGGGATGAGCGTGCCAGGGTATCCTCCGCTAGGTGCGCAGTGGGTTCAAAGCCAGACGGTGGCCGGACGCGCAGGATGCCCCGGTCTGGTTCTCATACCCCAGCGGAGCTTGGCGTAGTAGAGCCGGTGCCCGGTGGACTCGGCAGGCGGCTGAAGTGAGGATTGTAGGGCGCGGCTGGAACACCACCCACTGAGGTCAGGTCTAGCTCTGAGGGCTACTGAACGCTCCTCGTCAATGCCCCGCTCCCCCTCAGGAGTTCGCAGTTGGTCTTCTCCCTCACGCTGGGCCTTGGTGCCGAGGCCCAGGTGGCGGCAGCTGCCAAAGCGGCTGCCAGTCCTGCCACCAACGCGGCGGTGCTGGGGCTGCTGGGCCCGCGGCTGAGCAGCTTGCTAGGCTCAGGCTACCAGCTCACTGCGGTGGACCTAGTGGAGCTGAGCTCTGCAACTGACGGGGGCGCTGCTATAGCAGCGCCGAATACTGGACCGCCGGGAGGGCAAGGCGCGCCGCCTCCGCCCACCGACAGCGGCACGCAGGTAGCCGAGACGGGGGGCCAGAGCGGCTCGTCACAGACTCGGTCGGTTGGAGGGAACGTTGAGGCTGGAAGGCAGACGCCCAGCAAGGCAGCACCGCCCATGCTTCCGGCCGTGAGCAGCCAGCAGGCATCCGGGTAGAGAGGAGGCCTGGATCACGCTCGACAATAAAGGATGCGCAACCGGAGGTGTCTGCATTGCACGCGTCATGTTTCCTACCCTACGACCCTTCTTTCCCCTCTTGGCTCAACGCCTAAGCGGGCATGCTACAGTTGCCGTGCATCTGTGCAACAAGCATCGCCGAGCCTACGTTCTTGGACTCGCGTCTTCATTCATTGCGTTTGGGGGGGGGTGAGGGAGGCCATAGGATTGCTTTATGGCTAAGCCTTCTGTGCAGGACTTGCGGGGGGACGTGACTAGGTTGACGTTGCAGCGTGTTTACGGGGAGCCGCGTGAACCTCGCCTGAAGAACGACAGGATGGCTTGCTTCAAATGACTCAGCTGCATGCTGCTTAACGGACGCGGGTGCTGACATAGGGTTATGACTTCTCCATCAAACGCGGGGTTGGGCTCATACTGCAGATTCAGGCCGGCTTGTACTTTCTCAGAAGTTTCAGACTTCTCTCTTGTGTCCTCGTAGACTAGGGTTCATGGATTTGAGTGGGAGCTGCCGTGGGGTCTGGCATCGACGGGTGTTCGACTATGGTTTAAACAATGCGGCAGGCACATTGACGAGGCACGTTTGCTGTGACGCCCTCATGGCTGTTTCCGTGATAGAAAGGACGCGGATGGCTCTGTATAGACGTAAGCGGCTTACATACCGCACGACGTTGAACCGCAATTGCTCACGCTGACCAGGTCTATATATTGCTTGGAAGCGGGACGCGGGGCCCGGTGACCCGTGCAGACCGAGTTGGCATGTGCCTACGTATCGACGTCCCCCCTTAGCCCTTGCTTTCTGCTGATGTCGGCCGCTTCGGGCCTGATTACGACCCCTTGATCTCTTGACTTAGCAAGCGCTAGACCTTAGGCGGGCCAATCCGACAGGAGGCTCCGCTGCGACCGTGCGTTGGTCTTGTCGGCTAGCTGCTGGCGTGTCGTGACGTTGGGTGCCAGGTCCTTGACGCTGGCTGGTGAGCTCGGCACGAGGTTGGGCTTGGAGGGGATGCGGCTGCGGAGCCCGGCGGTGGAGCGGGGCGACGGCGGGATGAGGGCACCGCCAACGGTGCCCTGCGCATCGAGCGGACCCGCTGCCGCGACGGCCGCCATGGGCGTCGCGTTCTCCATGGCCCCCGCCGAGCCGCTTGGCTGCCGGGAGACGTTGGCGCGGGGGCTGGCCGGCGCCGCCTGTACGGAGGGCGGGAAAGAAGGAGGCTTAGATGGTGGAGTGGGCAGCATTGCGGCGTCATCACGCCAAATGGAGTTGGGTGGGCAGGATTGCTTGTAATTGAAGACTTGCATGAGCTGCCAGCTTCATTTCCGATACATAGCTGTTCGGGCCACCTCAGCTTGCGAAGGCCAGAAGGCAACCTTTGATGAGCTGCCAGGCTCAGCTTCTTCCCAACTGTCCCCTCCTTCCCAACCTTGACGCCATGCACCCACCGTGGTCCCCGAGAACATCTGCGGGAACTCCTCGTGGCAGCGCGCAGTGAGCCGCTCCTCGGAGGGGCAGCGCAGCTCCTGGATGGACGAGGGCGGCGGCACGCTGAGCTCGGGCTGCTTGGGCGGCAGCACCTGGCGCTCCACCTCCAGCCGGGCCTGCAGGAGCCCCTCCGCCTCTCCGGCCAGGCTGGACATGCCGCTTGTCTGCGCCTCGCCCAGGGCTGCGAACAGCGGACAGAGAAGAATGTGAGACGCGCAGATGGACATGTTGGTATCAGCAGCATTTGATGCCGAGGGTGCGGGGCGGAACACAAGAGAAAGGGCCCTAGCATGCACTTCCAACTCGTACCTGAGAGAGCACCGCCGACTGCCACACACGCCGAGCCCCACTCCTCCGCCGAGCGGCAGTCCCGGGCCGCCGCTGCCTCCACCGTCTGGCCCACGCCCTGGATGGCCGTGGACGCGCCCGACACCGCCTCGCCCGCCTCGGACGTGCAGGCGCGCACTGCCGCCTGTACGGAGCCGGCCGCCCGGCTGCACTCCTCGCCCATGCCCTGCAGCAGGAAGCGCGGCAGAGGGCAAAGCAGTCAAGCCAGGCATAGCACGGGCTCTGCGGGCGTCACACATGCCGACATGGGACTAATGGCACAGCAGGAGCAGGGAAGCAGAGGAAGCGAGGCACTCGGGCCCAGCAGCCCACCTGGCTGAAGGACTGCGCGGCGGCAACGCTGCGCTTCAGGCCCTCCGCGACGCCCGCGTGCACCGAGCGCGCCTGCCCCTGCAGCGCGCCCAGCGACGTGGCCAGGCCGCCGGCGCGGCGCTCGGCCTCCTGGTGCGCGGCCTGGATGCTGGTCGGTAGGGCCACCTCCGCATCCTGCCGATGTCAGGCGCATACAAATGCAGGGTCAGGTCATGACCAGTCCAGCCTAGACATCATGCGCTGGAGCCTATCGGTATCGTCATCAGATCAGGTTCAGAGCAGCCCCTCACCCGTGCTTCCTGGGCAGCGGACGTGGCGGCCTGCGCCATGCAGCCCAGCTGCTCGCTGGCCTCCTCGCCCCCGGCCTTGGCGGCGGCCTGCAGCCGCTGCACCTCCTGCGCCAGCGCCGTCACGCGCTGCTCCGTGTAGGACTGCATCAGCGCGCCGATCTGGGCCATCACCTGCGCCTGCTGCGCCTCGCACGACTGCTTGTAGCGGTCCGCGAAGCTGCCGAGGTCGCTGGAGAGGCCGGCGGCGCGCTGGCTGATGCTGGCCTGCGCCTCGGCGGCGGCGGCCTGCAGGGAGTCGAAGCCGCTGCTCATGCGCTGCATGGTGGAGCGCAGCGTGTCGCAGGCTGCGCCCGCGGCAGTGGCCTGCTGGGCCACCAGGGCCTGCAGCTCCTGGGCCTGCTGCTCCATGGAAGCGGTGAGGCCCTCGATGGCGCTGCGGGCGGCGGCCTCGAGGGCCGTGGCTGCCTCAACCGTGGAGCCCGCGTACGTGGCCGCACCGTCGCGGGCGCGGCCCAGGGCAGAGGAGGACGAGGCCTCCGCAGCCTGGGTGCCGCGAGCGACGGCGTCCCGTACCTCGGCCAGGGTGGCCTGAGCGGCCTGCATGCGGGCGGTCAGCTCCTCTAGCTCCACCTGCTTCTGGGCCTTGAAGGCCGCCAGCGCCTCGCCCATGCCCGCCAGCTGCTGCTGCTGCCCCTCCACGGAGCCCGCCAGGGACGAGCCTAGGGCGCTCAGGCGGTCCTATGGATGGGGACCCGCGCAGGTGAGGGTTGTGCACGTCAGCAATGATAGCAGGGGCATGCAGGACTAGCCACGCTCTGCATCTGCGCAGTGCCCTCCCTGGCGACACTGCGTATCCTCTAGCTCATGCAGGCAAGCCCCCGTTTCACGGCGTGCAAGTTGGTGTGTCAAGCTCGTGGCGCCCTCCTCACCCCGATGAGCTTCTGCACACGCTTGACCGTGTCACGGTCGCCGCAGTGAACGTCGCTGAGCTCCTCCAGTGAGGCAAATAGGCCGCTTATGTGCGTGACGGCTGCCGCCAGGTCGTTGCGGACGGCCTCTGCGTGGTCCGCCAGCTCCTGCTCCGCCTGCCGCTGCGCCCGGATCACGTACTGCCGCTCGTACAGGATGCGGCTGGCCTCCTGCAGCCGCTGGTCGAAGAACGCAACCTCCTCCTTTGCGCGCGCCAGCTCGGACTGCCGGGACGTACAGACAGAGGCAACGCAGGGCCTTCAGCGCATGAGCTGATGGCAGATAAGGAGGCCACGTGGTAACGGGCGGGCAGTTACACAGCCGTGGCGTTTGGATTGCCCTGGAACCGGCCGGCCTTTCGCCACGTCTACGTGCCCCTGCTTACACGAGCAGCCCTCCATACAGCCAAGCTCACCTCAAGGCGGCTGACGACCCGCTCCGACTCGGCCTTGTGCTGCTGCAGCGTGGCCTGGAACTCCTCCTGCTCCAGCTGCCTCTCCTCGCGCATGTTCTTAACGGCGTCTCGAAGCTGCACGCGCTCCAGCTCATCCTGGGGAGGTAGGCAAGGGAAGCAATACACAACTGCCCGTCAGCAGCAGCCCCTCTGCGTCTCGCCAGCTACAACACGTGTGCTGCCATGCAGCTGGGCGTGCCCCTCACCGCCTGGTGCTGCTCGATGGGGATGTAGACACCGTTCTTCTCGCGCTGCGCCACAAGCTCCATGCGCAGCTTCTCCATCTCACTCGACATCTCTTTGATCATGGCCGTCTTGGAGATCTTCTGGTTGACCTCCGGCCGGTTGCGGATGTTCTTGGCCCTGCAGGGCATAGGCGCAGGCAGATATAGCGCTACCGGGGTCTCCGAGTCAAGCGAAAGGGGTGGGTGCAGATGCGGACTGGACGGGAAACCTGAGTGCTGCCTAGTACTCCTCCTCCTCAACCCCACCTGTGCGCGTAGTCCAGCGTGCTGATGGTCTCCTCCTGGCACTGCACCGTCGGCGCAATCGTGGCGATGATGCAGGTCTTGGTCTTGCCGCCGAGGGACTCGCGGAGCAGGCGGGTCAGCTTGGAGTCACGGTAGGGCACGTGGCCCGAGTGCTCCACCAGGGCCGTGATGACGCGGCCCAGCGTCAGCAGCGACTGGTTGATGGACCCGGCCTCGCGCGCCCGCCCGTCCTTGGCGCCGGAGCGGGAGATGTTCTCGCTTCCTGCCAGGTCCACCAGGTTAAGCTTGCCCACCTGCGGGGCGACCGAAGCGGGAGGTCGGGAAGAAGGCGGGTGACGCGGTGTGCAGCACCAAGGGGTGCCAAGGGCAGTAGTTTTGCCGGCGGCTGCGTGTTGGGAGTGACGCTTGGGTCCACCCAAAGTCCCAGCAAAGCAGACGGGTTGGGTGGGGCTCACCTTGACAACATCCTCGCCTTCGGGCGTCACCTCCCGCATGTGGATGGTGATAGAGAAGACCGAGTGGCTGCGGCTGGACCGCTTGTTGAGCAGCGTCTCAGCGGTGCGGCGCTTGGCAGTGCCGCGGTCCAGCACCTGGGGTCCGGCAAGATGTAGAGCTTTCAGAGGCTTCGATAAGGCCAGGGCGGGGGTAAGGGGCCGTGTGAATGTTGCTTTGGCCCCGGCTCCACCTCAATCGTGCCCTGGACTCCGTGAGCACCCCCTGCCCTCGAATCCACTTCCCACCTGGTAGATCTCCGTTGCGCTCTTGACAACCACCTCCTCCAGGCCCTGCACCACCACCCCGCTGCGGTCCTCCAGCAGGCGCAGCCGCTTGCTCTCGTCCTTGGCGTCATCAAAAGACAGCAGGTCTGTCAGCTCCTCATTGTACAGCTCCAGGAACGTCACCTTGACGGTGGAATCCGCGTTGTTGGACTCAATGGTGTCAAAGATCTGCTTGATCGAGCGGGGGATGACTCCCGCCTCCGCGGAGAGCTGCTTTCCGTCCTCGCTCTTCCGGGGGCCACCCTCCATCGTGTAGGTCTTACCCGTGCCGGTTTGCCCATACGCGAAGATGGTGCAGTTAAATCCCTCCATAACCTCCTCCACGATTGGCACCACGGCCTGCCGGAAGAGCTTCTCCTGGGTAGAGTCGCAGCCAAACACCTGCGCGACCGATGCCGACCCGGGGCCGCACACCGCCAGGGCTTTAGCTGCGGTTGCCTTGGCGAATTTCTCCCTGCACTCAATTGAAGCCCTTGGCCCAGTCGTGTGCAGCAGAAGCCGCTCACCCGGTCGAAGCGGAAGGTCCTGCTCATTTGCTTGCCGCCCACGTTCTGATACAGCGTCGCCTCCCGCAGCGCCTCATTGCACGAAATGACTTGAGGAGTCCGCTCCGCAATCTCCTTGTCGCTCAGGGGCCTGAGCGCGGACCCGCAACACGGTTCGGTCGCAAGAATGCAAAGCAGGGCCTTGCAGCTTGAGACGTGAGCAGGCCTGCCGCTCACCTGCACCTCAGCAGCACTTGAACATTGACGCCCTCGTTCTCGCCAGGCCCTGGGCCGGGCTTGGCGCTCGGTGGCTCAGCCATCTCGCTCGAGCCCTCTCCGTGACCCCGCTGTAAGCACTAAAAGTAGCTTTGGCGATATGCTGTTGATTTTATAGCTCTGGGCGACCGCGCTGGAAGCTATTCTGAGGAAGCTGTCCTCGCAAATTGAAAGAGCGACCTTGCGCCGAGCAGAGCGTCAGCCCTAGTATAGGGTGTTTAGAGCATGACGGCAGTAGACTTCAGTCGCAGGTGCAGTGCCCGAGGCGCCAGGCCTGCGGAGGAAGGAACGCGAGCTCGACGGGATCCAAATTGTCGTATTTATTCAGCGACAGCCTCGCACCCTGGGCTCGCCAGCGCCCTGCAATGAGCTCAAAGTAGAGGGAAGCGTTCCTGTCAAAGTGCTGAGTTGTTGGGGTGTCCAGCCGAGTAGCCGACAGCGACCTCCACGGTCACCCCCAACCCGCGCCCCCAGCCATCGCCTCCATCCGTCGGCAACGTGTCTGCTCGCAAAGTGTCCCCTTTCCCGCTCCTTTCCACAGTCCCTCTCCAATTGTCAAGGTCGACATTTGCGAGAATACCAGTCCCAGCGCCGTGCAGACTTAGCCGACCGCCTCAACGCCGTCAACGGGGCCCTTGACCCCATGCCAGGGCACAGCAACGGAAAAGGGGTAGAAGTGGATGTGCCGGGCTGGAAGGTAGGCCGTAGGTACGCGCGGCCAGCAGCTAGCCGCGGATTCACTCGTGTAGTGCTGCAGCGCGCGTTGACATGACCACCCAAGCTCTGAGGCGCTGCGGCGAGGGTAGTGCGGCTGGGACCGGCAGGTGTTGACGGCAGCGATGTGAAGGGAGCAGGGGACTCAGGGCGATGCCATATGCCGGGGCTTTTGATCCGTAGGGCGCTGCGCTGCTACCGGCACCAAAGCAAAAGGAGGCAGAGCGGTGGGGGTGCTAAACAAGAAAGCGAGGAAGACAAGACTGATGCAGACCCAACGGGGTGGCATGACAGTGGACGGCTTTGCGGTCCAGGCCCCCCTCCGCGCCAGGCTCCTGTCCAGCTGTGTGCTTGAACTGAAGTAAACAGGTCAGTCTCATCTCAAGTTCCGCAAGCGAGCTCTGTTGGAGCAGCATTCGCAGCAAGCAAAGCCAAGGTTGCCTGCTTCAGCCAGGGCCCAACCGCCCAGGCCGCGCACTCGAGCAACGCATTACGTATGTTACAAAGGATGCCTTGGTTCAGCCCCACGGCCCCCCTCCACTATGCGCCCGGCCCCCGCCTGCATTTCTGCGTACCAAAGTGCCGCCAGGGATAGATTTGGGGTCCGCATACTATTATAACCGCATGTGGCCCTGAAGACAAAACCGGGCCAGCGTGCCAGCACCTCTGAGCCCGCAATAACCTCCAAGCACCTCCAACCCCTCCAAGCAACCCCCCATTTAGTTCCCGCTCCTGCACACCCGTCAAGTCCTGCTGTGGTAACTCCCTGCTGCATGCACATGCCCTCGTGCATCTAGCTGCCACGCCCTGCCCAGGGTCTACTGGACCCTGCCTGCCTACGCCACCGCTGCCGCCGCAGCTGCTGGGCAGCTTGCCGCAGCCACACCCGGCTCATGCACCGCTCAGTGCTTGTGGCGGCCGCCGCCGCCGCCCCCGCCGTCGCCGCCCCCGCCGTCGCCGCCGCCGCCCCCGCAGCCGCCGCCGCCGCCCCCGCAGCCGCCGCCGCCGCCGTGACCGTGCTTATGGCCGTGATCGTGCTTATGGCCGTGTTCGTGCTTGTGGCCGTGGCCGTGGCTGTGGTTGTGGCCGCAGCTTCCATCGCCCTTGCCGCAGCAGCCGCCCTCCTTGTGACCTGGAAAAGGGCCAGCGCAGGGCAAAGCCGGAGACACGATTCAAGCAGGACCACGCGCTAGCTTGCAAAGGCACGAGCGGTTACGGCTACAGACAGCAGCTCGCTGGCACCAAGCGACAGCGTCGGTGCACCTGCAGGGAGCAGGTGCTTTGTCCCTGGCAGGTCTCCTCACACCCAACCTTCCCACGCAGCCATCTTACAACCCCATCCCCATCCCCATCCCGAGCGCCAGCCCCAGAACCTACCGTGGTCGTGGTGGCCGTGGCTGTGCCCGTGGTCGCGCGACTCGCCGTGCTTGTGCCCGTGGCCGCACGACTCCCCGTGCTTGTGCCCATGCGCGTTGTGTCCCGGCGGCGACAGGGCTGTGTAGATGACGCTCGACAGGTAGTCCACCCGCTGGTCGGGGTCCAGGCGCAGCCAGTCGGAGCGCGCCACCGTGGCCACGTGCCAGCCGTGCGCCTGCGGGAGGGCGTAGCGGAGGGTATGAGAAGGGTAAAGTTGTAGCGGGAGGGTGCGGCGGAAGCGTGCGGCGGGAGTGGGTCGCAGCAGGGCGGAGTCTGGCGCGGGGTACCGTAGGTGGCGCGGGATACCATACGAGGCGAGGTAGCCCTTGCGCTGAGCTGGCCAGTGCCCTTGGTGCCGTGCGCCTCAGCTGCCCCTGGCCGGCTGCCCCCAGCGTTCCGAGGCTTGCGCTCGCTTGTGGACTCCTACGCTAGCCCTCGTGCGAGCGGACAGCAATGAGCTCAGCACCCGTTCTCCGCTTGCCTGCATCACGGAACGCAGCGCCCGCTTCAGGGCGTACTCGCGGGCGCTGGCGGGCCCCGCCAGCGCCGATCGCTCCTCCTCCATCTCCATTGCCACCTGCAGGCGGGGGCCACCGGGAGGAAGGCAAAAGGGCACATCAGGAGTCCCGAGGAGGGTACAGCCTGCAGCCAACTCAACGGCCCCGCGCCATCCGCGGCCGGCGCCTCCACCCTGGTCCCGGCTTGCTCCCAGTCTTAGCCCCGGACGGTTGGTCATCGCCCCCCCCCCTGTGTAGAGTTACACGCCGCCCTAGGAAGGCAACTACTACACCCCGAGGTCCCCGAAGACCCCAGCTGCACCCTGTCCAGCCCTCCTGTAGCGCCCGCAAGCCCACCTTGACTCCGCCCAGCGGCGGGCCCACGTCCAGGAAGAGACCCACGTCCGCCACCGCCAGCCCGTCCCCAATCACGCAGTTGCGGCCCGGCTGCAGGCCCATCTCCTGCGGGAACCGGGGTGGGGTGGGGGGGCGTGGCGGTGGAGGGGCGGGCAGGGCTGGTGGGGGACCGACCGGAAGGGAGCTGCTCAAACCCTGTGCGTCCGGGGTGAAAGGGTGATGCCGCTCAACGGCTGACTTGCGGCCTCGTGCTCGCCCTTCAGGCCGGGGAGACGGCGGAAACTTATCCCTCTCATGGAATGCTCAAACAGACATAGGAGGCCCGGGGGCCAGGGTCGTCCACTGTCATGAGTCAGGCCAGGTCAGGCTGGTCCTAAAGCCGCCGGGGGCCGATCCCGCTCGAGACATGTCCATACAGACATACAACGCTCATACCACAGGTCCCACCTCCAGCAGCTTAGCCACGTCGTCCATCTCGGGGAAGGTATCGGCGGCCAGGCCGACGCGGCCGACCTCCTCGGCGGCAGCAGCGCGGGCCGCGGCAGCATCCTGTTCGGCGGGAAGCGGGAGGGGACGGGAAAAGAGGAAGGGGTAAGAACCCACAGGTGCTTCAGCTTCTGCTGGCTTCTTCAACCCAGCCTGATTAGAGGCTCGACCTGCGGCTTGCGGAATGTGCTTGCTTGAAACTGCTGGTGCTTGTAGCGGGAAAGACTCCCGCCCCAGCGGTATCTGCAGCGCTCACCTGCCCGGGGGATTTCTCGGCCGCGGCAGTCGCATCCTCGGCACCCTGTGGAAGTTTAGCGGCGGCAGAGGGGTGGATGGTTGGCATGGAAACTGCAGGCTCGTGGGCGATAGGCTCCTCTCGCATGCCGGGGCATGGGGGCCAGGGACCCCTGTCCCCAACGGTACCGGGAGGCGTCCCCCCAAGGCGTCCACACTCAGTTCGGGGGCCCGCAGACACCGAGCGCACCTGGCTGTTGGGCCTCCACGCCTGCCGCGTCTCCTCCGGCGCCGCGGTGGCAAACGAGCGCGAACTTGCGGCGTTCGAGCGAGCGGATGGGATGGCTGGGATGGCACGCACGGACAGGACTGAGCTCAGTGGCCCCAGCTTCGTGAGCGCACTCTCCGTAGAGCCCGCAGCACGCCGGGCCACGAGCTGGGCGACGCAGCGGCTAGCCATGCTAGCCATGGGAGCCACGATCAGCAGACCGCGCTGTTGAATCCTTGTTCGTTGGCTTGGCAGTATGCGAATGGTATCGCTGGGTGTTACTGTGTACATGGCGTGGTGTTGGCGAAGATGATGCAGGCGAGTGCGGGATTGGGGACCTGGACAGTACAGCGCTATTTAAGCGACTGCTGTTTGCTGTGTGCTGTACGCTGTACCTGCATAACTAATCACTCGAAGACGGTTGCATACAAAGACGGACCAGCAATACATCCATTACGCCAAGCTGACCAACGTCGAATATGACTGTGACCACGGGGCTCGTCGCAGCGGTGACTGGTGCCACGGGGGCCGTGGGCGAGGAGCTGGTCAAGCAGCTGGTGACCAACGCGGCGTTCACGAAGGTCGTGACGCTGGGCCGGCGCCCCGTGGAGGGCGTCCCCAGCGGCTCGGCGGAGCTGGTCCAAGTCAAGGTGGGGAGGGGTGGAGGGGTATCGTGGAGGGTCTGAGAGGTGACAGAGGAGCGGCAGGGCTCCGCTGATGGCAGGACTACGGTGACGGACGAGGGAGAGCGTGTGCTGGTTATCCATGGGCCCCTTCCCCTTTCTCCCAGGTTGACATGGACAGCCTGGAGGCTGAGGGCGCTGAGGCGGTCACGGGGGTGGACGTGTTCTTCTGTGCGCTGGGCACCACACGCGCGGTGGGGGAGTTGTGCAGGGGGGCAGGTTGGGTCACTTTCGTCACAAGCGGGCTGGCTGGATGCATGATCGTCGGATTGGGACGATGCCAGGAGCCTGGGAGGCAACGAGTTGGACCTGGCACAACCCAACAAGGCGTGATATCTTCTGGTCTGCCGGCCCAGCCTTCAAATATACTATCGCCTGCACCTGCCAGGCCCCAGTGTCCCCAGGGCTGCCTGGCGCCCTCCCCGCTCCCTCTTCACCCTACTGATCCCTTCTCGAGCCGGCCCTGAGTGCTGCTCCCACCCCATTTGTTGTGCCTCTCCGTCCCGCAGGTGGCTGGCAGCGCTGAGGCGTTTAAGAAGGTAGACTACGACTATGTAGCTGCTAGCGCCAGGTTGGCCAAGGCTGCGGGTGCCAAGCAGTTTAGCCTCGTGTCGGCCCAGGGCGCCAACGCCAAGCTACCGGCCAACGACTGGTACGGCCTGCGAAGAGGGCGACTGATGGGTGTATAGCCTGTGTATGGGACCGGTAGATCGCGGCACGTTATGCGCCGTGCAGGGGTGGCTGCCGATAGGTCCAAATGCAGTAACACATGCAGTAAACTTCAGAGCCGTTCGCTGGCCCTGTTCCTTACTACAGGGGGATTTTCCATGCGCTGCTCTACTCCAAGACCAAAGGACTGGTGAGCTATCCGTACGGGTGCCCCCGGCCGCATGTATAGAATTTGTGCACGGACGAGGGCCATCAGCCGCAAACACCCATGCGTGTCGTGGGCTAGAAGGGGGCGGGGCACCGCCTTGCCACCGCACACACAGCGCAGCCCCTCCACCCCACACCCTGCACCGCACGCCTGCCCGCATCTCAGCTCCACAAGCCGCGCACACAGCCACTCATTGTACCCAAGGTGCTGGCATAACGCACCGAGGCGTGTGTGAGTGCGTGGTAGCGCGCCCGCGGCACTCTGGCGCAGGCGCGTTCCCAGCCCTCGGCCCATACCCTACGGCGTATACACACTTGCGGGCATGCGGCCACGTCTATCATGCGGTCGTTGCCCCCGCGGGGCAGACGGTTATAAAGGGCTCTTGTCCGTACTGGTGATACAGCGTTACGGCAGATGTTATTGGCCCCCACACCGAGTGCCGACGTGTTCTGTGCCGTGTCCATGCAGGCCGAGCAGGCCGCGATCGACCAGGGCTTTGCGCGTGCCTCCATCTTCCGCCCTGGCATGATGGACCGGGGCCACAAGATCCGAGCAGGCGAGAAGCTCGGAGTCAAGATCCTCACAGCTATCGACGTCAAGGTAAGGGATATCTCCGCTGCCGAAAGGATGGATGGTGAGCATGCCGCCTCAAGCTTTGCTGTATATTCCTCACGGTGCTAGGGCCTGGTTTGGAACTGTCAACGACCAACGTCCTGTCATGGCGGTTAAGACCTCTCCACACTCTTAGCTTCCCTGACCTGTCAGGGCTAATGCTCCCATTCCCCGCCCCCCGCCCCCCTCCGTCTCCCCCAGGACGTTGCCCGCCTGATGATCCTGGACGCCCTCCGCGACCCCTCCGCCTGCCGCCCCGTGATGCGGTTCGAGATGGGGGCGCTGCTCAAGGCGGCAAAGCAGGAGGGCGTGGCGCCAGAGGCAGCAAAGTGAGGAGGGGGAGCAAGCCGCGAGGAGGGCGGGAGATGGGCTAAGAATGGACTCAGCTTGAGAGCCGGCTTGGAGGAGAGGGCGGCTGCTGAACCGCTGGCTTATGTTGGGTTACCACAGCGCCCGAAGCGTTTTGTGAGTGATAAGGGTGCATTGCGGGGCGAGACAGACGGCCTCGCGGGGGTAGAGCTTGGGAGAGCTCCCGAGTGGCGGGGTGGCTAGGAGAGGCGAACCGGCAGCGACCCAGGTCCCCTTCTCGTGAACTCATATCGAAGGTCGAAACAGTACCTCGTATTACCTCTTCATATTGATCTGATAGTTCGTAGTAGCTGTTTGGTTTGGAAGCCCGGGCAGCAGAGCGGAGAGAATGTCTTGCGAGAGGCCGAGGGGGAGGAGGCACGAACCGTGCTGTTGTGTGGTGGCTGCCCACGCGGTTGACTTGCGGTTGCCGTGACGAGAGCGCAATTGATGGGTTGCTCTGCATTCATATTGCTTCCTTCGTGGGTGCCCCTTCTGCTGCAATGCTGCTCACTGGCTGCTCAGGGTTTTTGGCACGTCGCGGAGCCAACGGCACGTCATCGCGCGGACCTGATGACCGGGAACGATACGATGGCTCTGCTGTCTATGCACACGATACTGTAATTGCAGAGATACATACTTGTTGCGGTCTTTCACCAACGGGCGTTCCCGCATCGACCAAGTTGTCCCCGACCATCGCCACAGCGCACCCTCTCGACCGACACACAAACTGACATAGATGGCTGCTCCGACCGGGCTCGTCGCAGCGGTGACTGGTGCCACGGGGGCCGTGGGCGAGGAGCTGGTCAAGCAGCTGGTGACCAACGCGGCGTTCAGGAAGGTCGTGACGCTGGGCCGGCGCCCCGTGGAAGGCGTCCCCAGCGGCTCGGCGGAGCTGGTCCAAGTCAAGGTGGGGGTGGGGGGTGCAGGGGTATGGTGGGGTGAGGGAGGAGTGGCAGGGTGCCGCTGGTGGCCGGAGAACGGGGGAGGGGGAGGAGAGGAAGGTCGTGTGGTAGCGGGGCTCCGCTCTCGCTGTCGAGTAGACTTTGCTTCACGTCACGAGTTTCACCCCCTCCCCCCCAGGTTGACATGGACAGGCTGGAGGCAGAGGGCGCTGAGGCGGTCAAGGGGGTGGACGTGTTCTTCTGTGCGCTGGGCACCACGCGCGCGGTGGGGTTGGGGGGCACTGCCCCAGTTCGGGTCATGAGCCGGGGCACGAGATACGGCAGAAGCTGGCAGCCGGTCCGTAAGGATGTCCTCTAGACGCAACTCCTCTCACGCTCAGCTGCCGCACCTATCCCCAGTCCTCATGCTGCGATCCCGTTGTGGGCATGCAGCGCACGGCGCATGAGGGTCACTTGCACGTGGCCCTCCAAGGTGCCACATCGTCCATCCCTCCTTGACCTTGCGGGGTACGGGCTGCGCACCTCTCTATCCGCCTGCATTCTCCTTCCCTCAGGTGGCGGGCAGCGCTGAGGCCTACAAGAAGGTGGACTACGACTATGTAGCTGCCAGCGCCAGGCTCGCAAAGGCGGCTGGGGCCAAGCAGTTTAGCGTGGTGACGGCACAGGGCGCCAACGCCAAGGTCCCGGCCAACGACTGGTGGGGGAATCGTGGAGCACGTGATCAGTTGCATGCTGCGGTTTGGGGAGGAGGCAGCTGACCTGCTCCTGCATTCTGCTCCCGTGATCAGGGGTGCCCGCGTTGAGCGCTCACCTCTTTTGACCTCTTGCTGCGCCTGGCCGTGCCTCGCCGCAGGGGCCTCTTCCACGGGCTCCTCTACATGAAGACCAAGGGGCTGGTGAGCCTTCGGGTTGCCAGCCCATGGGCAGGCGTTCAACGGCATTAACTCGCACCCAGGACCTAGCCTTAGCTTGCCGCGGTTTCACATAACACCCCTCCCCCGTGCCGCTCCTCTTGCCCTCCCGGCCTGCAACCCGCCTCAACTGCCCTGTCCTGACCAATGTCTCGCCTGTCTCGCCAACGCTGCTGTGCAGGCTGAGCAGGCGGCGATCGACCAGGGCTTTACGCGCACCTCCATCTTCCGGCCCGGCATGCTGGACCGGGGCGACAAGGTCCGGGCGGGCGCTGAAAAGATCGCGCTTGGTATTATGACGTCCATCAAAACCAAGGTGCGCTGGCTGCCCTAATCAAGTGTCTTGAGGGGGAGCGGCCGAGCAGGGCCCTTCCCAAGGGGAGGCTACCGGGTGAACCACACGCACTGAGGGTTAACGTGTCCCTCCGTGGTGTGGCTACTCTGTGGGCTTAAGCTTGCGGGAAATCGCTAAACAGGCGGTTGTGGCGGGGCGAGGGCCAGAAGAGCTAGAGCCTACAACCTCCCCGTTCCTCCAAGCAGAACGAGCCCCATCCCGTTTCCCGTGCCCGCCAGGACGTTGCCCGCCTGATGATCCTGGACGCCCTGCGCGACCCCTCCGCCTGCCGCCCCGTGATGCGGTTCGAGATGGGGGCGCTGCTCAAGGCGGCCAAGCAGGAGGGCGTGGCTCCAGAGGCAGCAAAGTGAGGAGGCGGCAGGAGAGCGTGCGCCGGAGGCCGTACCGTGAGGGAAAGACAGCAGGGCCGGTTGAGGGTGGGGAAGAGTATGCAGAGGAGGGCCCGCAATGTAACGGTCCGGGCCGTTGTACGAGGCCGCACAGCAGGGGAGGTGGCCGGGAGTGTATAGCTGCAGATGATCATCTGTACTACCTGGACGCTGTGGGGTGCGGGACTGCGGGACTGCGGGAGGAAACCCGTTGCCTGTTGCCTGTTGGCTGCATGAAGTGTTGCGAGTCTGGTAACACCATGCAGATGTGGGGGCGTCGAGGAGGCGATAAGGGCACGAGAGTGTGGGGCTGTCAAGGAAAGTGGGCGGCGAGGGGCAACAATCGCGGGTAGGCCGTGCCGTCGTGTGGGCCCCCAGGTGGCGAGGCTGGGCTTCGGCCCAACTTGATTAGGTGAGTTGACTACCGGAAGCATCGATTTGCTGCGCTCGTGAGGTTGGGTTGAGTACGCACGTCGGTGCGCTCACCAGAGCTCTGTTCGTATGGGGAGGGCCGGGATGCGGGGGGGGGGGAAAGCTGTCCGGGCTGACAGCAGAACTGTTGGCTGTTGGCTGCGTGAACTGTTGGCTGCATGGTGTCACTGTGACGGCTTGTGGAGGCATCGAGGGGGCGATGCGGGGGCGAAGGGGACCGGGAGGCATTCGACGAGGGCATAGCCCCAAGGGCGGCGATGGCGGTGAGGCCGCCGTGGGGGTCAACGGGCACCCGACACACGCCGCGAGTGGGTTGCGATCCCTCGCCACTGTAATCGCTGCTTCACACGCCGCGACTGTTGCCCGAGTCTCAGGACACTGTATATACATACATAGCCAACATGACGCGCAAGAATAAGGTCGCCTACTTCTATGACAGTGAGCGCCAGCGTCGCTTGGCGGGAGCCCGAGCTCGTGTAGGCCTCTATACGCCCGCTGACCCCGGCGTTACTCTTTGCGTCCGTAGGCGAGTTCCAGGAGTTCTATTTTGGCCAGAACCACCCGATGAAGCCGCATCGGCTGGCCATGACCCACCGGCTCGTTATGGGCTACGGCCTGCACAAGAAGATGGATGTCTTCGTAGGTTCCGCGCAGTTGGGGCTTGCTGGAGGCTCGAGGAGCTCGGGCTGACGGGATGCATCTCTCCCTGCGCAGCGGCCGCGCCGAGCGCACCCAGCCGAGCTGGCGCAGTTCCACACGGAGGACTATATCGAGTTCCTGTCTCGGGTGACCCCCGACACGGCCAGCAAGCTCACCGCGCAGCTGAGGCAGTATAACATCAACGACGACTGCCCCATCTTTGACAACATGTTCAAGTGAGCCCCGGCCCCCGCTGGCGGTTGTAGCCCTGCCTCTCCCCCTCGTGCGGGCTCTTCTGCAGCCTGCCAGCGCTTCTGCCCACCAGGCGGCCCTGCTGGGCTCCGGCAGTGCCCAACTCCCGCCCCTCCTCCCCACCCCACCCCCCCACACCCTCGGGCCCCCCCGCATGCACCTTCCCCCAGGTTCTGCCAGCTGTACGCCGGTGCTTCTATCGAGGGGGCCACCAAGCTCAACCACGGCCTGTGCGACATCGCCATCAACTGGTCGGGCGGGCTGCACCACGCCAAGAAAGGCGAGGTGAGGCGAGGGCGTTGGGTGCGTGGGTACGTGCATGCGTGATTTAAACCTCTTCTGAACGTCCAACTGAGCTACTCCTGTCGGTACCCAACTGATGCACGCTAACCTATCCAGGCTTCCGGGTTCTGCTACGTAAACGACCTGGTGCTGGCTATCCTGGAGCTGCTCAAGGTGGGGGGCGAGGGGGGCGGGCCCTGGGGAAGGCTCGAACAGCACGTGAGGGGCTCACGGGCGGCGGCACGCTTCTTGTCAGTGCGGACAGCGCGCCATGCCTCCTGCGGCCAGCCCTTCCTGCACCGGAGGGCCGGCACCCATCGACCTCCCCTCCTGTCTCCCCCCCAAACCCTGCGGCAGTACCACGCCCGCGTGCTGTACATCGACATTGACGTACACCACGGGGACGGAGTGGAGGAGGCCTTCTACCTCAGCGACCGGTGGGGGCGGGGGGCGGTGGCGGGGAGTTGTAGTGCAGGTTCTGGTGTGGTCTCGTGGGAAGTACTTGATGGCTTGCGAGGGAGGCAGGAGTCAGGTCTCCGGGCGGCCTTGTGCCCCGGGCCGCACCTGGTGGGAGGGAAGGTGTGGGCGGCCGAGGTGGGGGAAGGCTTCTTAAACTCAGTGACCGGTGGGGGCGGGGCGGGGGGTGGGGTGGAGTCGGCCATGGCTTTGTTGAGGGCAGGAGTCAGGTCTTCGGGTGGCCTCGTATCCCGGTCGGCAGCGCCTTGCAGCTCGCCTAGAGGTCCCGCTCCTCGGCTGCTTCGATTCCATCGGAAGCTTTTCTCTGAGCGCTGACGCGACGCCACCCCTCCTGCCGTACTTGCCGTACCTGCCGTACCGCACGCACAGCGTCATGACGGTGTCGTTCCACAAGTACGGCGACTACTTCTTCCCGGGCACGGGGGACCTGGCGGACGCGGGGGAGCTCAACGGCAAGTACTACGCAATCAACGTGCCGCTGAGGGTGAGGGGGAAGGGGGGGGGGAGAGACGGAGAGGGGAGGAATAGCCCGGGCATGGGGACGAGTGATATGGAGTGAGTTGGAGGCGGGCGTTGGAATGAGTGCGCGGATCTGCACCTCTCATTTCTCCCGGCCTTCCCTACCCCTACCCTCAGGACGGCACAAACGATGACACCTCTCACTCCCTCTTGTCGCCCCCTCCTCTTGCCACCAACTCCCCGTTCCATTGTGCCCACCCATTCCTCATCGAACCCCTCATGCCTGCCCCCCAGGACGGCACCAACGACGACACCTTCCACTCCCTGTTCAAGCCCATCATGCGCAAGACCATCGAGGTCTTCCAGCCGGGAGCCATCGTCTTCCAGTGCGGTGAGGCGGTTGGCAGTTGGCGGTTGGGGGCCTGGTGGTTGGGGTTCGGCGGCCGCCAGGGTGTGGCGGGGTGGGGGCGGGGGCTGGTCAGGTGGGTGTCATGGCGTGAGGGCCGTCTTGGGGCCCCACGCCATCTTGGACCACCCTAGGCCAAAGGAGCCTTTCCCAGCCAACCCGCACTCGTTGCTTCAAACCCGCACTCCGCACCCTACTTCCCAACCCGCTGAACCCCCCCTTGGCGCTCAGCAACAAACACCCCCCCCTGGGCCCCCCTGCAGGCGCTGACTCGCTGGCGCACGACCGCCTGGGCTGCTTCAACATGTCCCTCAAGGTTAGGGGGTGGGGGCGGGGTCTAGGTTGTGGATGGGGGTGGGGGTGGGGGTTAGCATCGACAACTGGGCGTATTGCCGCGGTGACTGGCGTCGCATTGTTGGGGATTCGGGGTGGGGACTAGGGTTGCGGCTAGGGTGGGGGTGGGGGCGGCTCGCTGTGCTCGAACGAAGCAGTACAGGGTGCCAACTGTCTTCGTTTGAACAGTGTGGGGTCCCACCGAATGCGACGCCGCCGAAACTCACCCGAAACCCGTACTCACCCCTCCCCCCCGCGCCCTGCCCCTGTCAGGGCCACGCCGAGGCCATTCGCTTCATGAAGGAGTTCGGTCTGCCCATGCTGGTGACCGGCGGGGGCGGCTACACCAAGCACAACGTGGCCCGGTGCTGGACCTACGAGACGGCCATGCTCACGGACACGGTGGTGGGTGAAAAGGGGGAGGAGGAGGCGGGGTTGGGGGGGGGGTGTTTTTCGGAGCGTTGGAGAAGCGTAGGGGGGGGATGTCTGCCAACGACGTGGCATCATCCCGGGCGCCGTCTGCCCAGTTTGGGTTGGGGGTTGGGGGCTGAAAGGACTGGGTGGGGGCTGTTGGGAGACGGTGTGGCCCACGGGCCCACGGGCCATGCGCACGAACACGGTGGTGGGTGGAAGCAGGACTGAAAGGCTGGGCGGGCGGGGTGAGAGTTGTTGGGCGGGGTGGCCCAAGAGACATCCAAACTCATGGACACGCAGGTGTTGAACGGGGGGAGAGGCGCATCCACCTCATCCGTGACCTCCTCCTGATCTCAAAGAGGGGCAGCGACGATGCTCAACTCGATCACTCCCGCCCCCCCTCCCCCCTCCCTCCCCCCCCAGATCCCCGAGCAGCTCCCCCGCTCCGAGTACCACGAGTACTTCGCACCCGACTTCTCTCTCAACGTGTCGGCGCACAAGGTGGGTGGGCCCGGCCGGGCCCGGGGACCGGGGCCTGGGCCTGGGAAGGGCCTTGCGGTATGGGTCGTGGCGCGCGCCGAGTGCATTCGCAACCGCCGACCATCCGCCAACCAACCAACGGCTAACCGCTAACCGCCGCAGGTGATGGACGACAACAACCCCAAGGCCGAGGTGGAGCGCATCCGCCGCACCATCCTGGAGCGCCTGCGGCACCTGCAGCACGCGCCCGGGGTGCAGATGCACGAGGTGCCGCCCGACTTCAGGGTGCCAAGGTGAGAGGGGGGCGCCAGGGGTGTGACCTTCGTACAAACTGGAGGGAGGGGGGGGGCAAGGGGCAGGGAGAGATGGCGGGGCGTGGGGTGCGGGCGGGAGGGTGAGGGGGATGTGGGTGCTGGCGGTTGCGGCTCGTGTTGACAGGGTACTAGTGGCATCAGAGTCCCAGGGGGGGCCAGGAGGAGCCTCTGGAGGACCGCCTAGCTCCACCCAGCCACGAAACACCCCATGTGAGTAAAGCCCCTTCGCCGCCCCCCTTACTAATGCCCCTTACTAATGTCAGGTACAACTACGACGAGGAGCCGCTGGAGGAGCGCGTGGGCAAGTACGCACGTGACCACCTGATCATCCGGGACGAGGAGGCGGCGGGGCTGGGCGAAGGCGGCGCGCCGGGGGCGGGTGGGGCCGGCCCGGGCGCGGGCGGTTACCACGACCCGTACGAGTGAGGCGGGAGCACGTGGGCGTCCGTACAGGACAGGACAGGACTGGGGGTCGTCCTGGAGGCACCGCACCGCGCAGTCGGGAGCGGGGGCGGGTGTGCGCCGCCCGGTCTTGCCTCCCAGCCTCCCGGCGGCTGGAGCCTTTCCGCCGCCTCCCGGCGGATGGGTATCCTCGCCTGCCGGCTGAGAGCCCCCTCCCGGCAGCCGTGTCTAGAGCGGCGGCATGGAGCCGGTGCAACCGGGTCCGGCTCACCAGCCGGCAGCGCCGGGTCCCGCTGCGGGCGGTCCGCTCTCGGACCGGCTGCCCTCGCCCGAGACGGCGGAGACAGGACTGCCCGCCGCCCGCTGTCGCAACAGCACGCTGCGGCGTGTGGGGGCGGGGTCGGCTGCCTCAATGGCCCCCACTGGCCCCGTCTGACGCAAGCGAGCGCCGCAGCGGCAGCACCGGGCTCGGCGGCGGCGGCAGCACCGGGCTCGGCGGCAGCGGCAGCACCGGGCTCGGCGGCGGCGGCAGCACCGTGCTCGGCGGCAGCGGCAGCACCGGGCTCGGCGGCGGCGGCAGCACCGGGCTCGGCGGCAGCGGCAGCACCGGGCTCGGCGGCAGCGGCAGCACCGGGCTCGGCGGCAGCGGCAGCACCGGGCTCGGCGGCAGCGGCAGCACCGGGCTCGGCGGCAGCGGCAGCACCGGGCTCGGCGGCAGCGGCAGCACCGGGCTCGGCGGCGGCGGCAGCACCGGGCTCGGCGGCAGCGGCAGCACCGGGCTCGGCGGCGGCGGCAGCACCGGGCTCGGCGGCAGCGGCAGCACCGGGCTCGGCGGCGGCGGCAGCACCGGGCTCGGCGGCGGCGGCAGCACCGGGCTCGGCGGCAGCGGCAGCACCGGGCTCGGCGGCAGCGGCAGCACCGGGCTCGGCGGCAGCGGCAGCACCGGGCTCGGCGGCAGCGGCAGCGACGGCCCGGCCTGGCGGGCCGTGAAGCCGGGCAGCCGGCCGGGGCGGCTGGCAAGAGGTCCGTCGGTGGCTGGCACCATGGGGTGTGCCCGTCTCGCCTGGTGCCCGCGCCGATCGTGCCGGGCGCTGGGGTCTCGGCCGGCGCTGCAGCAGGCAGGGCGGTGCGGTGCCAGCGGTCAGCCGAGCGCAGGCGCCGTGGAGACGAAGTGACCAGGGAGTCAGTCAGGACCGCTATGCCTAGTCAGAGGAGTCGAGGCTCCCATGGGAGCCGGGGCCGCGTGCGGGGCCGCCACGCTGCACGGCCTGCAACCCCTTGCGGCGGCTATGACCGGAGTGGCGGCGTGTGCCTGAGGGCTTGGCCGCCAGCGCCGATCAAACCGGGAGCCGGTTCCCGCACTTGCGTTGGGGGCAGGGCTGGCCTGGCGGCCGCGCGGGAAGCCGGATGGGCACGTGGGGCGCACACAAGTACCGCGGGGAGTAGGCGGGGACCCGCATTGGAGGGGCGCGCGCGGCGCCAGCGCGCGATGTGGAGTTCAGGGGTCCAAACCTACCGAGCTGGCCATCGCCGTCTGCCCTCAGCCTCGCCGCCACGCCGCGCCTCCCTTCCGCCTCTCGCCCGGCGAGTGGCCAGCCGCGGCGCCGGCGGCCCCACAGGGCCGGGGTGCTTCGCTTGCTGCAACGCAGAGCGCAGGGGCACCACTGGGGGCTTCGCCGTGCGGCCACGGGCTGGGCTGGGCGGGGGCTCGCGCTCCGCTGCTGCAGGGGCCCATACGCGATTCCCCGACCCGGACCCAGGCCCCTGGGGCGCACTACTGTTGGCGGACGACGGCTGGGGTCTTAGAGCGAGCAAGTACGAGCAGGGGTGTTGATTCTGTGGGTCCTGGGATGAGAGGACCTGGAGTGACGGGGTGGATAGGGGTGGTGCGTAGTGAGGTTTGGAGCTTTGTTCGCTTGCTGAGGGTTTCTTCGAGCCCTGCCCGCACAGGCCTGCGGCTGGCCCGCAGTTGTGCCCCGTCGTGCGCGGGCGGACGGTGCTGGGGCCATTCTGGGATGGGTCGGACGGGAGCGAGGGAGTCGGAAGCACGTCGGGCGGGCACATCCTAGGGCCTTGGCCATGACCGGCGCAGCCTGCACAGGCCTTGGGCAGGCCCGGCGCAGCCCGCACAGGCCTATTAGGGCAGCCGAGGCCTGCGGCAGGCCTAGGGTAGGCCCGGCCCAGGGCTATGCCAGGCCTACCGCAGCAGAGGGGTGGTGCAGACATTGCGCCTGGCGCAAGCAAGAGGTCTAGCTGTCCTCGCCGTTTCGGGGCCTGCCGCTGCCTCCTGCTGCTGGCGGGGGCGCGCAGGGCGGGGCAGGAGGGGCCAGGCCGGCGGTAGCTGCAGCTGGAACTCGCCACGTTGGCCGCGTTAGCTGCAACCAGCTACCACACCGACTTTCCGTACTCTTCTTTGCAGATAGCTGGCGAATAGGTCTGCAGTGACAACTGAAAAGTAGATACGTGGCAGGTAGTGAGCGAGTCAGGGATTACGGGTCCGCCGGGGATCGACTGGGATGACGGTTGGGGACAAGTCATGATCGTATATTATTGGCTGGCAAGGCAGAAGGACGGCATAGAACTCGGCCGACGTAGGCTGTCACAGCAACTGACACCATGCGTATCGCCTACAGCATCCGTTGTGCACCGACCAGGGCTGCGCCAGCTGCCTTGCATGGCGTGCGACCGCGTTCGCGGTTGGTCACTCGCGCAGTGTCTCCCCAGTTCGCCCGCGCCGTAGACCGCCACAACGTTCTTCGCGCTCGCCACAACGCCGCGCCGCTTTCGTGGGACCCCTCGCTCGCTTCGTCTGCTCAGGAGTGGGCCAACCATTTGGCCAACATGGGCCGTCTGGAGCACTCGCAGGGCCGTTATCAGGGTGTCGGCGAGAACCTGGGGAAGGCCCGGAAGCAGCTACGGAGAGCTTCTACAACGAGATCAACAAGTATAACTGGAACAACCCCGGCTTCTCCATGGGCACTGGGCACTTCACGCAGGTCGTCTGGCGCGGCACAACGCACATTGGCATTGGTGCGGCGACTACCAGCAGTGGCTCTCGGGTGTACGTCTTCCACTACAAGCCCGCCGGCAACGTGATCGGGCACTTCCCTGCCAATGTCCAGCCCCCTCAGCAGCGGCCGCCCGTGAAGCTCCGCGGCGGCGATGTGCTCAAGCCTGGCCAGGAGCTGCTGTCGTCCCGCGATGACGCCATCACGAGCCGCAACGGACGCTACCGCCTGGTGCAGCAGTCGGGTGCGTGGGTGGCGGGTGGTGGTGGCTAGGTAGGGGCCTCAAGAAACTAACCGGGCAGCGCAGGCAGGGGAGGCGTGGGGAGGGCTCGGGTACCCGAATGCTAGGAGCTGCTAGCGCCCCCCGGTGCTATAGCCTCGCGCCCCCGGCGCCATCCCCTCTTCCCTAGAGTCACTGCGCCTCAGTGCTCGACCTTCCTTGCCAAGGGTGCATGCATGGATGGATGGCTTTATGCTGCTCCTCGCTCCGCCCTTACAGCCTTTCCCTTGCATTGCCCGCGCACCCCCGCCCGCCCTCAGACTCCCACCTGGTCCTGTACGGCAACGGCAAGGCCATCTGGGCCAACCAGCAGTGGGGCGCCGGCGTCGTCAAGACGGTGATGCAGGAGGACGGCAATCTGGTGTCGTACACCGCCAGCGGAGAGCCCAAGTGGGCCTCGGGCACGTACGGCAGGCCCGGGGCGTACCTGATCGTACAGGATGACGGGAACCTAGTCATCTACCAGGGCAGCCAGCCGGTCTGGGCGTCCAACACGGTCGGGCAGTGATGGGCCAAGCTATATGGGAAGCCCTGCCCATGCGTCGACAGGGCGAGAGGGAGGGAGGGGGGGATAACGGTGTTAACGCAACACAGATGGGTTGAACCCCCCGCTGGGATCTTCATGATGGTGAACCCTGCCTAAATTGTACATGCATTGCTGCTGGTGCTGGATGGATACCGAACCGTGACAGCAGCGCTCAAGACGCTCCCAGTGCAGCAGTGTGGCGGACTTGGGTCTGCCCAGGCCGTGGCTAGCTAGCTATCGTGGCTTGGGCCTTGCCTGCTGTTTACAGGACTTGATTAGATGGAAGCGACGTGGTTGTGTGTGATGATCGAGGTCGTGTTGAATGAGTGGAGCTGTGTTGCTTGGCGGGGGGCCCAGGGGCGAGGGCTTTGGCCGGCTGGAGCAAGATTGTAAGGCCATCAGTGCGTGCGGGTCGTAACTTGTGAGCCAATGCCTCCTCTCCTCACACAGCTCAGTCCGGCTTGCCCATCAGAACCACAGTGCAAGTACTGTAGGCGTCCGTATACAGCCCCCACTCGCGCTCGTAGCCAAGTAGCATGGTGCCCCCCCCGCTCAATGCCCGCCTCTGCTAGCGGCAGCCGGTTAGACATACAAAGGCAGACACATCAGCCTGCGCCTGCTCCGTCATTCCACACGCGCGCTCAGCCCAGGTAGCATTGCAGCAGGAGCAGGCAGGCATGCGTGGGGCAGGTGTGCCGGTATAGGTGGGGTCACTGCTCACCGGGGGCCAAGCGCGCGTCGTCCTCACACAGGGGGCGGGGCGGCAGGTTCGCCTTGCAACATCCTGGGACTCCACGAGTCAGAATATCGGTATGATAGTATCACCCTTCTCCAACATGGTAGTTACATCCTTCGCTCGTACGTCTTGCGGCAGGGCATTCCGTTCCCACTAGGCCACCGTGGCCCACTAGCGCGACGCCTGCCCGCCCCCCTGGCCTCACCAGTCCTCACCGGTTCCGTGAGTCCTTGTGGGCGGGCGTCCCCAGCCGCGGACAGAGCAGGGGAGGTGCTGTGGCAGCAACCTGCGGGCCTTTCCCTTATGCAGCAACGGGCGGCGCGGAGGCGTCACGCGCAAGCCGTTGGGACGGACATGGTAACCGGGCAATTCTTAACGCCCGAGGACTGCCGGCAAGAGTGAGAGCCCAAGGGTTGCTACCCAGACCGCCCTATACAGGTATGAGCTTGCGTCAAGGCGCGGGCGAAAGCGTCGTTTGAAGAGGGACGGCGGAGGGTCCGAAGTCGGTGATGGGGAGACTCGTGCCATAACGCATCCCAGGCCAGCCGCGGGTGCGCGTCGCCGGCATAGCATGTACTAATCAAAGTTTCAGGATAACACCTCCATGCTTGTAAGGTTGTCCTCGGCGCTGCGACAAGCGCCATTACCACAAACCAGCGCAGACTAGTCTGGTCAGAAGCTCAAGGAGTCCGTAGCTATAATGCCAGGCAACTTGGACCTCCAGGCCCGACGCAGGCAAGACTCTGGCCGCGGTACATGCGCGAACGGAAGGCCCGACCCTGCTGACTGCGGGCGATGGACATGCGCTCTCGGGTTGCGGCCTCCGCTGGCCGCATGTGCAGCAGAGAGCAGCCCATCGTAGCTTCCTCTCGGCACTCTCTGCCTGTCCTCAAGCAAGCGTACTCTGCCGACGCACCTGTCCCCACCCCCAACCCCCATCGCCCAACCCCCAACCCCGCCTTCCTCCCATCTGAGGGGAGGAGCTGGGCGAGGGGGCAGGGACGCAAGAGACATGGTGGCTGCATCCAGAAAGCAGGGGTTGAGGGCAAGCGGCCTGGCAAAGTCCTGAGCCTGGCAAAGGCAATTAGGACCCTTACCGCAGGCGCAGCCCGGTCCCAGTCCCGCAACTTCTACCCCTCCGCCTTCCCCCTTCGCCTCCCCCCTTACTAATGCCCCATTACTAATGTCAGGTACAACTACGACGAGGAGCCGCTGGAGGAGCGCGTGGGCAAGTACGCACGTGACCACCTGATCATCCGGGACGAGGAGGCGGCGGGGCTAGGCGAGGGCGGCGCGCCGGGGGCGGGTGGGGCCGGCCCGGGCGCCGGCGGCTACCACGACCCGTACGAGTGAGGCGGGAGCACGTGGGCGACCGTACAGGACAGGACAGGACTGGGGGTCGTCCTGGAGGCACCGCACCGCGCAGTCGGGAGCGGGGGCGGGTGTGCGCCGCCCGGTCTTGCCTCGCAGCCTCCCGGCCGCGGCTGCGGGAGCCTCTCTGCCGCCACCCGCTGGGTGGGTGTCCTCGCCTGCCGGCTGAGAGCCCCCTCCCGGCAGCCGTGTCTAGAGCGGCGGCGTGGAGCCGGTTGGGGTGGGGACACTGCGGAGGGGACGGCCCGCAGCCCGCTGCCAGGCCTGCTCGGCGGCCTGGCCCGGGGCCCGCCTGGACCGCGCCGGGCAGTGGTGCGGCGGCCAGGGCAATGCGGCTGGCCCGCAGTTGTGCCCCGTCGTGCGCGGGCGGACGGTGCTGGGGCCATTCTGGGATGGGTCGGACGGGAGCGAGGGAGTCGGAAGCACGTCGGGCGGGCACATCCTAGGGCCTTGGCCATGACCGGCGCAGCCTGCACAGGCCTTGGGCAGGCCCGGCGCAGCCCGCACAGGCCTATTAGGGCAGCCGAGGCCTGCGGCAGGCCTAGGGTAGGCCCGGCCCAGGGCTATGCCAGGCCTACCGCAGCAGAGGGGTGGTGCAGACATTGCGCCTGGCGCAAGCAAGAGGTCTAGCTGTCCTCGCCGTTTCGGGGCCTGCCGCTGCCTCCTGCTGCTGGCGGGGGCGCGCAGGGCGGGGCAGGAGGGGCCAGGCCGGCGGTAGCTGCAGCTGGAACTCGCCACGTTGGCCGCGTTAGCTGCAACCAGCTACCACACCGACTTTCCGTACTCTTCTTTGCAGATAGCTGGCGAATAGGTCTGCAGTGACAACTGAAAAGTAGATACGTGGCAGGTAGTGAGCGAGTCAGGGATTACGGGTCCGCCGGGGATCGACTGGGATGACGGTTGGGGACAAGTCATGATCGTATATTATTGGCTGGCAAGGCAGAAGGACGGCATAGAACTCGGCCGACGTAGGCTGTCACAGCAACTGACACCATGCGTATCGCCTACAGCATCCGTTGTGCACCGACCAGGGCTGCGCCAGCTGCCTTGCATGGCGTGCGACCGCGTTCGCGGTTGGTCACTCGCGCAGTGTCTCCCCAGTTCGCCCGCGCCGTAGACCGCCACAACGTTCTTCGCGCTCGCCACAACGCCGCGCCGCTTTCGTGGGACCCCTCGCTCGCTTCGTCTGCTCAGGAGTGGGCCAACCATTTGGCCAACATGGGCCGTCTGGAGCACTCGCAGGGCCGTTATCAGGGTGTCGGCGAGAACCTGGGGAAGGCCCGGAAGCAGCTACGGAGAGCTTCTACAACGAGATCAACAAGTATAACTGGAACAACCCCGGCTTCTCCATGGGCACTGGGCACTTCACGCAGGTCGTCTGGCGCGGCACAACGCACATTGGCATTGGTGCGGCGACTACCAGCAGTGGCTCTCGGGTGTACGTCTTCCACTACAAGCCCGCCGGCAACGTGATCGGGCACTTCCCTGCCAATGTCCAGCCCCCTCAGCAGCGGCCGCCCGTGAAGCTCCGCGGCGGCGATGTGCTCAAGCCTGGCCAGGAGCTGCTGTCGTCCCGCGATGACGCCATCACGAGCCGCAACGGACGCTACCGCCTGGTGCAGCAGTCGGGTGCGTGGGTGGCGGGTGGTGGTGGCTAGGTAGGGGCCTCAAGAAACTAACCGGGCAGCGCAGGCAGGGGAGGCGTGGGGAGGGCTCGGGTACCCGAATGCTAGGAGCTGCTAGCGCCCCCCGGTGCTATAGCCTCGCGCCCCCGGCGCCATCCCCTCTTCCCTAGAGTCACTGCGCCTCAGTGCTCGACCTTCCTTGCCAAGGGTGCATGCATGGATGGATGGCTTTATGCTGCTCCTCGCTCCGCCCTTACAGCCTTTCCCTTGCATTGCCCGCGCACCCCCGCCCGCCCTCAGACTCCCACCTGGTCCTGTACGGCAACGGCAAGGCCATCTGGGCCAACCAGCAGTGGGGCGCCGGCGTCGTCAAGACGGTGATGCAGGAGGACGGCAATCTGGTGTCGTACACCGCCAGCGGAGAGCCCAAGTGGGCCTCGGGCACGTACGGCAGGCCCGGGGCGTACCTGATCGTACAGGATGACGGGAACCTAGTCATCTACCAGGGCAGCCAGCCGGTCTGGGCGTCCAACACGGTCGGGCAGTGATGGGCCAAGCTATATGGGAAGCCCTGCCCATGCGTCGACAGGGCGAGAGGGAGGGAGGGGGGGATAACGGTGTTAACGCAACACAGATGGGTTGAACCCCCCGCTGGGATCTTCATGATGGTGAACCCTGCCTAAATTGTACATGCATTGCTGCTGGTGCTGGATGGATACCGAACCGTGACAGCAGCGCTCAAGACGCTCCCAGTGCAGCAGTGTGGCGGACTTGGGTCTGCCCAGGCCGTGGCTAGCTAGCTATCGTGGCTTGGGCCTTGCCTGCTGTTTACAGGACTTGATTAGATGGAAGCGACGTGGTTGTGTGTGATGATCGAGGTCGTGTTGAATGAGTGGAGCTGTGTTGCTTGGCGGGGGGCCCAGGGGCGAGGGCTTTGGCCGGCTGGAGCAAGATTGTAAGGCCATCAGTGCGTGCGGGTCGTAACTTGTGAGCCAATGCCTCCTCTCCTCACACAGCTCAGTCCGGCTTGCCCATCAGAACCACAGTGCAAGTACTGTAGGCGTCCGTATACAGCCCCCACTCGCGCTCGTAGCCAAGTAGCATGGTGCCCCCCCCCGCTCAATGCCCGCCTCTGCTAGCGGCAGCCGGTTAGACATACAAAGGCAGACACATCAGCCTGCGCCTGCTCCGTCATTCCACACGCGCGCTCAGCCCAGGTAGCATTGCAGCAGGAGCAGGCAGGCATGCGTGGGGCAGGTGTGCCGGTATAGGTGGGGTCACTGCTCACCGGGGGCCAAGCGCGCGTCGTCCTCACACAGGGGGCGGGGCGGCAGGTTCGCCTTGCAACATCCTGGGACTCCACGAGTCAGAATATCGGTATGATAGTATCACCCTTCTCCAACATGGTAGTTACATCCTTCGCTCGTACGTCTTGCGGCAGGGCATTCCGTTCCCACTAGGCCACCGTGGCCCACTAGCGCGACGCCTGCCCGCCCCCCTGGCCTCACCAGTCCTCACCGGTTCCGTGAGTCCTTGTGGGCGGGCGTCCCCAGCCGCGGACAGAGCAGGGGAGGTGCTGTGGCAGCAACCTGCGGGCCTTTCCCTTATGCAGCAACGGGCGGCGCGGAGGCGTCACGCGCAAGCCGTTGGGACGGACATGGTAACCGGGCAATTCTTAACGCCCGAGGACTGCCGGCAAGAGTGAGAGCCCAAGGGTTGCTACCCAGACCGCCCTATACAGGTATGAGCTTGCGTCAAGGCGCGGGCGAAAGCGTCGTTTGAAGAGGGACGGCGGAGGGTCCGAAGTCGGTGATGGGGAGACTCGTGCCATAACGCATCCCAGGCCAGCCGCGGGTGCGCGTCGCCGGCATAGCATGTACTAATCAAAGTTTCAGGATAACACCTCCATGCTTGTAAGGTTGTCCTCGGCGCTGCGACAAGCGCCATTACCACAAACCAGCGCAGACTAGTCTGGTCAGAAGCTCAAGGAGTCCGTAGCTATAATGCCAGGCAACTTGGACCTCCAGGCCCGACGCAGGCAAGACTCTGGCCGCGGTACATGCGCGAACGGAAGGCCCGACCCTGCTGACTGCGGGCGATGGACATGCGCTCTCGGGTTGCGGCCTCCGCTGGCCGCATGTGCAGCAGAGAGCAGCCCATCGTAGCTTCCTCTCGGCACTCTCTGCCTGTCCTCAAGCAAGCGTACTCTGCCGACGCACCTGTCCCCACCCCCAACCCCCATCGCCCAACCCCCAACCCCGCCTTCCTCCCATCTGAGGGGAGGAGCTGGGCGAGGGGGCAGGGACGCAAGAGACATGGTGGCTGCATCCAGAAAGCAGGGGTTGAGGGCAAGCGGCCTGGCAAAGTCCTGAGCCTGGCAAAGGCAATTAGGACCCTTACCGCAGGCGCAGCCCGGTCCCAGTCCCGCAACTTCTACCCCTCCGCCTTCCCCCTTCGCCTCCCCCCTTACTAATGCCCCATTACTAATGTCAGGTACAACTACGACGAGGAGCCGCTGGAGGAGCGCGTGGGCAAGTACGCACGTGACCACCTGATCATCCGGGACGAGGAGGCGGCGGGGCTAGGCGAGGGCGGCGCGCCGGGGGCGGGTGGGGCCGGCCCGGGCGCCGGCGGCTACCACGACCCGTACGAGTGAGGCGGGAGCACGTGGGCGACCGTACAGGACAGGACAGGACTGGGGGTCGTCCTGGAGGCACCGCACCGCGCAGTCGGGAGCGGGGGCGGGTGTGCGCCGCCCGGTCTTGCCTCGCAGCCTCCCGGCCGCGGCTGCGGGAGCCTCTCTGCCGCCACCCGCTGGGTGGGTGTCCTCGCCTGCCGGCTGAGAGCCCCCTCCCGGCAGCCGTGTCTAGAGCGGCGGCGTGGAGCCGGTTGGGGTGGGGACACTGCGGAGGGGACGGCCCGCAGCCCGCTGCCAGGCCTGCTCGGCGGCCTGGCCCGGGGCCCGCCTGGACCGCGCCGGGCAGTGGTGCGGCGGCCAGGGCAATGCGCTTGCACACCGGGTATGGCCCACCAGCCGGCAGTGCCTGGTCCCGCTGCCGGCAGTCCGCTATCGAAGCGGCTGCCCTCGCCCGAGACGGCGGAGACAGGATGGCCCGCCGCCCGCTGTTGCGACGGCGCGCGGCGGCCTGTGCGGGCGTGGGAGGCTCAAATGCGCGCCCTGGCCCCGGCTGCTGGCGGGGCCCGCCTCCGGCGGTGGGCCGGGGCCAGAGCCGGCCTGGCAGCCCAAGGGCAAGCGCCGCGGCGGCAGCACCGGGCCCAGCCGCAGCGGCAGCACCGGGCCCGGCGGCAGCGGCAGCACCGGGCTCGGCGGCAGCGGCAGCACCGGGCTCGGCGACAGCGGCAGCACCGGGCTCGGCGGCAGCGGCAGCGACGGCCCGGCCTGGCGGACCGTGAAGCCGGGCAGCCGGCCGGGGCGGCTGGCAAGAGGTCCGTCGGTGGCTGGCACCATGGGGTGTGCCCGTCTCGCCTGGTGCCCGCGCCGATCGTGCCGGGCGCTGGGGTCTCGGCCGGCGCTGCAGCAGGCAGGGCGGAGCGGTGCCAGTGGTCAGCCGAGCGCAGGCGCCGTTGCGCGGAAGCTTCCAGGGATTCAGGGCCGCTATGCCTTGGAGAGGAGGCTGCTACGGGGGCCGGGGCCGCGTGCGGGGCCGCCACGCTGAGTGCGTTCGCAGGGGTCCGGCGGGCCCGCACCCGCAATGGCACAGGAGGCAGGCCCTGCTTGCCCCCTTGACGGCGGCATGCTCACAGCGCAGTCGGCATGGGGCGGACCTAAGCACTCCACAACAGACACGCCCCGTCGGAGGAGGAGACCTCGGGAGTGCCGCCCCTCCGCCGCCGTCCCCCTTCTCCCGGCGGAGCGGCGCCGGTCCACCCGCCCGGCATGGTAGCTTCTCTTGCTGCCGCGTCCGATGCTTCAGCGCTGGCCCGAGCGCCGTGCCCGGCTCACGCCCCGGTTGTGATGTGCTGCGCCCCCCCCCGCTATCAACTCCAAAGCTGCAGCCTCTGGGCCCGCGGGGCGAGCCGAGGCGTGAAGTTCCGAGACCTGGTGCTGAGGGTCGGCGCTGGACCCACCGTCCGTGCGCACGGGGCGCATTCGTGTGTGCTGGTCGGGGCTGGTAGGCGGCTGAGACTATGAGAATTGCGCACGGGGAGAGGGGGGCGGGTGTGGGGCCGGCCGATCCCGTTGGGGGCCGGAGCCGGCCGGTAGCTGGGCGTAGGTTGCAGGACGGTGGCAAACCTTGGCCGTTCAAGTTGGAGTGCAAACCTTTGCGCTCTTAACCTGGACCGTGTTCGTGGCTGAGTATGCGGGTGCTTGGCGCTTGGTGCGGCCTGTTGCGGCGACGCGGGGCTGCGGACGCGTTTCCGCGCGCGGGCACCGTGTGGTTTTGCGAGTAAAAGTGTGGCAGGGTCTGGTTGTAAGCCAAAATCACGATTGTTTTGTGCGAGCACGACGCCATTGCTTGTGTGCAGTGGGTGGTGCGTGGCAGCGTAGTAGCGGGCGTGTGAGAGCCTTGTGCGCGCGCGGGCGCGAAACGAGTCCTGCCGTTGACCTGCAGCCGCGCTTTATTGTTGGGCGCGCACGTCGTCGCGTTCGAGAAGCCCTGTAATGCCAGAGATCTGCGTAAGGCTGCGCCCGCGCGCCGAGTCCGGTACGTAGCTTGGCCACGGGTTTCGCGCTCGGCTCAGGCTCCGCCCAGGCAGTGCACCGCTTGTTGTTTTGAGATGCAGCGAGGTAAAAGTTAACAACGCGCAGCCTTGGGGGGCGTGTGGGTGCAAACTTCCCACAAACAGAGCCGAACCCGTACGCCTGCGCCGGCCCACATGCAGCCCTCAAGCCGCGCCTTTCCACTGACAGTTTCTGCTAGACGACACTTGTAGCGGCCTGTGAGCACCCATCGCCCGACTCACACAAACCCTGAGAGCGCGGTCCTGCACGCCGCGAAGGGGCAGAAAGAACAAAGGAGCTGCTGTCGTGCTGCGGTCACATCTTGGCTTCATATTTAGTGGTTTACCCGCGACCAAGAGGACTAGGATTAGGCAGCTGCCTCGCATAGCTGTGGGAGACCGCAGCGCTGCAGGGTCCTGCATCCGAGCGGCTTGTGCACCCCGAGCCGCTGTAGACGCGGCAACAGGCAGTCGTGCCTGCTCCTTAAACGTTGGAAGGCTCGAGGCTCTCATCAGGAGAGCAGTGGTGGAGCGGGGGTGGCGTGAGACTGCCCCGCTTATTAGCCAGGCTCCCCAGCGGCCGTTTTGCGAGTGCGCAAACCTGGAGTCGCTGGCCGCATTCCGCGGAGACAGTGGTGTGCGGGTAAGCAAAGCCTGGGCTCGCAGCCCACCCGCACGCAGCAGGACTTCCTGCTTGCGCGCAAAGCCGCTTAACGCCTCCTCTCGGTGCTTGCAGGCTGCCAGCTAGATGGCAAGCGGGACCCCTGAGCTTTGGAGCATCGACCTAGACATAGACCAGGTCCGTAGGGCAATGCCGGTGGTAATCCACGCACTTTGCGCTTCCTGTTGCCAGGTGGCCCAAATTCAACTTGCTCACTCGCGTACACCCCGTTGCGCTTGCGATGCGGAACGCTGACCTTTGTCGATTCGCGGCATCAACCGCATGTCCGTCTTGCAGGGAGCCGCCGGCCAAGCTGAGCCCGGGCACTGGAGCTTGCAAGGTTACACGTGGGATCCCGTAGGCCTTGTGGCCACCAAGAAGCAAGGTGAGGGAGGGGCCGAGCGCTCGACGAAACCCGGGTTGGTTGAGACGGGCCTCGGAAAGTGACCCCACGTGCGCGTCAGGAGTCTGCTCGTGGCAACCACCCACAACCAACACCTTACCCCCTTGCGCCCCACAGCGGTGGCCATGCCTGGCCAGCGCCTTCCGGTTGCGCGGTGTGTTAGCCAGGACGATGGCAGCGGTGGGGACATGGATCCCTGTGACCATGGCATGGACCTGGAGCCCCACGAGGGCGCGGAGGACTGCCCCTTCCTGGATCCGGAGACACTCGCTGCTGCCCCCATCTATGTGCCCAACTCGGGCAACGGAAAGAACCCCGTGTGCCAGGTGCGCCTCGCTGGCACGCCCCTCTCGTTCTAGAAGGATGTGGGTCGGCGGCCACCCCGACCCACATCGCCGATGATCCCCCCACCCCCGGGAATCTGCACACCGACAATGGACGCTACCCCTGCCCCTGCTCCTCTCAGGTGGTTGGTTGCGGCGTGAGCCTGGACGGAATGAAGGGATACTTCCTGCGGCACCGCGTGTGCGAGGAGCACTCCAAGTCGCCCGTCCTTATGATTGGGGACAGCCCCTCGCGCCTGTGCCAGCAGTGCTCCAAGTTCCATCACGTGTCAGCCTTCGAGGGAATCAAGCGGTGGGGCAGCGTGCAGGGCGTTAAGGGGGCGCCGGGGCGGCTGTGCCCGGCGGGGCAGGGGGCACGGTCTGCGGTCGGCAAGGAGGGTGTATTGTGAGATGCGGGGGGCAAGATCAGTAGCTGCAAGCATGCCACAGATGTCATGACTGTGCGGCGGCATGGACCTTCTGCAGCCAGTAACCTTGCTGCATCTGCTTTGCAGGACGTGCCGGGTTCAGCTGGACCGCATTCGGGTCAACAAGCGGAACCGGCGGAACCGGAAGATGAACGCAGCCGCGGCGGCCGTTCAGGCGGCCATGGGCGGCCTGGACGGACCCTCGGAGAACCCCGCGCCCCCGGCCGTCCGCATCAAGCGCCCGGCGGACAGCAGCGGCAGCGGCGACGGCTCCTGGGCCGACAGCTGCCGCAAGTCCCGCCACGTCTCCCGCCCCAACGGCGCGCGGGCGGCCCCGAGCGCCGGCGCGGGCCAGCGCCAGGCTGCGCTCCGCGCCGCCGGCCTCAGCGTGCTGGAGGCCCGCGCTGCGGCCGCCGCCGCGGCGGCCGCCGGCGGCGGCTGCAGCAACGCCGGCCTCGGCAGCCTGCCCGACACGGAACCCCTGCTCCTCCCCGAGTCGGGCGGGTCAGACACGGGCTCGCGCGAGCACGCGCGCGTGTCCGTGGGCGTGTCGGACGCGCAGGCGATGCGCGGGCAGTCGGGCCAGTCGTACTCGGCGCTGCCGCGATCGCCCGCGCAGGCGGCCACCGCCACCGGCACGCTGGGGACGGGGCTGAGCGCCAGCGGCGTGACGCTGCAGGCCCCCTCGCCGCCGAGCGCCTTCGAGCCTGGCGCCTGTGGAACGAGCGCGCCGCAGCCGGGCATGCTGAGCATGCAGGTGGGCCCGGGCTGGGCCTGGGAATGTGGGCCTGGGAACCTGGGCCCGAGCTAGGGTTTTTGCTTGGTCGGGGTGGCAACTGCGGCTAGAGGTGCTGCGTTGCCGGTGCGGAGGGTCCTGCGACCTGGCTGGGCTAGAATGTAGGGCTGACGACACCCTGTGTATCTTCATCTGCAGGCCAACCGGTACGACAGCCTGACCCCGACCCTGCCGCTGTCCGTCGACCTGTGCGGCGCTGGCACCATTGCTGCGGCCGCGGCGGCGGCGGGCCTTGTGTCCGCCATGTCGAGCCCCGAGTCGATTGGCGGCGCGGCGGCGCCGCTGGCTCAGGTCACGCAGCACGAGACGCTGGCATCCATGTGCGCCGTCGCGGGCGTCGAGACCGGGGGCGGCATGACTAATGGCGGCCAGGACGGACGCGACGAGTCCTCGCCCTGGCGCTCTGCCTCCGTGGCCGCCGCAGATCAGGCCGCCGCCGCAGCGGCGGCTCAGCAGCAGCAGCAGGCTAACTCGCAGCAGGACGGCAAGGCGCCGGCGCAGCCCGGCGGCTCGGCCGGCAGCGCGCCGCCCCAGATGGGTCGCGTGCTGCACCCGCTGCTCCAGCAGCACCTCATGCAGCAGCAGGCGCAGCACGGCGCGCCGCAGCAGGCGCAGCACGCCTGGCAGGGCGCTCGCCAGGCCTCGAGCGACTTCACGCTCGCCAACACGAGCCTGTCGGAGGTCATGGCTCTGGACGCCGCCGCCCTCGGTCTGGCGGCGCCGCCAGGCAGCCTCGCCGCCGCCGGCCAGCCCCTGCAGACGCTGGGATCCGCGGCATCGTCTGGGACCGGCAGCGCCAGCCGGCACCCCGCCGGCGCCGCCGCAGCCTCGGCCGCCGCCGCCGCGGCGGCGCTGGCGGCGCCGCCGTCGTCGGGCCACAACGCGCAGGCCTCGTCCAAGCTCATCCGCATGTCGCTGGAAAACGACGACAATAATGACGAGTCTGGCGCTTTGCTTGAGAACCTTATGGACCTGTTGGCGAGCCAGAGCGCCGAGCCCAAGTCCGGCAACGGTCCTCACCTGATCCAGTCCTGGCAGACCGCCAGCGGCGGCGGCAGCGGCGGCAACGGCCTGGCGGTTGCGGTTGGCGCGCCGGCAGGCATGGGCATGGGCGGGGGCGTCCCGATCCATGTCCCGGGGCTGCCGCAGGTGGCCCCGCGCGCCGGCAGCGGCACCGCGGCGGCGTTCAGCAACGTCGGCAGCCACGGCAGCGGCAACGGCAGCCTGACGTCGGCGGCGCTGGCGAACAACATGGGCAACGGCCCTGCCGCCGCCGCCGCCGCCAGCAACGGCCACCTGGCGCTCCTCGCCGCCAACGGCCTGACGGCGGCGGACCTCGGCGCCACCGTGGCTCTGTCGCGCGTCGGCTCCGAGGCCGTCGGCTCGCCGCCGACGGCGATGATCGCGGCGGCAGCCGCCGCCGCTGGCAACGGCCTCAATGGCCTCACCGGCCTCGAGTCCCTCGTCAGCGGCGGGCCCGCTGGCCTGCTGGGCGGCGGCGCCGGCATGCTTGGCGGCGCCGGCCTAGGGGCCCACAACGCCCTCCTGCTCGGCTCCAATACTGGCACCATGGCGCTCTCGCCGTCCCTGCACGAGCAGGTGTTGCTGCAAGCGACGGCGGCCGCGGGGGCCGGCGGCGGCGCCGCCTCCGATCTGCTGCTACAGCGCCAGATCCTGATCGCGCAACAGCAGCAACAGCTGCAGCATCTGCAACAGCAGCAGCAGATCCAGGCGCACCAGCAACAACAGGTAGGGCTGGACATTTACCTACACCATCAGCACCAGCAGGTGTGGTGCCGTGCCGCCCGCCGAGGCGCTCCATTGAACAGAACACTATTGCGCTCCCCCTCTCCTCTTCCACCCCTGCCGCCTTCTTAGCACACGCACTCCCGTCCCGCGCCGTCCTCCTGCCACGCCCAGTCCCCTCCACACGCGCATCCTTCCCGCCTCCACCACTCCACCCTTAAGTTTTTAACCACCCCGCAACCCCTCCCCTCCTCCCCAACAAACAGGCCATGCTGCTCCAGCTGCAGCAGGCGCAGATGGCCGCTCAGGCCCAGGCCCACGCCCACGCCCAGGCCCACGCCGCCGCCTTCATGGCGGGCGCCGCGCCGCCCACGGTCCCCGCCGCCGGCCTGCTGCTGTCCCGCCTGGTGGACGCCGACCAGAAGACGCACCACCTCTCCTCCGAGCTCAACGTAAGCTCAACGGGCGCGTGCGGTTGCGGTCCCTTGGCTGCTGCGGTTATTACCTAGCTGTTCCGCGCCTGTTGCTTCCATCCCACGTGCCCTCGTCTACGTCTACTCTCGGAGAACCCTTTCGGCTTCAAGCATGCATCGCGCTCACCCAACATCAACCCTCAACCCCATGCCTCCTCTGCTTCGCGCTGACAGCTTGCTGTTTGGCCTCTTTCACGCTCCGCTCTCGCTCCCCCCAGGGCTGCCTGGCCGAGAAGCAGCTCCTGCGCCGCCAGCTGCTGGCGACGCTCTCCACCACCTCCGCCGTGCCAGACTGCGACCAAGTGGCGGCGGCGGCCATGGCTGCAGCCTCCAGCAACCACCACCACGCCTCGACCGCCGCCGCCTCGGCGCTCGCCGCCCGCGGCTCCGTCAACGGCCTCGGTGCGCTCGGCGGCAACCCGGCCAACGCTCTGGGCCTCTCCACGGCCGGCCTCACCGGGCCCAACCTCTCGGCCGCCGCCGGCCTCTCCGCCGCCAGCCTTGCGGGCCTAGCGCTGCCGCTCGGCGCGCCCAAGCCCATGTCGCGCCCATCCGCCGCGACGCAGCTTCAGGCGCTGATCGACGCACGCAACGCCGGCGTCGCCGGCGCGGTCCCGGCCATGGCCGCCGCCGCCGGGCCGCCGCTGTGCGGCGGCGGCGCCGTACCAACCGCCGCCGCCGGGCCGTACTCGCACCCGCCCGACGTGCTGACGCGCGTCTCGCTCAAGATCATGAACTGCCTGCCCGACGACCTCCCGCACGACATCCGATCGCGCATGCAGCTCTTCGCCAGCTCCGCGCCGCTGGACCTGCTGCAGGGCTGCCTGCGCCCTGGTGAGTCGCACACATGCGGGAGGGGTCGGAGCGCTTGCCCCTGCAACGGGGTAGCCCTCTCCATGCACCCCGGGCGTCTCTGCCTATCTCCGCCGCTCATCACGCGGGTTCTCCCGATATTCCGCAGTCGTCATGATTTTTTTCCTGATTTTCCTGATTTTTCCCGTTGCATTCAATCAGGCTGTACCGAGGTGGTGCTGGACGCTCTGCACGCCTCTGACGAGTCGGTCCTGGTGGCGGAGCTGCTGCGGGGCGGCGACGTGGAGGCGGCCGCGCGGGCGCTGCTGGCGGCGCTGCCGCCCGACCTCCGCGGCAAGGAGCTCTACCTGCAGGTGCGCCCGCCTGGGCCTTCCGCTCGGCTCTTGAGCTGCCACTGTCTGGTGCTGCACTGTGCTGTGGTTCTGTGCCCTGCGAAGAGCTCAGCGACTTACCGGCCAGCATATTCTGTATTGGACGGAACCATGACCTATGGAACAATTCCACACCCCCGCCCTCAGGCCGCCGACCAAGCCCTGTGCCTGCGCCCCGGCATGCCGCCGCGCCGCGCCTCGTGGGAGGGCGTGTCCATGCGCCGCGGGGGCGTGGTGGCGCCCAAGCCCGTGCTGGGCGGGGTCGAGACGCTGGTGGTGCACGCAGACCCCGAGGGTGAGCGAACGAGCGTGCGACTGTCTGTCACATAGCGGGGTGTACCGTGCTGAAGCCCGGCGTATGGGTTGCGGTGTCTGTCGTTGTGCTGTCTGACTAGAAATGGCGGGTTGCGAAGTCTTGCCTCTACCTGTCGAGGCTTGGCTTACTCTAAGTCGTGTGCCTTGTAATGCTGCCGCATCATGCCGCAGACATGGACGATGTCGTACGGCTCCGCGTGTACGGCAAGCACCTGACGGAGCCCGGCGTCACCTTCCTGGCGCGCATGGGCGGCCTGGCGCTGTCCGTCACCATTACCCGCGTCGGCCCCGTCGCCGTCGCCGCCGCCGCCGCCGCGCCCGCCGCCACGCCCTCCCAGTCGGGCGCCGCCGCCGTGGCTGCTCCCGCCGGCGCTGTGTCTGACTCGTCGGCGCCGTCGGCGCCCTCCGTCTCGGCCAGCCTCGTCATGTCCCCGTCGCCCTCGCCGCCACCGGTCCTTGACGCCAACCACCTGGCGGTTGCCTCCGTAAGCGAGCCGTACGATCTGTACGACGTCGAGGTCGAGCTGCCGCGTACGGGCGGGCCGTTGGGACGACAGGGCCTGCTCGTCCTGGAGCCACGCGCCGGCGTGCTGCTCGGCCCATGGTCGGCCGTGCTCGTCCTCGAGGACGCCGCCGCCGCCGCCGAGGCCCAGGCGCTCGTCCGTAACCTGGAGTACGAAACCGCCAGGCAGTTGGCGGTTAACCTGGGTCTGTTCGTTGACCACGGCGAGCGATGCGCGGCGTACCTGGACGCTCAGGAGGAGGCGGAGCTGGCGGAAGGTGCCGACGAGGTGGAGATCTGGGAGGCGGACGAGCATGGCACCGACGGCCCCGCCGCCAAGACCCGTGCCGAGAACGAGATAGATCGCATGTGCTCATCCTCTTCGGACAACGCGGCCAGCGGTTGCGGCGAGGCGGGCATGGCGGTTGGCGTGTCGCGGGTGGTTGCGGCGGTTGCGGCCGTTGGCGTCGGCGCGGCGGCGCGGGCCCGCAGCGAGGGCGCTGGCAGTGCCATGCTGGAGGGCTCGGAGACGGACGAGGTCGACGAGGCGCGCGGGTGCGTTGCTGATCTGGGTCGGGAACGCAGCGATGCCGGGTCATTTGCAGGAGGAAATGCAGGGCTGTGGCTGGCCGCGGCACCTGCCCTGCTGACTGCTGAGATGACTGGAGCTTAAATCCTCTCCACTCCACCCAACCTCGACCTCATCTCCCACCTCACCGCTTCTCCCCCCTGCCCCTGCCCCACCCCTCTTTCCGTAGCGCCTGGTCGCACATGGGCCCCGCCCGCGCCCAGCCCGACTGGGCGGCCGTGTTTGGCGGAGCGCACGACCGTGTGGTGGCGCTGGGCCGCTCGCTCCTGGCCACCTGCGCCCTGCGGTGAGGCCTCGCTCTTCTGCTTTCGCTCTTGTGCCAAGGTCTAAAGCTGCAGAGGCGCACCCCTCCTGTCTGCTAGTTCTCTTGATCTGGGTGCTTTCGATTTGCCGCTGTCCATGTCCTGATTGTGATTCAAGCTGACGACCTCGTGCCTTCCTCGGTGCAGTGCTACTCCCCTCCCTCACCCCCGTGCTGACCACTCTGCCCTCCTGTCTCCCCCACTCCTGCTCCCCCCCCACACACAGCGGCTGCCCCGCCCTGATGGCATACATCGGGTCGCAGCTGGTGGAGATGGGCGAGCCCCTGGCTTCGCTGCCCTCGGCCGCCACCCCTGGCCCCGCGGGCGCGTCCCTGCTCCCCTGCGCCCTCCTCTCCGGCTGCGGCAAGACCCTGGCCATCGCGGCCGAGTGGGCGGCGCGCTCCGGCGCCACCGTCGACTGGCGCGCGCAGGGTAAGCCACTGAGCTACCGTCTGTGTGGTGCATTCAACACGGACTGGTTCGCTTCGGGCAGTCATGCGTCGGCTGGTCTTGGCTGGGGCTGCGCTGAGTTCACGAGCTGAGCTGCTCCCTGCAGCTCCCCTGTTGTGGCTCTGCCTGAGCTCCGCACCCTGGCCTGACCGTGCTGCCTCGACCCTGCTGCGTGTGCGTTCCCTCCCTCCCTCCTCCTGCAGTGCCCGGCCAGCCCGCTGGCGCCACCCTGCTCCACGTGGCCGCCTCCCTGCCGCTGCCCCACGCCGCCGCCGCCCTCGAGACGATGTGGTCGCTGGCGCTGTCAGCCTCGGCCCGCCAGACCCAGGCCGCCGCCGCCGCCGCACCCCCTACTAGCATCCCTCGCGGCGACGCCGACGCCTTTGCCTCCGCCTGGTTCGCCGACGGCGGCGCCGACGGCGTCTCGATGGACGCGGCGTCGGTCCTCTTCCACGCCGTCATCGGCGCCGCCGCCGCCTCCGGAACCCCGGCTGGCGGCGCCGCCGCGCTCTCGGCGGCGGCGGCGGCGGTCGAGCAGCTCGACCGGCTCTGCATGCAGCGCCTGGCGGCGTCGTACATCCGTACGCACAACTTCAACTCGCCGCTGGATCACGTGGACCTGCCGTCCATGGAGGCCAACTCGTGCAGTGCCGGCGGCGGCGCCGGCTCCAGCCGCGGCGCGTCCAAGCCCGGATCCCAACGCGGCGGCGTGTTTGGAATGGATGAGGACCAAGCCGAGGCTGAGCAGGACGCTGACGTCATGGTGCAGTTCCGGCAACAGTGCAAGTCGTACCGCACGGTGACGGTGGCGGCGGCGGCGGCTGCCGTCGCCGGCGGCGGCAGCACCGCCGGCGCCGCCAACGGCAACACGGACGAGGCGGCGGCGGCGCTGATGGCGCTGACGGAGGCGCGCATGCCCGGCGACGGCGACGCCGAGATGGACGCCGCCAGCCTGCCGCAAGATCTTGACGTCCGCGTCAGCGGCGGCTCCACGCACCGCAGCCGCGCCGCCAGGCCCATCGCCGGCGGCGCCGCCGCGGCGGCGGCTTCCATGATGTACGCCCAGCACGTGCCGCCGACGGGCTCGCCGCCGCGCATCCGCATCGCCGTCGCGCCCAAGGCCCTGGCGCAGTCTGCCGCCGTCGCCGCCGCCGCCAACGCCTCGTGGCTGACGTCTGGATCTGGCGCCGACGCGTCACTGATCCCGCCGTCTGGATCCATCGCCGCCACCACCGTCACCCACTCCGCCTTCCCCGCCTTTGGATCTGGATCCATGCCGGCCTTCGGCGGCAGCGCCATGGCGGCGGCCGTCATGGCGGGCCTGTACGGCAGCGGGTCGTACGGCCCCATCAGCGGCGCCGCGCTGGCGGCGCCCGTCAAGGGGCCGATGCCGGCGGCGCCGCTGCTCAACATGGCCCGGCCGCTGCCCGGTAGCCCCAGCTCCGGACCCACCGACCACCCCAGCGGCACCACAGAGCGCAACGCCTGGTCCAACAGCCGCGGCTCGGCATCCGGACTGCTACCGGCGCCTATTAGCGGCGCGGCGGCGGCAGCGGATCTCGGCGGTGACGCCAACCAGGCGGCGGCGGTGCCGCTGCCGGCGGCGGTGGCCGCGGCGGAGCCGAGCATGCCGGCGCTTGAGCACCGCGCCTCGTGGTCTGGCGCCCCTGGCGCCAGCATCGACGTCGACATCCTGGCAGCGGCGGCGGCGGCAGACGCCATGGCGGCGTCGCGGCTGCGCACCTCCGCCAGCGGCCGCGTCACGGTCGTCGACAAGAGCTGGCACGCGGGCACCGCCGCCAGCAGCGCCATGGGCCAGAGCCGCCGCGGATTCTGGCGCCAGCGCACCCACCACGAGGGTCTCATGGTGGAAGCTGTGGAGAAGCTGGCGCTCGAGGCTGAGGCCGACGCCGAGGATGACGGCCGGCGCGGGCAGATGAAGGGCCTCGCCAAGATGTTCAAGCGCCTGTTCAAGAAGACGGGCGGAGGAGGAGGAGGGAGTGGAAGCGGCGTGGCCGCGCCGGGCGAGATGCAGTAGTGCTCGGCGCGTGTTGGGGGGCAGGTGAGATCGTGACAGTAACGGTCAGATCGGGTCAAGAGGGAGGACTGCGGCGTCGGTTTGGGTTGGGAGGAGCAGGAGTCACGGGGCAAGGCGTTGGGAGGCGGGAGCGCCCAGCGCTTGCTGGCATTCGGCACTGAAATCTGCGACTGAGCGTTGTGGGGTGCTGTGGAGGCCGCAGCTGCGTGGGGGCGGAGATGCATGCTGGCCCGGCGCGGGTCTGGGCGCTCGCATGGAAGAGTGAAGGCAGCTATTCTTCTTGGGCAGCAATAAGGGCGAGGCAGTTGTGAACGCTGTGCAGGCAGCTGGCGCATCGCCGTCAGCAGGGCGGTGGAGCTGGAATTGGGCATTTGCAGGGCCTTATTGCGGTTTGTCATGTCTACTGATGCGGCGGTTTTCGGCGGTTTTCCCGGCGGCTAGTGCAAGGCTCTCTGCACGTGGAGCCGTATGGGGGGTGCGCCACGGCTTGACATGCGCTCACGTTGTGTTCAAGTCGTGCGCCGCCTCTGCAGAAAGGAACAAGGACTTGAGCACTGGGTCAGCGTGCTTGGGCGCGGTGTGGGGAGATGGTTTCAAGGGTGGGTGCAAGCTTACGGTTGTTGCGGCAACAAAGGGCAAGAGTCTCGGGGCGCAGCGGACAGCTGTGCACGTGTCGGGTGTGTTGTTCTGCTTCGGGGCTTTACTGCGCTGCTTCGAGCCGGGTTCGCTTAGTTATTCCGTCTTGGCGCTTGCAAAGGCCCTTCCTTGTTGCCAACGCATGCCAAATGGGCAACGCATGGCACTGCGGGGTTGCGCATGGAACTGTGCGTCCATGTGCGGCTGTCCATGCGAAGAGCAGGACTGTGGCTTTGCCCTTGACGCGGTCTGGTTGGACCCATTCGGGTCTGCCGTGGAGAGAGGAAGAGAGGCGTGCAATTGATGCGGTGCTCCCCTCCCGTTGGGTCATGATTTTGGCCATGCATGGGGTCATGGTTTGGCCATGAATGAAGTGCACTTGTTGCTCTCAGTGTGGTGTTCGCCTTCGCGGCGTGGGCGTGAACTTGTTGCCTGGTCTGCGGGCCGCACCCTGGGACCATCATTCGCACTACGCGAGTTCAATGGAGTCTTCAGCGTCGTTTCTGAGGACCGCAGCCAGGCTCCGTCGGCAAGGACTTGTGCTTGAGGGGTGCTTGGCCGTTCCTGGCATTTGTCTGCAAGGGTTCAAGAGTGGACTGACATTATTTGTGTGCATGGTTGATTGGCTTTCAGCCAATCCCGCAGGCGAAGTGTTGCCTAGCACTGTGTCTGGTAGAAGCGCGGTTTGCTGCGCCCTACCGTCGACACGTGCCCACTTCCGCGTCCTGCATCTCGCGTATTGGCACGCCCTTGTTGTTGTCCGCCCCGGGCGTGACGCGTGTCTCGTACTATTGCTTCGTTGCGTCGTACCGTACGGACTTTAAGCTTGCATATGCGCCCGCGCTTGGTCAGCTTCGTAGTCGAAGCTGGGAGGTTGGAGTATTACTAAGTCAGCGTTTGCGCGAGCGCAGCGCAGTCGCCCCTTAGCGCAGACTTAGCGATATGGCAAGTTCCTGGTCTCGGAGCCGACTTTGGCCCCAGGTTTTTGCGGACGTTCGTAACTTATCCCTCGAGGTGCGCACGCGTGATGCGCTCTGTTGTATGGCAAGCAGTAAGAAAGCCAAGTACGGTGTGGTGAATGGAGGTGTTGAGGCGGCTGAGATGCGGCTTGAGTCTGCACCGTGCATGCATCCCCCTTCCTTGTGTCTCTGCTGGGCATCAGCGGTCTTCCCGTGCTGTTGAAACTGGAACTCGGCTGGCTGTGCCCCTTCTATTATAAATACGAGTACTGCGGCAGAAGAGCATGTAATTTGCCCCGAACACGAGTGTCCTGCCCCGGCAACCGGTGTCCCGCCCGACAGCATGGCGGCAACCCAGCGAGGCATGAAGTCGGCAGCCACGCTCATTCCAGACAGATACTGGTAGCTCAGGCATCGCACCTCCCGCTCTTGGTGCCAGGCAGGGAACCTCAACAGATGAACAGAGCCTGGTTCTGGCCGGGGGGGGGTAAGGAACGAAACCCATGGACACCATGCCCCCAAACCCCAGGACCCCCCCCCCGACCAAGCGCTTCGCTTCGTTGATGTCTTCTACCCCCCCTTCCCACCGACGACCGACCAACCGGTACCGTGTGCGACACTGTCGTACAAGGCCTTCCCGTGGTTCAATTTCAGCCGTTCATGTGCCTATGTGCTCCTTCCTGCGTGCTGTGTCGCTGGGCACACACACCATGGTGGGCTGCCCAAATTGGCCAGGAGTCATTGGCCTTGCCATGGACTCCGACCCAACTATTGACCGTCAGCTCGGCAATGCTTTGACCGTGCTGGACATATACTGCGCGGGGCGCAAGCTTGCGGGCGGCGGAGGACGTCGGGAGCACCGGGGTGACGGCCTGGGGTAGCGACGTGTGCGTCGAAGGGTTGCCATGCCGACATGTCCCGACCCGCGGGCACTGCTGGAACGGGTTGCATCGCTCGCCAACATAAGGCCATGCCTGCTACACGCCCAGGGCATGCTTTCAGATGCCGGAGAGTCCTGGGCCGTTGAAACGAAATCCACTTTGACAAAACCCACCGGTCCCCCCCGACCGACGACCGACCGAGAACGTTGCCCCCCTATAACTTTGCTTTAAACCTCGGTTTCTATGTCTGCGCAAGCACCATCCAGATGAGGCATGGTTGGGCACGGGGGTGGGGCCTGAGGTCATGGGTGGGGCGGGAGGACCGGGACCGCAAGCACTGGGTGGCCCTTGCAAAGGCCGAGGACTGAGAGCCCCGAGGGCCCCTTTGCTGCCCTCTGTTGCAACTGACCGGACCGCCACCCCTCCAGCCCCACCCTCCGCGACCCTCCCTCCGTCCCCCCCCCCCAGGCTCCGCACGCTGGACGGATCCAAACCCCCCCTAACCCCAACCCCTAACTCTCCCCTGCCCCCCCCCCCCCCCTGGCTCCGCACGCCGCACGCTTGACGGACCCAACCACCCCTAACCCTCCCCTGCCCTCCGGGTCCTTACTTACCTCATGCGTCCTCTCCTCCCCCTACCTCCTCCCCCCCAAAGGCTCCGCACGCTCGATGGACCCAAGCCTGCGTGGCCCCCTCCATGGTGGAGCAGGGGGGGGGGGGCAGAGGGGTGGACCAGGAGGCAATGGATTCGTGGAAGGCTTTGAGGCCCTGCCTGGCCCTACATGGCTCAGACCCAACCCAAACGAGCCGCTAGATCAGCCAAGCAAGGCTTGGAAAGGGCAAAGGGGTCGTAGGGGCAGACAGACAGCACAAGGGGCATCTTTCCTTCACGCTGACCTCAGGCCCAGTTCAACGCTCCCACGACCCCACCCCGACCCCACCGCAGGCGATCCGGGAGTACGGACTGGTCTCAGCCCCGCCCAAGCGGGCAGCGGGATGGACAGGGGCGGGGGGGAGGAGAGGGGGCGGGGGCTCTGGCGCAAGCCTATGGCTGCAGGAGGCAGGGGAAGGGGGGCGGGAGGGGTGGGGGGAAGGAGAGGGGGAGGCTCTCGGGGGCCGCGAGAGCGCTGGGGCACGCCTGGGGCGGCGGGGACGCTGGTAAGCCCAGGCAGCAGGGGGCGGCGGATGCATGGGAGCGAGGAAATGAGCGAGGAGGCAAGGGAAGGCACACTGCGATCGTGACTCTCGTCAGTTCGCGGCGGCAATGGGGCTTGACCTTGGCGACGTGGGCTTGTGGGCCAGCGTTGGTGGCGGTGATGGGAAGTGGGGGTGACGCCGTCCGCCTGACCGCCTTGCGGAACCACCGCAGCATCCGCCCGCCGGCATCGCTGGCTGGGGGCGGTTCGGTTGGCGGCTGTATGTGGTGGTGGATCCCTACAGGTCTGACTGCCCGGCTGGCCCCGCCCGGTTGGCAGCTGCTCTTCGCAGATAGTTAGGAAGGGCACGCCGCCTACAGCAGGCCTAAACCAAAGCTAGGTTAGCCCCTGCCTCGGCGTTACACATGGCTGGGACCCTGCCCCCTTCCTCGCGCGTTGCGGCAGCGGCTACATCGACGCGCCATGCTGCATGGCCCCTGCGAGTACAGCACCCCCTGAGCCAGCCAAGCAACTGGAGAAAGCGGGGAAGTGGACTCCCACACGCACCCGATGCGCCTGTGATGTATACTCAACAGCGCTAAACGCAAGTCTGTAGCCTGAAGTCGAACCATAGTAGGACTCCACCTCGTTCGCCCCTGACCTCTCCATGCGGTCACCCGTCTCAGCCGTCTCAGCACGCGCACCCCCCTGACCCCGTCCTGACTACGCTGAATGGCCCCTGCGAGTACAGAACCCCTCGCCGCCCCCACCTCCGCTATATATGCTCTCCGTCCTCTGCTCCCTCCGTCAGCCAAGCAACTGGGAAAGAGGTCAGGTGGACTCCCCCAATCACCCCGGTGTGCCCTGTCTCTATCTATGCGTGTTCCCTGCGGTCTGGGAAGGCAGCAGAGGCAGAGGACGCACGCCCAGGCCGCGTTCCTTAGCAAACTACAGTCCCTGCTCGCATCCTGCCGTCCCGGTACTAAGTCAAAGTCTATATATGGGCTGTTGCTACCAATCCTACCATCCTTATCATTTCACCACCACCCCTTCGCCCCTCCGACCGCCCCTGACCGCCAAGGCCGGTGACCCCTTTCGCCGCACATCCATCTGATGCCGCTGGCACGGCTAGCATCGGGCGCCCTTGCGGCGGAATGCAGGAATGCACATACACCGCCTTCACATCAGCTCCTAAACCGGTGACGCACTCGTCGACTCCTGCGGTTGCACCCCTGCCACATGTTCCCAGGGAGCTCCACGGGCCATCTCGTGCGGCCTTCAAACTCCATACACCAGCGTAGGCCTCGAGCCGCGCCCATCCTTCCACGAACACCCACACGCTTCTCCGTCCCCTGACCAGGCTCTCGTATCGATCCAGACCCTTCAAGCTCAACCTGCGCTCACTTCTTACCAATCCAGGCGGGCGGCTTGAACTGCTTTCGTCCAAGCGACGGCCTCGCCTCCGCTGCCAGTGCCGCCCCACCGCCGCCGCCCGCTGCTGCCTCCTCCTGCAGTCCGGCCTCCGCCCCAGCGGCAGCCGGCTTGCCGGCCTCGCTGGGGACCGCCCCATCGGTCACGGGCGGCCGGACTCCGACAGCGGACGAGGTGTCCCCACCCGACCCCGCCGGCTGCAGGCCGGGGGGCTGCGGGGCTGTGGGCTTGGGGCGCTTCAGCCGCGGCTGCCGGAAAGGCGCCCCCAGGCCGCCCGGCCGCGGCACCTGCGGCGGGGGAGGCGCAGCGGGGGCCGACGAGCCGGTGCTGGGCTCCGTCGGCGCCTCGGCCTCCACAGCAACGGCCTCCTCTATCGTCTCCCCGGGGCCAGAGTCGGCCTCGCCGGCTGTCGAGGCTGCGGCAGCGGGATCGCCACGGAGGATCGTGGTGTCGGAAGCTGACGGCTGCGCCAAGGGGCGTTTGACGGCGGGGGGCCTGCGCAAGGCCAGCAGCCTCCCGACGGCCGCCGAGGCCACGGCTGCGGCTACGGCTGCGGAGCTGCCCGCGGCGGCGTCGCCTGCGTTGCTCCCGGAGGGCCCCGCGCCCGCTGACAGCAGCATGCCGCCGCCGCCGCCACCCCCGCCGCTTCCGCCCATTCCGCCGCCAGCGCCTGCCCTTGCGCCCGCACCGGTGCAGGCGCCAGCGGCGGAGCTGGGTGCGTTGGTGGCGTACGCATTGGCGCTGGACCACGCCCCCAGGCCGCGGATCTTGGGGGCTGAGCCGGATCCTGCAGCAGGGCATGGTATGGAGCTTTGTCAGGGAGGGATGCGGCAAGACTGAAGGATACCGTTATGGCAGCTGCGTGGTGGCTAGCCTGAGCCAGAGCCCGGAGCCGCCAGCCGCCTGCCCCGCACGGACCTCCGACCGCGCCGTCGTCGTCTCCGTCGCCGGCCTTGCCGGACGCACCGGCCTCCGCCTCCTCAGCGTCGTCGCCGTCCGCTGCCACCCGGATGCCCAGCATGCGCGCCCGCACCATCTGCACGACAAGAACCAGGGCCGGCCATGACGCGGTGCAAAAGCAGTGTCAGTCGCGCTGACCAGGGCGCAGCATCCGTCGTGAGGCCTCTCTAAGGCGGAGATGGTATGTGAACCCCAGGAGCAGTTTGCCGTTCCATGGCGTTCCGGGTATAAACGGCTCGTAGCCCGCAGCTCGCGCCCCACCTGTGCGCGGGAGCCGTGCTCCGCCTGGCGCTGCTCCAGCCGGGACAGCGCGCGCTGCAGGGCAGGGGTGGTGGAGAGGAGGACTTCTGGTTTTGGGAGGGGCACTCAAACAGGTGGGAACGACACCAATACACCCCGGGACCGGGGACACTGCTTCGACGCAGCTGAGGACAAAGCAGCTGGTACGGATACCAGTCATGGAACCAACACGCCCCCGACCAACGCAGCCGTCACGGGTCCACCGGCTTCGTGTGCGCTTCGGATGAGCAGGCTGCATCACCCACCTGCACGGCTTTGGGGTCGGCGCAAAAGTCGCACAGCTGCTCTCGGGAGGCGTCGCAGGCGCCCCTGGCGGGTGGGATGGGTAATGGGGTAGGCCCGGGGGGGTAGGTAAGGGGAGAATGTGTGGCAATGCGGAGGCGAGGCGGCTGCGGGTGGGATGGGTAGGGGTCAAGCATGACCCCCGTGACGCCCCACCCTCGGCCTCCCACAAGCCTGAGCCCCACACGCGCGCCACGCATTCCCTCCCCTCCCTCCCCTGTCCTCAACCCCATCCTCGTCCTCGCACTTGGCCTCCACATTACCTCATCTCCTTCTGGTCCCATCTGGCATCCAGCATTCGAAATCATCCAGATCCAGATCCCCGTGTCTCCAACCCCGTCCTCACTTGGCCTCCCCGAAGAACTTGAGCACGTGCTTGCGCTTGCAGCCGCCGCCCCGCGCGAAGCCCACCACCTCGGCCACGGCGCCCGCGCGGCTGCCGCGCTCCATCTTGGCGGCCGACTCCAGGTCGGGCCCCGAGGCGTACATGAGCGACAGCGACGGCTGCCCGTCGCGGCCCGCGCGGCCCGACTCCTGGTAGAAGCCCTGGGTCAGGGACGGGGCGGCATGGGGCCTGGTCGGACTGGGGCCAGCCACGACACCACCCGGTAAGGACTCACGGTAACGACAAGCCCACCGCTCACCTCCATGGAGGCGGGCGCGTTCCAGTGCACCACCCACCTGGGGAGAGGCGAGACGGGCAAGAGGTGAGAGGCGTGAGGTAGGGCTGGGAGCAAGCAGCGGGCGCGAGGTGAGAGGAGATGTGTGTGCATAGCTGGGTAGCCGGTGAGAGGCGGGCGAGGCTCTTCATTGCGTGTCCACAGGGCTTGGTACTGTATTGCTGCACTGCGCCCTGATGCAGCCCCGGTCCCATGAAGCCCCGACCGTACCTGACGTCGGCCCGGTCAATGCCCATGCCTGTCATGGTGAAGAGAGGATGAATGACACGGGTCGGGTCCATACATCCGGATCCGTACGGTGAGGATCAGAGTGAGGGGGCCGGCAAGCGTTGGGGATGAAGAGCAACAGCGCCCTCTGCCGCCACTCAGACCTCGACCTCTGCACGTCGACCCATCCAGTCCACAACGGAACCCCACACAATTCGCGCGGCCCACCCACCCACCTAGCTACCGAAGGCGATGGTGGCAACCACTCAGTTCTCAACTCGATACCGGTGCATGAGCGTCTTCCCCCAACCCAGTCCACGCCGCTCCTCAGCCCACCCACCGAAGGCGACGGTGGCAACCACCACGTTGAGTCCGCCCTCGCTCCACTCCCGCTGCACGCGCCCGCGCGCGTCAGTGGCGCGGCCCGCGTGGTAGCAGCCCACCTCCACGTCCCGACCCGCCAGAGAGGAGGCCAGCCAGTCGCAGGTGGCACTGCGGAGGCGGGGGGAGCGTGCGGACGCGGACGGTGCAAATGATGGAGGTGAGGCCGGCTGGCGCTTGATACACAGTGCGTGTAGCATTAAGGAAGCAACGGGCGTTGCATGGGGCCCAAGATGACAGGGTCCGGAGAGTAAGGGCACGGAAAGCGAGGGCAGCTGAGGATTGGGCATGGGGCCTGAGGGCGAGGGGCCTGGTGCTACGGGACCCACCGCAGTCGTGCGTAGATGATGCCGCACTGCCCCGGACGGTCATTGATGAATTGGATCAGGTGCTGCGCAGGGAGACACCGGGCCTTGTGTGAGCAGGACTTGGCAGCACAGCAGGACATGGCAGGCGCGTTCTCAGCTGTCAATTCATCCCAGATGAACGTGTAATGTACACATGGCGCCACTGGAAGCCCATGTCTACACCACACACCTAGCTCTGCTCGCTCCACCTAAGCGTGCCGTACCTCGAGCGCGGCGTTCTCGCTGCCGTCCCCAATGAGCTCCTTGTGGTACACCTGCGGGCAGGCGGCGACCGGCCAGCAGTTTCAGCTTGCATTGCCGCTAGCATGCATTTGAGCGGGCGGGTGCCGTCCTGTCCCTCTGACGTCGACCCGGGCATGGCTGACCGATGCAGGCTTGACAAGCCGCGGGGACCTGCCCACCTGGTATGCGATGTTGTGGCGGTTGAATGACCCCTGTATGCGCAGGGGCAGGTTGAGGCGCAGGACGTTGATGATGTCCTGCGACACGCGCGGCGTGCAGCTGGCCTGAGGGCGAGGAGCGGCGAGGAGGAAGGGGGCATGCAGGATTAGGGAGCGTGCTGGAAGGCCACAACGCGGTTGGAGCCCGTCCAACCCCCTTGCCGACACCCTTGCCGACTGAGCGTGACTTGTTCTGCTCGTTCTGAAACTCCACCAGTACAACGGGCAACAGTAAGATGGGTATGGGCCGTCCGCTGCTATCGACAGGTCATTCAGGGCCGGACTAGCTCTCGCCCCAGTCCGCAAGCTCACCGTGAGCGCCGCCACGGGCACCGTGGGGAAGTGCAGCTTGATGGCTGCGAGCTCCAGGTAGGCGGGCCGGAAGTCGTGGCCCCACTCGCTGACCTGCAGGTGGCGAGGATACCCAGGGGTCGGGATATGGGTCGTGGGAAGGTAGGTCGACGCGCGGGGTTCCCACACACTGCCCCTGTCGGGAGACCTCCTTCCGTCATGGCCGTCCCTAGTCTTCATCGCCAGACCCCGCCCCTGGGCCCTACCGCTCGGCCCTACCGTGTGGGCCTCGTCCACCGCAAAGCTGACCAGCTTGCCCTGCGCATGGGCCTCCTGCAGCGAGCAGGGAGCAAGGAGTAGGGAGAGGGCAGAGTTTGCACAGCAGCCGGGTGAATCAAGGATTGCCCCAGCACGGAAGCAAGCGGGAAGGCTGCGCCTCCGATGTGGGTCGGCCGCAGAGGCCATGTGGGTCGGCCCCAACGCGGCTGCCACGTCCGTCGGCGGCCTGTGTCGCTCCATCTCGGGTCTTCTCGCCTATCTTGCGCCCCTGCTCCGGCCCCAGACCTAGAGTTGATGTCTTCAAACCCCAGCCCTAGGACGGCTTGCCCCACCTTGAGCGCATCCAGCAGCACAGGCAGCCTCAGGCTCTCGGGTGTTGTGTAGAGCAGGCGCAGCGACGGCTCGTCGCTGACGATGTCCCGCACGATGCTGGCCTTCTTGGCCTCGCTGACCTCGCAGTTCCAGCGCTGTCGGGGTTGGGGGCAGGGGTTGGGGGCGAGGCCTCAGGGTAGATTATCAGCTGGGTGTGAACAATCCCCAGGGGCGTTGTGGGTCGGGGGCAGGGCGGCGGCATAGGGCCTTACCGGACAGAGGCTAGGACACCCAGTAAGTATTGGCCCACCGCTCACCTCTGCCTCGATGCCGCGCTCCTCGCACTTCGCCACCTGCAGACCCATACACACATGGCAAAGGGTGATCCCATGCACCGGTGCCGCTAGCACGGTCCAGACTCGCCGCCGCTCCTCCCTTGCTGCCCAGAGCCCCGCCTGTGCTCTCATGGTCATCACTTCTTCCACTGCTAAGCTCCCACTGCCCCTACCTGGTCCTTGGCCAGCGCAATCAGGGGGCACACGACCACCTGCGCAGTCAGAGGGCCTTTGCTCGGTCAGAGGTACAAGTCCAAGCCCATGGGGCCGAGCTTACGGGCATATAGCTCACCGTGAAGCCCGAGGAGCGGCAGAAGGGCGGGAGCTGGAAGCAGATACTCTTGCCACCTGGAGGCAGTGGTGGGCACGCGGGAGAGCTATGCAATGGTCACCCCGGACGTCGGGCGAGGATGTTGGGCGCCCGCCGCGTTGGCCCACAAAGCGACTTGCCTCCGGTCGGAAGGATGACAAGCGTGTCCTGGCCCGATAGCGTCGCCCTGATGGCCTCCAGCTGCCCGGGGCGAAACGGCCCCGACAAGCCGAAATGCTCCCGCAAGAGCTCCACCAGCTGCGCATCGGTGGGTAAGGCAGGCGCTCCCAGAGCACCAGCATCCATCGTTGCTGCCAAAGCGACAAGCTATGCGTTGCGGGCTTGTGGCAAAATGTGCATCGTCGGCGAGCTGTCGCGGGCTGTGTGGCTTTCCGAGTATGACAGGCGTATTCCTGGTACAAGGACAAGGGCCACAGCACAGCAGGGAAGGGTGAGCGGCGCGGGGGGAAAAACCGGCAGGGCCTGGATCCTGCCCGCGATTGGGCCAAGTCGCTCTCCGACGCAAGAGCGCCAGCAAGCCCGCTAAGCAACCAGCGCCCAGCACCACCACACTTTGCCAGTCTGTCCTCCTGATAGGCGCATAATCGGTCGCGGGGATCCCCGTTCGCTAGGGTTTTCCCTTGGCGAATTGCCCTTCACAAGTCGCTGCTAGCCTGAACATGCAAGCACACCTGCGTCAGCGACCCGCACAGGCGGCGTCGCGTCAGGCGCTCGGAAGGCGATGCCCAGCGCTTCGCGCAACGACATCCTACAAAGCCCAGACGGATCTGGGTCTAACGCCGGAGCAGGTGGAGCGCTTCCACCAGGACGGTAGGCTCGCGCTCTGGACATTCGTCCTGCGATTCACCAGCACCGCGCTCCAGCAGCGGGTGGCGCGCGTGCTCTGGTCCTGACGGCCTGTCATTGTCACAGGCTATCTGGTATTGCCGGGATTCGCTACCAAGGAGGAGTGCGCTCGTCTGCGGAAGCGCATGGACGCGCTGCTCGCGGACTTCGATCCCCGCACCATCAGCATTTTCACCACAAAGAACCAGGCGCGTTGGGGGGGTTGGTGGGAGGGCGACGAGCGGCCGTCCGGCCCACTGGGCCTCCAAGACGGCCTCGGGGAGAGCGAGGGGTAGGGGTGTGGCTGCACGGGGTGCCGGGCAGGCCCGCGCGCTCCGACGCCCACCACGTCCACCTCACACGAAGGGCAAGGCATGGGCGGGCCTGGGTAGGCAGTTCTGCAGGCTCCGAGGGGCATGCCCACTCCCTTGCCGCAACCAGCCCAGCTCTCGTCGCTGCACCCCCCCCCTCTCCATCCCCCCAGGTCGAGAAGACTGACAACTACTTCCTCCGCAGCGCCAGCGACATTGGCTTCTTCTTCGAGGTGGGGCGGGGAGGTGGGGGGGCCTTCGGGGTGGGGGGTGGCCGAGTCCTCCTGAGCGCTGGCAGGGTCAGGCCGGTGGTGGGGCAGGGGCCTGAGCACACGAGTGCTGGCGCTGGCAGGGTCCGGTCGGGGCCTTGCCGTTGGGGCAGGGGCCTGGGTCCTCCGTGAGAGCAGGGGCGCTAGGGCGGCGGGCTGCGGCCCGGGTGCGTGGGGGCCTGGCTGGCTCACAACCACCCGGGGCGCGAGGGCCCTGCCGTCAGAGAGGGGGGTGAGGGCCTTAGGTAAGGGGGCCACGACAATGCAGTGCACCCAGGGGGCACACCCCATGTAAGGGTGCAGCCAGCAGCCGACCAGCATGGCACCCGCCCTACTCCCCTGGATGCTTCAACAGCGCTCTCCTCTGGCCTCGCCCCGCAGGAGAAGGCGTTTGACGAGCAGGGCCAGCTGCGGCAGCCCAAGGAGCTGTCCATCAACAAAGTCGGCCACGGTGGGAGGGCAGGGGGCACCAGCGGGGGCACGAATCAGTCGGCCACGGTGCGACTAAGGTTGCAGTGGGGTGGGGCTGGGGAGGGCAGGGGTCATCAGCCGAGGTACCCCTGGGGGCACCAGCGGGCGGGCGACGGGGGGTTGGACGATGGAGAATGCCAGGGGCCGGGTTCAGGATGCACGGAACGACTGATGGGCACTTATGGGTCAGCAGCAGCCGCTCCATCCGCTAGTCCCTCCTCCATCTCATCACCGCAAACTCTCCGCCACCTAAGCACCCCTTTTCCCACCCGCTCCCCCGCCACCGCGCCCGCAGCCCTGCACGACCTGGACCCCGTGTTCCGGCAGTTCTCCCGCTCCCCCGCCGTGGAGGGAGTGCTCAGGAGCCTGGGCTACAAGCGGCCGCTGCCCGTGCAGGCAGGGCCGAGGGGGGGGGGGCAAGGGGGGAGAGGAGCAAGGGGGCGGGGAGCTGGGACGGGGAGTAGGGGGCAGGGAGCGGACGGGCGGTGTTGGGGCTGCTTGGTGCGCTGTATGGTTCAGTGTATGTGGCTGTGGGGGTAGTCTGCCCGTCTCCGCCTTGCCTCCGCCGCCCCCGTGCCGCCCCTGCTCTCCGATGTTGTCCGTCGGTCACACCCCTCCCCCCCCTCCCCCCCCCTCCCCCCCCCCCCCCCCCTCCCCCCCCTCCCCCCCTCCCCCCCCCAGTCTATGTACATCTTCAAGCAGCCGTCCATTGGAGGGGAGGTGGTCCCTCACCAGGTGGGGGGGTGGAGAGGATGCAGCATGGGGGGAGGGGGGAGGGAAGCGGAGAGGACGCTCCAGAGGGCGAAACCAACCGAAGGCTGGGCAAAGAAGGACTCGGCCTTTACCCACACGCAGGGGACTGCAGGGGGTCCCGGTGTAGACAATGGCCCATCTTGCTGGAACTAACGCTGCCTCCTGCATGCCCCCAACCCCCGCCAGGACTCGACCTTCATCCACACCACCCCGCTGTCCTGCGTGGGGCTGTGGTGGGCCCTGGAGGACGCATCGCGTGACAACGGCTGCTTGTGGGGCATGAAGGGTGAGGCGCAGGGGGGGAGGCTGAGATGGGATGAGATGGGGCCGCTTCGGTTTCTGGTGTCTGCACCCCGGCTGCCACGCGCCCAGAGGCCAGCCGCAGCGGTTGCTCCAGCACCGGGCCCCCTTTTCGCCGCGAGTTTCACTTGAAGGGGGCGACCATGGCGTGGCATGGTTCCCCACCCGCCGCGAGTTCCTCTCCACAGCGTCCAGCCCCCTGGCGCGACGCTGCAAACGATGCTACCCCCTCATTGGAGGCCCCCATGCACCGTAACAATCACCCTCCCTACGTCCCTACGTCCCTAGCGCGTGTTTAACAACCCACCTCCCTCCTGCTGCCCCTCCCTCCTCCGTGGCAGGCGTGCACAAGGAGGGCCTCAAGCGCCGCTTCAAGAAGGCCGAGGACGGGTTCGTGTCCTACGACCTGCCCGACACCGCCTGGGACATGACCCGCTTCGAGCCGCTCGAGTGCGAGGCGGGCACCCTGGTGCTGCTGCACGGGGAGAACGTGCACTACAGGTGGGGGCTTGGGGGGGGGGCAACGTCCGCAGAACCGCAGCGGGCATGCCCGGGCCTCGGGGTCTAGCGGCGGGCTGCACTCCGGTCATGCGCCCGCAAACCCCTTGTACGCGGGCCCTCAAGGCCTCACCCCACCCCCGTCCCGTACTCATGTCCTTCACCCCACCCCCCTCCCGCTCCCCGCACCCAGCGCCGAGAACACGTCCCCCGTCAGCCGGCACTCGTACTCGATGCACGTGGTGGAGAGCGCGCCGGGGACCACGTGGTCGCCCGACAACTGGTGAGTCATGTGCCGTACGCTAGTACAGCATGCTTGTAGGACCAAAACGTAGTTGGTGGTGCAGGGATTGTTCTGCTGTTGAGTTCTCTGGCAGCTTCAGTCCGCCCTTATCCAGGTGGTATCCTTTCATGACACCTTGCCCTGGCGCTCCATGCGTGCAGGGCACAGCGGGCGCCCGAGAACCCCTGGCAGCCCTTCTACGGGTGAGGCCGCGGCGGCCGTGCAGGCGGACTGTGCAGCAGGAGCAGACGGGAAGGCGGCTGGACAGGCCAGACCGGGAGGACGCCTCCGCGGCGACAGTGGAGGTGGAGCGTTTAACATCGGAGCAGGCGCGGCGGCAGGAACGAGGCAAGAGTAGAGGGGAGATGAGGAGTGGATGCAACAGCTGCAGGCGCGGGGAAACCGATTCATCGGTAGGCGTGGGACTGTACATACGGGTCCGGTAGGTAAGCCTGTCTGGCAGGCCCAACGAACGCCACGACGGCTAAGCGGAAGAAGGGGGCAGAGTGGACATGAGCTGTGCGGTTGGTGGTTGGTATTTACCGTTGGTGGTGGTTGCGGGCCGGCGGCTGGCGCAGGCTGGGGGCACTGGTGGTTGGGCTGGGAGGCGACACTCGTGAGTGGGGGGGCGGGCTGGAACGTCCGGCGGGGTGCGTGCGAGAGGTTGATACATGTTGGAGGGGGCTGACCTCAGCCTGGGATTGTAAACGTGTGTGTCACAAGTCGCTGTGCCAGTTTCAGCGTGACACGGGCACGCATATGCCACGTCTACCACGATAAGCATGCCTCACATTCGTTGCATTCCCTGCCGTCACTCATTGGGGTCGCCTTCGCTCTTACTTCCTCGCACCGTGTCAGCCACCGGCCCTGGAGCAACCCGCTTTTTGCCCCTGAGCTGACCTCCATCTCCAGCCCCACTTGCACATCAGGACGACTGCTCACGCTGCGCTGCCTGCCGTTGCCCCAGACCCCCATTCCAAGCCAGCTCCCGCAGCCCCGCCTAGCGCCTCAGACCCCGCACGCGCCCCCTCACCGCCTCACGCCTCGCACAGCCCCTGCAACACCACGCCCAGCAGCACCGTGCCCGCCGGGCTGTTCCAGGGGAAGTGATTGCCGCCCGTCAGCCTGCTGTGCTTCTGGGCGGCTGATGCCGTGCTCCTGTGGAGGGGCGGGGCGGCCGGGTAGGGGCACGGATTAGGGCACGACATGCGGCCCCAAAGCCAGGCAGGACAGTACATGGAGCTGCGTGTGTTGTGGTCATCGCAAAGAGCGGACTGCACTGTGCGACATCGTTTGCCGCGACTACCGCGGCGCGACAGCTCTGGCCATAACTCTCCGAACATCGGCCGCCGAAGCCCCGAATTACCCATACACATACATATCAAAACACTATACAGGTGACAGCAAAGACAGACAGACTGTTAAACTATCTAAACGCTATCCCGATCGGGTGCACATCGCCAGCATGCTGCTACGAGCCTCCGCGCTCAGGCCGCCGCAGCCGTTACCGTGCCGGAGCTCCTGCTGTGCGCATACAGGCCTAGCGGTGTCGACGTCTGGGCAGCGACCATGCGTGGCGGCACGAGGCCATAATTCCCTGCTGGCGCCCTCAGCCTCCTCGTCCCTGCCACCCCCGCCCCCCAGCTGCCCGTCCTCCCCTCGGCCGGCCCAGGGCCCCTGGCGCAGCGCCTGCGTGTCAGGCCCCAACGCCGGGTGGTGGGGGAGCGGGCGGGAGGGCAGGGTCAGCGGCTCGCACTGGTCCCTGGCGGCAGCGCAGGGTGCCAGTGGCAGCGAAGCCTCCGCCAGCAGCCCTGATCACGGGGGGGAGGCGCACGCCGCCCGCACGGCCGGCCTGCTTAGACGGCGTAAGAAGCAGCCCAGCGGCTGGGCTTCCTTCCTAGATGGCCAAGGCATCGCCCCCCGCAAGGACGATGCGAAGGCGGCAGAGCTGGGCTGTGCGCACTGCGGCACGAGCGAGACGAGGAAGTGGTGTCGCGGCCGCCGAATCTGCTCCAGCTGCAGCACCAATCTGCGCATCGTGAATAGCGAGGCGCAGCGGCCGTACCAGAAGAAGGGCTTGAGGGAGTGAGACAAGGGACGGGCACGTGAGGGGCGCATGGGCCTTGGTAAAACGGACTCACCGTTGAGGGTACTGACGGCGGACGCGTCTTCAGCGGGCGCACCGCAGCTTCGGTACAGAAGGGTGCAAAGTGGGGCAAGAGATGCTGCTGATGCTGATGTTGCTTGCAAATGATGCTTACAGGGACAGCGGCTGGGCCGAACACCTGGACGGCCAGGGCGTGCTCCCCCGCAAGGACGATGCGGAGGCGGCGGAGCTCGGATGCGCGCACTGCGGCAGCCGCAGGACCGCCAAGTGGAGCCATGGCCGCCGGGTGTGTGCCAGCTGCGTCTCCCACCTGCGCATTGTGGACGGCGGGGTGCTGAAGCGCCCGAGGAAGGGCAGAAAGGAGTGAGTGCGGCGAGCAGTTGAGGGCACCTGGGTTAGAGTCGTGTGGCCTCGCGTTCATGAGGTACTGGCGGTGCAGGCGTTTGCGTGCTGGCCGCGCCACTCGGTTCGACCCACATGGCAGGGCGCACGCAGAGCCCATCCCGGAAGACCGCCCCAGCCTTCCATTCCGCCATGCCACGCAATGCATTCCCTTGCATTCCCTTCCTGCAATGCATTCCCTTGCAACCCCTTCCTGAGCAGGTCCCCGGCAGCGTTGACAGCGGAAGAGCGTTCCGCCCGCTCGGCATGGGCAGAGCTCACAGCGGAAGAGCGAGCCGCCCGGGTTGCCAAGGCAGCCGCCGCGCGTGGTTTCAAGCCCAGCGGCTGGGCCGAACACCTTGACGGCCAGGGGGTGCCCCACCGCAAGGACGACGCGGAGGCGGCGGAGCTGGGCTGCGCGCACTGCGGCAGCCGGAAGACCGCCAACTGGAACCACGGCCGGCGGGTCTGCCAAGCGTGCGTAAACCACCTGCGCGTTGTGGACGGCGAGGTGCAGGCCAAGTACCAGAAGGAGGGCAGCAAGGGGTGAGTGGGAAGCGCAACGGAGGGATACACGGGCAGGAGTTGAGTTGAGAGAGCGAGCGTGGGAGATTGGAAGACTGGTACTGGCCTAGGGTGTGAGGTTCGTTTCCAACTTCTTGCCAACTCGCAGGGCCGGGGGCTGGGCCAACCTCACGGAGGAGGAGCGGGCAGCTCGTGCCGAGGCTCTGCGGCAAGCCATGAAGCGCCTCTCGCCTGAGGAGCGGCAGGCTCGCTTGATCGCCCGCGGCGCGCGGCCCAGCGGCTGGGCTGAGCACCTGGATGGCCAGGGCATAGCCCACCGCAAGGACGATGCGGAGGCGGCGGAGCTGGGCTGCGCGCACTGCGGCAGGAAGGCGACGAGCATGTGGTTCCAGGGACGCCGCATCTGCGCCAGCTGCAACGGCAACCTGCGCGTCGTGGGTGGCGAGGCGGTGCGGAAGGACAGGAAGAGGGGCAGCAAGGGGTGAGCGGACGCTAGCGGAAGGGCGGCAACACCTGACGGAGGGCTCTCGCAGGGCGGGGGCGTGTGGACAGATAACGTTGACTGGCTTGAAGCGACAGGAACTGGACCGGGCCGGTGTGCGGCGCGCACCGTCAGCAGGGGGGGCGCAACGAGCACTGCTGTGAGGGCATTATGTTGGCATGAGCGCAAGGGCACGTGGCCTGGGCCATTCAGTCTGTTCGCATTGAAGAGGGCACGGCAGGCCAGCATTGGACACGGCTGCCGTAGGCAGAAGAAACGTATGGGGGTGACGGAGGGCGAATAGGAGAGCCGGTCGTCGGAAGCCTGGCGGAGTGGAAGAGCGCGCAACCGCCCGGGCCGTACCGCCCAAGTGCGACAGCAGTTTCACCACTCCCTCAAGCGAGGACGCTTGTTATGCACTTACATGGGCCTCGCCCGTTGTGCAAACTGTCGTACGTCCTGCTACCAGTGTCATGGTTGACACCAGCCTCTCAGTGCCTACTCCACGAGCAGGCTGCGGGCTGCAGGAGGTCAATGGCGGACCCGATGCGCGAGGCTAGGTAGGTCTCGCGGGCCCAACGAAAGCTACGCGGAGAGAGGCGACGGGCTGGACATGAGCTGTGCGATTGGTGGTTGGTGGTTACCGTTGTTGTTGGTTGCGCTGGTGGTTGGGCACTGGGCGGGCTGAAAAGAGTTGCGGGGGGCCATCCAGTAACGATCATGCTCTTAATAAGTCCCCTGCCCCAGAGTCTTCACATGCGTTGGTGCCCAAATTTTCTTCGCTCGTGCGTCATCTCTGTGTGTCAGCCACCGTCCCTTGCGCAGACCTGCTGCCCCTGCGCTGACCACCATCTCTGCATGCACATCACTGGGCGTACACCTGGGCACTGCCCGTCCCGACATGGACGCCCAGCTACGTCAATGAGTGCTCACACTGCGCTGCCTGCCGTTGCCCCAGACCCCGACCTCCACGGCAGCTCCCGCAGCCCCGCCTAGCGCCTCAGCCCTCGCACAGCCTCTGCACCACTGCACCACGCGCGCCCCGCACGCCTCGCACCAGCCCCCCTCCTCATGACGCCTCGCACAGCCCCTGCACCACCACGTCCAGAAGCGCCGAGCCCGCCAGGCTGCTCCAGGGGAAGTGGTTGCCGTCGTTGGAGGACTCGGGCAGCGAGGCGGTCATGGCCCACTGGTCCACCACGGGCAGGGCCAGCCGCCGCATCACCGCGCCTGGGCGGCGAGGTGGGGGGCGCAAGGTGGGGTCGGGGACAGAGCGAGTCCGCGCTGGAAAGAGTACTGGCGTCAGGGCCATCAGGCGGGCCCTGCTCGCTGTACCGGCCATCACCGCATCCTGCTGATACCTCACTCGTGCGTACCGACCGCGTCGCCAGGCAGGCCCGGCCCCCACGCTGGGTGCCCAACGGCAATGCCACGTGCCCCACCTTGCGCTTACGCCCACCCAGGTCGCAATCCCACCCCGCCCCCGGCCTCACGTGCTTCCAGGTTGAACCGCTCGATGACGGGCGTGAGGCGCAGGTCGCTGCAGCCCTCCACCAGGCGGGAGCCGCGGAAGCCCTCCGCGGACAGGTTGATCCACACCACACGGACGCCTGCGGTTACCGTTTGCATGGGGAAGGGGCGCGGGTGAAGGTAGCGACGGAGGGGGGCGTGCAGGCCGGGGGCCGCGAGACCAAGCAGCGGGCCTCATGAGCCAGTACCGCTGGGCATCCCCGGGGTACCATTGCTGCATCCCACCCGGGATCCCATTGCTGCATCCAACCCGTCATCCCAACCGACCCCGCACTGCGCTTACCACGATCAGCGATCTGCTTGAGTGCACGTGCAAAGCGGTTGAGGCTGGACACGTATCTGCCCAGGAGGGGGTGGAACGCGACCCAGTGCGCGCCAGTCTGTACGAACATCGTTCTGCACTCGTCATACTTGCCGGCTTCGATGTCAGACACCTGGGCCGGCAGCATGGGGGAGGAGGTCGGGATCAAGCGTAAGGAGGCGGCGAGCCGCAGCCTTTGGGCCCCAGTACGCCAACTTCTTTTCCCCGCCACCCTTGGCAGACTCCCTTGCACCACCCTGACGGCTCCCTCCCGGCCGGTACGGCAGTACCCCCGTAGGCCTGCCGTACCTTGATGTTGCCGAGGATATTGAAAAAGTATAGGACCTGTGTGGTGGTGGTGGTGGTGGTGGTGGTGGGGCCAGATGAGAGGGCGTGGGGCGCCGGGGAGAGTCAGCCGGACTATCGTAAGTAGGGCAGCAGAGCGCGGACCAGTACAAGAGATGGAGAGCAAGGCGGTAAGCAAGGGCAGCGGCACCGGCGGAAGGGGGTCAGGGTTGTTCATGGCACGCGCTAACCGCAGGCACAGCCCTGGCCTAGTTACACGCGCTCTCCCCCCCTCCCGCCCCCGCCCGCGCCTGGTCCGTGCGCAGGTCCCGGTCGTGCCAGCGGTCCTCCGTGCCTGGGTCGTACAGCGGCAGCTCATCGCCCTGGGCCGTGGGGAAGGAGTTGCGGTGGGAAGGAGTTGCGGGGTTGGTCAAGCTGGGCTCAGGGGCCCGTGGAAAGCCCGGAGGGAGGGGACAGCGGGCATTGAGCCACCGAGGGCCCACAGCAGCGATACTCGGTGCGCTCGTCCCCCGTAGGCCCGTACCTGTTGGCTGTTGGACCAGTGGTGGAGCGCCCGCGCCAGGATGCGCATGTGGGAGTCTGTGTGGTTCGGCGTACGGGAGGCGACATGCCGTGAAGTTGGTTGAGGGGCATGGCCTAAACTGCTCGGCCGGTGGTAAAGGGCATGGGCTTCGCCACTTGGCTGATGGGTGGGACGGCAACGCGGGGGAGGCAGGTCCCCTCCGTGCTATGCACGCGTTCCCCCGGGGACCCCGGCGCCCCACCTACCCCCGAACGTGCAGATCTTCTTGCCCCCGCGCAGCCACTTGTCCCGGCACTGCGCTGGATCGGCCTGGATGGAGGGCACCGCCGCCTGACAGTCCTGGGGCAGCCACCTGCATTCAGACGGGGCCAGCGCTCAGACCGTCAGTGTCCGGACCGGGCCCCATCCCTCGAGGCCTCGACGCATGCATGTGCCCTCACCCGCCTGCGTCCCTCCTCCTTTGCACACACCACCCCGGAACCCCGCGGCGGCCCCTCCCCAAACCTCAGCTCTCACTAGCATAGGTCCGGGCCAAGCATAGGTCCGGGCCAGGACAGGCAGCCGAGGCAGTGCAATCCCGGCCCCCCGCCCCCCACCCTGACGCGCCTCAGGTTGGAGTGGCGGTAGGGCCGCGTGTAGAGCGCCCTCAGCTTGGTGATGTCCCAGGGCCGCAGCCCGCCGCTGCTGTTGCGGTGGTGGATGACGACCAGGTCCGCCAGAGCGTACAGCTCGGGGGAGGGGTACTGGACGAAGGCCCAGCGCCCCGGCTGCCGGCCGTAGGGCCTGCAGGGGTCGCGCGCCTGGGGCAACGGCAGGAGCAGGGGCAGGGCAAGGTACAACAAGGGCGGGGCGGGGAAAAGGGGATCTGGGTCGTGCGTGTGAAATATAGAAATATAGAAATATCTAACGCCGGGTTACCCCTGGCGTGGGTTAAGGAGGGCGGGTTGGTCAGACCCGCCACCATGGGTCGTGCGTGTGCTTTCACGCGCCTAAGAGGGCCGTCTCAGGAAGAGCCTGACGCACAGGGTCATGCCAAACTACCCGTGAGGGTGGCCGCCACACCGCCCTACCCTGGGCAGCCCCGTGACGAGCTGCGGGGCGGTGGTGTTGAGCAGCGCCACAAACTGCTCGGGGCCGTCGGACCACTGCAGGCTGCGGGCGCCCGCCTCCGCAATGACGGTCAGGTAGCCCAGCCTGGCGGGCAGAGGGAAGTGAAGGGCGGAGAGTGTGCGAGGGGGTGGCTTTACAGACCGCAGGCGGGTGCTGGGGTCGTGGGGTCCACCCACTAGTCCTGGCCTCCAGCCGGTATGTATCCTCACGTCATCCAGGTCTGACCCTCAGCGCCTCTGGTCCTCGGTGCGCATACTCCTCCAGACAGGCGAGGCGGCCGAGCCCCTCAGCTCCTCTACTGCTCTGTTTCACGGCGCGCATACTCTCCTCCGGAGAGTTGAGGCGCCCGAGCCCCGATCCAGCCAACCCACAGCAGCCCCTCAGCTCTGTATCACGGGTCTCCTACGCATCCCAGCAGGCGGTGCAGCCTCAAAGCTCCGAGGCCCCACACCCACCAGGGGTGCGACGTGAAGGGCGGGTCCGAGGGCAGCGCGGTGCCGCAGGAGGAGTCGAGGGCGCAGAAGGACACGGAGCGGCCCTCCAGCGCCACTGCACCAGGTGCACGCCCGGAACCTGCACGAGGTATGCCGTAGCAAGGAAGGGAGGAGGTGGGTAAGAAGGGAGGTAGGTTAGAAGTGTGGAGTGGTACGTGGTAGGGGTGTTCCAGCAGTGAAATAAAGCGCTCCAGGCGCCTGCCGTGTCCCCACCTGGGCATCCTGGGTGCTGCCGATGTGGAGGGGCGTCATGGCCGCAGCTACGTTGCCGCCGCAGTACACCACGCGCATCCGGTGTACCCCGGCCGGACCAAGGTACCGCACATAGAAGAGCGGCACGCGGTTTGATCCCCCGGCCGTCATTTCCGCTGGCCAGGTTACGGCCGAGCGCCACCGCAGAGTGATCGTCACGTAGTCGCCCCCGCTGTTCATGCCGGCCCATAAGCTGAATCCGCGGCTGCTGTAGGGGGCGACCAGCGGGAAAGCCGTAGCGTTTGACAAGACGTGTTGGCAGGCGAAGTCGGGGACCGTGTCGTTCCCCGGGGGGGCGTAGTAAGACCGCGATGCGGTCCGGGTCGAGTTGCTCCACCGCTTCTCGCAGCGTCTATGACTAGATTCTAGCGCGCCGGAAGCCGCCGCCAGGGCTAGCGCAACGGCCAGCAGCCGCGAGCCCGCAACTGCGCCATGCCTCGTCGGCGGCCTCCTCATCCTGCCCGCAGGCGGAGCACGACGCGGTTCGAGCTCGCTGTCTATTGCTTTATGAGGAAGGCTCGGGCTATGTCTGGACGCCTGGGTGGTGCTCGTCGAGGCCGTCGATGTGTTGCGTCGGATGGTTGCAATGCGCAGGGGTCTGCAACGTTCGCGCAGGGCCGACGAGATCGCACTATAGGTAACTGGGTTTAATTATAAGCGACTCGGAGGCAGTTTCGGGCCCTTGCATCTGCATGGCCCCCGATTCCCGCTCAAAAGTACAACCGTCCCAACGACCGGCTCTCCATGACCTCCTCGAGCAAGCTGTGCCCGCCTGTTATTGACGGGCGATAGCCGCCCCCACACCAAGCCCAGCTGCATGTGCAGGAAGCCTTACGAAGGCTTACCTTGCCAAGGAAGCTCCCCGAAGCCGGCTTACCCGTATGGTGCTGCGTGCTGGTAGTGCTCTTCGGCCACCTCAACGGCTGCCCTGTCCTTGCCCGATCCTCAAGCTGCACGGCACCGTGTACAAGCTTTGAGCCCATCCGCTTACACGCGCTAGCCGCTCTCACACCAAGCCCGATGGCCTGTCCCCAAGGAATCCTCGTCCCGTCAGCCTGGCCGCGAGGGAACCACCTTGCATCCAAGGTTACGCGCCACATGTCCACGCAGTACCATGGCTTCACACCAGGACCGCGAGCGCAACGACCGCCAGCCCTCCACTGCACGTCACGTTGAAGAGGTGTCACGTCACGTCAAGAGGCGTCATGCTCTGCACGGCTGTATCCTCCTTTCACCCCCCCTATTCCGGAGTGCTCCCCCGTCCTCCCGTCTCCATCTGAAGGTCACGTCTCCCGGCGAACCCCTTCCAACCACCGTGCACCCAGGGTCCCAGACCATCCCTCAACCACACCACACGCGTTCCCCATCCCATGCCCTGCATCGCGCGCTCAAATGTCGCTGGACCCCACCACCCCTGGACGCAGCTGGTGCCCCCCATTCCCACCCCACCCACCCCACCGGTCCAGCCAGTCAGCACCCCATACCCCGCTCGAAACAAGGAAACGACACTGTACGGAGGCGTCTGGACTCCACACAAGACGCCGCATCGCCGAAGCTGCACCACGCCTTGATCGCCGCAGCCCGCGTCCCCAGGCGGATGCTTGCTCCGCGCAAGGGCCACGGCGGCTGCCGCTGCCGCTGCCTCAGTGCGCTGAGCCGTTGGCCTCGGGCGGTAGGAGCCCCAGCTGGGCCTTGAAGCGGGCCTCCAGCTTTAGGTACTCCTGCTCCGCCTTTTCGTCAAACTCGGGTGGCGGCGGCGCGCCCTTCTTCTCGCGCCGGTCGGCCTGCGGCGGAGGGATGCCCGCCGCCGCCGCCGCGGCAGCGTCCTTGGCCGCCGCCTCCCGCGCCGCCGCCTCCGCGAGCGCCATCGCTTCGGCCTCCTTCTTCCGCTCCTGTTGGGATCAAGGCGAGGGACACGGGTGATTTGAAGCACGAGGCAGGCACAGCAGCACCCTGCACTTCTAGCCTGGCCTGGGTTAACCCCACCAAGTAACCCTTGCGCGGCTTTCGATGCGGCTTCCATGGAAAGTACCGTACGGGTGCAGAGCCCGAAGCCCGAGCCCACCTCGGCTTCCTTGCGCGCCGCTCCGCGCGCCGGCTGCCGCGCCGCCACGTCCGCCAGTCGGGCCTGCTGCCGCTCCAGCCAGGCGCCCATGAGCTTCTTCTCGTTGTGCACCGGCCGCCGCAGGTTGCGCGGCAGCTCCATGATGCGCAGCACGCCTGTACGGCAACGTCATCAATCGTACGGCACACGTCAGAACACGGCGCAACACAATAGGGATCGAGTTGGGGCTCAAACGGGGCCCCGTGCTTGTCCCAGCGCAGGCAGCAGCTCCCCGCCTCTTGCTGTGAACAACAGCCCAGGCCAGCACGTATGCTAAGGGCTCGTGTATCAATCTGTCTCCCCCTCGCGAGCTCGCGCTCTCACCCGTGGCGTCGCCGACGGCCAGCAGCTGCTGCGCTGCCTGCTGCGCCGCTGAGGCGGAGGCGGGCATGGGGTTGAAGGCGAGGCTCATGATGGGCGTGGCGGCCAGGGTGACGCGGATGGAGGGCTCGTGCGAGCGGTCCAGCAGGTCCCACACCTCCACGCTGCCCGACTGGTCCGCTAGGTACAGCACGGCGGGGCGCGTGGGCGACCAGCAGGCTGGGGGGAGAGGGTGGGGAGAGGGCGGTAGGGAAGGCACAGGGGAGGGCGAGCGGGCCAGTTGGGGCGGGGAAGTTCGTTCCGCCGGCCGGCCCGAGGCGATAGCGCTATCTGGCACCACTATCAGGGAAACGCACGCTGCAACGCACGCTGTTCCCTGAGCGGGTCGCCAGCACCCCTGGCGGCCAGCACCCAGTGCACAAGGGCTGGGTGTGGTTACCGCTTGCTAATCCCCATTCCGGCGCCCACCCACCGGCCGTGTAGTAGTCCTGCGCGTAGCCGCTGGCGAAGAGCGGCGTGGCCTGGCCCTCCTGCCAGATCTGCCACTGCCAGTCGCCGCAGGTGAGCACGATGTCATCGAAGAAGGGCGACCGCTCCAGCGCGATCACAGGGCCCACGTGCGCCTGGACGAGCAGGGAGGGGGACGATCAAGTGGGTTAGTGCGGGTGGTACAGCTGGGACGGGTGTGCTTTGTAGGGCGTAGAGCAGAATCGGGCACGGGTCTCAACGGCTGCAAGGGCCGCACGCGGGCACGCCTCCGCGCCTGCGCACCTGCAGGCAGCTCTTGGCGTAGTCGGGGTTCTCCTCGCCCTCGGGCTTGATGAAGTCGGCGTAGACCAGCTCTCCATCGAAGGAGCCCGCGTAGAACATGCCCTGGTCCAGGCGCTTGAAGTCGAAGGCCAGGCGCGTGCCGCCCAGGTCCATGCCTGGAGGGGATGTGGGTGGGTGGCAGGCACCATTTCTGGGCGGTGAGTATGAGGTAATTCGCGCAGGTGCAGATTGCAGATAAGCGGTACGGTGCTGGGCATGCGTAAAACATGATGGTTGTGGACAGAGCAGGGTTGTGGACAGAGCAGGGAAGCAGGGCAGCTGTGGTGGGTTGTGGGATGGGAGCGGCTGGGATGGGAGCGGCTGTGACGCGGGGCAGGCGCTCACCGATGAGGCTGATGAGGTGCACCGAGTGGATGGGCTTCCACACCACGTCGAGCAGCTCGTCGGCCTTCTTGCCCTTCTTGAGCAGCTTCTCCACGCGCACGTCCCAGAACAGGACCTGGCGGGCGGTTTGGAGCGGGAGGCGTCAGGGAGAAGTAGAAGGTGTCAGGGAGGCGCAAGGGAGACGGTCGGCCCGTGTGGAAAGCACGGTTGTAAGGCCAGGTACTAGAGAGTATAGGCGAGTTGGGCTGAAGTGAAGAGACTCGCCCAGCCCTCGCCAGCACGCAAGCATTCTTAGGCACGGTCGTGGAGCTAGCTAGTAGCTAAACCCAAACCGGAGGCGGGCCGGGGCTGACGACAAGCGGCGAGGCTCGTCCAGCACTCGCTAGCACGCAAGCATTCCCACAGGCCGCCGCACCTTGCCGTCCGCCGCGATGGTGGCGAAAAAGTTGCACTCCTTGGAGCCCTCGCCCAGCTTGGTCACCTTGCCGCGGTGGCTGATCTCCACGCCCGGCAGCCACTGCAGGTCCGTCACCACCTGGCGGGGCGGGGGCGGGGCAGGGTATGGGCGGTATGCGTGTCAGGAAGATGCACAGTGTCGTACAGCTGGCCTCAGGGCACGTGAGCGTCCCGGCCCGCCCCGCAGCTCCCATGTTCCGTCACACATCACACTTTGCATACCGTGTGATGCGACAAACCCCTAGAGACGCAGCTTCAGCCTGTAGCAGCAAGTGAAGAGCTAGCGCAACACACGCAGAGCACCGATAGACACGCGGGACGGGTTCGAGCCCGAGCCTTGGACTGACCTGGTGGTGGCTGAACTGCGTGTCGGTCAGGAAGCGGTGCTTGACGACGGGGATGTGTGCGTCACCGTCCGCGGAGGAGGACGAAGCCGCCTCGGTGGCGCCCAGGCCGCCTGCTCCCAGCGTGGTCCCCATGGCGGTGGACGGCGGCGTCAGGTCGGGGCCCTTGGCCGAAACCGACCCGCCCAGCCGGTCGGCCGCGGCCCCGGACGTCGACACCGCGCCGCCCGCCTCCGTGACGCCGCCCGCCTTGCCGCCGCCCGCCGCCGCCGCGGCTCTCCGGCCCAGCCGGTCGGCTTCCGAGCTCAGGTCCCACATGACCACCTGGCCATTGTAGCAACCGCCCGTGAGCAGGTCGGGGTGGAGCGGGTTGAACTGGAATGCAAAGACCTCCCAGGGGGACTGGAGCACCAGCTCGGGGTGGATGGGGTCACGGAAGTTCCAGAGCAGGATGTGCGCGGGCGAGGTGCGGCCCATGCGCGCCACGCGCTCCGCGTGCGACTGCGCCTCCGTGCATGCCACCGCCACCACGCCCTTGCGGTGCGGCAGCCACTGGATCGCCGACACCACCTGCGGACGGCGGAAAGAGGGGCGGCAAGTGAAGCGCAGGGCAGGGCAGGGGAGGAAGTCCGGGAGGTAGGCGTGGGGCGCATCGCGGTTGCTTGCTAGGGTAAGCGGTGCGGCATGGCGTCAGGCCCCGCTGCATGGTCAAACCGACACAGCAGATTACAAGCCCATCTCCCAACGCGCACCCAGCACAAGGCGACCCTGCCCACCTTGTTCTTGGAGAAGGTGAGGTGCGTGAAGGACTGCGCCTCGGACACGAGCGTCTCCTTGCGGCTGCCGCCGCCGCCCCCGTCCGCCTCGTCGTTGAGGGCGGCCAGGTCGTCACGGAAGATGTTGGTGATCTCGTTCTGCACCATGGCCACCTCGGCACTGGCAAGGAGAGGATTAAGCAGGGGATCAAGTTGGAGGGGCGGGGTTACAGACGCGCAGGAGGGGTTCAGCTGGGCGAACCGTACATGGGTGCGTGGCTGTCAGGCACCCTGGAGCGAGCCCGCAGGAACCTGCACAAAAGCTGCCTGGACCGCAGAAGCCTTCCCCATCCCCGTCCCTGACCCTCTGCCTCTCAGCCCTAGCCCGCCGCCATCCCTTACAACCTCCAGCACCACCCCACCCCTCCCGCCGGCTCCCGCCTCACAGGTCTCGCACGCGCTCCAGGAACCCGGCCACGCTGCCCCGCTCCGCGACGGGCTTGGACAGCAGCTCGGCCTTGGCCTCGGGGCCCAGGTCCAGCGCCTCGGTCTGCGTGACGGCCGGCCGCGGCGGGATGGCGCCCGTGGACTGGCAGGCCGCGTCCCGCAGCGGCGCCACGGCCTGCACCGCCACGTCCTGCTCCATGCGCCGCATGTCGAAGTTGGGGTCCTAGAGGGAATTGCGTGTGGGTGTGGTACGTTGAGAGGGGGTTACAGAAGTAGTTGGTGGAATGAGGGCTCGGTACCCACACGCACGCGAGGTGCTCGTTTCAGGGGATGGTTCGAGGGGATGGTTGGCAGAGAAGGCGCCGTCATGCTGCCTGGCGTGACGCGCGACCCCGGCCCAGGCACCGCCGCCGCCCACCGCAAGACGACCCCAGAAGCCCACACCCCGCGCGTCCCGCGCCCCGCCGCTTGCCTTGAAGGGCCTGCACTCCATCTGGCTGCTGTTCCACAGCTCGTGCGCGTCCTTGTCCGCCAGCTTGGCGCCCGGCTGGTGGAACTCGCGCCGTTTGCGCTGCACCACCAGGCGGATGGGCTCGCGGCGGGGGCGCACACTGGCCTCCTCGATGTCCACCTGCGGCCGGGCCGAGCCGGGAAGGGGTATGGGGGAACGCAGGTCAGGCGTTGGCGGCCGGTCGGCCCTGACGCGCCACCCGCTGGAGGGGCCGTTGGAGAACAGGCCGTTGCGAGCGATAGCGACGGGGGAGCTGCAGGCCGAGTGGGTTGCGTCGGGGACGGCGCGAGGCGTGACCGAGAGGGCGGGGCCGGGGCTGGCCGGGCTTTGGGGACTGGAGTACGTCCGCTCGTTGCCACCGGTTGTCGGCAGCTCGCTGGTTGCTGATCGAGTGATGCGGTTGTTGGTGCTGCTGGAGCTGGAGAACTTCTGTTTCAGTTGCTTCCAGAGCTGGGGCAGTTGGCCTCCCGTGCCAATGGAGGGCGAGCCGTTGTCTCCGAATAGCGTGGGGGGCTGCGCTAGCCGTGACACTGATCTGCCAGAGCTGCTTAAGCTGCCTGTCAGCTTGGCCTCGTTCACCTCTCTTCGCCCCGCAGAAGGGCCCGACTCCGCCTCAAACGGCAGCCTGTCTCCAAGGTACAGCTGGCTGGGCGCGCGTGGCGCCATTCGCCCCCAGTGCAGCGAACAGCGCGGGGTGGTCGCTCTGTGTGATGGTGGTTTTACCCCCCGGGCCCCCAGCCGCCGCCGCCGCCACCACAGCGCAGGAACCTTACGCCCCCGCTAATGCCCACGCCCCAAGCCGCCGCCCCTCACCTCGCTGCCCATGCTGACCCAGGGCTTGACCTTGCGCACGCGCTTGGAGCGCGGCTTGGCCTTCTCCGCCGCGACGTGCGCCGCCTCCAGCTCCAGCAGTCGCTTGCGGGACTCCGTCTCCTCGGCGATGGCCTGCGATGGCAACCAACAGTAACGGTAACGGGCAACTTACAGGCCTGCCGATGCACACTGTCAGCGCACAGGGCAGGCGTGTCGCCCCTGGGACTCCCCGAGCACACGGCGCGCTTATGTCGCTTGCCAGACGCAGCTACAGAGCGGTCCCCAGCCAACGTCCAGGGTTTACACCGCAGGCCGCGCAGGACGAGACCTCCGCAGCTCTCACCTTCCACACATTCGCTGCCTCAGCCGTCAGGGCGATTTCGTAGTTGTTGCCGTCGCCGTACACGTCATCCTCATTGAAGCGGATGATGAGCGGCTCGTAGTCTGTAGGAAGGGGGGGGGGGAAACGCCACAGTCAAGGCTTGATGTGGGTCGGAGTCGGCGGGGGAGCCCTGCCTGACCAACCTCTCACAGCGGCCTGCGGGCCCCATGTCCTTTAAGCTGGCCCGCCAAGCCCTCCTGCCCCTGCCCACGTGGTCCTCCTATCCGTGGGAGAGACTTTGCCTCATCTCATTTCCCACCCTACCACCACCCAATCGCAACCATCGGGCTCAGCACCGCCCAGCACTGTCACCTCGGCCCAAGGCCGATGTGACTGGCCGCGGCGCATCACCCGCTCTTCAAGAACTGGCACCCACCTGCGGCCTGGATCTTGGCCTTATATGCGTGGAAGTCCGAGATGGCCCCCCGGAACTGGATGTCTCCTAAGAGCACCTCCCGCGTCAGCTCGCGCGTTATGTTGCCCGGGCCCAGGCCCTGCAGCCCCACCAGGTCCACCGTCGTGCCTGCAGCGTCGAGGGCAGAGACAGGGTGCGGTTGGGGCCGGAAGGCAGGAGAGTCTAGGCAGCGGGCAGGGCAGGCTTGGCAGGCGCCTGAGGTCGGACAACAACGGCAGGATGCAGCCCGCCGGCGAACACGCTAGCGGCCTGAGCATAACACTCCGTGCTAGCCGTGCTGCCGTGCATGAGGCTCGGTGATAGCTAGCTGCCGTCAGTCACGTGTGCCGCGGGACCGGGAAGCACCGTGGGCCACGTGGACCTCAAGCCGTACGAAGCTGGGCTAGGCTTTTACTGCAGAGGCGAGATGCTTTGCCATACCATCGATTGCATGTCAGTGCATGGCTGCCAGTCCCGGGCAAGCCGGTACCCGTCCACTAACATGAAGACAGTGCGCACAGCTTCACCTATGATTGCACCCCCAAGTAACTGGGTGCAGGTGCACGCACCTGTTAAGAAGAGGGACTCTACCCCTGGTAGGGGCACGGGCTTGCCCTCCTCATTCCGCAGGAACGGCTCTGGGATGGGCGGCCGGTCCCGGACTGGAACATAGTCCTCGGGCAGCGGTTCGAGCTCAACGGGTGGCGGAGGCGGTGGGGGCGGCGGAGCTTCCTCTTCGGCCGCTCCCTCGCCCTCCGCCGCCCCCTCCCCGCCTTCCCCACCCTCGTCCCCTGCCGCCTCGCCGCCCTCGCCCTCCGCTGCCTCCTCGCCGGGTGGCCCCTCCGCGTCTCCGGCAGCTTCAGCAGCGCCAGCGCCAGCGTCCCCGCCCTCGCCCTCGCCCTCGGCAGCAGCTGGTGCCGCTTCGCCATCGGGCGGCGGTGCTCCATCTGGTGCTCCCGCTGCGTCCCCGCCCTCCCCGTCCACGGGGCCGGAGGTCGCCTCCCCGCCCCCTTCTGCGGACCCTTCTACAGGTGCTCCACCATCTGCCGGAGCCGCCGACTCGCTGCTAGCGCCGGGCTCCTGTGCGGGCTCCCCGGCATCATCTACACCGGCCGCGGCCGGCTCATCTGGACTAGCAGTCGCGGGCGCAGCTGGAACGTCCCCGTCCTCCACCTGCGATAATCACACCGGGATGCAAGGGTCAGCTGGCGTGCTGCCAAGAGCTGCAGCGGCGCTGGGGCCGCGCGTTAAGTTGCATGTGAGGTTGACACCTTGGGCCGCGCCCCCGTTGCCGGGTACAGCCTTGACCAAAGTCAGCATTAAGCAAGGCTCACCGGGGGAGCTCCTGACTCCTCGGCCGCTTCTCCCATTCGCCAGGCTTCCGTCGAAGCCTTAACACTCTACGTCGGAATCCCCATATCAATTCTGCGTTGTTTCAGGGTCCAGCGGTTCACATGCAGCGAAGGGTACACGAGTTGCGCAAGCTTGCAAGGCGGGAAGCGCTGGTCTCGTCGTGATTCGCGTTCTCCTAATCGCAGCAGAAGTCCGCAGGTAACACTAATAGCTCGGCTGATCGGGGGCCGCAGGACGCGCTCCTCGGCGCTCCTCGAAGGCCATTGTACGAGGGGTTCAAACATTCCGCGACAGCCTGCTCCGCGAGCAGCCACACGGCCTACGCAAGCTTCCAGCATCCACTACGTACGAAACCTGCTGCTCCAGGGCGGTCCCGATACCTAGGATACCACTCGAGCGTTCACAGCTTCTGAGAGGTCCCTAGTGCCATGTCCGCTGCCTCTTTCCTACCCAAGACGTTCTTAGGACTAAGCTTGTGCTAGATACAAAGGTCCCGACCAGCGGCTGAGCCAGAGAGCCACGCAGGCCTGCACATCCTTCTTCTCGCGCGGCAATGGCAGAGCCTCCAGCCCCGAGCTCGTTCACCATCCTGGCGCAGGGGCAAATAGAGTGTGCGGAGGTGCGTGAGGCGTTGCTGCTCTGAGTGCTCGCCGGGAGCTCCGTGGGGACCACGTCTTGAACCCACCACGGCCATGGCCCCTGCAGATACCCCAGTGCACAAACGCGTATCTGAAGTTCCAATTTGTGGCGGGCGAGGACTGGCAGCTTCTAGACGGCCTGGAGGAGGGCATCACGCAAGCAGCGCGCGTGCCGGAGGGTGAGTCGACCCAGGGCAGACGCAGGCTCACCCCGGCGCACATCCCTTCCGCCGCTCACGCCCCTCCTGCACTGCCGCGCTGCCCTGTGCGCTCACCGCAGGCCGCGATGGCATCATGGTGTGGAATTTCCCAATTGACATCACATACAAGACCACGAACGCCTTCGGCTGGCCCCAGCTAGTGGTCGCCGTGTACGGCCTGGACGGGTTTGGGCGGGACGTGGTCAAGGGCTACGGCTGCATCCACCTGCCCATGTGCGCAGGAAGGTAAGAGCCTGGGTTGCGGCCCTCTCTCGACCCTGCTGCTTCATCTAGCTCGCCGTGCAGCGTGCCAACCTGGACCCGCAGGTTCTGCCGAAATTGACGTGAGCGGAACCTGGCTCCTGCCTCGCCGTAAGCACTTGAACGTCTGTCCACTTCTATCTGCCTCCCTCCCCCCGCCCCAGGTACGACCTGACGCTACGGCTGTTCCGGCCGCGCTCCGCCTCGCTGCTACAGTCCTTCACGTCCTGGCTCACGGGCATGCCGGCGGAGTTCTCGGACCCCAAGTTCCCCAGCTACGGGGAGGGCCGCGAGGGTGAGACGCGGGAGGGGGCCGTGCTGCTGGCCTCGGCTGCTTCTCGAAAGCACTGCGGCACACGGGAAGGACACGCACACAGTGGTAGTGGCAGCCGCCCGGCATCAAGCACGGAAAGCGGTTGCCGAGCGGTGTCAAATGGCGCCTGAGTGAGGCTGCACCCAGTACCAAGGGCGGGCTCCAAGCTCGCGGGATCAGCGCAGACGGAGACCTCTCCTCACGGAAAGCTTAGACCGTGTTGGTCTTGCTCACCCGCCTCCGCCTGCCCCCGGCCCTCAGTGACGCGCGTGCAGTCTGGGGGCTTCGTCAAGGTGCAGGTCAACATCATGACTAAGGTGCGTGCCTCCTGGCTCCTGGTCACAGTGTCAGCGAGTTTGATCGTAGGCAACCAGCTTGCCAGGCGGAAAGCATTCGCGTTGCTGTTACACTGGGCATGCGAGGACAGCTGCTCAGGGCACCGGTCTGCACTGCCCTTGGCATTCATGCCCTGAGTCCCAAGCGTCGCGCTTGACAACACGTTCTCGTTCCTCTCCGGCCCCAGGACATGGACGTCTTCGGCTACATCGACGGCAGCGCGCGCGACCCGTCGCTCACGGCTATCACCCACCTGTGAGGTGGCAGCAGCTGACGTGGGCGGTGCCCTTTTATTGTGTCAGGAATGCCGCGTGGCGCGTCTAAAACTGTAGCAAGGCCTCAGGCTGAACCGCCGGTCGCCAGCCGTGGCAGCTGGACGGTCGAGGAGTGGGGAGGGAACGGTATGGCGTAGCGATCGTGGCGGCATGCAGATGGCGAGTTGCCTCGAAGGGGCAGCACTTGCTGTCCGGGAGCGCTCTGCAGGCAAGTTGGCTGGTCGACGTGTGTGACCACAGCAATGGTACAACAAGCGAGCAAGTGGCGCTACGAAGACAGTTGTGGGGCTGCAGGACAGTCGTCACAGGTGTGATTGCGCACGCGGGGTTTGGGGGGTGGAGTTTGCTATCTGTCGAGGAGGATCGGGCGTTGGAAGTGATGCAGGAGTGATGGATCCCCAACTTCCCAAGGCTGGGAATCGATGTATCATGCATATGGTCGCCCTGATAGGGGGATGCCGCCCTTGAAGATGTTGGCCTGCCAACCTGAAGCGGCTGCGTGATGCTGGTAGGGGTCGGGGCGATCCGGGCTGGGGTAGGCGTAGCGGCAGAAAGCCTGGAGCGAGGCGCCCGTACAATTGCGGCGTTCACGCCCAACAAGCCCAGGGTTGGCCCCCTTGGCGTAGTTCTGGACGGGCCTGGAGGCTTGAAAGTCCCAAGCTGGGAGACATTCTGTCTGTAAGGGCAGACGCCCTGGGTAGGTTGGGATGTGTGGTGCGGGTTGGGCCTGAGATAGATTTGCGACCGCGTGGAATGCATACGTACTTACAAGGCACGAGTCTCAACTCTCAAGGCCCCGAACACGCCCCGCAGCCCGCACCCCATGCAGCACTCACGCCCCCCAGCTCAGTCCGTTCGAACCGTCCGGCCTCCCAAAGTTCAGGATCAGTCCTCTGCGCACCAAAGCCGCTCGTGGCCAATGGCTGCCCGCCTCTCCTGCTCAGGATACGATTAGTTCAGAGGACGTTGCGTGGCCAAAGCGAAGCGGCCTCGCCACACATGACCACTCCGCTCAGCCATATGCCACGCATCAAACACACCTTTCTTGACCTCAAATAGGAACCCCATGCATTACTAGACCCCCTCGCCTTCGGTACCTACACGGGCCATACTTCCAGAGCCCTCTGCCGCCGTTCAAGCCATTCCTTGGGCCCGTCGATGTCCACGGACCTGCTCCGCACCCCGGACATATCTCGTGGTGCTGAAGCCCGCACACGCCAGAAACCGCGCTTCAGGGTTCCCTTTGAATTGCACGAGCTCACCTGCTCACGCCCATACCAGCACCTCTCCGGGTGACCCGCTCGCTCCTGCCCATGGCAGCATCCCTGATCAGGTGCGCACCGCTCAGCATACCCAAAGGCACTCAGATGCTCATCTTCATGGGGATACACGGCGGATGCACGCGCGCTCATACACACATGCAGTGCTCCAGCCCTCACAATGCCAAAAGCACGGCACGCATCCAAGCCAGGGCGCAATGGGGCCCATGGCAACATGACTACCTACTCAAGCAACCCACATTCGTACTAGGATAGTAGCTGCTTAACCAGTCCCTTCTCATCGCATCCAAGGGAGACTCTCTCGCCGCCGAGCGGCAGATGGAATGAAGGACACAGGAAACCGGGCGCAAACCTAAGCCGGACCCTGTGCACACCGCACGTAAACAAAGAGACTTCAGCGAAACGAAGCCAGTGCCTAGAACCTTCATACCGACAACTCAACGCTCGGCCCGTGTGGTCGCTTGCGTCCTGTGCGCCCTGCCAGCACATGGCTTGATCAGTGTTGCAACAGCCCCCTCACGCAATACAGCTGGGCGAGCGACTTCAGGTCCTGACAGCCCAATTAGGAGAAAGCACCAGTGGGCATTGTGCATCGACGTACGTGTAAAGTGACCAACGGGAATGCGTGCAGCACGTCTAGCCTGCGCAAACGTTGCAGGCGAACCCCTTCCAGGCGGCCAGTGCCCGACTGCGTGTGTCCCATACCCTCGTTCCCGTGCTTAAGACGCTTCAAACAGAACCCCCCGGTGTTGCTCAAGAACCACGCAAAACAATACGGCGTGCGATTACTGCTAAAGAGCGCGAAGACTTTATGAAGCCAACTTTGCAGCTGGATCCCAAGGCAAGCCAACGGGCATGCGTCAACCCCGCCATGCGTGCGCGAAACGCTGCAGGCTATCCCCTTTTCCATGCGGCCCCTGCCGGCTTTTCGTTTGGCTCAATCAATCTCCCTCGTTGCATTCGAAGGAGCCCCCCTCTGGCTTGTATAAAAGGCCACGCATCGATTATAGCGTGCCAACTGTAGTAGATCAAACGGTATAACTACGCCAGCTTCACAGCTGGGATTAAGGATGAGCCCAGCTCAGGTGGGAGCCAAGAGCCCCGTACGGCGCTCCGCTACACTCCAATAGGCCAAGCCGGCGCGCCACGAGGCTCCCGCTGGGTCTCACCCTGCCCCCAAGCCGCCGTGTGGCTGCAGAGAGGGGTATCATGGTAAAACGCTTACGCTATTAGGAACCTATTCGCTGCTGAGCAGCATCCCTGCGCGACCGGCACGTGCGCCACTGATGGAAGCTTAGGTCATGACCGGCAGTGCGTGGCTGCGGCTGAAGGATGCGCCCGATCGAGCCCCGGGCGGCGGGTGCGGCTGCCAAGCGGGCAGCGGACCCGACCGTCCGGCGGGCGTGCCAGGCTCACAGCCCACATCAATGTCGCTCGCAGGAATCTCAGAAGACGAAATCGCGGGACGGCGCGGGCCCGCCACTGCTAGGATCCAGGCGTGCTGCAGAAGCGCGGAGGCCGTGGGCCGGTCGGCCGGGTCAGGGGCCAGCGCGGCCGTGATGAAGGCCCGCGCCAGCGGCGGCACGGAGGCCGGGAAGTGCAGGGCGGCCGCCGTCATCTCGCTCCGCACAAAGCCGGCGGTGGAGCCCGCGGCCGGCGCCGGCGCCACTACGGGCGGGAACCCCACCATGAGCTCGTACGCCAGCACGCCCACGGCCCAGATGTCCACGGCGGTCGAGTAGGCCAGCTCCCGGTTGTCCTTGTTGTCCTGGGGGTCGGCCTTGAGCGGGCAGCGCTCCACCTCCGGCGCCATGTAGCCCTCGGTGCCTGCGCGTGTGACCGCCCGCTCCTGGTGCAGGTTGATGGAGACGCCGAAGTCCGCCAGGAGCAGGCGCCAGTTCTGGGTGAACAGGATGTTCTCGGGCTGAAGAGGGAGCGGGAAAGGGGGCGGGAGCCGGGAGGGGGGACACCGGTAAGTGTCAAGCTCATCAGGAGCTTCCAAAGGTCATGCGCGCTCAGCTCCACCAGTCTCGCCACCAGGCCACCCAACGCCCATGCTGCCCCTCCGGCGCCCCACCTTGATATCTCGGTGGCAAATGCCCTTGGAGTGCAGGTACGACAGGGCGTCCAGAAAAGGCTTCATAACCAGCTCAGCCACCTGGAAGGGAGAACACGAAAAATTGATTTACCCTACGGCTCTCAATGGCAGGAGCCTGAGAGCTTGCGCTGTCGGCTTTGCTACTACGACCTTAGTCTGCCTTGTCACTATGTCCCATGTATGCCGGGAAAGTCAGCTACGCACCTGGTCTGGCTGCATGCGGCCGCCCAGGCGCTTGTGGGTCACATACAGGTCCCCCCGGGCCGCGTACTCCTGCACCAGCACCACCCGCTGGTCGGAGTCCTGCAGAGGGGACGCGTGCGAGGGGGGGGGGGGGGTAAGAGTCAGGCATGAGCAGTGGGGCTAGCAATATGAGCTAAGCGTTAAAGCATGCAGTTTATGTGACCACCACCATCAGCAGATACCCTCACTCCCCCAAGTCCCCCCTGCTCCCTGTGCCCCCCTCACCAGGAACGCCGCGTACAGCTGCGCCACGTGCTTGTGTACGAGCTGTGCGTGGATCTCAATCTCCCGCTTGAGCATGTGCACGATATTGTCCGGCATGCGGGCCAGGAAGTAGACCTTGAGCGCCACCGGGAGGCCGCTGTGGAGGCACGTGGCCTGGGGAGGGGACGCAGGGAGCGGGCAACGGGTTCAGTTGCCCTCAACAGGACCATTTGTGCGAAGCCAATTATGCTCCTCAACTCCCGAACCGCTTGACCGGCGGTGAACCGCGTTGGCGGCTGTCTCATCACCTAGGGCTTGACCGTAGGCGAACCCATCTCTCTGGCCTCACCTTGTAGACCGACGAGGACGCGCCCTTGTACAGGCGCTTGGATACTGCGGAGTCACGCACGCAGAGGGATTCAAGCACAGACTGTTGCTTGCGGGGCATCGGGGTGCCCGCAACTGGCGGCATCGGCCCTGCCCACACCACGGCGGGCCAGCCTGCACCACCGCGGCCGGCGCAGATAGCGAAGGTTCCCGCTTCCCGGCATACCTCCAGACACGGCCCTTCCCCCCAGCCCCGCCCTCCCGAGCCCTCCGGCCCCGCCCCCTCGGCCGCGCCTCCCAGCCCTGCCCCCAAGCCCCGGCCCCAAGCCCTGCACCGAGCCCCATGCACCTTGGTAGTCCTCCAGGCACCATACGTTGCGGCGCATCGCCGCCGGCAGCGCAGGGGAAACCGTCAGCACTTTCGCCCCGGTGGCCATAGACGGCGGAGCAGGTGCTGCCGGGGGTGAGTCGGGCACTGCGTCGCTAGTCGGAGCGGGGGCAGGAAGCCGCTCGGGCTCCGCCAAAGGGTCCGCAACCGGCGACATCGGACGCGGCAGCGGCCCGGAGTTCGTCAACGATGACGGCTGCAAGCTCATGTTCCCCGCGCTGCCAAAGCGGTCCCGCGTTGGCGGCCGGTCGGCCCTGACGCGCCACCCGCTGGAGGGGCTATTGGAGAACAGGCCGTTGCGAGCGATTGCGACGGGGGAGCTGCAGGCCGAGTGGATTGCGTCGGGGACGGCGCGAGGCGTGGCCGGGAGGGCGGGGCCGGGGCTGGCCGGGCTTTTGGGACCGGAGTACGTCCTCTCGTTGGCGCCGTTTATGGGCAGCTCGCTGGTCGATGATCGAGTGAAGCGGTTGTTGGTGCTGCTGGAGCTGGAGCCGGAGAACTTCTGCTTGAGCTGCTTCCAGAGCTGGGGCAGTTTGCCTCCCGTGCCATTGGAGGGCGAGCCATTGTCTCCGAATAGGGTGGGGGGCTGCGCTAACCGCGACACTGATCTGCCAGAGCTGCTCAAGCTGCCCGTCAGCTCGAGCGGAGAGGAGTGTAGTTTGCGGAACTCCTTGGCCTCGTTCATCTCTCTTCGCCCCGCAGACGGGCCAGACTCCGCCTCAAACGGCAGCCTGTCTCCAAGGTACAGCTGGCTGGGCGCGCGTGGCGCCATTCAGCCCCAATGCAGCGAACGTTGCGTGATGGTCGTTTAGTTTTTACCCCCCCCCCCCTCAGCGGCTACGCACAGCGCTTGTGAAGTCTCTTGTTCTAGAGCGAAACAGCTCAAAAGTCTGCTACGCTCTGCAGGTGGCCTCCGTGGTGTGAAAAGTCTTCGAGGTTCGGGAACACACCCTACGCCTTTGTTCCCAATGTGTCCTGGGAATGCGCGTTAGTAGCTCTACGTGAACAGCGTACTGAGTATAGCATGGAAGATAGACAACCTCGACCAGCCAGGTATATGTCTCGACGCATCGCGGGGACCGCACGTAGGCCCTCGTCGGCCTACCCGCCCTTTCAGCAGGTCACTCGGCGATGGCGAAACCGCGCAGCTTAGCTTTATTCACCGATCTGGTCAACGATGTCCGGCAGTCGCGGAGGCCCCCAAACAGAGGCCAGCGCGGGAGCCATCCGTGGGTGCGTCATGCCTCCAGACAACAAGTGGTAGAAGAGCTTCGGGCAATTACCCTTGCCTATCTGGCCCTGTCTGCAGACCAAACCTCTGTCCGATCACGCGGCAAGCGTATTCCTAGAGGCGTGGCGGTGAGTAACACACCGCCCGACACCGCCTAGCTCAGGCCCTCTGCCCTCCGTGCCTCCTGTCAAGACGAGTCAAGACCTCACGGCCTCTTACGCCAAACGGGCGACGCTTTTCCGTTGGGGCCGAATAGGCTTTCGATGAAGATGAAGAAGAGTAGAAGCAAGAATGCAGGAGGGAGGAGGAGGGGGAAAGACGTACAGGCGTGCCTGCCTCCCACACAGGCTGCCGGGGCCTGCCGGGGTTGGGTCCCTTCCAACTATGATATATGTACCTCTATGGCTTCGCGGCTGCGCACCCGTTGATCTCTGATACAGAGCAACCCAGGCGGCCGGCGCCTGCATGCATGCCCAGCGGCAAAGCGGGGCAAGCCAACGGGGACGCGGTTACACGGGGGGAAAACAGGGGGAAACATCCACAACATGCCTGGCGTTGTGGCAGGTATCAATGCAGCCCCCGCCAGCCAGGGAGTGCAGTGGTGTGTGTGGGGGTTGTGGGCAGTAGGCCAGGCCCCCAGCCCAGGCCCCCCCCGCCTCCTGCTCCCCCTCCCGTCGCCCGCATGCTTCCTGGTGGCCGGCGATGCTTGTAACAAGGGTGTCTATCCTCCTCAGGACAGGGAAAAGGGCTGAGCCCCAATCCCCGCGAGGCCGGGCAGCACTGGGGCCGCGCAATCAAGCACCACGCCCCACAGCGCCGGAACGCCGCCATAAGTTAGGGGCCTTCGCCACCCCGCAATGCCGGACTTGGCCGGTTGGGTTGGGTGTAGAAGAACATCAACGAAGCGAAGCGCTTTGGTTGTGGGTTTTGGGTTAGGTGCACAATCACATGCACCCTCCAGAAGATAGAAAGAGTAGATGTCCGTCTCCAATCCGCTACTGCCCACACGCCACCCGCTACATGTCCCCCTCCGCCGCCGCTGCTCTTTGTTTGGGCCCTCAGCCCGGGGGCCCGAGGGCCCGGGACGGCTATGCTTGTCAAAACAGCGGGGTAACCACGATGATTCCCAGGGTCGGCCTATCCGTGGAGGAACCCCCACACCGTCGCAGACCAGCCCACCCCTGCCCCAGACCCCCGAGGTGCCCACCTGTGGGGCACCCGCGTGCTTCCCGCATCGCGCCGCCAGCTTGGGCATACTCGAGTCTGCTGCCGTCAGGTGCCGCGAGGTCAGGCCTCGTCAGGTGTCGTCTAAAGCACACACAGGCGCACACACAGGCGCACACGCCGGCGCAACGCGACGTCAGACGCGGGGCACCCTGGTCAGGCGAGTCGCAGAAACCGAGCGTGTCTTGCGGCGATGATTGCGTGTGACTCCGCATAAGCAGAGGGTGCGACGGGTGCGACGTCGCTCTGGCGGGGCACACTTTTTATGCAACGACCAAGCGAACCCTAGCTGGAATCGCGCGTAACCGGCTGTGAGCGTCGGCTGCCTGCGCCTGGGAACCCGCACCAGCGACTAGAAGGCACAGGCACGAAACTTCTGTCCAAAAGCCAGCACTGCCCATGTGCTATATACGGCAACCTGAAATTCCCTTGAGCTCACTTTGTGCCTTCGCCATGGGGGCTTAAGTGGTGCTTGCAGCTCACAGCAATCATACTGTGACGGTCTGTCCTGCGCCACAAACGAACGCTCAAGATTGAGTCTAAACCAGCAGCGCGAGCTCGTGGCGGAGCACTTCATCTTCAAGAGCGAGGGATGAAAAAGGCGCTGTCTTCGACCCTCACGACCTTGGAGGCTAGTTCCGGAGGGCAGGGCATCGGCTATGGCCTGGAGGCCGCATCCAGCACCGGCGCCTCCCCGCGCAAGTCGTCTTCCGTCTGGAAGTCTATAAAGCTGGCGCTTGGGCGTAGCCGCGTCTTCGCGAGGAGCTCGTCGTCAAACTTGTCGCTCGCCGGCCCTCCTACGTTTGCGAGCCATCTGCCGGCGCCGGCAGGCCCTGCGGCAGCTTGCGGCGATGCCCACTGCTCAGCAGCTGGCTCTCGGAATCAAGCGCAGCCCTTTCAGTCGTGCTCGCTATCGCTACCGGACACTGCCAACGACCTGTCGCACACCGACGGCCTGCGCCGCGTCGGCACGGAGCTGACGCTATCGGCTCAAGATTCCGGCTCCCTGTCACCGCCATCTTCGCATGGCGCATCACCCCTCGCTGCAGCGTCGCCCCCGCCCAAGCTGTCGACCTCCGTCAGCCACGACATGCCGGACATGTCGGGTTCGGTGCACCCAACGCTGGCAGGCTCTGCCCTGCTCAGCCTCTCCCCCGCTTTACCGATAGAGATGCAACGGTCCCAGGGCTGGTCTCTGTCCCAGTTCCACATCAGCAAGCGGATATACAAGGGCAACTCGTCATCCGTCTACAAGGTGGGCAGTGCGTTCGAAGCGCCTGACCCATGGCGTTCCTTGCCCATAGGCGTGCTGCGAGTTGCTGCAACCAACTGGCTGGTCTGAAACTTTCCAATGACCCATGCCCACCTTGCGCTTACAGCCCTCCCCCCTTCTCCCCCTGTCCTCTTCCCAGGCCACGTGCCTCCACAGCGGCCTCCCCGTGGCGCTCAAGGTCTACTTCCTGGCCCGCATGCCGGACAACATCGTGCACATGCTCAAGCGGGAGATCGAGATCCACGCACAGCTCGTGCACAAGCAAGTGGCGCAGCTGTACGCGGCGTTCCTGGTGAGGGGGGCACAGGGAGCAGGGGGGACTTGGGGGAGTAAGGGAATCTGCTGGTGGTGGTGGTTGCATAAACTTTATGTTTAAACGCAAAGCTCACACCCGCTCGTTCTCCTCTGACAGGATCCTGAGCAGCGCGTGGTACTGGTGCAGAAGTACGCGTCACGTGGTGACCTGTACGGCATGGTCCGCAAGCTGGGTGGTCGCATGCCATCAGACCAGGTGCGGAGGGTGATGCGGCCACACAGCCGTCGATGCGTTGCTGCGTTGGAGAGCACGGCTGACATCGCTGCTTTTGTCCTTCAGGTGCGCGACCTGGTCGTCCGCCCCTTCCTGGACGCCCTGGCTTACCTGCACTCCAAGGGCATTTGCCACCGAGATATCAAGGTGGGGCGCCGGAGGGGCAGCATGGGCGTTGGGTGGCCTGGCGGCGAGACTGGTGGAGCTGAGCGCGCATGACTCATGGGAGCTCCGGATGAGCTTAACACCTACCGGTGTCCCTCCTCCCGCCCCCTTTCCCGCTCCCTCTTCAGCCCGAGAACATCCTGTTCACCCAGAACTGGCGCCTGCTCCTGGCGGACTTCGGCGTCTCCATCAACCTGCACCAGGAGCGGGCGGTCACACGCGCAGGCACCGAGGGCTACATGGCGCCGGAGGTGGAGCGCTGCCCGCTCAAGGCCGACCCCCAGGACAACAAGGACAACCGGGAGCTGGCGTACTCGACCGCCGTGGACATTTGGGCCGTGGGCGTGCTGGCGTACGAGCTCATGGTGGGGTTCCCGCCCGTAGTGACGCCGGCACCGGCCGCGGGCTCCACCGCCGGCTTTGTGCGGAGCGAGATGACGGCGGCCGCCCTGCACTTTCCGGCCTCCGTGCCGCCGCTGGCGCGGGCCTTCATCACGGCCGCGCTGGCCCCTGACCCGGCCGACCGGCCCACGGCCGCGGCGCTCCTGTGGCACCCGTGGATCCTTGCTTCGCCAGTTGCTCCCACACCCGCTTCTGTTAGTGAGACGCCGAACGGGGAGACCCGTGGGCCTTCCCCGCCGACCCCCGCCCCGCCCATGTCGAGCTGGCAGGAGGTTGCGCCAGGGCAGCAGCTGTTGGTGTCCCAGAGCCCGGCACCTCTCCCAAGCCCCTTCAGGTTGACAGCGGCGCTGGCTCTACCGGTTGGTGCGTAGTGGTTGTAGCGGGGCTCGGTGTGCCAACGCCGCGCGCTCGATTGATAAGGTCATGGGACCATTCGAGTTGTCAATAGGGACGTACTGGGATTCAAATGCCAGCCTTAGACGGGCCCCTGCGGCGGCCGGTTGTTGCGCCGTTGTTGCTACGCGCCGTGATTATCTAAGCCCTATGCATGCTCCCGGCTTATGCATTGTGAGACCACATCCTTGTCCCTATACTTGATTGGCCAACTGTTAACTGGACGCCGCGCCGCCATGCGCACCTAAGGCAAGGAAGCGGAGGAAACGGCTCGCGCCGTCTCTCCTTGAGCTCCCTGCTTTCCGCTTGAGAAATGCTAGTAGCACTACTATCCCCCATGAGGCGGTAGAAAGTGGCGGGCCACATTGTCCCTGCTACCTCGCTCCTGGCCTATGTTAGGAATCTATGTGGAGATCGCGTGAAGAGGCTGCCTCGTTGGCAGTGGCACCCAGCGCTTTGTCACTCATGTGGGCACCAATGACTTGTAGTTTGTACTGCTTGGCTGTCAGGGGGAGGAGCAGGGGGGCTGCGGGACTTCGTGACGGCAGAGAGAGGCTCAGGGCAGAGGGAGGCGCGCCGGACGAAGGAGGGCTGCTGAAGGCGATTCCCGTCCGGCGTGTACGGCGGGCTTGATGTGTGTACGTTTATGTACGCCGCGGGTGTCTCGACTTCTTCTGGCGGAGTGTGAGTGTGCGGTCAAGGCTGTGTATGTGTCGGGGGTGCTACCGGTAGTCACCCACCATGCTGGGAGCAGGCACCACTGGAAGCCCGGTTAGGCAGTCGACCTAAGTGGCCTGGCCAAGTATGAATCCCGAACGCAGTAGGGCGCAGACGAGGGCTGGCGTTTGTCGTGTCCACCCCATGTACGGCTCGTGTGTACGCCAAAGTGGCTTTGTATCGCATGTGACATCTGTGGGCAGCAAGCAAAGACCGATGAGAGGTAGGCTAGGGCGCGAAGCAACGGACGGACGGGATGTGTGCGGCGAAGGCGGGCCCTGGAAGGCCAGAAATATGCCCAATGTTCAATGAGATCTTGCCGTTTCCTGTTAAATGCATTCCGTGAGCTGTGGTTGACTTGCCTTTGATGTGCGTGGAGGCGGGTGGAAGTAGTCGTTTTATTTGTCCTCCTGGGGTTGCCAGCCGTGGAGACGGCCCCTGACACGATGGTGTGGGGGTCTTGAAGTCGGCCCATGGGGAAGGTCTGGCGGGGCTTTACTGTATCTGCTCAACTTGTCTTTGTCCAGTACGCGTTCCGGGTGTTGCAAGCTAGTGAAGAGCAATTAGCCGTTGGCTTCTCCCGGCGGTGCTGGTCGTAACAGGTTGGTCGGATCGTGATCCGTGTGGCATGTGTTGTAGGAGCTGGGGCAGCTGGGCTGGCGTTTGGCTTGCATATTGAAGCAGGCCTCTCTGGAGAGAGGGAACTGTCCGGGAGATCGGTAACGATATGCATGGGGGCGGTGCGTGGGGGCTGCATGGGCGGTGGCCGTGTGGCCGGACACGAGAAGCACGAGGAGGTGTGGCGCACGGGGTAGGAAGATTGTTCCCAGGCCCACTTTTTGGACTGAGCCCACGCCGTCAGGCTCTGCACGGTTGCAAAGGACCCTAACTATGGCGGCGTGGGTTAGGCCGTGCGCTGTGGGGCTCGGTGCTCGAGTGCGCGGCCCCAGTGCTGCCCGGCCTCGCGGGGTGTGGGGCTCAGCCCTTTTCCCTTGTTTCTAGGCATTCATGAATGTGTGCTATGCTGCCGTGTGCTGCAGAGCTTGAAGCAGCTGCCGGCGGTACGGATGCAATGGCGTCAGGATGGCGACGGCAGGCCAGGCGTGGCCAGGGGAGGCGGGCATAGCCCCCGCGCAGTACACAAGCAACAAGGCCATCTAGCACTACATGGAGCGGTACGCGCAGACGATGTAGTCGGTGATGCGGCTGATAGCGGCTATGCTAGAGTAACCAGGCCAGGGGAGGGTCTTGGGCCTTGGAGACAGCTCTGGCCCGCGTGTATGCTCTGATCCTTCACTACCGCTAACGGCTAGCCTCACTGCTAGTGCGCCATTCGGGGGCTATGCCCACCTCCCCCTGCGTCAAGGGCGCAGAACAGTGGTGGCCCCGGCAGCCGCTCCTCAGCGCCGCGGGGAGGGAGAAACTGAGGGTTGGTGAATTGGGGCCTGGCGACCACGTGTTTGGCGGCCGTACACAACGGAATTCACGTGGGGACGAGCTGGCTGGCGAAACCCGCGGCGCTTCGCAGCTACGCAGCTCTGCCGTCCGTGCTTCCGCGTATTGTGTAGCCTTCGGTGCTAGTCCTGCAAGCTTGGCTTCAAAAGCCGCAGTTCCCTTTCACGCACGAGTTCGACTTCTTGCCTCCAGTGCCGGAAGCGCACCACCTCCTAATAGCAGACAGCAAAAGCAACGGTGTCGGACTAGCTGGGCGTTCCTTCAGGCCCGTAGCTGAGGAGCTCCCTCCCATCACAAAATGGGCCTGAGACGCCTGCTCAGCTCGCCGCTGGGTGAGACCCGAAGTAACTGCAGTAGCGAGCGCTTTGGCACGTCAGAGCCTCCGCCGGCCCGGTCAAGCACTTTGCGAGCGGATGGCAGTCTGTTGGGGCAGACAAGTGGGCTGTGGGCAGGCATCAAGCGTATCATGCGCAGTGGACGCCAGGCGGGCAGTTTGGGCAGCCTCGGTCTGGAAGCAACGCTCCAGTCTCCGTCGAGGTCTCCACATGCGCTCGCCAACCCCGAGGACGAACTGCCGAGCCCGACAGGGCTCGCGTACGTTCACCTTGACGGCAGGGACGGTGCTGTGCCTCCGTCGACGTGGTCTCCGGGTTTCCCCGTTGCATCGGCAGAAAGTGCAATGAGGCGGAAGCCAGGCGCGCCGTGCAGCCCGGGAGCCGGAGGGCCAATGGCAGGCCGCATATCCGAGTCGCTGCAGCTGCCAGAGACAACCGGCTTGTACTCAACCGCCCCGTCTCGGCCGGACGGCGCCCCGGCCTGCTCGATCCCCGAGTGCCCCGAGGCCCCCCTGTCCAAGCTCCTCGCCGTGTCCGCCGCCCTGCCAGCGGCCATGCGGCGGCCTGCCTGGAGCCTGGGCGACTTCCGGCTCCACAAGAAGCTGTACAAGGGCACACACACGTCCATCTACCAGGTGAGCTTGGGGCGTGCGCATGCCTGCTCGCAGCTGGTGGGGCGTCAAGTGCCTTGCCGTACCGTGCACAAACCCACATCGCCGCCCCTCCCATTCCTCCCCTGGCCCTCGCCCACACCATTCTAGTGCTTACAACTCTCCCCCACCCCCCCTCTCCCCCCCTCCCCTGTCCCTCCCCAGGCCACGTGCCTCCACAGCGGCCTCCCCGTGGCGCTCAAGGTCTACTTCCTGGCCCGCATGCCGGACAACATCGTGCACATGCTCAAGCGGGAGATCGAGATCCACGCACAGCTCGTGCACAAGCACGTGGCACAGCTGTACGCGGCGTTCCTGGTGAGGGGGGCACAGGGGATGGAAGCGTCTGGCATTGACAGCTCCCCAGCTCTCTCGTGGTGCGTTGCCCTCACTCTCTTTCCCAGTCCGCGTCCCTGTTCACCCCTCTGAACTGCACCCCCTCCCCTCACCTTTCCTACGCAGGACTCCGAGCAGCGGGTGGTGCTGGTGCAGGAGTACGCGGCCCGGGGGGACCTCCTGGGGCTCTTGCAGCGCCTGGGCGGCCGCATGCAACCAGACCAGGTGAGGCCGGGCCGACCCAGGGCTTGACAGAGACGAGGCAGACTTGGGAAGGCCACAAGGCACGCATGCTCACTGGATGCTCCTCTAACCGTCTACCGGTACCTGTGCAGGTGGGCGACCTGGTCGTCCGCCCCTTCCTGGACGCCCTGTCGTACCTGCACTCCAAGGGCATTTGCCACCGAGATATCAAGGTGGGGCGCCGGAGGGGCAGCATGGGCGTTGGGTGGCCTGGTGGCGAGACTGGTGGAGCTGAGCGCGCACTCCTGGGAACCCCGGGCGAGCTTGGCACCTACCGGAGTCCCTCCTCCCGCCCCCTTTCCCGCTCCCTCTTCAGCCCGAGAACATCCTGTTCACCCAGAACTGGCGCCTGCTCCTGGCGGACTTCGGCGTCTCCATCAACCTGCACCAGGAGCGGGCGGTCACACGTGCAGGCACCGAGGGCTACATGGCGCCGGAGGTGGAGCGCTGCCCGCTCAAGGCCGACCCCCAGGACAACAAGGACAACCGGGAGCTGGCGTACTCGACCGCCGTGGACATCTGGGCCGTGGGCGTGCTGGCGTACGAGCTCATGGTGGGATTCCCTCCTGCCTTCATGTCTGAAGGCAACGCGACATCAGACTGCGACGCGCCTAGCGCGGAAGCCTCACTGGCAAGCGTCAAGTTCCCACCCCACGTGTCCCCCGCGGCTCGCTCCTTCATCCTATCAGCGCTGCAGCCGCACGCCATTGAGCGCCCCACCGCGGCGGCGCTGCTCTCCCACCCATGGCTGCCCCAGGCGGCTGTGGCGCAGGCGTCGCGCCATCTCGCAGGATTGGACGCATCGAGGGCGCTAGCGGCCCGGCACATTGATGCGTGCGTGCCGCCTGTCCGCAAGGCTCTGAGCTCGCTCGTATCCTCAGGCCTCGAAAGCAATGATCAGGGCGCGGCGACGCGCGAGGTCTTCTCGGTCAGTGCTTGCTGAGCAGAGTACGGTACGTTATGCACTGTACGGACTGTACGGATGCGGGTGGTTGGCTCGCAAGGCCCGCCTGTCGGCGCTAACTGGTAACCGCTTGGCCGGTTGGGCTCCAGCTTCGCGCCGTGCAGGATGGCTGTCAAGATCTTGAGTTCCACCGGATGGAGGATGTTGTTGCATGAGCGTTCTCAATACTTGATTCAGGACAGAACTTGGTCCTGGAGTCCCTTGTGGAGCAGGGCATGTGCGTGTATATAGCAGCCACGATGTACAGGGACCGTTGAATCCGTCAAACTTAGGAACCTCGGAATGTGTCATTATGACAGCTGGGGTGTGACAGGTCCAGACTCATGCCTGACACCTGAGAGCTGATGCATGGTATCTATGTGGCGCAAAACGTTCAGTTGACATGTCAGTGTTGAGGGGCCCACATTGGGCGTTTCTTCACTGCCCGTCGCCCGCTGCCCGAAGCCAGCAAGAGGCGTGACTGTTATGTGCGTTGGGTCTTCAGGTATCTCTTGAGGTGGTGCGTTGTCTCCGTTATATCGGACTCAAGGTGGAGTGGTGTGAGTCATGCTTAGCGCCCCAAGTCAATGTCGTAAGGGGGGCTACGCGTGTTTACGGAGTGTTGGGGGTGTTACTGGTGACAGGCTGCGCAGGCTGATGGGGGCAGGAGTCCGTTGCATCAAGTTAGCTCTCGAGAAACCCATGACGCTGCACGTTGGATTTGAGACCTCACTATGGACCGGGCAGGTGTTGGTCGGCTTGCTGCTCGGGATCGGATGTGGGGAGTTGAGCAATAAGTGTTAAGGAAGTCGAGACATTTCTGAGTTTTGTCGGCAAGCTCATCCCCGCCAGCTGGTTGTGCCGATATGCACTTTGGGCCACTGATGTGCTTGCCCGACCCTCTACATTAATGGCGACCGTGCGCTGCGGGGAGTGAATGAGGAGAGGTAGGAGCCGAGTAGAGTGAGTGAGTACCGCAGTTGCTGGCGGCCCACCCTCGATTACCCCATGTGCGACACGCCTGGTTATAGTGGGGACAAGGGAGGGTGATCAGCCCTTCTCCCCAGCTCTTTGAGCAGCCGCGCTTGTAACCTGCTGTCTATACTTGCAGTGGTTGTTCACTTCATGGGGACAGATGGAGGTCAGGGACCTGACAACGGGCCCTGCTGAGAGTACCCAGTTCATCCCCATCGGAAGAGCAAGCGGCGGGCGTGGGTGGGGACATGGCACCGCCACTTAATGAGGCACAACAGCACCGCCACCAAGCCGCCCTGCTCTCAGAGCGCCACAGACTACCCACTCGGCCAGGGCGGGGCGCACTCGAGGTTGCACATCACCTTGACGGCGCGCAGAAGGACGTGGCACCCTTGTAGGTACCGTAGGCAAAGCATAGGTGCACGCTCTGTGTGTAGCCGGGGGCTTGTGGTCAGAGGACACACGGGTCGTTGAGGGGAGGGCTGGTACGGACTCGAGCGCAGCCGGCGGGAGCGAGGGGACGCGGGAGGTAAAGAGGGGGTCGCCGAGGCGACGACTGCTGTGCTGCCATCGGTCGGCGGGCCATCCAGGGGGCCATCGTCTTCCAGTCCATACAGGCCAACGGCTGTGTGACGCAAGTCACGTTCTTCCAGCTGTAAGGGCACCTAGGCACCAGGTAAGCGAAGCCCAGCGAAGCACGGCGAAGCCGCTCGCGGCCAAGCTCAGCCGCAGCCGCGGCCCAAGAGCCACGTGAGTGTTACCGCCGCAAGCGGTACGGTAGGTCACGGGTAAGTCAAAAGCAGATGAGACTGACTTCAGGGCATTGTGGTTAGTTTGCGCAGAGCGCAGCGCTGGGGTTGGCTGGGTCTGGCTGGGTTGTGTGAAGCGTGCGAATACGGCGTCGCGTGCGGGCAGATCAAAGGAGCCTCTTCCTTGCCCTTTGCCCTCTCGAGACAGCCCTTAAACTAAGTGACACATAGCGTTCATCTTTAGCCTTCCTCTTTGCCATGCCGGAAGCGTGCGGCTTGAACCTACGCGCGCCGACCTTGTCGCATCTTGCGTCCCTTAGTCTCATTGAGCTAGAGAAGCAATGCTGACAGGTACCACCTCAACAACGCGACTCGCGCTCCCGGCAGGACTCAGTTGGCCCAAACATCGGGACGAAGACCACTCGGCAAAGTCTTTGTCTGGGTCTCTGTGGGATGCTCTCAAAGCACGTATAGCTCCCTCGCGAAGTGCGCGCATTGGCAGTACAGGAAGTATCGTCGTCGCGGAGAACGCGGAGGACGAAGCGGCGACGGGTTTGGGCACTGCGCACAGCACTCAAGTTTCTGGCCTAGCCAGTCTCAGTGAGAGTACCGATGGGTTCAGCGAGCTTACAGCGGATACCCTGAGTGTGGCCCCTGGGCTGCTCGTCGCAACATGGCCCTCGCAGCCCTTCTGCGGTGCTCGCGGCTCAGTCTGCTCAGAGCACGTTAAGAGCTGCCTCCTGCCGACCCTTGACCGCTGTGTCTCGGCCGCACCGGGTAGCGGGCCAACCGTCGAGCGGCTTGCACCAGTGCCCTCCACGGCGTCCTCCAAGACCGAGACAACGCCGGCGGTCACAGACGCTCCACTGTCCAAGCTCCTCGCCGTGTCCGCCGCCCTGCCAGCGGCCATGCGGCGGCCTGCCTGGAGCCTGGGCGACTTCCGGCTGCACAAGAAGCTGTACAAGGGCACACACACGTCCATCTACCAGGTGAGCTTGGGGCCTGCGCATGCCTGCTCGCAGCTGGTGGGGCGTCAAGTGCCTTGCCGTACCGTGCACAAACCCACATCGCCGCCCCTCCCATTCCTCACCCGACCCTCCGCCCATGCCCCCCCAACGTGCGCTTACAGCCCTCCCCCCTTCTCACTCTGTCCCCTCCCCACGGCAGGCCACGTGCCTCCACAGCGGCCTCCCCGTGGCGCTCAAGGTCTACTTCCTGGCCCGCATGCCGGACAACATCGTGCACATGCTCAAGCGGGAGATCGAGATCCACGCACAGCTCGTACACAAACACGTGGCGCAGCTGTACGCGGCGTTCCTGGTGAGGGGGGCACAGGGAATGGAAGCGTCTGACAGTGACAGCTCCCCAGCTCTCTCGTGGTGCGTTGCCCTCACTCTCTTTCCCAGTGCGCGTCCTTCTCAGACGCCTCCCCTCACCTTTCCTTCGCAGGACTCCGAGCAGCGCGTGATGCTGGTGCAAGAGTACGCGGCACGGGGGGACCTCCTGGGGCTCTTGCAGCGCCTGGGCGGCCGCATGCAACCAGACCAGGTGAGGCCGGGCAGACCCAGGGCTTACAAGAGACTAGGCAGACTGGGGTAGGCCCACAGAGCACGCCTACTCACTGGAGGCTCCTCTAACCGCCAACCGGTACCTGTGCAGGTGGGCGACCTGGTCGTCCGCCCCTTCCTGGACGCCCTGTCGCACCTGCACTCCAAGGGCATTTGCCACCGAGATATCAAGGTGGGGCGCCGGAGGGGCAGCATGGGCGTTGGGTGGCCTGGCGGCGAGACTGGTGGAGCTGAGCGCTCATGACTCATGGGAGCTCCTGATGAGCTTGACACTTACCGGAGTCCCTCCTCCCGCCCCCTTTCCCGCTCCCTCTTCAGCCCGAGAACATCCTGTTCACCCAGAACTGGCGCCTGCTCCTGGCGGACTTCGGCGTCTCCATCAACCTGCACCAGGAGCGGGCGGTCACACGCGCAGGCACCGAGGGCTACATGGCGCCGGAGGTGGAGCGCTGCCCGCTCAAGGCCGACCCCCAGGACAACAAGGACAACCGGGAGCTGGCCTACTCGACCGCCGTGGACATCTGGGCCGTGGGCGTGCTGGCGTACGAGCTCATGGTGGGGTTCCCGCCCGTAGTGGCGCCGGCGCCGGCCGCGGGCTCCACCGCCGGCTTTGTGCGGAGCGAGATGACGGCGGCCGCCCTGCACTTTCCGGCCTCCGTGCCGCCGCTGGCGCGGGCCTTCATCACGGCCGCGCTGGCCCCGGACCCGGCCGACCGGCCCACGGCCGCGGCGCTCCTGCAGCACCCGTGGCTCCAGGAAGCTGCCGTACGTGTCGCACAACAGGCTGCGAAACGTGCTGAGGCGGAGGCTGCTGTGGCTCGCCAGACGCGGCAGCTCCTGCAGCAGGCTACCAGCGTACCGCAGCCGCTTCCCGGCACTGCGGGCCTAAGCACGGGGGACAATGTATCCGCCACCCGCTTTGCAGTCCGCTCTGTAAGCGCATCTTGAAGCACTAGCAAGCACAACCCATCTAGTTTACACGTCGACGTGAGCGCGGACGGGGTTTCCTGGCAGGGCGAGGACACACATCCGCCCCGTTGCAGCACCCAACGAACCCCCTGTCACGTATTCAAAGCATGGCTTTCATGTTATTGTTGTTACATGGACAAGGGCATCAGCCATGAACTCCTATACGGGCCGTGGGGCGAAGGCATTCTGTGCTTGTCAGATTATGCCTTGCCATCTCCAGAACTCTTCAGCGGAATCCCTTTGAGGACACGGGTGCAATGCTTTTAAGAACTGAACGAGCTCACCGGCCATAGAGGCTGCGTAATGTACAGTTGTTTGGGTGGCGCATGTGGCGGAGCCGGTTTGCTGTCGATTGATGCTTACCTTCTTTTGGGGATGACTAAGGTGGCACCACAAAGAGCCCCGGCAGAAGAACACTGTCCTTTGCAGAGGCGGCCGCAGGCTGCCGACAGGTGATACGCACACGTTGGGGCACGAGGTTTGGGCACGAGGTTTGCGCTTTGCATGCCGTGATTGCCGTCACCCTCGGATGCACAGGACTGGCAGGGCCCATGTATCAGGCAGGCAGTATCGCCGGCATTTATAATTGACGGTGTGGCGAGAGGATGTTGGCGCATTTGGTCGGTGCCCTATTCGCGTAACCTCGTCCCCGTTTCCCCTTCGCCCTATTCAAAGCGGCATCTGACGGCGCATGGACGGGCGGGCGGGTGGAGGCACATGAGAGTAGCGCTCGACGGCAGAGAGCCAGGGACTCGGCGGCCGGGCGAGGAGGGTTGAGCAAGCGGAGGCGGCGGGAAGCGTGTGGACAGCGAGACGGGGAGCCGTCAGGCACTGATCCTGCTTGCTTGGGCCATCTGATGCTCTCCACTTTGTTTGGTTGTGGCGGGGGGAGCTCAATCGGTTCGAGCTGGGTCACTGGGCGCCTGTTCACACAACACGGTGGCAATAAGGTATCTCCTGTCGCCCCTCGCCACACAGGGATGTTGCCATGTTGGGGCGGAATCTTTGGGGACCGGCGTGAGGCAGTGGGGCGGCGACTTCCAAGGATGTGGGTCGCCAAGTGTACCGCGCCAACCACAAGGCACCGCCCCCTCCTCTTCCAACGGCCGGCCGCATCCTCATCCTGCTGCAACCGAACGACGCCTCTGCCCTGACCCCTCAGCACCCTGCCAGACACGCCTCGACAGCCTCGACTGACCCACATCGCCACCACCCCGCTTGAACTGCCAGACGATCTGGAGTCCCGACCCAACCCACATTAGCCCTCGCCGTGCCAGTGCTTTATACTTGCACCTCCCTGCCTAGTACTCTCTCACACTCCGCTCACACTTTTGCAATGCTCATCATCGGTGCCGCACGCTCCGCTGGCCCCCTCCAGACCGCAGCGTATGCAGGCGCCAGCCCTGTCCCTTTGGTCCGCCGCGCTGACTCCCAGCGGAGTGCGAGGCAGAGGCAGCGGCAGCTCACGGCTTCCGGGCACCCTTGGTGTACGCCCGAAGCAGCGCCTGAGGAACGAAGGGGCCCAACACGACTTAGCCGTGCCAATGTCCACAAACCTCAAGGACGACAACCTCCCTAGCTCCCAAGCCTCCAGCGCCCCCGGCGCTCATCTTTGACTGCCAACCGGTCCGCGAAGCGCCCCACCAGAGCCCACCGCACCCACCTGTGTGGTCTCGAGCAGGCGCTTGCGTTCGATGCGGTACGCCAGGGCCGCTGCGGCCCGTGGGTCGGCCTCCCGCAGCGCCGCGCCGCCCGAGCCGTCGAGTGCCTCCAGGTCCGCCTCGAGCGACGTAGTGCCTGCATCGGCGGCGGCAGGGAACAGACCACCAGCAAGACGTTTACTATCAGCATTCGACTATGAGACAGCAGAAGTTATTCACGACCGAAGATACACACATCATGCCCTGGCCTGGCACCATTCTCGCAGGCTCTGTCCCGCACACCAAACACACGACGCGCTCTCCCGCCTGCCACCTCCCGACTCTCGCAACCCAGCCCCGCCCCTGCGGCACCTTCCCTTCCCCTCCCAAAACCTCCCGCAGACCCTTCCTCTTTCCCTTCCCCAAGCCCCGCCCGACAACGCACCTTCCGCCACCTGCGCATCCACCTGCCTCAACAGCGCCGCCGCCGTCGCCACGCCCGCGGACACGGCGGCCCTGCCCGGGCCCGGCTCGGGCCCATCCGCCAGCGGCAGGGACTTGAGCGCGGCGTAGACGTAGGGGCTGTCGCCGCGCATGGCCCCCAGGAAGAGGGTGTCTCCCATGAGGTCCTGCAGCCGGGCCAGGCACAGCGGCGCCGCCTGCAGCCTGCGGGGCGCGAGGGCGACGGTGCGAGAGCGGCGGTGCGGGTATGGATGGAGGCTGAGGACTGGAGGTGGAGGTGTAGGACAGGAGGGGGGGGGCGAGGCAGGCCGCAGGGTACGGCATGCCGCCTAGGCTGGTTGGAGCGCGCGGGGGAGGAGTTCGGTACGCGGGTGGTGTGAGCTGGGGAGTACGCCCCGGCACTCACTCTGGCCCCAGCTCAAGCTTGACGCGGTCGGCGGGGTTGCCCCCACGCGGCACGAACCCGTACTGAGCCACTGCGGGGGTAAGCGGGCGCCGGTCAGTGGCGTTGTCTAGGGGTGCCGTGCTGCCGTCCATCACTCGCTGGCAGTCGACGTGAGTCCTAAGCTAGCATGCTAGCAAGTCCCGGCACCCTCGCAGCCCGCAATCGCCGCTGAGCAGCACACGGCTGGGCGCAGAGGCCATGTGTCCTACAGCCATCACCTACAGCCATCCCGCCCGAAAGCCGATACCCCGTCACCGCCTTCGGCTAACCCGTTCAAGCCGGGCGGGGACTCACTGAAGCGCTGGTTGGTGTAGCCCTCGGGCCCGCTGTAGCAGATGGTCACCTCCTCCCCCGGCTCCATGTCCCGTAACGCCACCAGCTCGTACCACTCTCCCACCGCCCCAGCCCCCGCGTCCCCTGCCGCGCCGCTCCCGCCGGCGTCGCTCACACTCGCGCTCACGCTCTGCGGGGCGGGGATGAGACCGAGGCGGGGCTGAGAGAGGCAGGAACCCAAAAGCCGGCGGTGCCTGGCACGCGATCAGGGGCAGCAGGAGTTATACGGCGGAGCTAGGACTCAGTCTCACATGCAACACAGCTTACGGAGCTGGATGTCCGAATCAACGTGGCACCTGTTGCTGTCGGCACCTGGACTATCACTATAGCCAGAGTGATTGCCAGAGTGATTACCACATCACTGATGCCAGACGCTAGGTGCCCAGGCCCCACCTGGTTGGCTGATACCCCGGGTGGCAAGGACAGCCGAAAGTCCGCATTGGCCGTTGGCTTGCCCAAGGTCGAGGCCGCGCCTGCCGCGGCTGAGGATGGCGGCTGCGCTGCAGGCCGGCCGCTGGTCGATGCAGCCGGGGAGGGCGAGGACGCGGCGGAGGACGAGGCGGGGGTTGCGGGCGCTGCCGTGTCGCTCGGTGCGTCCGCGTGGTTGGCGAGGTCGAGGAAGGGCACGAAGGCGAAGGCGTCCGGGCCAGCCCTGGGGGCAAACACGGAGGGGGCAGACATGGGCGCGCGTGCAAGCCGTACAGCGTCAACGCCCCAGCGCTGATTGTGGGCCGACGCAGGGCACTGTCAAGCCCTCGCCCTTCCGCTGTGAGAGGTCGGCAGCTCGGCGCCCAGCCCTGCCCTGCCCTGCTGCGCCCGGTCCCGCGCGGCCCCACCGGAAGGCGCGGCTGCGGACGCAGGCGAAGGCCCATTGCAGCCAGCTGGGCACATCTGCACAAAGCCGGGAGCAGATGAAGGGCCAAGGCAGCAAAAGCTCGGGCCCAGGCAGGGCATGACCGCCGGCATGGGAGGCCGTATGCCCTCCAGAGCCCGAATCAAGAGGCGGGACCCACGCCCCGCCAGCGGCTTTGGTACCTGACGGTTTCTGCACGTCAGTAGCGGAAACCAAGGTTTCCTGCGTTCGGCTAAGCAAAGCCTGCCGCCCGGAGGGGCGGGGGAACGAGGGGTGTTCCAGCGGGTTCGTGCCGTACGGCACCGCATGGCCGCTGGGCGGGAATGTTAGCGGTAGCGCCGCTTGGCGCGGGTACTTTCGCGAGTTTCGTCAGATCTGACACCGTCGTGCCTAGCTGTTCCATACCGTTCGGTCCTTGACAGCGACAGCACGGCGGATCGGGCTCGCCCCACCACCACCCTCGGAAGGACCTCTTTCCTGCTTGCAGGTACCCTACCGCCTTCGGCGTCAGCCTACCATTGCGGTGCGTGACGCAATGCGGGAAACCATCAGGCGAATACCAATCCGGGGCTGACTTTTGCTGTGCCCAGCCCCACCTGGCGCCAGGGGCTCCATGAGTTCGGGCAGAAGGCCCTTCAATCGCTCCTGCAGCCGAGGGCACCACAGCGCCACCACCGCACACATGCGTCAGCCAGTCATTCGTGAACAGGGCCAGCCGTGCATGCTTCGGTCATGCATTATCGACACAGGAGGACAGGACGCGAACGACGCGTTCCGTTACCGCCTGCTTGGCCCCTGCTGCCACCGCCGGGTCCCAGCGGCAACCACCGGGCCCCAGCTGCAACCGCCGGGCACCAGCCGTCAGGCACCCGCACCGCACCTGCTGCCTGTTGGCGGCCGCCGCAATGTCCGCGTGCTGCAGCTGCACCAGCCTGGGCGCCTCCCAGCACATGGGCAGGCACAGCGCCTCGGGGGCGGGCAGCAGGGCGTCGGCGTACGCCTGCCAGAACTCGCCGCCGTCGCCTGCAGGAGAGCCGAGGGGTGCGTGGGTGGCGAGCGAGGGCGTGGTTTGGCGCGTGACGACGCATGCTCGGGGAACACCTTGCCCCGCACCCGAGAGGCGGGGAACCCGACCGCGGGCCCTACAGACTGAAAGCCCTGAGCCCACGCCCGCCCGCCCGCTCGCCCAGAACCGCATGGGGCCAGCCGCAGGCGATCTGGCCTGCGCCAGGCGAAGCAAGCCTGGCGGATGCTGCCAGGCTGCCGTGCACCCCTCTGCGGTCCCTCATGGAAACCACCGGGGACGTGCAGGCGCGCTGACCCGCCTCTGCAGAGCGCTCACCCGCAAGACCGTCGATGAGGGCCAGGGCCTGCAGGATGTCCCACGGTAGGGGGTCGCCGCTGCGTGCGGCGCCTCCCCGCAGCCGGGGCCAGTTGGCCTGAGGCATGCTCATGCCTTTGGCATAGTCGATGGTAATGGCGAGGGAGCGAGGCACCCGCAGGAGAACGGAGCCCTTTGTGGCCGGCGTGGTCGCGGCAAGCCCCAGCCCATCGCGCGTGCCTGCTCCGCGCCTTAGCTCTAGGCTGGTCTCAACGCCGCTGGAGCGCAGGAGCTGCTTGTATAGCCTGGACACGGCCGCATCTGGAACGCCGGGAAACGCTGTGGGGTCGGAGAGCGGGGGGCCGGTGGGCGTGGGAGGCACCCGGTGTGCACGCGCAGCAAACACGGTGTGCACGGGCAGCAACACCTATCCCCGCATTGCGCTGAGCCCAGACCAGGGGCCGCCGGACAGGGCCTGCCCGGCGTGCCAGCACCCGTGCATCGATGCCAGCATCCCGTCTGGCGCCAAGCTAACCCACAATTCGCACACAACCCGAAGCCGCGCCCTGACAGCTGACCTTGAACGTTGTTGCCCTGGGCTCCCGCATGCGCCCGAGTCAATTGAGCTCGCCGAGGGGTCTCCGCCGCGCAGAAGCGGAGACCCGACGAGGAGGAACGTTGTGCGCTTGGCTGCTGTAATGCTTGCATGAGAGGATTCCTGAGTCGAAATAGAAACCAGTATAGCGCGGCGACCAAAGATGGGACAGACGGCTGCAGAGTGCACGATGCGGTCGCCAAGTATGCGCCAGCCGCGCCACACCGGCCACCAAGCTGTTGGGACAAACACACGTATTGCCGCCATCACTAACTCTTTCTCATGACATGGCTTGCTTGAACAGACGCTCGCTGGCAAGCTGTTGAGCCGAACTCTCGGAACACCGTGCACTGAAAGCGTGCGGCCTTGCCGTCTTGTCGCCCATGCCCATGATTGATAAGGGAGGGGCAAACAGATAGAGCAGGCTTGGGGAGTGCTTCCCGCGAGGATGAGAGGAGAGCTGCCCGAGCTCCGTGCCTCAAGTGGTGGGTGCTATATAAGGCATATTTTCTGTGTGCTGCTAACCAGCACGTTGAGCCCAAGCTGGGCGGCCGCTCATCATGCCCTACTCTTGGTGCACACACGCAAAGTACATAAGCGCGACGACAACCAATTTTCACTCCCCTGGGTGTGCTGCTGCTTATGCAGGGGAAGATGGATATCTTTCGGCGACTTCGCTGCCGATGGGCTTGTTGCTCGGCTGCGTGCTCCTCTCGTTGCTCCTGTCCATCTGCCTCTGGGGCAAGAAGTCAGACAAGGAGCCAGAAGACAAGCCGCATGCAGCTGCACCTACAGCCGCGGCGGCGCCAAACGGTCAGCGGCCACCTACGAACCCGTCGCCGGCTGCGGCGGGGAGCCCCGTGCGTGCCGTCACGCAGGCGACTCCCTCGCCGGCCCCTTCACCGGCGCCGGCGGGACATGCTCTTGCCAACATGGCAGGCGCCGTCGGGGACCTAACGCACATGGGCGGGGGCTTTGACAGTGAGCCATACTCGGCCACAGCAACGGATGCGCCCCGTCCCGGCGTCCCAGCGAACCCCGTCTCCATGCCGTCGCAACAGCCGCAGCCTAAGCCACCTCCACCTCAGCAGAAGAACCCTACGACTCCCAAAGCGGGCCCCGGCCCGTCGTACGAGAGTGACGACGAGGGCGAGGGCGTTAGTACAGCTGAGGAGCGCCTGCAGGACATCACTCGCTCCGTCAAGGGTCACGCCAACGCAGCCGGGGCTGCATCGCTCGACGAGGCTGCTCGGAGGCAAGCGGAGGACGCTGCTAAGCGCATAGCTGCGGCTGAGACTGCGCGGGCGGAAGCCGAGGAGGCGGCAGCCAAGGTGTGCACCAGGGCGGGTTGAGATGCACATGCCACCCACGTATGTTGCTGAAGCTTCTGTGGCTGGGGCTCTGGGGCTATAAACCCAGTTTAAGGCAACGGCACCTTCCTGGGCACACACCGCCGCTCTTGATAGGCTTGGGCACATGTCTATCTTTGACTGATCGATTCCTGCAACCTTTCTTGCAGGCGGCGGCGGTCGCAACGGCGGCGGCAGCGACAGCAGCAGCCGGGAAACAGGCGCCCGCCGCGGCGCCGGCAGCGGCAGCACAACCAGCCGGGGCCGCCAAGCCGGGACCCGGGCCGCCTGCGTCCGGCGCGGGGGGTGCGGGCGCCGGCGGCGAGGGCTCCAACCAGGAGACCCTGGAGATTGACCTGGACATCGACCTCACGAAGGGGGATCTCAAAGTGGACTACAGCACACGGGGCCTGCTGGGCCAGGGGGGCTTCGCGGCGGTGTACAAAGGCCGCTACAAGTGAGTCTCGGCCTCAACGCTCGCGGCTCCCCGTCGCTGGCTGTAATGTCCTCGCCCGGGAACGGGAGCCATCTTGGGGCGGTCTTCCCAGCCCTGCGTGTTGAGACCATTACACTCAGGAGGTTCGTGATACGAGTTTGTGTACGGCCGCTGAAGCACGTCCGTTGCCCTGCTCTTTGTCGCACGTCAGGGGCCAGCGGGTGGCGGTTAAGATGATTAAGAAGACGGCCGGCAGCAGCCTGGCCGACCTGCAGGTGCGCACGGTTGAACGGAATGGTCGTACGACACTAGCGTACGGCTCAGGGCGATCTGCTTGTGTCGGCATGAGCAGCCGGCAGGCCATAGCATGATGGGAGCTTCTGGGGCAGCAGTTAGATGCGGAAGCAGAAATGTGTCCTTGGGGCAAGATGGCAGTCTTCGTACCTGCCAGCGGCGGGCCTTTTGTCAAGCCAGCTGTAGATTGCCACAAGAGCTGCTGCTTCTGCTGTCAGTGGCTGGCTTGATGTCAGTTCAGGCTCTATGGGTGTGGTTTCACGATGGCAATGTCCGGGGTCATGGCCTTTCGCCGGAAGGCAGTTGGGCGTTCGTTGCGCGGCCGACGAAAACTCGCTGCGACCTCTCGTCTGCCCTGTCTTCCACAGGAGGACATGAACGCACTCATGCATGAGCTACACATTCTCCGTCAGGTGGGGCGCGGGCTGAATGGCGGGAGTTGAGGCCTCGGGGCAGTGTGACGCGCGGCGGGGGCCTTCAAGAACGACGGCCGTGTATCCGTTCGAGCGCTGCGGGCCGCCCCGAACACGCCACTGAAGGACGGGCTTTTCCTGGAGGGGTGCGGCGAGCAGGTTGCGATAGGGCTGGCCGACCCACATCGCTGCCGTGGCGCCGCCGCCCACAGGTGAACCACCCGAACATCGTGACGCTGTACGGCGGCTGCCTCAAGCCGCCCCACATCTTCCTGGTGGAGGAGCGCATGGAGGTGGGCCTCGCGTGGGGGTGGTGTGGTCGTCACTTGGGGCAGCCCTTGTGTGGCGCGGGCATGTGCAGCGAACCGAGAGTGGCTGCGGCTGCAGCTGCAGCCTGCTACACCACTGCCTGCCTCCTCCCTCGGCCCTCCTGCCCTGCACGCGCTCTGGCCCCTGCCACTCCGCCCCACCCACGATTCACCCTCCCCTCAACATTCTGCTCCAAACCCGCACAGGGCACGCTCGACTTTTACGTGCACCAGGTCCGCAAGAATGACGCCCTGAGCGTGCGCGAGGTGGTCTACTTCGCTCTCGACATTGCTTGCGGCCTGTCGTACCTGCACCCAAGGTGCGGGCACCGCGGGTGGCCCTCTCTGCAGACCCTACTGCAGCATTCGTTCTGGAACGGGCGTGGGAATGGCCAGGGCATGAGAGGGACGGCGTCTTTTGGAGCTGGGCCGGACCAGCGTTACAGAGCCTCGCGGGAGAGGCGTGTGGACCACCATCGCATTGTCGCTGACGGTGTTGTGGCTTCCTGTTTGCACAGGATCGTGCACCGCGACCTCAAGCCCGCCAACGTGCTGCTGAGCCGCGAGGGGCGCTGCAAGATCTCGGACTTCGGACTGGCACGGTGCGTAGGGACTGGCGGCGTACGGCACTGGCGACAAGCCAACTCAGCACCCGACCCACATCAGCTGTGCCCCCGCTGTTGGCTCAGCGGTTGGCCAGCACAGCGCACGACCCACATCAGCGCTCCCCGACCCACATCCCCCTCCATCCTTCCCCTCACCAACGCAACCTCCACCCGCCCCCTTTCCCCTCCGCAGCACCAAGATCAAGGAGTACCTGTCCACAAAGAACCTGGACGCCGGCACCACCGCCTACATCGCGCCCGAGTGCTTCATGTCCATGGACAATCCCGACATGCACGACCTCCGCCGCTCCGTCACGGACCGCACCGACATCTACGCACTGGGTGCGTGGGCGGCTGGGGCTTGGGCGGGAGCCGGCGGCTGTGGGCAAGTGAAGCGGGAACGAGGAAGTGAAGCCTTGGGCCGAACCGCTCTGATAAGCAACGTCGAACGGTCTGGTGGTGCCTGATGTTTGCAACGTCCATCCGTGGCCTCCTCTGTTGCATGCCAGCCTGACCGTTCCCCTCCCCGTCGCTTCGCGCACTTCGCCCTGCAGGCATCATCATCTGGGAGATGCTGGCGGGCAAGCGGCCGTGGCAGGGGCTGAAGCCGCTGCTTGTGGCGTACCAGGTACGAACGGATGTCCTGGCCGTACTGTACGTACTGTGGCGTGTGCACAACTGTCACGTGACTGAAAGGAAACGGGTTCGGAGCCGACCCCGTGAACCGGCCGACCCCGTGAACGGCTCACCCAGCTACCAGCTACCTAGCGCCCTCGCCGCCCCCCGCCTCTCCGCTTGTCTCCCAAGACCCTCGGTAGCGTACCCTCCCCGCCCTTGCCCCTCCGCCGTCCCTCCGCAGCCCCTCTTCCACCCTGCAGGTGGCCTACCGCAGCCCAAGCCCTTAACACCCCCGCCACGAAACGCCCTTTCCCTTCTCCCCCGTCGCCCTGCTCAGCTTCACCCACCCTCCCCTGGTCCCCTCCCCTGCCCCTCCTCCCCGCCACAGGTGGCCTACCGCAGCCTGCGGCCGCCGCTGTTCGAGCTGGGCTCGCGCTGCCCGCCCAAGCTGCGGCAGCTGATCGAGGACTGCTGGTGCCAGGAGCCCAAGAAGCGGCCGAGCAGCCAGGAGGTGCGCGGGAGGGAGCGGGGGTGGGGGGCTGCCACGCGGGGAAGGGCTTGTGGGCGGTGTGAGGTCTGCCACGTGAAGAGAGGGGCTGGGTCTTGCGCGAGATACCCTGCCGGCCCCTGGGGTACTGGTGCGGGGGCCTCGCTACCTCTGCAGCAAGGGAAGGGAAAGGGGCGGGGGTGCAAGGGAAGACGACGTCCCAACTGCGGACCGCCTGCTGGCCTGTTGGTAGCGGTGCGCCCACGGTCAAGGTGCTGAGCTGCTCGTGCCCCCCACTGAGCTGCTCGCGCCCCCACCCTCAACCCCCACTAATCCCACCAACAACTAGACGCTCTCCCGCTTATCAGCTTCAAACACCCCCAACCCCCCACCCACCCCCCCAGGTGGTGGACCGCCTGCTGGCCATCCTCAACGAGCTGCCGCCCGAGCCGGTGAGAGGCGGGGCGCGGGGGCCTGGCGTGCTCGAGGGAGGGCAAAAGGGTTTAAGCGTGGGTTCTAGCTGGGAGGGGCCTGTCAACCGTACGGGAAGCCAGGCTAGGCTGCCTTTGCCTATGGTATCAATGGGTACTAAAATGGCGCCCACGTGGCTTACCTCGCCCCCTGTGTTTGCAGGACTTCGGACCGGAGGACGTGTCTGCGGCGCAGCCAGTGGGAGCGGCCGGGGCCCCGGCCATGCCACAGCCCCAGCCGCCCCAGGTGCAGCCCATCTCGGCGCAGGACGTGGTGCTGAGGCAGTAGGCCGGCATTTGGAGCGCAGCAGTCCGGGGGCAGGCCGGTGGTACGAGAGCTGTGGCTTCAACAGGCCCTGGAGGGGGCGCAGGCGAGCTGTGCTGGCGGCGTCTGGGCGGAAGATCGGGGTTGCAGAACCCACGGAGGAGCGGAGCCCGGTGGCTCCCGCAGGGGCACGGGAGGGGTTCGGAACATCACTGGTTTATGGAGCGAGCGGGGGCGGATCGGATGGAGGATGGTGGCGGCGGGGGATCAGGCGGGCTGCTCGCTTCATGGTCTGAGGGGCGGGCTTACAGGCGTGTGCTGTGGCATGTCCGGCAAGCACAACATATGTACAACCGGGGAAAAGCACCGCTTCGAAGAGGCGGCTGCCTTGGGCTTTTGGTAGCGGGCGGGGTCTCCCTGGTGTGCTGTAAAGGGCACGCTGCTTGGGGGTCTCCGTGGACGAAGGTGCATGTTCTTTCTGGAGGTCAGGCAGGGGGGGCGGGTGGCAGCGGGCAGATAAACTCGAGCTTCGGATCGGTCCACCCTGCAGCTGGGGTGAGGACAGGTTGCGTTGCCTTGGCGGTTGGCCGGGGAGGGTTTCACGGCGCGCCATAAAGCGTTTATGTTCTGGCAGCATTGAACGCCGAAGCAAGGGAGTATGCGTGCCATGAGCGGGCAGTGCGGCAGCTTGACGGTGCATATGTCATGTGGTTCTTTCTGTGCCTGGGGCATCGCATATGTGCAAGTTTGCTTGAAATGCGCCGTTATTTGGTTGGCGTACGGAGGGAGGCCCCAGCAGCTGTACGGTTAGTCGGTCAGTCGGCTGAAGAAAGGAGATGCGCAACGGAACTGGTGGGCACGGGTAGGAGGGACAGGTTGGCTGTGCTCTTGTGTGTGAGCCTGACCGCGGGCGGCGTATGCGCAATAAGCTTCTGCCTCTTCCCAGAGCTGGCTCTTGCGTTTGCGGGATTTACCGCGCTTGATTGCAGGCTTGCGCGGCTGGCTTCGCAACCGTTCCTTAGCCAGTCTTCATGTCGGAGAGGGGTGCGTGCGCGGTACAGGTTACGGGTTGGGGAGACTCGGGGTTGCGAATGAAGCGTTTGAAGTGTACTGCCGATCACGGAAGGTCAATGTTTGAGCTGCTCAACCTTCGGGCTTGGCTGCACGGCGTAACCATGTGCGAGCGCCACCCAGCCGTGTTACATGAGTCCATGGGGGTGCCTGCGGGCTAGGATACAAGCGCTCGATCTCCCCTCTCGTGTGGGGACAGAACCCCAGGGCCGGGCGACCTTGCCTGACAGCCGGCACCCCCCCCAGGTAGCCCGAGTGCCCCCCGCACGACTTCCAACTGCTCCTGGGGCCATGCGATTGATGCCACCTTCCTGGCAGGCGGCCGCTCTAAACAACAGGCGGAGAGATGCCCGTCCGTACAACGCGGCTAGCGGTACTCGCCACACCTCGCCACCTCGGACCCTGACCCCCCCCTCCCCCCGACACCAAAACGAGTCCGGGATCAACAATCGAACGACCAGATATGAGTATGAATGCTTCATCATCACTGACCGATGCGTGTAGTATAGTCGAGCCAGGGATTGAGCCACTCCGAGCCCCTTAGCACTGCTGCGCACATACGTAAGGATCCTGGCCAGCGTTATCCAGCATTGCTGCGCTGATTAGTAAGGATCCTGGCCAGCATTATCTACCTCTCCGCTCCTGCAATCCACGCACCATCGTTCTGTACTCACAAGAATGATACGCTATGAACCTGGGAGGCCTCAATCACTCCCGGCTAGCTCCGAGGCAAGCAGTATATGAAGATCGCAATTCGGGGGCCTTCCCACACCATGTACATGGCTACTACACCCCTGGGCTACTACGCACGCCGTGCCAGTCACACTAGACATTGCCTTAGCTATCCTCACCCAAACACACCGCCATTTCTACCTATGCCACGGTCTCAGTCTCCTCCGCCTGCTGCCGCGCGGCCTCAACCATTTCCGAGAAGGCGCCCCCCGCCTCCGCCAGGGTCCCCGGCGGGCCGCTCTCCAGCAGCACGCCCCCGCCCAGCACCAGCAGCTGGTCCGCCCCCATGACCGTTTCCAGCCGGTGCGCGATCGTCAGCACCACGCGGCAGGAGGAATCTGCGCCGCCGGAGGCAAACTCACGAAGCGTGGCCTGCGCAAGGGAAGGGCGGTGCGTACGGGGCTCAGCCATGGCAGCTGCCACTCAAGTCGCTGCCCTGCCTCAGGTGCACCTCCCGCCCTCTCTCCCCACCTGTATTGCCGCGTCCGTGGCCGCATCGACGTTGGCCGTGGCCTCGTCCAGGGCCAGGAGCTTGGAGCCCGTCAGCAGCGCCCGGGCCAGGCACAGCTGCTGCCGCTGCCCCACAGACAGGTTGACGCCCCCGCACGCCACCAGGGCGTCGAGGCCCCCGGGCATTGCCGCCACCGCCTCCCGGAGGCCCACGGAGCGGAGCACCTCCCACACGCGGCCGTCGGCGTGGGCGCCCTGGGAGTCCAGGTTGCTGCGGAGCGTGCCGCTGAAGAGGGTGGGGTCCTGGGGGCGAGAAGGGCACGAAAGTGTAGATTTAAAGCGGGCTTGGGTTGGGATTATGAGAAACTCACGTCAGCCGTACACTGCCCCCCCTGCGCCCGCCCCACCTGTGGGATGATTGCCAGGTGCCGCCTGAGCAGGGCCAGGGGCACGGAGGCGATGTCGACCCCGTCCAGCAGGATGCGGCCGTGCGTGACGTGGATGAGCCGGAACAGCGTCAGCACCAGGCTGCTCTTGCCACTGCCCGTGCGCCCGACCACACCGCAGCTGGAGCCGGGATGGAGCTCAAACGTTAGATCCCGCAAGACAGGGTGCAGGCCTGAGGAAGGACGGGTGGGGACATCCCATGCTGAATGGCTGGGCAAGGTGCGCAAGCCTCGTCACCTTCTTACCCTACCGTGCCCTGTGGCAGCCCCACGCACCTGCCCGGTACACGGCTGACACGTTCTCGTACCGCAGGGCGCCGGTGCGGGGCCAATCAGCAGGCCTGGCGCCAACGGCCGTCACCGCAACGCCGGCCTCGCCCTGCTCGGCGCTGTCGTGGCTCTTGCGCCCCGGCTGGCCTGCAGCCGCCCTGATTGCGGCAACAGCCTTGCCCCCCTGCTGCGTCGGCTCTTGCGGCTCGGTCGGCAGCTGCGTGTAGGCAACCATGCGCTCAACGCTGGTCATGCTGTTCTCGAGCTCGGCGCTCTACAAGGGCACGAGAGCAGCAGCTTGGGATGAGGGCTGCTAAGAGAAGCAAGCGAACAGAGAAGGGCGATGGGCGCAAACGGTGCAGCGACAGGAGAACACGGTGGCCAGGACACCGCACGAGCAGTTGCTCCCTCACCTGTCGTACAAACCACTGCATCAGCGTGGCGAGGTTCAGCGTGTGGGTCAGCGCAAGACCCAGCACCTGTGTGGAGGGCGGGGCAGGCCAGACCAGGGCAACCGCAGTGGAAGGGCGGGAACACGTCAGCAGAGAGCGGGCAAGCAGCAGGGTCCCTCTTACTGGCTTCTGCCCCGTGTCTGCCCCCACACGTATAAAGGGTGGATGCCGCAATCCCAGCAATGACATCCCCAACCGTACCTCTATTGAGATTCGCTTCTGCAGGGCGCATGCCAGCAGCGCAGTTGCCACCAGGGCAAGAGATGCCAGCATGTCCATCCGCAGACCGACCCACCTGCAGATCGGGACAAACCAGGGCAAGGCAAGCCATGTACGGTCAGGGCCCCGTAGGCCCGCTGCGGTACAGCCCCAGAGGCAGCCAGCTGCGATAGCGCCTGGCGTTCCTCCCTGCCCCCCGTCCATCCATCCATCTCCTCATCTCCGCGCAATTGCATGAACGGCAAAGGAAAGGCAGGATGGGCCAGGGGACACACAGCCACTGGAGCTCCTGCCCTGTACCCGTCACCTCGCTCACCTCTGGCTTGCGATGAGTGCGAACCACCACGAGCTGTGCAGCGCCAGGTGCTGCTGCAGCTGGGCCTCGAACAGGGGGCCAGCGCGGTACGCACGGATGGTGGGGAGGCCCTGGGGGTTGCGGAGGGTGGGTGGGACGACAGGGAGGGGAGGCAGGAAGGGAAGACTTGCGTGGGGCCCAGGCAACCGGGCCCTATCTACCGAACGGATGCTCATCAACACAGCCGTGAGCTGAACCGCACAGGCACGCACGCAGAGCAGCATACCTTGAGAGTGCTGACAATGGTGGAGCAGACGGGGGTGTAGGTCACCGCCTCCCAGCGCTTGATCTGTAGAGAGGCCAGATCGGGAGCGGGTTGCTATGGCGTGCGTCCAAGTGCATCCACGGTGACGCAGCTTACCAAGGCGCATGCACAGGCACAGGTCCACGCACCTGTCGACTAGCCGTCAGGTATCGGCGCCGAATGTAGTAGAACAGCGCCGCCAGCAGGACCAGGACCGGCAGCACGAGGGGCACTGCGACGGGCGAAAGAACAAGAGTGACATCCCTGTTCGAGAGGAGGGTATAAGGGAAGCTGTCTGAACTGAGAGGGCCAAGCCCACCTGCCGCGGCCACTAGCACGAAGGCCCCAAGCACCATGCCGGCGCATTGCAGCGAGTCAAAGGCGTAGGTCGGCAGGAGGTCATCGGCGATGCCCTGGTCCCGAGAGAACCTTTCGGAGGATGGAGAGGGAGGAGGGAAGAGAAGGGGTCAGAGCTCATGCTCCAAGAATGTTACCGTTATGTAACAAAATGCTCAAGGCACGGAGCTTCAAGGGCGTCAATGCGGTCTCACCGGTTGAGGATGCGGCCGGTGGGGTTCGTGTGGAAGAAGGACAGAGGGGAGCGCAGCACCCTGCGGGACGGCGGAGGGTCAGAACAGATCTGGGTCAGAACAAGGGATTAGCATTACCAGCGAGTGGTATCCGGATCCATCGTGTCCCTCACCGCTCGATCATGCTGTTGTGGATCTTGGTGGAAGCTGCGATGGCTGCAGCGAAGAAGAGGGCCGCCCGGAAGAGGGCAATCGCCACCACAGCACCCGTCAGCGCGCCGTACACCGCAAGCCACCTGGATGGACGGAGGGCGGGGGGGGAAAATTCGATGGTCCTGAAATGATTAAGGGAGAAATCTGTTGTGAGCGCCTGGACCCTTCAGTCCACTGTCTCACCTCTTGTCCGCCTGCTCCTCCTCGCTCGCGTGCGCCCACTCGGCCAGCCACCAGTCGGCCGCCAGCGCCAGGGCCTGGCCCCCCAGCAGCCCCACGCACAGCACGCACAGCAGCGGCACGCCACCCAGGTAGCGCCCGTAGCTGGCGTACACGCCCCACGACACGCCCCCCTCGGCTCGGTCCTCCGACACCACCAGACGCCGGCCTGGGGAGCGCGGGAGAGGGAATGAACGAGGAAGAGAGGCAAGGACAGTCGTGTTGAAGTGTGAGTCGTGAAGTATGCTTGAGTCGTGAGCTACAGCAGAGCCCCGCTATGTACGCACGGGCTGGACCCGTGAAAGCGCACCTGACTTGCTCCAGTTGAGGACCTTCTTGCGGGAGGCAAAGGCCGCGGCGCTCCCACCCGCCGCACCAGCGGCCCGGCCAATGGACGCAGCGCTCAAAAGGCCACTGCCTGGCAGAGGCGGAGGCCGCGTGTAGCCATAGTCCACGGAGCGGCTTAGGGTCCGGCCCCAGGCCCTGACCTCCGCCAAAGGCGGTCTGCCGGTCGCCTGGACGTCAGCGCTGTTGCGCCGCGGCAGGTCGAGGCTCGCGCGGACGCGGCGCTCGAAGGCCTCGGGTGTGGGCGTGGGCCGACCGCTGTCGAGCAGCACCGTGCGCATGGAGCGCTGGGGCATGGAGCGCTGGGGCATGGAGCGCTGGGGACGCAGGGGCTGCGGCCGTGGGCGGCCCCCTTGAACAAGGGCTTTGGGGGCCTCCGTCTCGACGGCGGAGTCCTTGGCGTCGGGCCGCTCGACCTCGGGCCGCTCGTCGTTGCAGTTCTCATAAACAGGCTCAGCGGCCCGACCGTCGCTGCTGACTTGAGCTGAGCGACTGGAGCCCAGCTCCGGGAGGCCCAGCCCCGAGACGGCCTCCCATGGGCCCAGCGCCACCTGCCGCCCCGCCCGCAGCACCAGCACTTGCCCGGCGCTGAGGGAGGAGTGCGAAGGGCAGAAGGGTTTGGGCGACAAGCCTTGATTAGCGGATCCCTGGTCTCTCTCGACTCGCCATACCAACCCCGTCGCCCCTCTCCTCACCCCGCCAGGAAGCGCTGTTGGTGGGTGACGAGGACGCGTGTGGCCCCGGCCTCCGCCAGCAGCCCCCCGGGTCCGATCACCCCGTCGAACAGGCAGCGGGCCACCCGGGGGTCCACCGCGGAGAGGGGGTCGTCGAGAAGGGCCACGGAGGGCCGCGCGTAGCACGCACGCGCCAGCGCCAGGCGAGCCCTCTGCCCGCCTGCAAGGGGCAGCGCAAGGGCCGGCACACTCAGGGCCTAGCTACTTGCGCTGACGGAGTGCCCATCTGGCCTCAGTCCCCAAGCGATCATGCAAGCCGCACCTGAGATATTCGTCCCACCGTCGCCAAGCTCAATTCCATCGCCGTCGGGAGCCCACGAAACAAAGTCGTCCATCAGGCAGCAGGCCTGTACGACACGGCCGTACCATTCTTCGTCGTACGGCAGTCCGAGCAGGATGTTGTCGCGGGCGGTCCCTGCCATCACCCACGGCAGCTGCGGAGCGGGACCGAAGCACACGCTCAGCACATGCACAAACCGTTACCCTCAAAGCCCAGGGCGCGAGGCACGTGCACGGCCCACCTGTGCGCAGTACGCCACGCTGCCGTACACCGCCGCCTCTCCGACGCTCCCGCCGCCGGTCCCCGCCGTCGCCGGCAGCTCTCCCATCAGGGCCGCTAGGAGGGAGGTCTTGCCGCTGCCCGTGGCCCCGGTGACACACAGCAGCTCACCGGGGGCCAGGGCGAACGCCACCCCCGCAAGGGAAGGAGCAGCCGCAGGGGACACTATGTCACTGCTGCTGCCGTCATCGCTGTCCGCCACCTTCAAACGTGGCACCTCGGAATCAACCACGATAGTGACTGTCCCAACGGCGTCCACCTCCCCTTGTGAGTCTTTACTCCATCGCCTCCACGTCGTTGCCGAGTCCGAGTCTGACACGGGCTCTGTGTCCGTCTCGCTGCAAGCCGCAGAGGCGGTCTCGACGCGGGATGACAAAAGCTTCCGGAGCTTGCTCGAGAGCGGGGCGGACGAACCCGTATCCGCATCGGGCGTTGGCCCCGTCATCTTGAAAGAGGAGGGCTGCACGCTGGGCCAGGCGTAGGCTGCGCCGCCCATGCGCACGGTCCCCACAGGGACCGGAGGAGGCCCATGTGGGTCGGCCCCATGTGGGTCGGCGCCGGCCGGGTCCTGCGTTTGGTGATGTGGGTCGGAGGCCTCCGGGCCGCCACAGGAGCTGTTGGCTTGGCCGGGCATGCACGGTGGCTCGGGGGTGGAGAGGAAGGCGTCGATGCGGCGAACCGACACGCGCAGCTCCGTCACATTCTGCACCGCCACTACGAACCAGTCAACCAGGAAGGCGGTGGGAAGCTGCAGCAGGGAGAGCGCGTAGAAGACGGACGAGACCTGGAGCGCACCGCTCCGCGCACTGTGGAGGGGTGGGCGGGGAGCGGGCGGGGAGCGGGTTGGGCGGGTCTGAGGGGGTCTGCGTGCTCGCACCATGCCCAAGCCAGGAGGCAGGCACCCAAGCCTTCGGCAGCGCCACTTGCCTGTAGACGCTGAAGGTAACGAAGGCCACAATGGACGAGGCACAGAAGAAGAGGGCAAGGTTGAAGGCGCGAATGACGGCCGTTCGGCGGAGGTACTTGGCTTCCCGTAGGCGCACGGGGAGGATGCGTTGCAGGAAGCTCGCCTGTGGAAGCGCCATGCGCAGAAGGGGTACAGCATGAGGTATACAAGGCAGACGGACGGCCGTAAGAAGGATTTGCACGCGGTCAGGAGCTCTCCCGAGTCCCCCCTTACCTCTTTCCCCAGCATCTTGACCGCCAGAGCGCCCTCCACCGCCTCTTCTGTGAGCCTCAGCCGCTCGTCGGTGCAGCGTGCTGTGCTGGTCCTGCGGGATGACAGCACATCAGCACGTGAGAGGGCTTGGCAAGGCAGGATGCGAAGTCCACCGTAAGGCCTCGACAAGGCAGGACCTCGCACCCGCCCGCCCAGACGAGTGTGAGGGCTCGGCATGGGCCGCAGGGCCCCACCTGGAGAATCCCCATCCCAGCAGCACTAACCAGCAGTCCCACCCACCCACCCACCTGAGCGCTGCGATGCGGCTGGCCAGGAGGCCCTGCAGGGGGATGAGCGCCAGAGAGGTGGCCACGCCCGCAAGGGCCGACACCCAGTCCAGCTCTAGGGTCACCTGGGGGGGGGGAAGAGGGAGACGCACGGTGGGGGCCGGCACACACCGACGTCGGTCAGTCCAGTACCCCAAACCCCGCTCTTAGCACCTTCCTGGTCCCTCCAAAACTTTCCGCCCTCCTTCCCTCCCCTCCTCCCCCCCTCCCCTCCCCTCCCCTCCCCGTCCCACCATGGCCAGCACCGCCATGAGCTGCAGGGGCGCTGCCAGGAGGTAGGGCCACAGGGGCAGGCTGTCGTCCAGGCGCCGTACGTCCGTGGAGATGAGGGTGGCCACGGCGCCCTCGGCGGAGGCGGCGGCGAGCGAGGGGCCGGTCAGGCGGAGCGCCTGGGGATGGGGCGGATGGGGACAGGTGGGTGTCAGCAGAGAAGCAGAGAAGTCAGGCGCGTGGCACGAGGGGCCATGTTCGGGGAGAAGCAACCGTTCGTGGGACCCGTGGACATTCCCCAGCAATACCGGTACCGAGCAGTGCACGCGCATGCATTGCAGGCAGGTACAAGGGTGGTGGTGGCGCTGCCCCGGTCTGGCGTCGCTGCTGCGTGGGCTTCGTCTCTGAACCGCCTGAGGTGCCAACGCCCGCACCTTGGCGTAGATGCGAGAGATCACGTCCTTCCGCATCAGCAGTGCGGTCTTGGCTCCCAGCCTGCGGGAGCGCCCGGGCGCATGGGCGTTGGGATGTGTGTCAACCGTACAGGCCGTGCAGGGGGGTTTCCTCTAGCCGCAAAGGCGCCCTTGCCTTGGCCGGCTTCACATGGCGGGCCTCATGGCTGACGTCGCCAGGGACTCACCACGAGTGGTGGTGGTGGAAGAAGCACAGGGCCGTCCCGCTGGCGCCCAGCGCAGCCGCTAGGAGCCAGCCGTGCCATTGTGTGGAGCTGGTCGCTTCCCCCGCTTGGGCTGCCTGGGGCGGCGAGGGCGCATGCACAGGGGGGACGTGGCACGTGGAGGGGGTGCGCAGGTGCAGACGAAAAGGGGGCGCAGGGGTGGGCAGCAGGGGCGGGGCGGCGCCAGGCCCCCAAACAGGCCCAAACCCCCAAGAATCCAACTAGATCCGCCGACGCCTTGACACGTACGTCCCAGAGCCGGCGCACCTCTAGCCACTGCAGGAAGTAGCGCAGGAGTACTGGCGTCACCACTCTGCGTTGGGGGCGTCAGTCGACCAGGCGGGCAAGTTCGCGTCGGTGAACTTTTAGCCGCAGAAGGAGCATTCCAGAGGTCGCCGCTGGGGAGGATTAAACTAGCACAAAAGTTAGGGCTATGTGGCCGCTACGCTTTCCTGGAGACGTGTTGTTGGCTTGCTCGGATAGCTGGACATATGTCGAGTGCACCGAAACTGCGGTGGACTGAGCGCCGGCGTCGACACAGGCCGCCGGTAAACAGGTTGCGGCCGATAATGCAGTCGCTCCGCGCATCGATGGACAAGCGACGCAACTAACGCAACTTGCGGCCTCGGCGGTACGTATGGGCCCAATAACCCGCCGCAACCGCCTGAAACAGAGGCAACCAGCGGCCTCTAGCGTTTCTAGGGTGGTTGCGGGCAACTGTGTATGGCGGTCTGTGATGGCGACCGTGCTTGACCCGCCCTCGCGCGCGCCCCACGTCTCCCGGGAGCCCCGGCAACCCCCCCGCCGGAACGCGAAAGGACCGCAGGACCGGCCTCCGTTGATCCCTTTTCGCCGCGCAAGACCACTCTAAGCGCAACACTCACGCCTGGGACACCTCGAGGATGCAGAGGAGCTGTTGAAGTAGAAGCGCTCGGCAGAAGAGCCTCGCCATCATGCCGGCGACTCCTCCAGAACTCGATATCTGTTCGGTCAACGTGCTTGCGATGAGTCAAATGCTCAATGGCGCGTCGTCGCCTACATTTACGGGTTTACTTGCCGTCGCCGGAGGAGTCCTCGAAATGCTGATGCTGCCCGCCGTCGCGGCGGGTCTGCGCGTCTCCGGCGCCAGGGGAGCCAGCAGCGCCGTCGCATCATCTTCACCGAGTCCCCTAGGTGTGCCCGCTCGATCCAACACTGGGCTGACGAACGAGAACAGCAGCGTCGCCGCGAGTGATTGTCGCGGGGGCCGCCGCGGGCACCGTTGCTGGCTATTCGCCATGGTGCGGTCACAATGGGTTGTAGCTCAGCAGCTAGTTGGACGTATCCGTGAGGGGGCTCCGGCCCTGCGCTCACATACTCCTCCGCCGGGTACGATAGAGCGGGCACGGAGCTCGGCCGGGAAGCACGTGGGTCGGCTGCCTTTTTGGCGCGGCACAGGCCTGTACCCAAGCTGCATAATCTTCGGTGCGCTACGGGTAGAGACGCTGAGGTGCGCTGCCTTGAGCTCGCCGCCACGAGGTCTGCGTCCTGACCCCCCGGCCCCAGGCCGGCGATGGATGGTTCTCGACCACCGGCGTCACCCTCTGCCGCCCGCGCACACGCCCTGGAAGGCGACATCTAAATGCCTCAATGCCGAAACAAGAGGTTCGACGAGCGTTGAGTCAGGCGATATGGTGCGAGCTGTCGACATCCTCGTTCCCCCGTTTTTGCGAGCGCTAGCGACGTGCCGCGGCGTGTGCTTCATGGCTCAATGTGATCGAGGCAAAGCATGTCACCCAGCTCAATTTCCAAAAAGGGGCGTCACCGAGCGCGTCTTGAACAGCGGGCGGGCGACAGAACTCTGCGCCGTTCGGTCATGCAATCCGAAAGCTTGCCACACTGCATGGCCTACTTGCCGCAGGTTGTTGTAGCTCGCAGCTCTGGCCAGGGCCTAGGCCGGGCCTGGTGTGAAAGGTGTGAACCCCGGAAACCCGCGACCCCTCGCGCTCCCTCGCTACCACCCAAGTCGGTGCCCCACTACAGGATGCGGTTAGGCGCACGGAGGTTTGGGCGTAGCAGGGCGGGGTTACGCGTCGCCATCAGCCGACTGCCGACCAGCTGCCGAAAGCCGACAGTCATGGAGGATCGAGCCGTCGAGCGAGAGGCCTCTAGACCAGCCAGCCGGCAGGCGGCCGGTAGACGAGCACCTGCGACGGATCTCTGAGCAGGGCCCTGGCTGACCGTGGCGTGTGGCCTTTGTCGGCAGCGGGCGGCAGCGGTGCACACGCAGCGTGTCATGGGTAGGCAGGGGTAGGCTCAACATAGGAGGGGCATTCAGCAGCCGCTGCTACTTACAAAGCCGGCATTCCACTCTCAGACAAACGGGATGTGCACAGAGTTATTCCGGATGTCACACCCTAAAACCTCCCCATCCTGGTACTGAAGATTAACCGACCCGTAACCCCCCGTACTCCTGACCCGTACCGGCACAGGGCGACGGACGCTTGCTGCGTCCTGTGCCCTGACAGCCCTGTCCATGGCGCACACGGCTCAACTATTGCCCGGTGCATTGCCCGCGGCGGTACGTTGACAGACGACCGTAACCCGAGCCTTCAACTGACCGACAGCCACCGGCTGGGCGCCGAGGACCGGTACATTGGGCCGTGGAATCCTGTGGGGCTACAGGGGGCCCGGAGGACACCGTCCTCCATAATGGCATTTACGTGCCGGGCGGGAAGGGCCAAGAGCGCGTCAGGCCGATGTGTCACTCCTGTCCCGCCCCCCTGGCAGTGCTCAAGGGGCCGCGTCTCGCGTCATGCCGCACAGTTTGGCCTCCATCCCGCCATCCATCTCCTGCGTGTTATGCTCGCCATGATCGCCCCACCTCTACAGCAATACGCGAGTGACGCGACCCCGCGCTCATTCCCTGTCACGCTGCCCAGCGGTGGCGCTGCCCAAGCATTGCCGCTGGCGCAACGCCCTCATGATAAAGCGGCCCTGCCGACCCCCCGCCGCCATTCCCCCTATCCGTGCACCCGCCTATCCGCCCACCCGACACCGGCATAGCAAGCACGCATCCGACGGGCCTGGCAATTCAAGGCCCCACTCCGCCTAAACAGCACAGCTCCTTCTGTGGGCTGTCCTCACACGACAGTTGCACTCTTCAGCGCCAGCCCGAAGAGGCACAGCCTCCCGTAACCACAAGCCCTGACAGGCCCAGCTGACCCAGAGGTCACACTATCTCCACCATCGTCTAGGATGAGCACTACGGCGCTCAGGTCTTGATGCCCTGCGTCTCCAGCCAGCTCAGCACGCCGTCCGCCTCTGCAGCCTTGGGCCCGGACAGTTGCTTGGCGGCCGCCTGCAGCAGCGGGCCCAGGCGGGCCCAGGTGGCGGCGTCCGTCCGGCCCGCCCGCATGAGGCCCACGCTCGTATCCAGTACGGCCTAAACTCCCAGGGTCAAGGGCGGAGCGGGAACGGGAACGGTGGGACGCTGTTAGCACTGGGGCAAGCCGACTTCAAGGAAGTGCTGAGCAGGTGTGCAAGGTTAGGCTCAAAGCTCATTGCCGCGGACAGCCAACGTAGCATCCTACCGACAGCTGCCGGAGGACCGCAGCTACCGAAAGCCCAAGACCAAGAACAACCCAGCCCCCGAGACCCGCCGCACCTGCGGCCCTGCCGCCTTGAGCTCCGCCGCCGCTCCGTCCACCAGCACCTCGACGCTACGGTCCAGCAGCGACCGCGACCGCGGGTCCCAAGAGGGCAGCGCCGCCGCTGACGTGGACGCCTGCGCCATGAGGCCCGTCTCGCCCGCTGCCCGCACGCATGCCGCCAGCTCGGCTGCGGAGAAGAGGTGCAGCTGCGCGTCCCAGTGCGGGCGGAGGGACTTGAGCAGCGCCTCCACGCCCGGGAGAGCCCGCCACTCGGCCTCCCGGCGGGCCCCGTCGGCGGGCGTGGTGGGCGAGGGACTCGAGGAGGCGCTGGAGGCGGAAGAGGAGGCAGTGGAGGAAGAGGAGGAGGAGTTGGAGGAGGAGGGCGGGGCGGAGGCGAGGAGCAGCTGCGCGAGGCGGGAGAACTTGGCCGCGAGGATGGGCGGCGGCAGGCGGCTGGGCTGCCGGAGGTAGGCTCTGTGTACCTCCAGGGGCGTCGCAGCCTGCGCGGTGCCCATAGGGAGAAGTGGCACGAAAGAACATTGATGAGAGGTCAGCAAGCATGACGTCAGGGAGCCCTGATCGCCGACGTACGTCCTCTTGCGCAAACCCCGTCCTCAAGGTGGGAGCTTGGCAAGGCCCTAAGGCGCCCCGGCAACCGGCAAGTGCGGACTTTCTCGTCGACATTCATGCCGTGCGAGCTTTCTGGAACCCACTAGCTTGCCTGCTGGATGCGGTCAAGGTGGTCCTTCAGGCTCGCGCGGGGCTGGGGCGTCAGAGACGTCGGGTTGTTGGGCGGGGGCTCGAAGGGAGGGGGCAGGCCCTCGCGTGCGGACTGGGGCGGAGGCTCATCGGGCAGCGTCGCTCTCGCCCCAAACGATCTGAGACCGAATGCGGCTCTCCCAAAGCTGAAAGCCGCCAAGCGGCTGCCCAGCTGCGCCGCAGCGGGCGCCATGCAGTGTGCCATCACTGCCTGCCCGCCGCTCACGTAGCCGCTACCCGATCAGCGCTTTGCGCAGGCTATGAATCTTGAATTGAGCGTGCGCCTATGTATCGCGCTGTCGCGTGTCGCGTGCAGATGATGAAGGTCGCTATGTGCTCTTGAAAGCCAGATGTGATTAAAGGTGTATCCACTGAATGTGACTGTGAAGCAGCGATTACAGTGGCGAGGGATCGCAACCCACTCGCAATGGCTGGATTGTGCCAGACCGCACACTGCATGCCCCGATATCGTTCGGGAGCTGCCGATGGATAGCCAGGAATGCCAGAGTGCCAGAGTCGCAGGACAGGCCGAACACCAACAACGCCAGGGCACAGCGTGCCAAAACACAACGCACTAAAGCGGCCCGCGATACACCACCTCGCCCTCCGCGGAAGCCGCCAGAAAAGGATGCACAACAGACACACGGTCCCACTGGGGGGGAGGAAGCTGCAGGGCAGCAAAGCCCCGAAGGCGGGCCCAAAAATCAGCGACAGCAAGAGCAGATACGCGGGCAAGGACCCCCGCAGAGACAACAGGAGCACGAACCCCATGAAGGACAGGCCGTGACGCAAACAGGGACCGCCGCCCACACTCCATAGCGGACACGGCAGCAAGCACAACAACATCCCAAACCACGGACGACAGCCCAGGGGGGCAGGCGGCAAGCCACAACTGAAAGGGAGTAACTGGAGCCCCAACAGTCGCCGAGAGGACAGAGACGACACCATGCGCGACAGGGCAGCCCCAAAAGTGATGCCAGCGGGCAGAGCCCCTCCCCGAGGGATCGACCATGGGGGCGCCACACGCACACACAGGCGGGACCAGTGCGCGCGCATGCAAGGGGAACGCGGGGAAGCCATCGAGGGCCAGCCGCCAGAGGGCTTCCTTGTGACAGTTGTCCCACTTGAGCGCCCAGAGACGAGACAGAGTAGACTGGAGGGTGGCGAGGGCGAGGGCCACCGGGGGAGTGAGGGCCGCCGGGGCGCCAAGGCCGGCAGGCGGGGGCGGGAGCAGCGCAAGGGAGGAGCAGAAGGCGACATGGCGGGCCCGCAGGGCAGCCCGGGCCGGGCCCAGCTGGAGGGACGTGGCAATCTTGACTGTAAGGGCGCCAAGGGAGACGGCGGTGCCGCCAGGGAGGCGCCACCCAAGCGAGCGAATGAGGCGGGCACAGGCATCCGCAGTGGACGGGGGGGGGCCAACCCCCGGGGAGGCAGCCGCAGCCCGAGTGGCGGCCACCCATGCGGGCGGGATGCACGTGAACACGAGCTGAAGGGACGGGAGGCCCGTGTCGAAGGCGCGGAGCGGAAGGGGCAGGGCGGAGAGGGGGAGGGCGAGGGCGTCCAAGAGGCGCTGGCGATAGGAGGCGGCGACAGCAAGCCGGTACGGAGGGCACGCATGGAGCGGGGCGGCACCAGCCCACTGCGCGGCGAGAGGCGCCATCGCATCCCACGTCCGCACCGCGTCCGCGACGGTGGCGAAGCCACGGACCGAGCGCCAGAGCGGGCAGCGCTGCTCCAGGCCGCAGCCCGCCGCGTCCGCCAGGAAGGGGTTGCCGAAGAGCGGGGCAGCCGCACACCACGGCCCCGCAGCAGGCGCCGAGAGAGAGCGGATGGGCGGGAGGAAGGAGAAGGCGCGGACGAGCTGCCGAAGGGCCGGGGACGACGGGAGGGGCAGCTTGCCGAGGCGGTAGACGGCGGGCCGGGGCCCCCCCACGGGCGGCGGGGAGGGGCGGCCAGCCGTGAGGAGGCATAAGGGGTGGAACTGAGGGTGGAGGCGGCGGAGGAGCGCGTGCGCCACGGGGATCCAGAGCGGCCGGGTGCGCAGCAAGCCGGGAACGCTGCCCAGCACGCAGCGAGCGGCGGCGACAGCATGGCGAGCCCGGACGTGCTCGGGGAGGGGCAGGAGGCCCATGCCGCCGGCGGCAGGGGGGAGGGCCAGGGAGGCGTGGCCCAGGCCGACCAGCCAGGCGTGGGGGCGGGCAGCATGGGCGGCGGGGGTGGAGCGCCGGTCGACCAGCGCGGCGGTGAAGCGCACGAGGTCGGCGAGGGCAGCGCCAGCGGGGAGGCCAAGGAACTCCGCGAGGGACAGGAGCTTGCTAAGGCCGTACCCAGAAGCGGCGAAGGCACGGCCAAAGGCGGAGAGGGGGAGGGCGGCGACCAGCGTGTAGGCTCGCCAGACACCAGCGAGGCGGCCAGGCCAGGGGGAGGGGGCGCCGGGGCCGCTGGGGAACGGGACACCCAGCGCCACAGCCGACGCGACGACGCGTGGGGGAGGCGCGGGCGGGGCGGACGGGATGGGCGGGGGGGCAGGTGGGAGGACGCCGGCGGGGACAGGGGGAGGAGGCGGCGGGGTCCTCGCACCGCGGCCACGGGAGGTGGGCGACGGTGAGCGGCGGCGGCGGCGGGACGGGGGAGGGGCGGCAGGGGCCGGGGCGGCCACAGCAGGGGCCGCCGCAGGGGCCGCAGGCAGCGGGGGAGGGGGAGCGGGTGCACCAACACAGAGGTACTTGACCTTGTCCAGATTCAGCCGCTGCCCCGACGCTGCCCCAAAGGTGTCCATGTGGGCGAGGAAGGCGGGGATGGCCGCCAGGGAGGGGAGGACGGGCTGGCCGTCGTCAGCGTACTGGGCTGCAGTGATGGTGAGGCCGTCAAGGGTGATGCCAACGTGGTGGGACTTGAGCCACGAAAGGAGCGCCTGGGCAATAAAGAGGTATAGCAGGGGGGAGAGAGGGCAGCCCTGCCGGACGCCGGCGGCAATGGGGACGGGGGCAGAGGTGTAGCCGTTGACCAGGGCGGACGAGCGGGCCCCAGCCAGCAGGGTCCACGCCCAGGACAGGAGGCCAGGGCCGGCCCCAGTGGGGGCCATGGCGGCGAGGAGGAAGCCGCGATCAATGGTGTCGTACGCCTTGTAGAAGTCCAGGAACGCGACCACGGCGGAGCCGCCGGACGCAGCGAGGAGCTCGGGCAGGAGTTGCAGGAGCAAGACATTGTCGGCAATGAGCCGGTCCGGGAGGTAGGCGGTTTGCTCTGGGTCCAAGCAGGCCCCAAGGAGGGGCGACAGGCGGCGACTCAGGACGCGGGCAAGGGTGCGGTAGTCGGTGTCCAGGAGGGTGATGGGGCGATAGTTGGCGGCGTCGGCAGGATCCGGGGGACGGGCGGGATCGGGGCCGGCCTTGGGGAGGCTGACGATAACGCCGTCGAGGAAGCCAGCTGGCAGAGCGCCTGTGGCGCCAATGGCGGAGAAGAGGCGGGCGAGGATGGGAGAGAAGGTGCCGGAGAAGCTGTGATACAGGCCAGGCGGGAGCCCGTCCCGCCCAGGAGAGGCGGCGGGGCGAGCGGCCGCCAGCGAGGCGGCGACCTCGTCGGCGGAGACAAGGAAGGAGCCGGCAGCCGCCGCCCCCGCCGGGTCCAGGCGAACCCCGGAGGCCTGCAGCGCCGCAAGGACCTGGGCACGGGCGCCGGGATTGGGGGCGGGCGCCGAGCAGACGCGCTGCCAGAAGGCAGCGACCACTGCAGGGAGCCGGCGGGGGTCGGTCACGTAGGTGCCGTCGGGGCAGCGCAGGGCGGTGACAGGGGGGGCGGCAGCGTGGGGACGCAGGTGCTGGGTGATGGCGGGGGAGGGGCGCTCCCCCGTGCCCAGCCAGGCATGGTGGGTACGCCGGGCAAGGCGCGTGGCGCCGGCAGCTGCAGCTGCGGCGGCGGCGCCGTGGGCCGCCACAGCGGCAGGGACAGCAGCTGCGTCGCCCGCCTCCACGGCGGCGAAGGCAGCCTCAGCCACCGCACGAGCGGCAGCTTCAGCATCGGAGGCAGCCAGGCGGCGGGAGCGGGCTTGGTCGTTGAGGGCACGAGCGGTGGCGGCGACAGCCCGCTTGAAGGAAGGCCACCAGAGGAGCAAGGCGCTGTCGGCGACGGGGGCCGCCGCGACCGCGGGGGCAAGCCAGGCTTGGAAGGCGTCGACCAGGTCGGGGTGATCAAGAAAGTACAGGCGCGTGCGGCGCAGTCCGGGGCCGAGCGGCGGGGCCGCAGGGGAAGGGCGAAGGCGGCAGACAAGGAGCCGGTGGTCAGAGGCGCTGCCCGGAGCCGTGCCACAGGCCGGCAGGAAGGGGAGGAGGGCTGCGGAGGCGTGGAAGCGGTCGAGGCGGGAGCCAGAAGCGCCGCGGACGCAGGTGTAGACACGGCGGGAGGGGTGAAGAAGGCGGAACACATCACCCAGGCCGGGGCAGGCAGCACCGAAGGCGGCGGCCGTGCGCACGTCAGGCGCGCGTCCTCCGGCGCCGGCCGTGCTGTCCAGGGCGGGGGAGCAGACGAAGTTGAAGTCACCAGCCCAGAGATGGAGCCCCGGGCCCTGGGCAAGGGGCTGAAGGCGGTCTGCAATGAAGGCGCGCTGCAGGGTGGGTTTGCCGCTGGGCAGGTAGGCGGAGAGGAGGCGCACGGTGTGGCCCCCCCAGGAGACGGGGAGGTGGAGGAGGCGCCCATCCGGGGAGGCGACAGGAGCGGCCGCCCCCCCGGGGAAGGTGAGCGCGCCGGTGGTGAGCAGGGATCGCCGAATCAGGATGGCAGTGCCCCCGGAGAAATTATTCGGAGCAGGCGCCCAGAAGGCGTGCCAGAGGCCGCAGTGCAGGCTGGAGGCGACGGCACCCAGGGCCGTCGCGGCAGCGGCTTGGGCAGAGGCGGGAATCCACGTTTCCTGGAGGCAGACAATGTCCAGGCGCTGCCGATGCCAGAGGAGAGCGTGCCGTGCCAGCTGGGTGGGGGGCCCATGCAGCCCGCCGGGCCCAAGGAGCCCGCGCACATTGTGGGAGCCAACCCGCAAGGGGCGAGCCGCGCGGGGCGCGGCGGGGGGCGCGGCTTGCGCCATTAGACCGTGGGGTCGGGGGGAGCCGGGGAGGGCCCGCCACGTTGCCCAGCGCAGGGTGTGTCCGCCATCGTGGTGTCACCAGCGGAGTCCGCGGCGCCCGCAGCAGCGGGGGGCCCCGTGGGGGCGGTCGCGGGCGGCGCGGCGCGCGCGCGCTTGGGGTCGGGGGCAAGCGGGAGCCCCCTCGCCGCGTCGGGGGCGGCCACCGCGAGCAGGGAGGCCAGGAGGAGGGGATCCGCCCCAGTGTCCACCGCCATGGGCTCCTGCGGGTCGCCGGGCAGGGGGCCGGCCGGGCCGGGGGGCGCACCCAGGGCCAGGGCCGCAGGGCCAGGGGCAGCCGCAGCCGCCCCGCCGCGTCCCTCACCGCTGCCGCCGGCGGCACTATGTGACTGTCCAGCATAGCTAGAGTTTGCCATGGGGGCATGCGGTGCGACTAAAGGGAGTCCATGGCAGTCGTGCTACGTCGTGCTTGTCCAGCGGCGTGGAGGAGCGTCTTCGAAGTGAGGACGTTGCCGACTTACCCAGCGTGCTAGGGGAGGGGGTAAGAGTGGTGGGCGAGCGGCGCGGGGCGTGGGCGTGGGCGTGGGCGTGGGCGCGGGCGTGGGAAATAGGGGACCGCCGGGGACCGGGGGAGCGTGCCTTCCGCGACCGTGTCGACTTCAGAGGCTGTCTGTCGCCCAAAATTACTAGTTCATCTGCATCTTACATTCATACCTACTTCATTCGCCTCAGGGCTGGTGCTGTGACTCGGGCCCGGGGCCGTCGCGCAGTGCAGGCACTGGGCTCACGGCTAGGATAATGATATAGAGCTCAACACCTAAACGCAGAGGACTGAGGATGAGGTAGTGACAGCCTGGTCTTGGGCCCGCGAGATGCATCCCTGCGGCCATGGCGAGCTTCCCCAAGCTGCCGCACGAGTATGAGGACGAGGATACTGAGGGGCGAGGCCATTCTCCCCTGCCGACCAAAGAGCAGCGCGTGCTGAAAGGCCATGAGGGCGCCGTGCTGGCGGTCCGCTTCAACCCGCACGGCTCCTACTGCCTCTCGTGCGGCAAGGCAAGTGCTCGCTGCCGCGCCTACGCTCCCCATCATCCCACACAACACGGAGCTGCTTGATCTCGTGGCTAATTGGCCTGGGGTGCAGAGCTAGGCCCCGAGCGCCTGGGGCACCTGCCCATACCCACGCATCCCTCGTGCACTCGCTTGCCCTGCACTTCTGCTTTACACCCCTGTTTGTCCCGGCCCGCTAGGACCGAACGCTGCGGCTGTGGAACCCTCACAGCGGAGTGCTGGTCAAGACCTATACGGGGCACGGGTACGAGGTCCGCGACGCAGCGGTCACTCGGGACAACAGCAAGTTCGCCAGCGTGGGGGGCGACAAGCAGGTGCGCGCCGGTGGCGGGATCCAGTTGGTTCCGGGACGGAAGCCCCAACACCCAGCGGGCTTACGTTACGCTGTCACCACACAGGTCTTCCTGTGGGACGTAGCGTCCGGCAACTTCATCCGCAAGCTGCGCGGGCACGATGGGACCATCAACGCGGTGCGGTTCGCTGCGGAGGACGGCGTGCTGCTGACCGCAGGGTACGACCAATGCGTCAAGGTGCGGACAGGTCGAGAGGAGAGGACTGGTTCACACTGGGGGAAGCCTGCACGTGGGGCCCGCTGGTCCAGGCTTCACGCCCGAAACGTTGCTGTGAGGGGGTTAGACAAGGCCAGGGCCGACAAGCTGCAGGGCGCTTTGGGGCCTCCAGTGCCGGGCCAGATGGACATTGAAGTCTTACCCAGCAGGCTGCTCGTGTCATGTATCCCTAAGCTCCGTGTTCTTGCCGACTGCAGGTGTGGGACATGAAGTCCCGCAGCATTGACCCCATCCAGGTCATCAAGGGCTTCCAGGTGCGGTTGCAGGAGTGGGCCGTCAGCCAGCCCTCAAAGCAGCCCCCCAACTCGTAAAGTCGGTTCACATCACCCAATGGCCATCCCCAGGGCCTCACACGCGCATGCTTGCCTTGACCACAGCAAGTTACCGCAGGTCCGTTTGGGCACAGCTTGCAATGATCGACGACAAGTCCTGCTATTTCCTCGCCTTCCTTTCATGAATCTCATCCCCAACTTCCGTACCCCGTGCCCACTCTCTCCTTCAGGACAGCGTTACGTGCGTACTGTCCATCGGGACCTCCATCCTGGCGGGCTCCGTAGACGGTACGGTACGGCGTTTCGACGTACGCGTGGGCCGCACCACGTCAGACCAGCTGCACGCGCCTGTCACGGGACTGGCGGCCACCGCGGATGGGCTGTGCGTGCTGGCGGCTGCCACGGACTCGGCTTTGAGGCTGCTGGACGTGGCGGGCGGGCAGTTACTGTCAGAGTACAGCGCGCCGGGTGAGTGGGTGGTTAGGGCCAGGAGGTATTTGTGGAGGCCAGAGGACGGGACTCGGTTACACGGGTGCGACCAGCGGTCTCAAAGAGGCGGGCTTGCAACTACCTAAGTGTCTTGGCGCTGCGTTTCGCCTTGGTATCCACGCGCAGGTCACTACGTGCATGAATCGGTGAAGATGGACTGCTGCCTCACGCCCAGCGACGCCTACGTAGTAGGCAGCTCGGAGACGGGTGCGTGGGGCCGAGCAGGGCTGAGCAGTCTTGTCCCGGATTGAGCTAGCGCTGACAGGGCAGCACTACAGCGGCATTTCTTGACCTTCCCGCCCCCGTGCGCCTGCCCTACGCCGCCTGGCTCCTGTCTGGCCTAGGCCCGTACCAGCGCCCCCGACCAGCTTGCAATTATCTACCTTTCAGCCCTTCGCACGCACCAACGACATGCCTGTTGCTGCGACTTGCCCGAAAGCTTAGCCCACCTGCCGCCTGCTCCGCAGGCGAGGTGCTCTTCTGGGACCTGGTGGACGGCGAGGTGGCGGAGAGCTTCAAGGCGCACACGGGCGTGGTGACGGGCATGGCCATGCACCCCGACGGAGCCCTGCTGCTGACCAGCTCCGTGGACGGCACCGTCAAGGTCTGGGGCAAATAAGGCCCGGGCCCTACTGCTGTTACAAGACGAACAAGGCATCAGCCTTGAACTCCCACATGGGCCGTGGGCCCTAGGGCCGCACGAGGGAGGGCCCCAGGTCCTAGCAGAGCGTCGGGGGGAGGAGTCGCCGGCCCCACCGCCGGGGTGGGTGACCGGGAGGGGAGATATGGGGGAAGGTTGCGGGTGCTCGTGCTGGGCACCAGGCAGGGAGGGGGGGAGGCTGAGCCTCTGGACAACTGTGCGGTTAATAACGTCAGGGGACGCACCGTAGGTTGTGATGGAGTGGGGCAAGGGCCTGGCATGGGAACGTGCCGTGTCACGGCCGATCGCCCGACCAGTCGCCAACTTCAAGGTCGCATTGCCATAGTGTAGTACATGCCCTGCTGCTTGTGGACTCCAATACACGTGTTCTTTCAGCTCGACAGCTTGACCATATTGATGGCGAATGCTGCATGTCGCTTGCAGACTGCAAGCTCGAGCTCATGTGACGTACCTCATCAGCTGTGAAGAGCTTACTGTCGACAACGCTGCCATAGTGATTCCCAGTCAAAGTTGGTGCAGCACCCACTGGCAGCTCGACTTGCAAATTCGCGAGGTTTGCTGACGGACTGTAGCAGCTGGCGTACTGAGCGGCATGTGATGACAAGCTGCAGCGTCGCTGCGGAGTCTGAGGTGGGGCAGTTACCCAACTAAGTGCGAAAGTCGCTCCTTGCTGTCGCTCCCCGCTCCTCGCTGTCATAAGGTAACATCCATCTGCATACAATGCAGGCCATTGGTGCACCAGGCTTGTGGGCGTGACTTTGACACGCTATGCACGAGCGGGGCTCCGGCATCTCGCCGTCCCGACATGCCGCCCCACACGGAGAACTCGGCCTCCTGGACGAAAGCTCGTCCTGGGATGGCATCTCCTACATGGGCACGGGCGGTCACATCACGCCGCCGGGCTCCGCAAGCGGCCGCACGGGCCGGCGGAGCGGCGGCCGCCCTTCCGCCAGCGGCCGCGTCTCCATGACCGGGTCTGACCACATGGATCCGGCCCGAAGTGCCTTCACCACGCCAGGCCCCGCTGCCAACCTCCTGCAGCGATTCGGGGTGACCCCTGCGTCCTTGGGGAGCGTCATTACGTCACCAACGCTGACAACGGCGACGCCTGTGGCCCCTCCGGCGGGGAAGGACGCGCCATGGACGCCAAGCGGGTGCGTGCCTGGGTGGTTAAGGGGTGCGGTGGCACTATCGTAACTGTAACATTAATGCGTCTCCCATCACTCAATCCTTGCGCTCATGCTGCGCATCGCAGGCCCAACCGTACCCACGTGCCGTACATGCGCGTTTCCGTGAGCCCCGTGTTCGCGGATCTGCTCACGCCTCAGCCGCCCAAGCCGGCGCGGGCTGCCGCCGCCGCAGCCGCCGCTTCAGCCCCGGTCTGGCGCCCGGGCGGCGGCGTTAAGAAAGCCGGTGGCACCGCTGCCGCCGCTGGCACGGGCGCCGTCAGCAGGGCCGCCGCCGCCACGGCGTCACGCGCTCGAGCCATCAGCCGCCAGACTTCCGCTGCGTCCCGGACGGATGCGGACCGGTCTGTGCCCAGCAGCAGCGGCGGCACGGTGCGTCCCAACGGCGGTACTGCCAGCTCGGGCCCGACTACGCGAGCGGCAACGGTAGTGTCACGCCCTGGTGCCCCCGCGCCTGGGGCCAAGGCGATGGCGCCTCCAAGGGCATCCCCGCCCCGCCAGGTCCCGCCTGTGGGGCCGGGCCGAGGAGGCTTCAACTCTCCAACCCCCTCGCTGCCTCTGCAGCGAGCCGGCGCGAACGGGGCCGGGGCCAGGGCTGGCACCGGGACTGGGACGGGGACCGGGAGCGGGTCCGAGGCCGGTTCTGCTCGGAAGGCAGCGGTCGCCCCGCCGCCGGCTGCGTCGCCTAGCAGCGTATCAGGCTCCCCGTCAGCCCGGCGGACGCAGCAGCAGCAGCAGGAAGCCCGACCGATCACTTTTGCGGAGTGGCAGGAGGCGCAACAGCGGCCGCGCAGCAGCCCGGCACAGTGGCGAAGCACCGCAGACCGCAGCCCCCCGCCCCGGTCCTCCCCGCCTCCACTCCGACTCTCCCCCGGCCCCTCATCCTCGCCCGCGCCCACGCCCACGCTCGCACGCTCGCCCACCCCCCAGTCGCCTTCATCCTCGCAGCGCTCGCCCAAGCAGCCCCCGCAACCGCACCAGAGCCGTCTCATGGCCCTAGCGAACTCCGGACGCATCTCCGTCGTCTCGGGGAGCGCTGAAACCCCGAGTGACGGAACCGGAAGCGGCCTGGACGCACCCAGCGGTCGTGCCAGCGGGAGCCTGGATGCCACCGTGCAATCCTACCCTAGCATGACGACGTTGGCGCTGCAGCCCTCGGCGCTTCGAATGCGTGACCCAGCCCTTAGCGGCAGCGGCAGCCGGGACGGCCCGGGCAGCCTGGCCCAGTGGAACATGAGTGGGAGCGACGAGGCGAGGTTGCAAGCTGCCTACTTGGCGCACGCCGCCCGGCACAACTCGGCAGAGCAAGTGGACGGGGGCGCGGTTGGGGGCCAAGGGCCCTACGCAGATCCTGGCAACCAGGCAGAAGTTGTCAGGCTCCTGTCCGAGGGAGAGCAGAGCGGGAGCCCGTCTGGCCCGCAGCAGCAGCCCCAAGCGTCCCCACGGCCCCCTCTGCCGCCGCAGCCGCAGAGACCGGCAGCAGCGGTGCCGCCGACAGCAGCAGTGCCGCCGGCAGCCGCAGTGCCGCCGGCAGGGGCAGTGCCGCCGGCAGGGGCAGTGCCGCCGGCAGCGGCTGCCGCCTCGGGCTCCCACACAAGCCGAGGCAGCTCTCCTCTGAGCCGCGACAGCTCTGTGACCCGTGAAGCCCTTCACGCGGGGCCCGGACTAGATCACAAGGCCAGTTTAGGCCCAGGCTCGGGGCCCGGCCTCGACCGAATGGGCCACCGCACCAGCGCTGCCGGTGAGGACAACGGTGGTGGCAGCGCTGCATCACGCGGACAGGGGGCGCGTGGCAAGCGGCAGAGCTCATTTGCGGGATCTGAAGCGCTGTACGAAGTGTACGAGGGCATGTACAGCACTCTGGAGGACGACGAGATCATACGCCTGTCGGCCTTCAACGACGATGACGTCGTACGGCACGCGAGCGTTACGGCGCTGCAGCCCAGGTGGTACGGCGGAGGTGGCACCCGCCCAACTTCCGGCCCGACATCCCGCCTGAGCGGCAGCGGCGCCGGCGCGGGGTCCGGGCCTGGCACAAAAGCCCACAGCTTCAGCACAGGCCCCTCCGGCGCTGCCCCATTTGGCCGCAGCGCCTCGCATCGCGCTCAGGTGCAAGCAGAGCGGGACGGAGTCGGCAGCCCAAGCCGCAACCGCGCCGCGGCTCCCTCGTCGGCCGGGCCCCGACTCGGCTCAGCGAGCCCAGACTTCAATGCAAACTGGGGCGCTGCTGGTCCCCCGTACGCCTGGGGCAGAGGGTACGGCGCCGCCGGCGACTACAGCGCCGGGCAGCTGAGTGACTCAGACCTGTACGGCGCTCACGTGCAGATCGGATCGCCCTTGAAGCGACCGTCCGACGCGTGGGATGATAGCATCTCGGGGGCGGCGCCAGCCATGGCACCGGCGGAGCGTGGGGCCGCGAGGGACGCCCTTGGCCGAATAGGCTGGGATGCGGGGCCCGGAGGGCCTGCTGTTTCACCATCCCAGGTCCCTGCGCCTGGGCCCCTGCCATCCAGCCGCCCATCGGCCAACACCGCAGCAGCCTCTGCAACCGCCAGCGGCTCCGGCACCGGCGCTGTGGACCAGGCGGCTCTAGCGCCTCGGCCGTCGGTCCGCAGCTTCGGCCTCGGCCTGGACTCAGAGTGGGTGGCCTCCGACGACGAAGGCGAGGAGGGAGGCCCAGGGCGTGGGCCGGGGCCCGCCGGCGCAGCACCTCGCGGCCTGGGGCCTCCGCGGCCGCCGCTGCCGCCCACGCGGCTCCGCACGTCGAGCCCTGGGAGGGCCCCATCGTCCGAGCCCAACCCCTCAGGCGCTGGCGGCACGGTCTCTAGCCCCTCAACAGCACCATCCACGGGCCCAGCTGCCCACGGTCCTGGCCCCAGCCACGTGTCCGCATTACGGCAGAGCCACTCTGGGCCCGCGTCGCTGCCCGCCGTCCGGCCCCCCCTGCAGCCGGCGGGCCCGCCCTCGACCCTGGGAACCGGGCCGGGCTCAGCTGCCTCTGCCCGGCTCTCCTCCACAGCGCCACTCACCAGCTCCGCATTCGCCGCCGCGCGGGATCGCCTCGAGGGCGCCTCAGCGGTCCGCCGAAGCATGCTTCGCGGCAGCCTGGCAGGGCCGCTGGGCAGCGGCGGGGCCGGTGTGCGCGCAAGCCACGGCCCCGGATCGCTGCTGTCGTCGGTGCTGCTTGGAGCGGCGGCGGCTGCGAGTGGCGAGGGCGGCCTAGCGGGTAGCTTGGCTATGCGTGGTAGCATTGGGGCCATGTCCAACTTCTCGGCCCTCTCTGGGCCTCAGGTGCGGGCCCCTTGGGATGGGCTGGGCAGCGCGTGTTGCCATGCGCATTACATGTGGGGGGTGTTCATGTGCCCAGAGTTGCTGATTGCGCGATCAATTGGAAGCTGACGTTGTAAGCATTGCCTTGTGGTGGGCCCTCACAGGCGGATGTGGTGTACCACTATCCCTCTCACGGCTACGTGGAGCGCGCCGCCGAGCTGGGGCGCTGGGAGGCCGCGATGCTGTACGACTTGGATCTGTACGACAGTCTCCAGCTGGCGGTGGGTGGTCGCAGGGAAGCGAGGACACTCCCTGCCCATGGCCTTTCCCGATCCTCTTCCATTCACACCCATGTGCAACCATAACCCTGTGCCTACCGGCATTCTGCCTGCAGGGCTTCCCGTCCGTGGAGGAATTCGAGGACCCTTACTACTCCCGCAGGTCCATCTCGGTTGGAAGTGGCCTCGGCATCGGAGGCGCCGCCAGCGGCGGCGGCGGGCCTGGTCGAGGCGCCAGCAGCGGGGCAGGTGGCGGCGGCGGCAACGGGCGCAGCGCCTCTGCCGGGCGCGGAGTCCCGCCCCGGCCATCAGGGGCTGCGGGCGCGCCTGGGCCGGGCCCTGGTGGGCCCAAGCCTCGCGGGTCAAGCTCAGGCCGGGATCATCCCGTGCCGCTGCTGTCGAGATCGCTGTCGCCGGTGCTGTCGCCAGCGGCTGCCGCGGCGGCGCTCGAGGCAGTGGAGCTGGCAGCGCGGCGGGAGCGCGGCGGAGAGGGGGCCGAGGTTGAGGCGAGAGGTGAGGCCAGGTTGCTGACGCATTATCGTTGGCTGTGTTTCCCAGGCTGAAGGATGTGCATAACAGGTGCAATGTGAGCTGACGAGCCCTGCTCCGCCACGCCCACTCCCAACCAGGGTCCCCGGCCGACCTGCTTCCCAGGAGGGAGGTCAGCGCTGGCAGCACGGAGGATGAGCCAGGCAGCAGCGGTGCGGAACCGGGTGCCTCTGCTGGCCGAGGTGGCCAGGCCAGCAACCCGGGCGGCGCCGTCGGAAGTGGTGGCACGCTGCGGCCCCTGTCGGCGGCAGCGGCAGCCGCGACGCGGAACGGCAAAGCCAGCGCGTCGCCTGCCGCTCGCCCTGTGACTAGCGGGTCCCAGCAGCCCCCGGCTGCCACCGCGAACGCAAGTGCAAGCGGTCCGGAGGCAGCGGCACAGAAAGCTGGAGAGCGGGCACTGACGCCGGCAGCTACTGGCGTCCGAGTCATCACTCCAGAGCCTGCCGCCGCCGCCGCCCCTTCTGGGCCCGCAAAAGAAGATGACAACGGCTTTCAGCAGGCTTCGGACTCGCCTCGCCGTCTTGGCTTGGACCCAGGCTCCCTCGTGTCAGAACCGCCTCCACGCGACACGGGTGGAGCTCTCGGCCCGGCGGCTCCAGCGCCATCCTCACCTGTCTACCCAGCCTCCCACCCGCTTCCCTCTGAGTCAGCTTCCTTCCCTGGCTCGCCCACTCGCGGCAGCTACGGAGGAGCGCCAGCGGTCTTGGGGCAGCAGGCGCCCCAGCCAGCGGCTCACATGCCGGGGCCCCCGCATGGTCCTCCTTCTCACGGCAATCCGTACGGCGCATGGGACTCGGCGCCTCATCCTGGGCATCACTACCATTCAGCGTACGCCAGCCCTGGCCCCGCACATTTCTACGGCGATCCGTACGGGCTGCCTGCGGGCGGCTGGGGCCACCCGCACGCCCACCTCCACCCGGGAGGCCTGCTGCCTCCACACCTTCATGCGCCCCATCCGCTAGGCCCTTTCCCGAACCTCTACCTTCACCACCCCTTCCACGCACACGCCCCCGTGCCTCCAACGATACCGGAGGAGATCCCGCCGTACTCTCACTCGCTCGGCGCTTCAGTGGGTGCTCTGCTATCACCGTCCAGCTCGGCCGCTGGCAGTGCCATTGCACAGCACCACCTGCAGGCCCTGCAGGCCCCGGGGATGGCAGTCCGACCACGGACGGCCCCCCCAGGCGCCCGCAGCTCCTCTGACGCTCCCACGCAGCCGCTGACTGCGCCTGCCGGGTTGGCGGCCCGACTGGCGGCCGCGTCCCCGCCAGGTCTCGGCTCTCCTGCCGCAAGTGTGGCAGGGGCGCCCGGCGCAGCCGCGGTGGTGGGCAGCGGCGGCAGCGGATGGCCGCAGTCAGCGTTTGGGGGACCGATGCCCTCCTACCTCTATGCAGCTGGTGATTGGGGAGGCCCAGTGCCACCGCCGTCCATGGGTGGCCTCGCGGCTTACGCCCGGGACCCGCAGAGCCCTGCCTGGCACGTGCCTCCGCCCTGGCCCCCCAGCCCCTCCACGTGGGGACCCTACCCGCCGCCAACGGCCCCCCCTGGCGGCCTCGAGCCCCGCTTCGCGTCACCCACGCGCTTCACCGCAGCAACCGAGGCCAGCGCTACAGCCGTGCGGGTCGCAGGCGTCGGAGGTACGGCAGTCGTACGGCAACCGCCGTCGCTGGAAGCCATCCAGAAGCTGCTTGAGGCGGACCTGCCCACGGACGCTATCGCGGCAGCCATCGCCGTACTCACTGGCGCACTCCCACAGCAGTACCCCAGGCCGACGCCGGCACCTGCGGCGGCTGTAGCTGCGGCGGCGTCCCTACCAGCAGCTACAGCCGACGCGACAGTCCCTGCCGAGGTTGCAATGGCTCTGGGTGCGCCTCGTGCCCCGACCGGCTTTGGGCCTACGCCAGTTCCGCGGCCTCCCGCCGGTGCCACAGCTCCAGCAGCAGAGGTAGCTGGGGCTGCCGGCGGATGGCCAAGCACTGGAGCGGGCGCTGCAGCGGCGGGCTTCCCCAGTGCCAGCGCGGCTTCTGTGGCGGCAGCCCACCCCGCAAGCGCGGCGGCGAGCCCGGGCTTGGGGGTCACGGCCTCAACGCAGCCTCCCGATACGCCCTCGACCTCCCACGCCGCCTTGCTTGCCCTGGCCGGTGAGAAGGGCATGCCGCCCATCCACCTCACCGAGGGAGCAGGGGCGCGCGGGCCAGGGGCCGAGGCGGCGGGGGCCGAGCGGGTGCCCGGAGGCCGCTCGGCTGCGAGCGGAGCGGGCGTGGGAGGAGCGTCAACGTCAACACGGGGTGGCCGTCGCACAGGTGCGGACGTCATAGCTCGGTGGCTATCATTGCAGTGGTCTCGACTTCTGCGGCCACTGCCCCTGATCCTGCTCGCGGCGCGCCTTGACCGACCGATCTGCTGCCGCCTCCGATCCTTGACTTGTGTGTTGCCCTCTCCTCACGCAGCCCTCGTCCGAACCCCGAGCCCGGAGCACCCCCTCGGCCGGGCAGTGCGGCTGCTGGCGCAGTCGATGTTGATCGTGGTGGCGGGCGCAGCTGGCGCGACCGCAGCCGCCGGCTCGGCGGGGGCTGTGTTTGCGCGGCCGGAAGACATGCCCGGACCGCCCAACAGCACTAGCATCCCCTACGGCAGACCGCCGCGGGAGGAGCTCCCGCGCCTGCACAAGAGGGGTAGCCGGCGGAGGTAGCCGTGGAAGCAGCAGGAGGGCCGCTAGCTGTCTGGTTGGAAGGGCCGAGTGGTCGGGCAGCGAGGGGGTCGCCGTTCGAATGACTAACTGGCAACGACCTATGGAGTCAAAATTGAATCGCTGTGCTACTTAGCGTGGCCAGGTGGGTGTGTTCCTCATGAGACCTCGCCGTCATGTGTCACTGCTGCGCGGGGCATCGAGTGGAGGTCCATTGAAACTGAGAGACGAGGGGTCACTCCTGAACTGTCCTGAGGGCCTGGACGCCCCCATTCCTTGTGATACGGGCAGCACTTTGGGTTGCGTACTGTCACCATAAGAAACGCACCCAGTGCGGTTTTTGCATTCAGTGCAGGGCTTGAAACAGTGCCCTTGCTGCATCGTGGGTCTACCAATGCGTCCAAGGACACGTCCCATGCCGTGTGAGCAGTAGAGCTGGTTACGTAATCGGGATGGGCACATGCACTGCACATGCGTTGCCCGTTCGACGTACGCGATATAAAGCGGTCCTCGGGCCTGCCATGGCCTCCTTGGCTTTGAACTTAACCTAGGTAGAAAGTCCCGCTACGAGCTAGAGTGTAATGACGCCCCCGGGGGCCCCGGCCCAACGACCCTGGTGCGGCGCAGGGCGCGTCTGGGCGCTCCTCACGTTTTCATTTCTGGAGCCGCTCTTTCTTGGAGCCCAACTGCCTAACGGCTTGCTGGAGCGCGATGCGGGGGTAGCACCTGAGGATGGCGCCGACTCAAACGGCCGGCCAGCAGTCGCCAAGGTGAGCGATGCCAACGCGCTTTGCGACCGAGACGCAATCACAAAGGCGAAACACTGACTGCCGCCTGGTTCGCAGGACTGCGGAGCTCGGACGCACAGACCGATGCCCATTGCCAGCTCGTTGATGCGCTGCTACTGGCCGACGCTTTCGCTCCAACAGCTTCTGTGCATACTGGAAGTAGGCCAGGCGTGAGTGGGCCGTGGCTGGGTGTCTTGCAGACCCGCTTGTAGTCAGCCTCGCTCGGACGCAACCCGTTGCCTTCTCTGCACTCAGTTTTAAATGCATTCTAGTAAGCCTTTGATTCTCTATAACCTGGGTAGTAAACCCTCTATCGCTGTCGCGCCCAACAACGCGCGTCCGATGTTGTCCGCGCGGCTTGGTGCGTGTCCAGGCAACGGCGCGATTATATTGCGTCACTACCTGTGACTTGCTGCTGGGATCAATGAAAGGGGTAGAATGAGGGACGCGGTGTCAGTCCGCCCCAATTTCAGCTTTGCCGCGAGCGGGCGGCACATAAGAGCCTGTCGCGTTTCTGCGCTATGTTGCACGGCCGTCGGTGATGCGTGATCCTTATCTACTACTTTACACATAGGGCGTTGAATTCTTGAGGTTTCCATCTCACAAGCCCTCGTACCTCTTCTGCTGCATCCACCCCCGCCAAGACGTGCTCCCTGTGATTCATTTCCCTCTCCCGACCCCAGGCTGCTGACGCCAGTGCTCCTGCAGCAATTCTTACTGTGGCTGGAGGTAGAACGGCAGTGCGTGGGGTGCCGGTGGTCTCCTCCTGTCTCCAAAGGGCTTTAGGGGCACCCCAATATGCTAGCACCATTCGGCTCCGATGGCCGCCAGTGGGAGTAGGATCCTCGCTCACAGCCCTTCCTAATGATACCGGTGACCGCCGCAGGATTGTCAAGCGGGAACGGCGGACTGCGTCCAGTGGCGCGGCTGGCTTCTGGCCGCCGCACTAGGTGTGAGTGGCGTTGCCGCCTGCTCTCTTCACCACTACCACTCCTGGTGAGTGCCGCGCATACCGATACCCTCTGTCCACTCCTGCTGTCCACTGGACATTCCCTTCGGTTTGTTTGCACGCTGCTCCGAACCCTTTGCTCCTGTGCTCCAGGCTTGGCGCCAAGGCGGCCCTGCAGATGCGCCAGCAGGTGGTGGCTGCAATTCACTCCAAGGTGAGGGGGAAAAGCTTGAATGGATGTGATGCTCAAGCCGGGAAGGGTTGAAGCACTGAACTCCCCGAACATGGCTCCTCGTGCCTCGCGCCTGACCTTTCTGCTGCTCACACCCACCTGTCCCCATCCGCCCCATCCCCAGGCGCTCCGCCTGACCGGCCCCTCGCTCGCCGCCGCCTCTGCCGAGGGCGCCGTGGCCACTCTCATCTCCACGGACGTACGGCGCCTGGACGACAGCCTGCCCCTGTGGCCCTACCTCCTGGCAGCGCCCCTGCAGCTCATGGCGGTGCTGGCCATGGTGGGGGGGAGGAAGGGGGGGGGGAAGGGGAGGGCAGGAGGGCGGAAAGAGCGGGAATGGTCTCGCGGACTGGATTGACCGACGTCGGCGTGTGCCGGGCCCCACCCCACCGTACGTCTCCCTCTTCCCCCCTCCAGGTGACCCTGGAGCTGGACTGGGTGTCGGCCCTTGCGGGCGTGGCCACCTCTCTGGCGCTCATCCCCCTGCAGGGCCTCCTGGCCAGCCGCATCGCAACGCTCAGGTGGGTGGGACTGGCGGTTAGCGCTGCCTGGGAGTCGACGTTTGGGACTTTGCGGTCCGTGTGAGACCTCACATTTCTTACAATTCTACATTTCCAGGGACAAGACAGCGCAGTGCACAGACGAGCGGCTGATGCTCACAGAAGAGGCGGTGGAGGGCGCTCTGGCGGTCAAAATGTTGGGGAAGGAGGTAGGTGTCGAGGGAATGAAGCCGGCCTTGCACAGAGGGCTGGCGGCTTGAGGATTCGTGCGAAGTCTCTAGAGAGGCGTCTGGACACAACGCCCGCCGCCCGCCGCCTCCCCCGCCAACCCGGCAGGGCTTATTTCTGAGCCGGATCGTGGCGGTTCGCGGACGGGAGACTAGGTACCTTCGCCAAACCGCCTTCATCCATGCCGCCAACCTGGCCCTCATCTTCTGCGCTTCATCAATCGTTGCATTCATCACCTTCAGCGTCTACAGGCACGTGGGTGCAAAGGGCTCCATGACACAGTTATGTGCTATCGGCCCAGGGATACACGACGGGGACGCTTCCACACGTAGAGACACCTGCTTCCCGGCCTTGTTCATCCCTGTAGGTCACGCAGCGGCTCCCTGGACGTCTCCTCCGTCTTCTACGCGCTCTCCCTGCTGCAGCTCCCCACCGCGTACCTCGTCGACTGGTTCGTGGATGGTGAGCCCACCTGTCTGGCTCTTCGCCTGCATAGATAGAGAGTGCGCGCCCTTCTAACGCGAGAGGCAGGCAGCTCACCAAAGCATTGCGCATCCATTCAATCCCAACCCTCTGCAGCCGTCCAGCGAGCGGCAGAGCTCCGTGTGTCCTTTCAACGCATCGACGCCTTCCTCTCCACACCCGAGCCGCCATGCCTGCCCGGCCAAGCCATCAGCACGCGTGGCGGCCCGGACGCTTCCGACCCACATGGGGCCGACCCACATGGGGCCGACCCACATGGGCCTCCTCCGGTCCCTGTGGGGACCGTCCGCATGGGCGGCGCAGCCTACGCCTGGCCCAGCGTGCAGCCGGAAGGCTCTGAGGGTGACCCCTACGAGCCAGCTGTACCCCTCTCGGATGCAAGGGCCCAGGCTGCAAGTCCTGACACTGCAAACAAGGGAGTGCTCTCCATGCACCTTGATGGCAGCGAGCCAGCCGAGACAGAGACGGGTTCACATGGTCACAGCGGCTCTATGGCGGATGTCCTAGCGACGCCAGTGCAGGGCGGCAAAGGCGGACTGGAGGGATCTGGGGGCCTAGATGCGACAATAACTCTGGTCTTGGCGGAGAAAAGCGGCCACGGGGAGGTGCCCGCATTTCTGGGCAAGGATGCGGAGGATTCCGCGAGCAGCGCAACCCCTGGCACTCCCACGGTCCAGCCCGCCCTCGCGGAGGTGGCGTTCGCCCTGGCCCCCGGTGAGCTGCTGTGTGTCACCGGGGCCACGGGCAGCGGCAAGACCTCCCTCCTAGCGGCCCTGATGGGAGAGCTGCCGGAGGCGGCGGGGACCGGCGGCGGGAGCGGCGGAGAGGCGGCGGTGTACGGCAGCGTGGCGTACTGCGCACAGGTGGGCCGTGCACGTGCCTCGCGCCCCGTGCTGTGAGGGTAAGGGTTTGTGCATGTGCTGACGTTGTGCTTCGGTCCCGCTCCGCAGCTGCCGTGGGTGATGGCAGGGACCGCCCGTGACAACATCCTGCTCGGACTGCCGTACGACGAAGAGTGGTACAGCCGTGTCGTACAGGCCTGCTGCCTGTCTGACGACTTCGCCACGTGGGCCCCTGACCGCGATGCGTTGGAGCTTGGCGACGGTGGGACGAACATCTCAGGTGCGGCTTGCATGATTGCTTGGGGACTGAGGCCAGTGGAACAGCGATGGGCACTCCGTCTGCGCCCGTAGCTAGGCCCTGAGTGTGCCGGCCCTTGCGCTACCCCATGCAGGCGGGCAGAGGGCTCGCCTGGCGCTGGCCCGAGCGTGCTACGCGCGGCCCTCCGTGGCCCTTCTCGACGACCCCCTCTCCGCGGTGGACCCCCGGGTGGCCCGCTGCCTGTTCGACGGGGTGATCGGACCCGGGGGGCTGCTGGCGGAGGCCGGGGCCACACGCGTCCTCGTCACCCACCAACAGCGCTTCCTGGCGGGGTGAGGAGAGGGGCGACGGGGGCTAGCAATGGAGCGTGAGGAGAGGGCCTATGGAAGAGTCGGTTGGGATCCGAAACTCGACTGGTTGCCTTTGCTGGCCTAACCTCCCTGTCCTTCGTACTCCTCCCTCAGCGCCGTTCAAGTACTGGTGCTGCGGGCGGGGCGGCAGGTGGCGCTGGGCCCATGGGAGGCCGTATCGGGGCTGGGCCTCCCGGAGCTGGCCGGCGCCTCATGCCACCCCAGCTCGTCCAGCCATCCGGAGACGGCCAAGGATGCAAACCCGGATGCCGAGGCGCCGGAACGCACGCCAGTACTGGCAGCCGCACAGCACAGCAGCCCTGGAAAGCGGGACGAGGGCCTAAAAGAAAGGACGGATACGGAGTCCGAAGATGGAGGAGAGGATGTGCTACCCAGGTCTGTCTTCGCGGTCCCTCTGGCCAACCGCGCCGCCTCCTTCGCGCCTGCAGCCTCCCAGCCGCAGGCCGAGCGCGAGGAGAGCGGGCCGCTGGGGCCCACGCTCGCCCGGCAGCGTCGCTTCCGGCTGCTCCTGGACACCGGCCGGCCGACCCCCATGCACGGGGAGCTGGAGCTGCGCGTCCGGGCAAGCCTGGTCCGGGGTTTCGGCAGCACGGTCGGGTCTTGCAGCATCCAAGAGTTCGACGATGCGGATTCGGATGAGGAGGTGCCGTACAGCAGCTTCCACAGGGGAGGCCGGTTCCACGGGCTGGGGTCCGTGCGATACTCCTCCGCCCTCCGGCAGTCGGCGATGGCCCGACGGGGGTCGCTCGTGCACGGGGGGTCGGTCCCTGTGGCAGGCCCCATGGTGCGGCGGGGTACCCTCGCGCATGCGGGTTCGGCCCCGTTGCCTGGTTCGCTGATGCGACGGGGTATGCTTGGGGCAGCGGGTTCCGTCCCAGCAGTGCCTGGCGCGCTGATGCGACGGGGTACGCTTGTGGTGGCGGGTTCGGTCCAACTGCCCGGCGCATTAATCAGGCGGGGCACGCTTGTGGTGGCGGGTTCCGTCCCAGTGCCTGTGCCAACTGATGGTCCTGCAGAAGCGGAGCCTCAAGGTACAAGTTGCAGGGGCCTGCTCTAGCAGCAGGGGGGAACAGCTGATAACCCGTGATAAGTAACTGCTCATGCTGCGATTCCATAGCCCTTTCCATGACCGCTTGCGTCCAGCTTTCGCGATAGCACTGACTGGCGTCTCCTCTATCCCCTGTTCCGCGCTCCCCAGGCCGGCATCTGGTGGTGTCGGAGGACCGAGCTGAGGGCGGCGTGTCGTGGGGCGTGTACGGCAGCTACGGGCGCTACCTGGGTGGCGTGCCGCTGCTGTGCGTGCTGTGCGTGGGGCTGCTGGGGGGCCAGGCCCTGGCGCTGGCGGCCGACTGGTGGCTGGCCGAGTGGGCGCACGCGAGCGAGGAGGAGCAGACGGACAAGAGGTGAGACAGTGGACTGAAGGGTCCAGGCGCTCACATAGTACTCCTCCTTAACTTGACAAAGGGACCTGTAACGTGTTCCCCCCGCCCTCCCGCCACCCAGGTGGCTCGAGGTGTACGGCGCCCTGACGGGTGCTGTGGTTGCGGTTGGGTTCTTCCGAGCGGCGCTCTTCTTCGCTGCAGCCATCGCAGCTTCCACCAAGATCCACAACAGCATGGTTGGCAGGTGGGTGCCCTGTGGGGGAAAGGCCGGGCCGGGCTGGCCCAGGCTTAGAGGAGGGTGCCTGGTGGATTGTGAGGGCACTGCCAACAATGTGGCGGTCACCCTCCGTGCCGTCGCAGGGTACTGCGCTCCCCTCTGTCCTTCTTCCACACCAACCCCACCGGCCGCATCCTCAACCGGTGAGACGGCCATGCAGCTCCATGCATTGAGATCCTGAGCATAGTGGTGGCGGCCCAGGAGCTGGAGCTCTGACCCCTTCTCTTCCCTCCTCCCACTCCATCCTCCGAGAGGTTTTCGAGGGACCAGGGCATCGCCGATGACCTCCTGCCTCCGTGCGCATTCGACACGCTCCAGTGCGCCTGCATGGTGCTCGGAGCGTTTGCACTGGTGGCCGCGGCAGGTGGGCCCAGGGTGGGCCTTGCCTCTTGGGCTGCTGTGCCGTCATGCCCACGTCCACGTCTACGTCAGCATCCACGTCCGCTGCACATCGGATCTCCCATGCATGTCGGACTTTCTCCACCCTCCTTCCTCCCTCTACGCAGTGCCCATGGTGCTTCCCGTCCTGGTGCTGCTGGGAGCCGTGTTCTACTACCTGCGCCGCCGGTACATCATCGCGAGCCGACAGGTGGGTCCTTGCTCCTCGGGGTTCGCCCTTGGCGGTGGCCGTGAGGGCCCTTAGCAAGGCAACTTGTCCCATGGCTACGGCTGGGCCTGTGTGCAACGGTACGGCTGTGAGGTGACAAGCCTAACATTCCCTGTGATCCCATGATCCCTGCGCAGATGAAGCGCTGGGAGGCCATCACCTTCACGCCCGTCTACGCGACCGTCGTCAGCTCGCTCAAGGTAGGCAGATAGATATGCTCGCGTCACCTGCACCTGCTTGGCCGCCAGGGCCCCACCCAGATGACCCCCCACCCTTCCTGCCCACACCCACCCACCCACCCACCCACCCACCCACCGCAACCCCCCAGGGCCTTCCCACCATCCGTGCGTACCGCGCTGGGCCCCTGTTCGAGGCCCAGCTGCAGCAGCACCTGGCGCTGCACAGCTCGTGGTGGTTCGCACTCATCGCAAGCCAGAGGTGAGCGAGATGAGGGGTACAGGGCGAGCTTCAGTGGCTTTTAGCCTTAATGCGCCTCAACTCCACCTCCCCTGCTCTCCTCTTTGCCTCGCCCCGCCCCAGGTGGATGGGCCTCCGCACGGACGTCCTCTCTTCTCTGGCCCTGGCGGCAACCGCACTGCTGGCGTGCGCCTTGCAGCACCGGATCTCAATCGAGGTACGGTTATAGATGCTATTGCTGGGATGTCGGCATCGACCCTTTACACATGCCGACATGCGCGAGGGTGCACACCTCTACGGATGGGACTTCCTTCCTCACTCACTTGCATCTTACTTGCTTGCACTTTACACTGCCATCTCACAGATCCTGGGTCTGGCGCTGGCCCACACGCTCAACCTTGCCACGTTCATGCAGTGGTTCGTACGGCAGGTGAGCTCCTTGGTCCCAAGGCACCCGTCAGTCGTTGGCCCGTGCTAAAGCGCCGCTGTCACAGTACAGTCCTCCTTCTGTACCCTTGCCCCACACCTCCCAACGGGCCTGCTCTATGCCCCGCCATGCCCCGCAACCCCCTCCTTGCAGACCTCGGAGGTGGAGAACAGCATGACTAATGTGGAGCGCATGGTTGCCTACACGCAGCTGCCGACCGAGCCGCAAGAGCCGACGCAGGAGGGTGGCAAGGGCGCTGCGCGGGTCAGGTCCAGCCTGCAAAGGCGCAAGAGCCTAGACAGCGCCGAGCAGGGGGAGGCCGGCGTTGCAGCGACGGCTATTGGCGCCAGGCCGGCCGATTGGCCCCGCACCGGCGCCCTGCGGTACGAGAACGTGACAGCCGTGTACCGGGCAGGTGCGTGGGGCTGCCACAGGGCGAAGCAGGACCAGACGTACAGCGAAGGGGCTGCTCGCTCCCACTCAGCTTCTTGCCCATCCGCCCTTGCGCAGGCCTGGACCCGGTTCTGGAGGGTCTGACGTTCGAGCTCCATCCCGGCTCCAGCTGCGGCGTGGTCGGTCGCACGGGCAGCGGCAAGAGCAGCCTGGTGCTGACGCTGTTCCGGCTCATCCACGTCACGCACGGCCGCATCCTGCTGGACGGGGTCGACATCGCCTCCGTGCCCCTGGCCCTGCTCAGGCGGCACCTGGCAATCATCCCACAGGTGGGGCGGGCGCAGGGGGGCAGCGTACGGCTGACGTGTGTTTCTTTCAATCCCAACCCAAGCCCGCTTCACGTCTATACTTCCGTGCCCTTCTCGCCCCCAGGACCCCACCCTCTTCAGCGGCACGCTCCGCAGCAACCTGGACTCCCAGGGCACCCACGCCGACGGCCGCGTGTGGGAGGTGCTCCGCTCCGTGGGCCTCCGGGAGGCGGTGGCGGCTATGCCCGGGGGCCTCGACGCCCTGGTGGCGTGCGGGGGCGTCAACCTGTCTGTGGGGCAGCGGCAGCAACTGTGCCTGGCCCGGGCGCTGCTGACGGGCTCCAAGCTCCTGGCCCTGGACGAGGCCACGGCCAACGTCGATGCGGCCACGGACGCGGCAATACAGGTGGGGAGAGAGGGCGGGAGGTGTACCTGCTGACGCAGGGCAGCGACTCGAGTGGCAGCTGCCATGGCTGAGCCCCGCACGCACCGCCCTTCCCTTGCACAGGCCACGCTTCGTGAGTTTGCCTCGGGCGGCGCAGATTCCTCCTGCCGCGTGGTGCTGACGATCGCGCACCGGCTGGAGACGGTCATGGGGGCGGACCAGCTGCTGGTGCTGGGCGGGGGCGTGCTGCTGGAGAGCGGCCCGCCGAGGGCCCTGGCGGAGGCGGGGGGCGCCTTCTCGAGGATGGTCGAGGCCGCGCGGCAGCAGGCGGAGGAGCCTGAGGTGCCGGAGGGCGAGGCATGAGCACGGTCCGCGCCCCACGTGTTGACCGGAGAAGATGTGGACAGCGGTTTCCCCTTGGCTCCGTCTTGGGGCGCGAGCTAAGCTGCAGAGGCAGCGCGCATGCCCCCATGCAGAGACTCAGCGTCACCGCTCATGAGAGCGGTTTGCCAGGTTGGGGCGTGATGCGTTTATGGGGTGTGTGCCGGCAACGTGCACTATAAAGGCGGCTAGGCTTCGAAGGCCCAGAGCCCTAGACGCTCGGTGGTGTAAGAGCTGTGGTAAGAGCGCCAAGAGCGCATCAAGCCCGGACCCCAGAACCAATTCGGCCAGCACGCCTAGACTGCTCTGCGCCTTACAGTGAGACCACGCAAGCCGTGACGGCCAAAAGCATCAGCGGGCGAAACCCGCCACCCTCTTGCAAACCCACAAGGACCACAGGTCGCCCGCTTGCTAAGCACCCACGTCTTCGCCGCCACTTATGAGGCCCAAATACTCTGAACGCAGCGCGCATCTGCTGCGTTCACGCGCTCAGGCCGGCCGCTAGACAGACAAGGGTTGCTGCGAGTAAAACTCAGTGCGCCACTGGTGCAACCATCCAGGGCCCCCCACCATCCTCATGAAACCTAGACACCCTTCCCGTGTTAGACATCGACACGTGTTCGCGTCCGCCCAACGGTCAACTGCCGCATCCGTCCACAAGGGCTGTACCCTTGCCCTGGCTAACAGCGCCATCCTGCACATCCCCCAGCAACACCCCTTAAACCCTCGCGGAGGGTGTTCAGGCCGCTTGACTAAGAGCAAGTTTCACATACGGGTGCATGCTCCCCAGGACTGCCACCAGCCGCAACTCCCGATGAGCATAAATTGCAGCTGCTTTTGCCTGCAGCGCATCTCAGCAGCCCCCGACCTGCTCAATGACGCAGTCAATGCAGTCCCCGTCCTCCATCCTGCGGAGCCGCGGCATGAACACGGGGGTCGAGGCGCAGTCAGAACTTAGCGACGTCGGCACACAGCAGGGCAACCGCAGGCAGGCCGTGGACTGGACGGGTCGGACGACTTTCAATCAAGGCCCTCCCTAGAGTGCAGGGAGGAGGCTGGCATCGGGCGGAGGGACGAGGGAAGCGCCAAGGACCAGAAGTCCATCTGCAGGTCTGGGAAAGCCCTGTCTGGCCCCCACCAGTGAGGTCCGGGTCAGCTGATACCCGGCCCCCCAAGGCCCTCCCATCCGCCGCCACGCCCTGATAGTACTCTGTCAGACCCCGGAAGCACCCACTTACCCGAGCTCCTCTGGCGTCGAGCTGCCATTCACGCGCGTGCCGTCGAAGAGGAAGCGCACCGAGTTCGTGTCCACGCCCTTCTTGTTGCAGTACGCGTTGAAGACCTGCGGAGAAGCCGTCATGATCAGCACCACGCCGAAGAGAAGACAGTGGAGACTGGAGCCGACAGCAGCGCCGGGAGGCCCAACGTTCTTGGGGCGGCATTTCGTGTGCTGTTCAAACGCACCTTCTCTAGCCGCGTCTTCATCTTGACCTTGAAGTGCACCTCATTGCCGGTTTGGTCCTTGACGACCAAGCTAATCACCTGGCCCTGGCCCTGTGCACAGCGTTCAAACCCGCACGGGTCGGCATCGCGCGCACTCCTTGCAGCACGGCATCATAGAGCACGCCACCCCCTTCGCAAAGATGGACAACGGGGCACTCGGCTGCAGCCACGCCAAGGCCCGGTCCACCCGGCGAGAGCTCGCGGACCCAGCCTCGGCCCCACTCACCTCCTTCTTCACGGGGTCATTGTTCCCCGTCTCCTCCATGAGTTGCCTCGGCTAGGCAGCCACGCCACGTACTGGTTTCAGGGCAGTGAGCAGAGGCAGCCGCGATCGGGGCAGCCGCGAGTGCGCGAGACAGGAACTATGGGCTCAGGAACTCTTCTCTTTGTTTGAGTACTCTAAATAGCGGAGACGTGTAGTCTTCAGAAGCCCGGGACGGCGGAGTGCTGTACCTTTCCCGCGCGTGTCGCCAGCCCCGTCCACCCCGAGCCCCCGCCATCCCTCACAGCGTCTGCCGCCGGCCCTCGGCGGGGAGCGCCCCCCACAGACTCTTCGATTCCAACAACGCTCACCACTTGAGGCCCGTGCAAATATTGCCTGTATCCGTTGAAGTCTGCTCGACATGTTCGCGCAAACATCGGCGCCGCTCACCCGGGGCGCTGCTTGCGCGAGCGCATCCTCTGAGTGAGCGAGCAGTGCAGGTGCAGCCTTGCTGCATGTGCTGAAACAAGTATGGGCTGTTATCTCGTCGCCCGCCTTGCCGTCCCATGCCGTCCTGGGCCGTCCCGGCCCTGCCTAGTATAACCTGGCCCTACCTGGCCTTGGTCTCCTCTGCACCAGGACCTATCAGGAGCACCTCCCCCCGACTCCCCGATGGCTACAGGTACAGCGGGCTGAGTGAGCTGGCTCGTGTCCCAGACTGCGAGGACCGAGGCAGTCCCGTCAGGCAAGTGGGCGAACCCGCGGGGGCAGTCCCGTCAGGCAAGCGGGCGAACCCGCAGGGGCAGCAGTCCTATCCCCGGAACCGTGAGTACAAATAGAGCCCGAGTTGTGCCGACATCACTTCCCCTTCCCCTTCCCCTTCACCACAATGTCGCAACACCAGCTCCACACGGGCCAAACCACCATCAGCGGCATCCCGCACAACGACTCCGTGCACAACCTAGAGGACCGGGGGCGCCGCTGGGGGTAAGATTAGCTCGCTTGGGTTGCGGGGGACGACGTCAAGTGGGCGCGATCCAGCTCACGCTGAGTTCAGCCCCAGGCATAACCCGACAGAAGCACACGTTCAGACAACAGCACTTACTAGGAGATAACGCGTCTGTAACACTGTCGAGAAGCCTTGCGCGCACCCAATCGAGGGTCTCACCTCGCTCCACGCGTTTCTGTATGCAAATTAGGTTGTCACCTTGAGGGCAACACAAACATGTCCGGGCCACCGGCCGGGTCCGGGCCTGCGCCAGCTTTCGCCTTTGACTCTCCACCCCTGGTGGTGCCGCAGCCTGTTTTCCTCCAGCCACACTATGCAGGTGAGAAGATTCAGCGATTTGCGTGTCGGAGCTGGGTCAGGAGAGGAGTTTCGGACCTGGCGAGCGCGCCTTTGCAATCTGCCGTTTCGAGAGCTAGCCGACGGTCTATATCCCTCTTTTGCAGTGCGGCTATGCATCGACGAGCCCATGATCGGGCTGCCGGACACGGGGCGGCTAGCAGCGCTGTGCTTTGTTGCGGACACGCTCATAGAAAGGGTGCACAAGGTGCCCAAGTCGGCCTCGGCCTTCGACGTGGGCATCCTGCAGGAGATAGAGGCGCTTTGCCACCAGGTGGCACCGAAGAAGCACGCGCAGGTGGGTCACCTCGGGTGGGCTGTGGGTGCCCGATACCTGCCCGCCACCTGCGCCCGCAAAGCACGCACGCGCCCCTCACGCAGTCTGGTTCCTCCGCGGCTGCCCTCTTGCAGACGACCATGCAGGACCTGGGGTTGCTAGACCTGTTCCCCTACCTGGCCATGGGGCTCAGCGGCGATAAGCTGGACACGGTACAGCACAACCCGGGTAGGTGGTGCTGGCCCAAACCGTGGCCAAGCTTGTGCCCTGCAGTACGCCAGCGCGACTTGGGCGGCTAGGGTGTCCTGGCACCGGTGCGGGGGCTTTGTTGGTCGGGCGGGTGCACAGCTATGGCAGCGGTTCCAGTGAGAGGGCTAGAAGCTGTGCGTTGCTCCGCCCTCCGCCGAAGAGGTCTACCGGTATGGTGTCCAGTAAAAGCTGCAAGTCTCCTGGACAATCCCCCTTCTGGGCCTTCAGACCGCCTCACCAGGCACCCCCTGTCTCTTTGTCAACCCCTCGGAACCCGCTACTGCCCCGCCGCAACCGGAGCACCCAGCCGCTGCACCCTCCTTGCCCACCGCTCCAACTCACACTGTGACCCCCCCCCTCTGCTACCTCTTCACTCCTCCCACTCCCACCTGCACCCTACACCCTTCACCCGCTTCGGAGCGCGCAGTCTGACCGCCTGGCTCCGCTCCTCTCTCCCTCCTCCCTCCCTCCCCTCGGCCCTCCTGTGCCCCCAGGCGCCGCCTACTTCCACTTCGTGTCCTTGCTCAACCAGGTGGTCATGATGGGCACGCAGCTCTACCACGACGCATGCATGCCGCAGCACCACAAGTACGCGGCGCACCAGATCGCCCTGCTCTATGTGGGTGCGAGGAGGGCTGCAAAGCTAGGGGCCGCAATACCGTATGTGGGCGAGGCGGAGTGGCGCCCAGCCCTATATGAGGGTGCCGCAACGGCGGCCTGGCGCGGGCCGGGTGTATGGGGTCACGCGGAAAGGCTACAAGCAGGGTCGTGCGGGAGTGAGGCGGCTCACAGGGCGACCGTTGGGGTACGGGTGGACTGGCGATGGTACACCCGCTCCGCCCCACGCCCCACGCTCACACTCTCTACCCCTGCCCCTGCTCCTGCCCCTGCCCCTGCTCCTCTCCACCCCGCCCGCAGCAATGCCTCAACATGCTGCAGGGGGACACCAAGCCCATCCGCCGAGTGGTGGAGGCGCGGTTCGACGAGATCAAGGCCATCACGGAGAGCCGCGACCCCTACCTCCCCGTGGAGCTGTCGGCGTGGTGAGTCGTCCCGGGGCGGGGAGCGAAGCACGGCACGGCAACGCTGCGTGCGAGCGTGGGAACGCGAAGACGAGGCTCGCGAAAGCGCGGAGTGCCCAGACCAGGGGCCCCGAGGACAGGTTGCAAGATCTGCGGATGAGGAGTGGGCACGAGCCGGCACGGGCTGACACCAGTCTGGCCCGGGGCCCAGCGTAGCGGGGTCAAACGGTCAATGCGGGCGCTCACCTGTGCTCCCCACGTGCCTCCTCGGGCCGCAGGATCCAGGAGGTCACGTGGCTCTGCCGAGAGGAGATCCACTCCTGCCCGACCTACATCCACAAACGCGTCGACACTGTCATGCGGGCGTCACGGGGCGAGGGCGGCACCGTGGCGGGCGGGTGAGGCCTCGGAGGCGCTGCCGCGAGAGCCAAGCCAATGTGGGAGCAGCGTGGAGTGCGAGGCTGCGTTCGAGCAGCCCGGTGGAGATGCTGACGTCCTGTTGGGCGGATTGATTGGTGGGCAGCATCCAGGGCGCAGCCGGAGGCAGCGGGCGCAGACTCCGGCGGCGGGCGTGCAGGGCTCTGCAGGGGGGGGGGGTAGCACCATGCGGTCCGGGGCAGAGAGCTGGAGCGTGTGGGTGAGCGAGCGGCGGCGGAGCAGGGTGAGCAGGAGGGGAGGGGAATGCGGCGCGGGACTGAGGGGGATGCTGAGGGCGGGCGCGGCTACTCGTTTCGCACATGGTCATATAAGGTGAACGGTTGCAGGCTCACTGGCTCAGTCGAGTGGTTTGCTGGTGGTGGCCGAGGCCGACCGTGCGTGAGGTGCCGTGCGCTTGGACGTGGGAGGTGACACGCCGGCGCACCGGTATTGCAGTCTTCGCCATTTGAGTGAGCGCAGGCCGTGGAGCATGCATGTCCTCCTGGGAAGACAAGGGTTTTGCGCGAATGGGACGTCTAGGAATCAGTGCGGCGAAGCATCGCATCTTCCTTTGGAGTCAGGCAGTGCATGTTCTGGAGCGGCTTCCCTCCACAGTCCATTCACAGCAGGCGTGCAGCCACGCGCGGACCTTGAGCTATCCTTCAGCATGCTTCCATAGGACATAGCTGCACTGCGCCTGGGCAAGGACGCATCGACGGAGTGTCGGATTCTTCCAAAGCCCGTGTCGTCGGCCCTGTAACTTGCGTGACTTGGCTGAGGTCCACTCTCCCGGCGGCTGAGCGAGGACAGCGGGCAATCGGGCATGCCTGCACACCTATACCCGCTGTGCACTCCATTGTTCAGTCCTTGGCCCCGTTGCGGAGGGCTCCTCACTCGAAGCCAAGCCGTGCTGCCCCCACTCCGAGCCTAGCCGCCGTGCGGGGGCCTGCCTTCGTTTTCCGCCACCACCACCAGGCGGCCAAGGACAGCCTGGCAGGGTCCTTGTGCGTCCTCAAGAATCTCTGGATGCACTGGCTGCTTGTGTGCTGCGCGCGGGCTACCGGTATGATATGCGACCCCCTGTACTCCGTTACACCCATCCGTTACATGGCATCGCAGGGCCGATCCATGGCCGGGCCGGACTGGCCCGTGGCAATGAACCCTTGAGACGTCTATGCCGCTTAGCCCTTGCGTCAGGGCGACATAGCAGACATACAATTTGCGCTCTAGTTGCTACCATACGTGCTACGTCTTATGAAACCGGCAAGTACACGGCAGGAGGAAGGGAAGGAGTTCCGCCCGCCCAAAAGGCAAGAGCTAGAGAGGACACCATGATAGGACGACCACCGTTGTTCTCATTCGAGGGAGGCCAATCAAGAGCCCAGCAACACAACAGGCTGCAAGTCAAAGCCCATGAGCCGAGCTGTTAACACCCCCCTTGTAGCACATGAAGCCCCGCCCGCCCCCGATACAGGTCGATCCCCGCAAAGACGTTGGGGTAGGGACCAGCCTGCCCTGAGCCGCTCGGCATCAAAACAATGGGTAACGGTTAGCTCCCCAAGCCAGCAAAGTGTGGCCTGATCTGGAGCAAATTGTGCCTCCAAGCCATCAAGCGTTGGCTCCTTCGACTGACTATGCAAGTGGCATCCATAGACGCACAGAACTATTGATACAAGGCACCGAGAGTCCGGCGGCGCACAAAAGTGCTGCGCGTCCCGACGAAAGGTGACGGTAGTGGCCGATCAGGAGCGATCGGCTCAGCGTCAGCTGCTAAGCGAGTGGGTTGGGCAACCTTGGGACCCAAAGCCAACTACCCAGCATGTACCCTGCTTCTCCAGCCCCTGCCCCGAACAACAGTCTCACCACCCAACCCTTTCTTATATATGCGTGCGTGCCCTCCTCCTCCCACATGCCATTAATGCTCACCGCCTGCATTGCACCGCGCCCTCCGTCAACTCCTCGCGCGCTTTCGCGTGCACCCCACCCAGAGGCCCCAGCTCCATCCTGTCTGCTCCTGTCATGCTCCTGTTGCGTAACGTTGACTGGCACTGACCACTTGCCAGCACCAGGGCTTTGGCAACGGCTGCCTCCGGGGCAGCCGGGCGCTTGCAAGCTGAGAGTTACTCCACCAAAACCGCTGCGCCGAACCGGGCATATGTGGGCGTTGTCATGACTTCAATCGGCTGAGCCACCAGTCCAAGCGACCTCTAACGCCGTTTCATGCGCAAGCGCGCCCGCTTCAGCGTCAGGCACGCCGCATCACAGCCGGTTCCCAAACAGCGAGGACAGCAGCGCGCGCGCTCGCGCCGCCGGGCCTGCGGGCGTCGGTTGGACCTCAGCTGGCTGAACCCCCGGCAGCTGCACCACCGCCGCTTGCGTCGCTGGCGCCTGCGCCTGCGCCGGCGCGGTCACCTCCACAGCGGCCGCCGCGGGTACGGCGGGCGTACCGGGCCGGGGCGGAGTCACGGGGTAAGCCGTGGAGGGCGCCGCGCCCGCGGGGGCCGGGATGGCGATGGGCGCCGCCGGCAGGGAAGGTCCGGGCGCGGGGGTGGGCGCCTCCACGTCCACCACTCGGGCCATCAGAGGCTCCTGAGGACGCAAACGGGGTACACAGTGTTAGCACTCAGGCAGCCAAGAATCCGTGAGGGGCAGCCAAACAAGCAATACAGGCAGTGTGAGGGCTCGCCCTGGGTTCTGGGGGCGCAGGTTCGGTGCTGCCGCCGGCTTTCGCGCCCGTGCAATTGCCGTTTTGCTCACGCAAGCAGCCCCCAACAGTGTCAGGACCCATTTAGCCAGGATGCCGTCAGGAGCAGAGCAGCTCAACATGCTCTCTTCACCTGTCTGAACCGCACGCTGCCCCGAGCCTGCACCGTTCCTCTTTCGTAGAAGCACATGGCCTCCCTCCACAAACACTCCCCGCAGCCCCACTCACCGCCAGCTCCGGGGCGCGCTGCCGCTGCCCCGTGCGCCGCGCGCGCCCGCGGGGGGCCTGCGCCGCAGCCTGCCTCGGCGCCTGCGCAGGCCCCGCGCCCGCTCCCGCGCCCGCGCGCGTGCCCCCTGTGCCGTGCGGGTGCCGCAGCAGGTCCACGAAGCTCTGCATCAGCAGCGCCCAGCCGTTGACCGGCTGCGCGCCCGCGGCGGCGCGGCCGCCCGGCCCCGACCCGGCGCCGCCCGCGCCGCCGCCCGCGAGCGCCTGCGGCAGCGGCTGCGACGCGTCGTGCTTGCAGAGCGGGCAGAAGCGGCGGTTGCTGAGCCACTGGTCCACGCAGGTCATGTGGAAGCGGTGCGCGCAGGGGAGCACGCGGATCTGTATGTTTGGTAGGGCGGAGGAAGGGGAGAGGAAGTAAGAGGAAGGGAAGGGAGGGGAAGGAGGGTCAGGAAGTAGGGGGTGGACGCTGAAGACGAGGTGTAGGTGGCCGCGAGGCACGGGTCTATGGGGCAGGGCGTGGAAATGGGTCCACGCGAGTGTAGTGGGTGGACGCGGGGCCATGCTATGCGGGGCGACGAGGAGGCAGGGAAAAGGGCGCCTGGCAGCGAGTGAGCGAGCGGAGGAGTTTTGCTTGCATCGCGCATTCAGGACCAAAAGAGCGAGGGCGCAATCAGTAGTCCATAAACGCGCCGGTTGGCGCACCTTCTCGCCCTCCTCGTACGACTCGAGGCAGATGGCGCACAGCCGCTTGGTCTCGCCCGCGTGCGCGCCCGGCGCCTTGGGCAGCGGGGTGCCGCCGGACAGCAGCGCGGCGCACGTGTGGCCGCTCTCGCTGCTGCTGCGAGACACAACCTGGGGGCGCAAGACGGCAGGGAGACGGGTAGTTGAGGCTCGGGTACCTCGTCATGGGATGCAGTCGACAGGCGGCTGGCAGCAGAGCGTCACGTCCTTGGCACAGGGGGTTTCTCGACACGCCCATCGGGGCAGCCGTGCCGCCCTACTGAGCCCCACAAAGTGAGGAACCCTCCCCTCCCTTCACTACGCTACGAGGCTTCCGTATTGATGCCGTACACACGCACACACGCACCTCCTCCTCCTCGCCCTCGAGCTCCTCGCCGGCCTCCTCCGCGCCACACCCAGCCTCCACGTCACCTCCAGTAGGGCGGCGGCGGCGGGGCAGGAGCGCGCGCATCTCCCCCCGCGAGCCCACCCCCTCCTCCTCCTCCTCCACCTCCTCCGCCCACACCGCCGCTGTCGCCGCCGCAGCAGCCAGGGACGACGCGCCAATGCCCGTCAGGCGGCACTGAGACTGGGATTGGCTGCCGGGGAGCGAGTGGGCGGCGCTGGCCAGGCCGCTGGGCGCGGCCGACTGCTGCCGGGAGGCGCGGGCTGTGGGCGTGGACCAGGAGACGGGCAGACATGTCAGGCGGGTGCCGCAGCAAGGAAGAACCGATCGTTAGTACCTGGAAACCTCCGATGCCCGATCCTGCTCCAGCTCTTGGATAAGCTGTCCTTGCCCTCCGTTGGCCACAGTCGTCCGTACTCTTGCGTCCATCCCGCAGGCCACTACAGCTCCCGAAACACCCCACGCAACCCAGCCTCGGCCCAGGCGCTTCCCCGAGGCAGCGCCGCCGCTACCCCCCCTCCCACGTGCTCACTTGAGGGGTCAAACACCAGCACCGGGAGCCGCCTCAGCGCGTCCGCAGCCAAGCCAAGGTCCTGCGGGGTTGGCCGCCCGCCGGGCCCGGTCGGCTGTCCGCCGGCAGCCCCTCCCGCGGCCGTGCCCGCGCCCGTGGTCACCACGCGGTGGTGCATGCCCTACCGGTGGGGCGTGGGGGGGAGAACAGAGGTAGTAGGAGCTCTGGACGCTTGCCCCGGGTTGAACTCTTGCCCAGGCATGATCTTGTCAAGTTCCGTATCAGTCCGGCTCGCGCAGCCCTGCCCCGCCCCCTGCCCGACACGTCCAGCACATCCCAACGCCGCCCGCCTGCCCAACAGGCACCCAACCCCCGGCTCCGACCCCCGCCCCTGGGTCCCCCGCTCCTCCCCCGACACCTCCGCACGCCCTCCCCAACACGGTCCTTGGACGCATTGGTCCTATCCGCCGCGTCCCCCTGCCCCACCGTCATCTACGTGCTCGATTGCGTTGCCCTGCCATGACCCCGCACCCCGCCCCACCGTGATCCACATGCTCCAGCTGCGCATGACGTAGAACGTGGCCAGCACCACTCCCAGGCTCAGCAGCCCCAGGAAGGCGCTCATCAGCATGGATAGCCAGGCCACACTCGAGAGCTGTGGGAACGGGGCGCGGTAGGCGTGTGAGCAGGGCGCGGTCAGGACAGGCACAGAAACGGAAGGCCCATCTTTCCCGCGCTTCCCCCATCTGCTGCCCTGGTGAAGTCCGGCGCTGTGTGAAGCTTGGCACAAAAATCAGGAACCAGCCTTGCGCAAAGCGGAGGTGTAATGCGTGATGCGCTCACCGGCGTGATGCGCACTCGGATGACGTCCAGCGTCATGAGCTTCTTCATTATGATGCCCGCCTTCTGGGACACAAACACCGAGGGGATGTCGGGGTCCGGGTGCCCCTTCGGCTTGGACATGATGATGAGGGATTCGTACACGTCGTCGTACACGATGGCCGCGATGGCGCCCGCCGCCTGGGCGTTTTGGATCTGCAGGTGCAGCGGGCCATACACATGGAGGGGCAGATCAGGGCATCAGGGTCCGGTCAGAGCTTCAGGGCCCTCTCCCAAGCACTATGCTCCATCCCTCCTAGCAGCCCCTTGCCCTCACACCTTTACGTCGAAGGTGCAGTTGGTGAAGTGCAGCTGCTGCTGCCGTGCTATGAGCGCGATCCAGGGCGTGTCAAAGTCACTGAAGGTGAAGGGGTCACAGGCGTCCTCCGGGTCCGCGGACTGCGTCGCCGGGCAGGGCGGGGGCGGGGCTCAAGTCTCCGTGCGCTGTTATGCGCAGACCTCGGTCCCCACCAGCCCCAGTCCCCGCGACCGGCCGCTTCCTAACCCCCCAAGGCCCGGGTTAGGCACATATATGCATCTAGAGAGCTGAGCTGAGAGGGGAGCTAAGCGGGGCGCTGTGGCTTTGGGGCCTCGCAAGCGTGGAGCACTCACCCGCAGGTACCCGTCAATCCCTGCGTCCGGGATATCGGGCCCAAAGTCCGCTGGGATGTCCGGCAGCGGGTCCAGGACATATGATGGAGTCTGCAGGCAAGGTGGGGAACTGGTAAGGCGCCACGAACAGCGCGTGGCCATTTCCCGCTTCATGGCGGTATCGAGCAGCTCGCAAGGGAATCCAGGGTTGCTTGAACGCAACCTTGACACGTTGCGTGACGCACGAGGCAGCGGGAGCCCGTTTTGGACCCAGCGCAAGGTCAGGGCCAGGCCAACGTCAAACACGCCAGCCTGCGCTTCGCGCGCTGCCTACCATTATGTAGACATCTGCTGTCGCCAGCGCAGCAAGAGAAGCGACCAGGAGAAGCCAGGCCCAACCCGAGAGGGGCTCCCAGCCCCTGCCCCGAAACATGTTCGAGGCTATGGCGCTTCTAAGCGAGCTATCAGCTAGCGAGGGATAGACGGAAGCGTGCGTTCAAAAGGCCTTCCCGAGTGGGTGAGGTGGCAATTCGCTATTTGCTTCCTGGCCCGTGCACGGCTTGCGAGGTTCAACTGCGGGCTCGGATGTGACTGCGTGTGTGAAGCAGCGATTACAGTGGCGAGGGATCGCAATCCACTGCGTGTGTGTAGGCTCGGGTGAGGCCATGCGACCCGACTCAAGAGCGTGTAATCCGTGTTCGCGGGGCGACCCGCATCGCACCCCGCCATCCCCTCTGGCGTTGCCCGTTCCTCGTAGTCCCCCGCCCCCGTCCCGAAGTCCGGCGTTCACCGCACCCATCCCCCGCCTGGCCGTTGCTTGGTTGTACTTCATGTATGCTAGCCCTGCTGTCTCAGGCTGCTCAGGTGCCCCGCCCCCCCTCCGCCAGGACCACCCAAGCCAATGGACACCTCCCCCCGCCCCCGCGAAGGCGCGAACCCACCCTGCGCCGTGCGTGCCCTGTTCGCCTGTTGGACTGGCATTGCACTTTGCTCTTGTAACACCACACTTCCGGGAAGGGCAGTTTGGCATTGTAGCTGTGGCCCCAGTGCCATGGCTCTCAGAGCCGTGCGTGCCCTCGTTGCTCCTCCATCCCCGGCCCCTGTCCTCCACCGCCCCCCACAACTGCCCTCAGGCCCCCGCCCTTCCTGCAACCGCACTTGACCGGTGAAGGGTGAAGCGCGTCCAGCGCATCTACCACCGGGCTGGCCCCGCATCGTTCCCGAACCCAGCAGAACCACAACCCATTCGCCTCCCTGCCGCCGCCGAACCCTGCAGCCTCCTCCAGCCTTCCTTCCGCCCACACCTCTGCCCCCCCGCCTGCCGCAGGCCCCACACTCGCTGTCACCACCCCATCCCAGTCCAGTCCTCAAGAGCGCAGCACGGCCCTGGCCAGCCCCAGTTGCTCCTCCATGGCAGCCACCTCAGCTTCCAGCGCCATAGTTCTCGCCTGCGCCCTGACACAGACAAAGGCCAGGGGCAAGGGTGTCGTCGATCCTCGGGTAGCGTCTGGGTGCGGCGCATTGACGGTCCTATACAGAGGTAGCGCCTGCCAGAGCAGGGCCTTGGCGGCCAGTTTGGTCGAACTAGGAGCCTAGAGGCAAGCTAGATGCCCAGCTAGATGCTGTGGTGAGTAGGGGCGGTCAAACGAGGGTGGCCCCCATCCTGATGACCAGTCGACGGCTGGACAATAGTCTTACCAGGGCAGACCCGCTACTCCGCTTGGGCGCAAAGCCGACACCTGCCCGTCCGCCGCCCCGAGACCGTCGCTCTCCCCGAGGCCGTGCCGCAAGACCATCAGCCCCTTCCCGCCCACGCGGTCACGCCTCACCTGGCAAGGCTCTGCGGCGAGGCTGCGTGGCCTTGCAGCCGCAGGGGCTGACTCGACGGAGCGCGGGCCCTGACTCGCCTTGCTGGTGAGGTGGGAACCAGCCCCCACGACGGCGGCAAAGGCAGCAGCTCCACCAGCCGTACAAAGTCGTAAGCCTTCTTGGTTCCGTAGTTCTCGGGGAGGCCGTTGTCCTCGTTCCTGCGCAGGATTGGGATGGGGTTGTACAGTGAGCATCGTCCGTTGGTGCTTGACTGCTACTCGCCCTACGTCGAGCAGTGCACGAGCACCCTTGGATCATGGCCGGAATGGCCCTGAAAGGCATCATGTAGCCTGTCCATTACCCTGGAAGCAAACCCGCTGAAGGTGGACGGCAACTACCTTTACAGTGGACAAGGGTGGGGCCTAGTGCTAGCAAGCTCCCGGAATTCGATCTCGAGGGTGTCGGAGGGAGGGTGACATGTACAGCCCGTTCTCACCAGGCCCAAGCAACAGCAATGGCCCGTGCCGCGCCCGCAAGACGGCTGCTCGTGGGAAAGTGCTGTGTGGCGCCGAGGCAGTCTTCCACGCTCGGGTACACGTACAGACCGCTGCCGTGATCTGGAGGCGAAGGGCAGGGTCCTGAATGCGTTATGCATGTGCCCGTGTCCACAGGCGGCGTCGTGGCTATGTATGCTGGGTGACCCTCCCCATGTTGTCCCGCCACTCGGTCCTCCCACCCCAGCGAGGACCCTCGACTTGCCTGGTTGACGTTGCTGGAATACAGTTATATGCAGAGGGTACTTTGTGGATCCGTCAAAGACGCTCGTAGGCAGACCATCCTCTGGGTCGAGCGCAACCATTTTGAAGCACTTGCGGGCGTGGGCAGGGGGCTCGGCTTGCACCGGGGTGGGTGCGGCCACGGGCTGCGGCACGGACGGGCACGGGTGCAACCAACCTGTGACCTTGAGTAGGAGGAGGGTGCACTAGTGGCGTGGAAGCATGTCAAGAGCCCCGGACCAGCGGCCTTGGCCCCACCTGTCGCGCGAAGGAGGCTCGCACAGCATGGTCCATGGCACGCCGGAAGAGCTGTAGCAGTGCCTCCGCATCCATGGCACCTCTGGCTATTCTTTGTCAAGGCTTGTACCACAGGTTATCAGCCATCCTGCCGAGTGGTTTCGTTGGTCGGCTGCGACCCATCAGCAGCGGGCTTCGTGCCGCTATTGGGCTCGCGGGGAGTCTGTCTTGTATATCAAGGCTCAGTGTTTCCAATGGGTAACGCGGGCGCTCTCGCAGCCCATGCTGCTTGTTTCTGTTTGGCCGAGCGTCCAGTCGATCCGCCGACAAGGCCAGCAAGCGGGACACTGTCCACAGCGTAAACGTCAGCTTAAATACGTGCAACACAATACCTTGTATGCCGTGCGTTCACCGCCTCGTTCCGGGATACGTCGAGGTCCTCCAGGTCTTTTGCGGAAGGGCCGCAGCGGAGCGGCCAGGGCGAGATGATATGAATATGGGCCCCGTCATAGCGGGCGACGAGGTAAGTCACTGCCACGAGGAACCAAGGCAGGTTAGGGGGCACGGCCACATCAGGCGCCATACACAGCCTTGAGCGAAGTTAGAAGAAGATGTTGACCTCGGCTTGAGGGCAACATAAGCCGTCTCGGCCAAAGGAGCAGGGCGGGGCGGGGATGGCGAAATTATCTTTCGCGACACTGCCGGCGACCGCGGCTGGAACGGCTCGGGCCGGCCATAAACGGCTTGGTGCCCTCCCTTGCTGCTGTTGTCGATACGGCTGGTGTCGTGACCGCCACAGGCTGAGCTGCTGTCCACTGTGCTGCGGGGCTTGGCTTCACCCGGGTCTCGTGATGGAGTGCCAGCAGGTGTGTTAGACACACAGCGTGCTCCAGCATGACTGGGGCAGGTCTCCGACCATTGGTGGCAGGGTTAGCGTGGCTGGGGACTGATCGCTCTTACCGGGGGCTGGTGCTCTCCTGGTGGGATGGTTCGGTGGTTGCCTGAAGTGGGGGTGAAGCCACCGCTGAACCGGCCGCGTCGCACTACTACTCAACCCTGTTAACCAGCCCGCCCACCACGCCCATGCCTCAGACATCCGGGAGCTTCCTGTACGACGCCTGCGGCCCGGGTTTGGGGCACACGTGGCTCTGGCCCGCGTGGCAGCGCTGGCGCTGCTCCTCCTGTCCTGCGGAAGCAGCGGCCCTCTTGCGACACCTTGGGCCAGAGTAGGGCCAGGCTCGTTCCTGCGTGCCGGCCAACCTGCACAATTAGCGGATGAGGTGTCGGCGGCCGTGGCTGCGCTGCGCGTCCTTGTGGTGGCGTCGACAGGCTCACTCCTCCTCATCAACGGCCTCGTCGCACTCCAATCATCAGCGCTTTTCCGGCGGCACTGCTGCTTGTGCAACACTGTGGTGACTGTCATATGCGCGGCCGGCCACCTCCTCATCACGTGCCTGAACCTTCTAGGCCGCCCGCCGGCGCCCGCCGCCACGTCCAGCTGCGTCTGGGCCAAGGCCGCCATTGGCAGCGCTGCCTGCGTCCCCTGGACCGACCCCACCGTGTCAGGGCTGTGGGCAGCGCTGTGTCTGCACTCCGCCCTGGCCGTGAACCTGGTCGGCAATGCTGACTCAGCGGGGCCCTTCAGCGCCCAACTGCTTGCTGCGCTGGCCATGGCGGCGGCCGCAGGAGGCACAGCCGGGACGGGGCCCGGTGGAGGCCTGCTCGCCCAACTAGCGGGAGTGCAGGGTAGCGGCGCAGGCGCAAGCGGCCTGGCCTGGGCCGTGGGCCTGGCACCGCACCTGCTGGTGACGGCGTTGGCAGCGGCGCTCTGGCTGTGGTGCTGTCGGCAGGGGCGATACGTTGTGTCCTGCGGCCGCTTCCTCGCCGTGCACCTCCCCCCAGGCGAGTGCTGGAGGGCAACTGGGCAAGCGTGTACGGGAGTTGAACTTGGATTTGCCGGCAGTGCAGGAGAGCAAGCGTGTGCCGGGGTTGAATACGGGGTTATTATAGACAACGGGGCGTAGTTCCGCGGAGTCGTTACGGGTTGCGGCGGGGTGCAGCCGGCCTTTCGGCACGTCGGTAGAGGAGGGGCCTGCAAGAAAGCAAGCGCCTGGTCTCGCCTACAAACACGCGCGCCTTGCTCATGCTCTAGCCCCTCCCGTTTCTCGCTGCCCCGCAGAGTACGGCACGGATGCCGTACTGCTGCTGCCGCTGTGGCCCGACTCGCCGCTGGGCAGCACGCACCGCACGGGCGCGGCACACCACGGGGGCGCGTCCGTGCCGGGCTTTGACCCTGGCAGCAGCGCCGGCTGCGAGTCAGGCGCGGACGTCGTGCCGGTGCTTCTCGCGGCGCCGCCAAAGCGGCGCCAGCTAGGAGGGGCACACACGCTCATGCGTGCAGTGGGATCGATACAGCTTGCTGGGCTTGAGGTGGCCGGGCCGACAAGCGCACGCCTATGGGGCCCCCGGCGGCTGTCCACGCAGGCCGTCCTAGCGCAGGCAGCCACCCGACTGGCAGCAATCGACCTGCAGCATCGCGCGCGGCAGGCAGCAGCAGCCCCGGCCCTGGTCCTGCCCTTGCGGCAGCTGCTGCCCCCGCAACGGCAACAGCCTGGGCCCGCCACCGCCGCGCCGCTTCGTCCGCAGCAGCCGCACCCCCCACGCGACATCAGTGCCACGTGGCCCCACGAGCGCTTCCTCCTGCGTTGTGCCCCGCAGTTTTCCCTCCGCCGCAGCGTCAGCTGCAGCCGTCTGGAGCGGACTGCTTACGGACGCATGCGAGCGGAGCAGGAGCAGCGGGCGGTGGACGAACAGGCACACGCCTCCCAAGCCGGCGCCACGGCGTCCCCCACAGCCTCTGAGGTCCCGACGACGACGGGTATCCGGCGCTCGCTAGGAAAGGCGCCCAGCTCAGCTGCACGCGCGCTAGCCCAGCCAATCTCTGGCCCAGGGTCGCATGCCGCTGGCGTGTTAAGTGGAGCCGCGGCCCTTGTGTCGGCCACAACGTTAGTGGTGCAAGGCGCTGGGCTGCCAGCGGCGGCGCGTGCTGCATTTCTGAGCAGCGGCGGTGCGACGAGCGAGATGGCGCCAAGTGCTAGCATGCCCAGCCGTGCGCTGCACGGCAGCAACGACCCCGTCGTACAGCTGTTGGGCCGCGGTATGCCCAGCGCGAGCACGCGAAGCGGGCGCGGCAGCGCGGACCGCCTGCCCAGCGGCATCGTGCTCAGCGGCGGCGTGCCCAGCGGCCCTGGCGGCGCCGCCAGCAGCGTCACGCCCAGCTTCCCCACCACCAGCGGCGCCGCCAGCGACGGCCCCGACGCCGAGGCCGTCGCCAGCATGGTCGCGCTGCTCAGAATGTGGAACCCGAACGCCAACGCAAGCGCAACTGCAACTGCGGCCGTACATGCGCCGGTGGTCGAAGCGGCTGCCATTAGCTTTGGCCCGGCGGAGCGGTCCAACCTGAGCCTGGACACGTTGTTTGCCCAGGCCACGCCCACAACCTCAGCCTCGCCGCCGCCGCCTGGCTCGACGGCTTCGGGCTCGGTGCTTATGGTGTCGCCCTTCCACACGCCGCACGTTGCGCTTGAGCCGCTTTCGCCCAGGAGCCCCAGCCCGCAGCCCGAGGTCATTTCACGCGCAGCACGCGTGGCCCTGGACCACCTGCAGCAGGCCGGCCCACAGCACGCGCAGCACGCTGCGTGGCCTGCGCCCCACCAGCAGGCGCAGCGCGCGCAGGCGGCGCTGGCTCAGGCCCGAGCCCCAAGCGCGCCGCCCGCGAACCAGGCCCAGGCGCAGGCCCACTCCCAGCCGCTGCCGCAGGCCAGCGCGCCAGGCGTCCACTCGCTCCACGAGCAGCACGGCGAAGGCCAGCGGGGCCACGCAAGCGTGCCCCTACAGCAAGTGCACCAGGGCGCCTTCATGACCTCGGCAGACGTCCTGCTGCACCGCTCCTCCTATGCGGTCCACCGCGGGGGCCGAACCGGCGGGCCGGGCCATGCGGATCGTTTCCAGGGCTACCCTGGAAGCCACGAGCCGGCCCCAGTGGGCCCGGCCGTCAGCGGTCGCGGCCGTTACGCCGTCTCCCACCACGAGGGCGCAGCGCCGCTGGGTCCTGATAATGCCAGCCCGGGCAGCTGCTACGCAGCTTCCGGCTCCCATCTGGGCCCGCCCAGCCCTCAGAGCCTGCGGTCTCTCAGCAGCGGTATGGAAAGCTCCCGCCAGGGCCAAAGCCACAGCACGGACCCGCTCCACAAGCTACAGCAGCAGAGCTTCGGCTACGCGCCCTGGGAGCTTCTGGCAACAGCGCCCTCCCTGGGCATCCTGTGCACGCCGCCGGGTTCGGTCACCGGGCACCTGAGCGCCCTGCAGCACATGGGCCTGAGCCCGTACGGCCAGGCCCAGGCCCAGCCGGACCCGCAGGGCTGGTCTGTCATGCAGCGCCTCGGGGCTCAGCAGCCGGGGACGGGCACGGTGGCTGCGGTGCTTGGGCCCGCGGGCAACCTGCGCCCGCGCGGCTCTGCTGAAGCGCCCCAGCTGCAGGCCCAGCCGGGTCCGCCGCAGCCTCAGACACAGGCCCAGACCCAGGCCCAGGCGTCAGGTCACGCGCAGGGCGCCGCGAGGGCGTTCCTCACGCACCAGGCCGGCCCAGGCCCCCGAGCGCCGCACCGCACAGGTGTGCGCAACGAGGACCTCTTTGAGACCATCGGCTCCTATACCAGGTGAGGAGCAAGGGGCTAAGTGTGGCCGTGTGTGGCCTGGCCACGGGGGTCGAAAGAGGGCTGCAGCCGGCACCCAACATCAATCCCCCACCCCATGGTCTGGGTGCAATTTGCACGCCGGCGGCGCCGGTGGGCTCCAACGCAGCACCCAGGCTAGGCCTCTTGAGCTGACCCGCGCCCCGCTCCCCTCTGTCCCCACCCCGCAGTGGCGGCGCGTCGCGGCCTGGCGCCAGCGCGATGTCCTCCTACATGGACGCCCTGGAGGCGCAGGGCTCCTCCCTGGACCCGCTGGTGGAGCTGGAGCTGGCCAGCGTGGACGAGGCTGACGTCATCAGCGGCCGCGTGGCCATCGTGTTCAGGGTGAGGCCGTACGAATGGTACGATGCATGAGTAATGCGTGATGAAAACCCGGCGCTCCTCCTTTTCTTGTGACTGTCGTTGGCGGCGCATTGCGCTGGGCAGGGCCGGGTCCGCTGAGCTGAGCTGAGGCTTACGCCAGTTCTGCTCCTTGCACGCTGTCCCCCGCAGAGCCCCGGAGCGCCCTCCGGCCACTCCCCGCAGTCTCTTCAGTGGCCCTCGCCCGGCGGGGCCGCCCCAGCGCCCCCGCCTCGGCCCCGCCACGTCCGGCCCCACCCCCAGGCCCCGCACGGCAGCGCACACGGCAGCAGCACCACGCAGGGCAGCACGGGCAGCATGGCGCCGTACGGCAGCGTGTCGTCACCGTACGGCACGTACGGCAGGGCCGCCCACACCCTGGCCTCCAGCGGAAGCGTGTCCTCCTCCCGGCTGTCCCCCACCAATCTGGTTCCGCCCAACGCCTCGAGCCTCCCCAGCGGCGGTTCCACCGCCTCCGCCATCACAGCCCGCTCCACAACCCTGGCCGCCGCTGTTGCGGCCCAGATCCCCACGCTGCCGCTGCTGATACCCCCCGTCTGGAGCTCTTCCGCCTCCTCGGCGCAGTTCGTGTCGACCGCGCTGTGGGATGACTCGAGCGGCGCTGCGGGCTCGGAGACGCCGTGGCTGTCGATGCCGGCGGGGGGCGACGTGTGGATGGACGCGGGCCTGGGCGCGGACGAATGCCACGTGGGCACGCTGGGGGCGCCGCTCGGGGCCGGGGGTGGCATGGAGTCGCCCTCCCTGGGGCCCGTGGGCGGACGGTCGTACGGGCGTTACGCGCTCCGGGCTGACCCATCGTCTCCGTCGCTGGGAGCAACGCAGCCCGGCTGGCTTCAGCCCGCCGACAGAGCTCTGTCGGTTGCTGGGGTGGAGGATCTGCCGCCCAGGGCCACCGACACGTCAGCCAACGGCAACCAGGCCGGCCCTGCCCAACCGACAACAACCGAATCCGGCCGGCCGCCCACGCCCCGGACCGGCGGCTTGGCCAGCTCGACGCCCAACTCCGCTCCGCAGGTTTCAGTCAAGGAGCCGTCACCGGTGCGGCCCTGGACCGCCCGTGGCTCCTGGCCGTTGGGCCTGGTCAGCAGCTCGAGTGCAGGCGCGAGCGGCGGTGCCCGCGCCGGCCGCTCGCGCCCCTACCCGCGGCCTACCGGCGGCGAGGCGAGCGGTACGGCGAGCAGCAGTACGGCAAGCAGTGCCGTACGAGACGGCGCGGCCGCACTTGTGTCGGCCGCGGTCACGGTGTTTGGGGACACGCTGGCGGTGCCGGGGGTGGAGTGCTTCAGCGCTGAGCATGACGCTCCGCCCGTGGACCCCGGGGCTCGGTCGTGGCAGGGTTTTTGGGTGGAGGCGAGTGCCGAGGGAAGCGGGGAGCAGCAGCGGTAGGGTTGTGCGGGTTTCCGGACGCTGCCGGGGCCGCCCTTGTCCCTTTGGGGTGGTGTTGCGAGCGGTAGGGTAGAGCGGATGATTTGCGGACGGAGCCGCGGGAGTGAGTGTGACGCTGCGGACCGCGCGGTTGGGAGCGGTACGGCCGTGAACGGATGTCCGGAGGCATTCAGGGACGAGGAACGTGCCGCTGCAGGCTTTAGTCTATTGCGGACGCGTCGGACTTTGGGCTTGCAGGTTCGGGGTTAGGCAGCGGCGGCGGCGGTAGGAACCAGCAGAAGGCTCCGCGCCGTGCCTGGGCTGCTTTGGCACGAGGGTTTGGGATAGGCACAGCTGCTCGAGTGGGATTGCACTCTTAATAGAGGTATCAATGACATGCCCACCATATGGGCGGCACTTTGGACTGAGCACTTTGTGGCAGGGGTGTTTCCCTGCCGTGTTGCGGGGGTTGGTTCCTTCCAGTCTGACTGAGTGCGTGTCACTGTTCTGCGTTACTGTCCGGTACGCACGTATGTGGCGCAGGTTGAGGTATTGGCAACTTAGTGGGATTTGATTAGTCCGTGCGTGCGTGCCGTTCGGGCTCAGCTCTTTGCGTATGTACGCTTGCGGGAGCGCCAGTGCTGATGCTGTGTGCGTGGGTCCCTGCTCAAGTCGAGTGGGCTTCTGACTGCTGACCCCCTCGCTGTGTATTTCTATCCTTTCATTCGGGCCCCGCTTGTCATTCGGGCGGTGCAAGGTTTCTTACTGCGTGCTTTGTCCGACATCCGGTCACGTTTCCGTAGTCCGCTTCGTGCGGTGCCGCGCTTGCTCTGTGCCGGCAACCCGGCATCAGCACCTCGGCCGACTGAGGTGTCTGATGTCCGCTAGCCACATACACAATGCAGGAAATTGCATGAACAATGGGCAGCCCTGGTGGGGAGCTGTAATTGCTTCCGCCAGCACGCGCTGCCAACTGTCTGCAGACAGCAGCTGCGCGTCTTTTGTCAGTTTGGTGCCTACGGGTGAGGCTTCCTATATTCTAATTATGTATGCCCTCATGCATGCCCCCAATGCCGCCGCCTGGTGTCGCTCCCAGGGGCATGGCTAGTGAGGCCAGCTGTTCGTCTATGGTTCCTGTGGTATGGCTACCCCTAATGCCCCAAGGTCGCCGCCCGGAATGTGGAAATCTGGCGTAGGCGATCTGGGCGACGTGTCCGTTATAATTCGTTTGTCCGTTATTCACCTGTTTGTTTCTACAGTCGAGCCTAGCCAAGCATGCCATCCCGGTGGACAGCCTGTTCTGCTGCAGTCTTGTGGCCACCGCTGCCCTTGCAGGGGGCTGGGTGGTTTCATGCAGGGCTGTACAGCTGCTTTGAACGTATTCGGGTCTGAGGCACGCTTGGGCTGGATTGCTGGGCCTCGCCACCTTGGAGAGGTACCTCACTCCTGTGCTCCGTTCGCTCGTTCGGAGCTATGCGGAGCCGCGGCTGCTTGGCTGCTGCTGCGGCTGCTTTGCGTGGAGGCCTAAGGCGCGCGTGAATGCAGGGGTGTCGGGCCTCGCCACCTTGGAGAGGTTCCAGGGCTCCAGAAGCCGCGAGCGTCCATCATAATTGCTTTCTTACATAATTGCCATAGCATTACAGGTTCCCTGGCGGCACGGGAGGGCGCCGGTATCCAGGCCACACCGATCGAGTTGCTCACGATGCCTTGGGCTTGCCGTACCCTTCCAGTCAACCCTCTTGGGTCGGCCCCAGAGTCTGGTGGCAGTGATGCAAAGTCATGAAGTCACAAGTCCATATCGACAAGCCCAAGTCTCACGCTGCATCAGCCCAAGTCTCAATGACCCCTTATCCAAGTCGCGAGGTCTGGAGCAACTCAATGCTCCTCTCAGGATCCATCCTTGACCCTGACACAACCAAACCCATGATACCCCAGCACATCACAGATCAGACGGTAACACAACTGCATTCGCCCCCCACGGTCCGGCATCAGCGCCCTCCCAGCTTTGCCCTGCAGCGCCGCCCAGGCGCTCCCCAAGGAGACCAGCACCGCAAGCTCACCGCTCCGCCCTGAGCCTCTCTGAGCACCCAGGGGCCTGGAGCCCGTCGTGCACTGCGCTGCATTGCGCTTTGCGTCAAAGCCAGACACATGCCAGTCTGCTGCCCCAGGGCGCTGGCCAGCCACCGAGGCCGGGGCTTGGTGCAGGGCACCCGCTCCGCCGCACTACCGGTACCAGCTGGCGGGCCCGACCCACATGGCACAGTGCCTTGAACCCCTCCAAATCGCCAACTCACCCAGCCACCCGCCGACGTGCCCGCTCCATGCTTCCCCAAGAGGCACTGCAGCACAGCCAAGCAGGGCGCCGCCGCCTCATCGCCCCTTCTTCCGCTCCTCGACAGGGAAGTGGGCGGCGAAGAGCGCGTCCCGCCACGCCACCAGGTCCGCGAACTCCTCCTGGTAGGCCTGGGGGGGCGGGGTGGGGCGGGGGGCGGGGTGGGGCGGGGTGGGGCGGGATGGGATGCGGAAACGGGATGGGAGCATGAGATGGGATGGGGTGGGGTGGGGTGCGTCGTGTGAGGAGTTGCCGTCGGAAAGGTGGGAAAGTGTAAGGGAGCGGCAACAGGCCAAGGCGCGAGGGAGACAAGGGGTGGAGCTTGGGGCGACAGAGCATCGGGCGGCGGCGATGGCCGCGAGGGCTGGGGTTCGGCTAGCGCATTGGCCTCCCCCGCGCCGCGGCACCCGCCCCGCCCGCACCCACCTGCATCTCCTTGAGAGGCGGCCGGGGGGCGGACGCGAAGGGCGGCCCCAGGGGCTTCACCACCTGGCGCAACACGAAGGGCAAACACCAACAGCGAAGTCGTTGACGGCCATGTTATGCCACGCCATAACGGTGACTACCCAGCCCCTGCCGGTCGCCCTCGTGTGCCCAGCACGCCCGTCCGCCTTTTCAGCCGCCCACACTGCCGAGCCGATGCCACGCTTGCTTGGCCCCAACCTTGCCTGCCCGCCCATCCCCGCTCCATACCTCCCTAACTGCAGCCTGCGTTCACGGGCCACCCCCTATCTGCCTCTCCTCCCCGCCCTCCCGCCTCCCCGCCGCCCCTCCTCCCGACCGCACCTGCACAGCCACCCCGATGGCCATGTCAGCGTAGGACAGGCGCCCCCCCACCAGGTACCGCAGCCCCCCGGGGGCCCCCGGGGCGGGCGGGGCGGCCTTGAGCGCGGCCTGGGCCTCCCGCAGCACAGCCAGCGTCTGGGGTGGTGGTGGAGGGGGGTGGTGGAGGAGAAGGGGAAGAAAGTGACGTCTGAGCTTGTGGTGGATTGAAAGCGTACCGGTATCAGCCCAGCCGCATGCCCCCCCTCCAATGACAGTGTTGCACAGCCCCCACACGCTGCCTCCCCCCTTCCGTCGCCACCCTGTCCTCGACGCCGCCGCGTGCAGCCAGCAACACCGCAGCGCCCTCACCTTCTTCCCCTCCCTCCCCGCCCCTCCCCCTCCTCCCTCCTCGCTCCTCCCCGGCTCCCAACCTTCCCTGGCCCTCGCCCCGGCCTTGTCCCTGCTGCTTCTGCCGCCCCTAAACCCCCGCCCCCACCTTGTCCTTGCTGCTGGCCCCCGCCTCCGCCGCGTACTTGCTCCGCAGCCGCCGCAGGACCATGCGCAGCAGGGGGGGGCCGATCCAGGCAGCCAGCGGCCGCAGGAGGGAGGGCAGGGAGGCGCGGAGCATGGTCTGCAGGGGGTAGGGGTCGGGGTGGAGGTGGAGCGGTGGGGGTGGGGGTGGAGGGGTACGCGGCGCGTGGGGCTTTGGAAAAGGGAGGGCGCACGTGGGCGGCAAGGGTGCGGTGCCTCCGGCGGGGCAGAGGCAGGACTTCGGCCGAAGGAGGGGGTTATTATGGGGGGCAGGGCACCAGCGCACTAGAGGCTGGGCCAGAAGGGGGCCACGTCCCTGTTTCTGTGCAGACGTCGCAGGATCTCTTGCATTGCTTCGAGCCGGCCGCGCCTTGACGCGCACCGTGGGCCCATGAGCACCGGGCGCCTAACTCCCTTTTCACACACCCTTGACTTTGCCTCCGCCTCACCGGGTCTGAGAGCTGGGCCTGCAAAAGGGAGAGAGGTGGCAAGAGCGCGTGTGGGCGTTGTGGTGAGCTGACAGGCTACAATTGGGTAACCAGGGCCGCGCTTCCTCTAGACAGGCAACGCATCCTGCCATCAAGCTCCTCGGCCCCTGGCCTTTCGCCACCCACGGCCACCCAGAAGACTCCAGGCCCTATCAGGCCCCACCGGGTCCGCTAGCATGCCGTCCACCAGAGCCCCCCGGGCCCAGCTCAGGACCAGGTCGCTCTGCGCGTTCCACCTGCAGCGGGAAGAAGACGGGGGACGGAGAGGCGCCGGGAAGGTGAAGCTGCAGAGCAAGACCGCACTTGGTGGGTGGAAGGAAGGGGCGTGTACGGTATGCTGCCGGCCCATGCTTGAGGACGAGAGACGGGATCGAACGCCTGCGCCCGCGAAGACACACGCCTATGTTCTGAGTCCGCACCTGGCAATCTCCGCCTCCTGACCCTCCGGAAAGAGCCGCTCAGCGCCCGGCCGGGCTGAGTGCGTGTCAGCCCACTTGGCAATGTCGTACGACTGCGGGGAAACGGGCGCCACCGCACGGCAGGCGGCCATGGGTTTGGGGAAGATGATACCACTTTGGCTGTTCTGGCCTAGATCGCCGCTTCCTCTTTCACTCTTGGGACTCCAGCCTCAGGACAAGCCCGACTCACAGGGAAGGGCACCTAAGCCAGCGTAAAGCGTCCGGAACGTCTCAGTACCCCGTCCCCTGCACGGCGTCCGCGGTCCACACCCGGCCCCAAGTCGCCCAACCGAGCCGGCGTGATCTCACCTGCATGATGACACCATCGTGGGGCGTGAAGAGCACCGGCACGGAGACCTTCTTGCGCCAGATGCCCAGGCGCCAGCGCAGCGCCAGCTCCCCCACGCCTGGCACGTAGGGAGTGGTGCGGTACTTCACGCCATGGTGCTTGAGAGCGAAGCGGGCCTGCAAGTGGGAACATATGGGGGTGCAAGGGTGCGTGGAGGGTTTGTGGTGAGGCGGGCCTTGGGCTAGGTGTGGGCGCGATGCGATCCGTTGGGGCTGTGAGGGTCGGGTGGGGGTCGGCTCTGGATGGTGCTGAGCGGGCTGGACCACGCAGCACGTAACCACGCTCCCCCCGCCAGCGATTTGCCTAAACTCATGAGTGGGTGAGTGCCTCGCAATGCGCGCCTGGACGTCCTTCAACGTCCACTCGAGCACGGCCCCGCCCCCCGCCCCCCGGCCCCCGCCCCCCGCCCCCCCAACCACCCCCTTGCCCCCATCGGCCGTTACGTGCGTGCATTGCGCGCACTCACCTTGAGGCTCCACGCACTGATCGCGATGGAGACAAGCTCTGGGATGGGTTCCTTGCCGCCCATTGCCGCGGTCCAGGTCGTCGCGAGGACTGCACGTTGAAGCGCGGCGTGGGCTCGCCGACGGTCCGACCTGGTTCTGACGTGCAGCCTATCTCAATAGTGAAGCCTTATAGCCCTTTGCAGCCCCGGCGGGTCCGCTGCAGTCAAGGAAATAGCGAGGAATCGTCGCGCCAGTTGACGCAATATCTGCGGGAGGTGAGGCAGGTGCTGCCAGGCAAGTACAGGTGATACTTGATAGTAAGGCCAATGCCAAGTGTTGCAGTATAGCGACGGTGGGGCCGCAGGTTGGGGGGGGGTCGAGAGCTTGCCATGCCGGGTCGCCCGCGGGTCTGCGGGTGGCGCAAGTACCAAAGCCGCAAGCCCGGCGCGCCCCAGAAACCCTGTCGACCGCTCCTCTTGTAAACAGATAGCACTTCGGCGAGCGCCTCTCGCACATACGCGCTCGCGAGCTCTCGAAGCATTTCCCCGGCCAAGCACCAAGTTACGTTCCAAGCCAATTCCCTCACGACAACTTGATACGCATAGAGTTATCAATCGTACGCAGCAGCTTGCGGCATGCCGCCGAAGAAGGATGGGAAGAAGAAGGCCGGAGGAGGGAAAAAGAAAGCCGGAAAGCCTTCCTGGATGAGCGATGCTTTGTGGGACCTCTCGAACAATTTGCCAAAGGTGGGGTCGAAGTGGTAGGCGCGGCCCATGTTGCATGCGGCCTGGATCGCGACTAAGCCTTCCGGCCCGCATGCTGCCACAGTTGTCTGAGTTCTACAGTGGCGACATCAAGGAAACAAAGCTGAAAGAGGGGCAGGCCCCGCCTCCAACCATCACGCGTACGCAGGTGGGTGCTGCGCCCTCGACTCCCGGCCCCCGACTCCCTCACCTCCCCTCGCGGCCCATCCTGCGCCCTAGCAAGCTCCGAGAGCCTTTCCTCCGTTTCCATCGGACCTTCGCCTGCCCAGACGTCTCGTTGCGGGAGCCTTTAACCACCCCTAAAACCGCGTGGCCGCCTCGCTGGCCTCCCCCAATGCATACAACCCCCTGAATGATGATTTCTTTCGTGTGCCCTCCCTTCTGCAGGCCGGGATGTACATCTGGCAGCTACTGTTCCCACCCAACAAGGCGGGCAAGCAGAAGCGGGAGGAGAGCGTCAAGCTGCAGATCGTCGAGGTGGGGGGCGACGGGCGACGGAGCGGGCTCGGGGGGGCGAACGCGAGATGGCCAGGGCCCCGGGCCGAGGAGAGCCGGTGGGGAGCTCGGACAAAACGCCAAAAGCCCTGCCCGTTGTGGGTAACCTCAAAAGCGTCACCTGCACGCCATGGCTCCTGTAACCCTCATCCCACCTCCGCGCCCCTTCCCTACCCCTCCCCAGACCTCCGTCAAGATCCTGGCCAGCGGCAAAGCCCCCGACATGACCCCCGCCCTGGGCATCCTGGTGGCCATGACGCAGGACAACCCCATCCAGGTGCGGATCTTGATCTCTGGATCCTGAATATCTGGTCCACATCCGCGATGGAGCTGGGACCGGCATCGCCGACCTTGCCCGACACGCACGGGGTTCATCTGTTCCATCTGGCCCAGCTTCACTAACGGTACACACCCACCGCTTGTGCAGCGCATCGCATCGCATGGCATCCGGCCCCCATTACACCCACACCTCACACCATGTATGCCCTATGTGCTTCTACCCTCCCTCCTACGCTGAGTAGCGTGGCATCATGCTGGACGCCAAGCCCGCGCCGCTGCCCCACGTGCTCAATGCGCTGACGGACGAGAGCGCCAGCCTGCGCTCGGTGGCCTGCGGTGAGGGGCCCGAGGCCGAGGAGGGGGGGGGGTGGCACGTGGGGGGTGCTCGTGGAGAAGGGGTGGTATGCCTGCGCATGCGGGGGTTTGGGGATGTGGGGACCAGGTTGAAGGGCTCTGGGGGTCCGTTTGGACCTCCTTTATTGCTCCTCCTCTTCCTCTTTCCTGCCTGAATCATCTCAGCCATCCGCTCTACCCCATGCCCCGTTCCTCCCCAGCGCTCCTCCGCGTTGTGGCCCGGGAGTCTGACTCGCGGCCGCGGCTGTGGCGGCTGATGCGGGGCGAGTTCGACTGGGGGCCGCTGGTGGCGTGCCTGGACCTCACGGTGGGGAGGAGGGGAGCGGGGAGGAGGGGAGCGGGGAGGAGGGGAGCGGGGAGGAGGGGAGCGGGGAGGAGGAGAAGGAGCATGAAGTAGCGGTGGGCCGGCGTGCGGGAAGCAGAACAGTCCAGCGGCAGTGTTGAGGGCCGGCCACTGCGCCCAGCCCTCGGCTCGGCAGCATGCGGGGGCGGTGTGACGCCGCCGGACCGACCCGGAGCAGGGTCGGCACGCGCGCGCCTTCGCCGCGCGAAGGGCTGGGTCTCACGGATCGGGAGCCCGGCTGCTGGAGCGGCTGGAGCAGGGGAGGAGCTTCGCTGGAGGGGCTGACGCGGACGTGGGCCAGCTCGGGGGCTCGAGGTCGCATGGGGCAGTGGCAGCCACGGGGGGGAGGGGATGTTCGGGGCTGGCGCCCAGGGCCCCCGGCCCGACTGCCACAGCGCCGGCGGCCTCGCGCCTGACCCCATCCATTAACCCACAACCTCGTGTGTGTGCAGCCAGCCCCGCCAGCCATCATACCCGCGGCCCCGCCCCCCAAGACCCAACCCCACCCAACTCGCGTGTTGCCCCGTGTGTGCGTGTGCAGGAGATGAGTCAGCTGGGCGGGCGCTCGGCGTGCTTCGACGCGGCAGCGGCCATGGAGGCGCTCTGCTGCGCACCGGAGCAGGTGGGGGCAGTGGGACAGGGAGGCGTGCGGTACAGAAGAGGACGCAGGGCGTGTCGGTGCTGGGCGTGGGTGGGGAGGTGGGGCCGTGGTGCATCGCCCAGCGTGTGTTGCTGACCGTTGAACTCCTGATCCCAATTGCCCGGATGTCGTACGCCTGTGCAGGACATCGCCAACGGCTCGTGCAACGCGCTGCTGGGGGCCAAGGCCATGGCGCACCTGGTCAAGGTGGGGGGCACGGACAGCAGAGGGGGGGAGTTGCATGGGCAGGAGGGAGGGGTGGGAAGCACGGGCAGCAGGGAGGGGAGGGGGTTGCATGGGCAGGAGGGAGGGGTGGGAAGCACGGGCAGCAGGGGAGGGGAGGGGGTTGCTATGGGCAGGAGGGAGGGGTGGGAAGCACGGGCAGCAGGGAGGGGAGGGGGTTGCATGGGCAGGAGGGAGGGGTGGGAAGCACGGGCAGCAGGGAGGGGAGGGGGTTGCATGGGCAGGAGGGAGGGGTGGGAAGCACGGGCAGCAGGGAGGGGAGGGGGTTGCATGGGCAGGCGGGAGGGGGTGGGAAGCACGGGCCGGCAGCAGGGAGGGGAGGGGGTTGCATGGGCAGGAGGGAGGGGTGGGAAGCACGGGCAGCAGGGAGGGGAGGGGGTTGCATGGGCAGGAGGGAGGGGCAGCAGGTGGCAGGGAGAGGCCGGAGGGAATCGCGGTGAAGGTGCCGAGGGCATGGCGCACCTGGTGGAGGTGGGGCGAATCATGCGTGGGTGCTTGGGTACGTGGTGGGTTACGGTGCATGGGCAGGAGGGGGGGGGAGGGACGTTGCAGGGTACGACCTCTAGGGTACGACATCCAGCACCTGGTCAAGGTGGGGGGCGCTGGCAGCAGGGCGGGGTGGGAGGGGGCTTGGGCAGCAGGGAAGGGGCGGCCGGCGGCAGGGGAGGACTGTCAGGCGCGGGAGTGGGGCAGGGAAGAAGCCGGTTCCCACTGGCGGCGAGGTCCCGCATTGCCTCGGACGCATGCCCCAGCCCCCAACTCCCCCATCCTACCCCTCTCCCGCCTCCGCTTGACCTTTCCTCCCCCCACGTCCTCCCCCTCTCCTCCCTCCTCTCCCCCCCAGGTCCTGCGCACCCGTAACGCCCACCCCATGGCCAAGGCCTGCTGCGTGGCGGTGCTCAACCAGCTGCTGCGGAGGGCCAGCCCGGCGCAGGTGAAGGAGATGGGGGGGAACGTGGGGCCGTGGGGCAAGAAATGCGTGGGGCCAGGGGCAGGGTAAGGGCTGGGTGATGGTTGCAGCACCCTGGCTGCTCAGGGGGGCCAGCCCAGCGCAGGTGGGGACCGGGGGGAAGACCGGGGGCTAGGGGCTGGGCGCAGTGGCACGTGCCTGGCTGCTGCGGAAGGCAGTAGGGACCCCGCGCAGTGGAAGGAGGCGTGAAGGGGGCCCTGACCCCATTTACCTGGCTTCAGTGTCACGGCATCGTGGAGCCACAGTCTGCAGACCATGACGACTGATGGGGCCTGCAATGGAAGCGAGGAGTCCTGAGGGCTGGCCGGATCTGCCGTACCGATCTGGATCCCTGCTCGTCCCACGCATGCAGTGCGAGGAGCTGGCGGCCGAGCTGTCGGGGCTGGAGCCGCTCACGGCGGTGTTCGGCCACCCCGTCATCCCGCTGTCGTACAAGGCGCACACGGCGGGTGCGTACTGCCGTACAGCGGCGCGGGGCAGAAGAAAGGGGCGGCTGGGAGACAACAGAGGAGGACAGGGCGAATGCGCCGAAGCGGGGCCGGGCGGACAATGTGCGCGAGCGATGGTCCTGACCCGCATGTCTGTATGACGTGTGACCATGCCGCCCACATTCGCGCTCGCTCCCTGCCCGCACTGCCACCTCCCCAGCCTGCCTGCTGCGTTACGTCATGCCGGACTCCATCTGGCGCGCCACGGCGGCGGCGGCGGCGGCGGCCAAGGCGGCGGCGGCGGGCAACCCGCCCGGCACTGCGGGAACCGTCGGCGAGGGAGCAGGCGAAGGTGCGCACTCGGGTGCCCAAGCAGGCGAGAGCCGGGCAGTGAAGTGGACGTTTACGGCACCGGACGTAGTCGGAGCCCCAACAATTTGCGTTTGCCTACGGCGTGTGTTGGCTGCTGCATTCGTTGACTGCCTGGGTCCTTTCCCGTGCCCCCGCAGACATGCTGTCTCCGCCGGGCACGGCCGGCGGCGCGGGCGCGGGCGCGGACCTGCAGTTGGCTGTGACGCGGGGGCTGGAGAGCGCGGGCGGCGTGGGGCTGGGCGGGCTGGGCGGCGAGGGCGGCCCCGGCGGCGGCATGGAAGGGGTGCCGGACGTGGACCTTCTGGACGATGAGACGAGGGAGCAGGTGGGGGCGGGTGGGAAGGGTGTGGGCATAAGGCAATGAGTGGGTAGCTCCTGGGGATGAGACGCAGGGTCAGGCGCGTGTCTGGGTGCGGGGGCGAGGCAGGGCGGGACGAGGGGTCCCACGGGGGTGCAAAAGGCTGGGACGATGTAGCAGCGCGAGGGCTGACCTCTCCTTCCCCCTCCCCCCCCCGCAGGTGGTGCGGCGAGCTCGGGGGGTGGCAGCGCTGCCTGGCGTGCTGCGGTCCCTGGTGCAGCTGTGCGTGGGGCCGGAGGGGCCGCTGCCGGACCTTGAGGTGGGGCGAGCGGGGAGCGAGGAGGGAGGGAGCGAGGAGCGAGGGGGCGGGGCGGGGCGACGTGGGCTGGAGTTGGACTGAGCTTTGGAATGTGCTGGGGCTTGGGACAGCGCTGCAGAGGCCCGTGCAGAGGTGTCGGCTCCAAGAGCTGGCGTAGTCAGGGCAGTGGGGTTGGAAGCCGGACTTAACTGGCCGTCGATTGCCCTCGTTCACCCGTTCCCATCCTGCAACAGGCGGTCAAGGACCCGGCGGACGCGCCGGCGGAGGACGACGGAAAGAAAAAGAAGAAGAAGGGGAAGAAGGGCAAGAAGAAGGCCAAGATGGAGCCGGGTACGGGCATGGGCTCCCTGCGGCGTGCCTCTTGCTCTTCCTGCGCCTCCTCCCACCCTCAACACCATCCCACGCTCACCGCTCTTGCACGGTCCCCACGACCGATTTTCGTACATTTCCGAACACTTCCGTACGGCAGGCATGGCCGAGGCCCAGATGTACGCCAGCGCGGTGCTGCGGCTGGTGTCGCTGGCGGAGGACCAGCGGGCGCCGCTGGCGGAGGCGGGGTGCGTGCGCTACCTGCTGCCCCTGCTGGACGCCAAGGGCTCGGCGGCGCGGTGGAACGCGCGGCAGGTGCGTGCGCGAAATGCATGAATTGCGTGCGTGCGCATTGGTGCCGGCGCGTGAAGGGCTGGCGGGGGAGGCTGGGGTTGGTTGCGAGCGCGTTCGGCCCCGACTGCGTATGGTATGGCACTATGGCACAGGTTTAGTTCTATAGGCCTTGAGTTCGCAGCGGCTCGCTGAGACGATGGCCCTCTCCTCCATTCCTTCCCGCGCACCCCACCCCACCCCCACCCCCACCCCGCCCCAGACGCTCATCAACCTGTCCATGTCGCCGGACCTGCTGCCCAAGCTGCAGCTCTACAAGGTACGCCCTAAGGAACAGGGCGGGCGGTGCTCTTGCGTGGCTGCCCCTCTTGCGTACGTGCCCCCCCACGCCGGTGTCCGACTGCCCCTCGCGCTCGGCACAGAACCCCCTGTCCTCCCACCCTCACTCTATCCCTTTTGCGACCCTTGCTTCCCCATCACCTCCCACCCCGACCAGCTGCTCGCCTGCTCCTTGCCGTTGGCAGCCCAGTCCCCCTCTCCTCCGCCTCTCACCTTCTCCTCCCCCTTCCTCTCCCTTGTTCCCTCCCCATCACCCCCGCTCCACCCCAGGTGCCCGACTACGTGCACCAAGCCAACGTGCCCCAGACGCACTTCGAGCGCCCAGCGCCCAAGGAGCAGGGAGCCCCGCCCGGGCAGCTGCTGCACCAGGACTCCCTGGTGGGTCCATCGTCCATCCGCGGGTGGCGGCGGTTGGGGCAGGATTCCAAGCTAGGAGGAGGCGTGTAAGGGGACGTCGACCGTATCAAACTGGGTTTGCCCGCGACGAGGACAGCAGCGCAGACATGCAGTTTTGCGGGCCAGGGAAGGGGGCGCAGGGGAAGAAGAGCATGCCACGCGAGCTGGCGAGCTGGTTCAACCTGCCTTGCCTTTATGCCTTGCCTTGTCCGTTGTCCGTCGCCGGCGCAGACGCGCAAGCGGGAAGGCAGCGCCGGGACGGCCGGCGGGAACTCGTTCAGTGGAGGCACCAAGCCGCCCACGGCGCCCAAGCCGCCAGCCCTCAAGACAAAGTGAGGGGCCGGACTTGTGTAGGAGCAAAGGAACAAGCTGGGAGAACCAAATGAGAGCACATGCGGCGGTAAGGGGATGGAGGCAGGTAAACACCTTCCGTCCGTTCTCGAGGGGAGCCGCCGCAATGCGGCGGGATGCTGGGACGCTCCTGCATTAGTGATGGTGGCCCAGCGTGCTGAGCAAGCAAGGAGGCGTGCTGTAGCGGTATGCACCAGGCCTGAAGGAAGGACGGGGAGATGGGCAGGGGGGGGATGTGCTGAGGCTGCTGGTGGGTCGGCGGGTGGTACCGGTAGCGCAAGAGCAGGGCGCGCAGCCCATAGCTCCGCTGAGGCACGAATAGGATAGCAGGCATGGTAATGCATGCATTGCGCACGTGTGGGGCCGTGCATGGACGTGGCGAGGAAGTAGCTCGGAATGGCTCTTAGATAGCAGCCGGAAGTCGGGTGTGTGACAGGAGACCACGGTACAGATGGGAGGGCAATCTGCCTCAGACGATGCGCTAGGGCGCAGAGCAGAGTGTGGCGAGCCAGACAGCAGGTAGAGTCGCTGGTATGGAGGCCGGCCCAGGCCCCAGGGCGGTTGAGAGGCTGGAGGCGGACGGAGGATGCCGGGGGCGGCATTGCTCCGTGTTAGCCTTAGGTCTGAAGGAACCGAGGGGCGCATCCTCCGTCCTGACGAGTATGTGAGCAGCCGTGAGCCGACTGGCGAGTTGCGGAGCGTCACAGCGCGGGAGACCTTGCAGGACAAGTCGAGACCTTGACAGTCCACAGGGTTATTATAGACAACGGGGCGTAGACAGTCCACAGGGTGCAAGCTCACGAGGCATGTCGGCAGGGTGGCTGCCCTTTGGCTGCAGCCCCCTCCTGTCCAAGGACATGACCGGAGGCCACAGGAGCCCGCACTTATGCCTTTAGGTCGGCAATTTGGCTCGTGCACGAGGGCAGACGAGGCAAGCCCGCAGGTATGTCTGGAGGCACGGTGTATGGTACGGCGCATGGATCGCCGATGCCGATGCCCGCGCTCCCGCGCAAACCTGAGCGCGAACTGGGTCGCTGGTGTGAGCAACCGTATCTTCGAGCTGAACCCCACCAGGCCACTCAATTGACAAAATGCTCCAAACTCAGCGTATTGCTGCTCAGCGATGCGACGCCGCTCGCAGCGCACAGGCGCTGCCAATCTCCCTAAAAACCTCCTCTGCTCGATATGTAGCTCCGTTTGGCGTTGCTCGCCCGGCCAGCGCGTCGCCTCGGCAATGCGGTCGCCTTGCTCGCGCACCCGACGCGCGCGCGCGCACTACGGCGGTCGTCGTCCGTGCAGCTGCTCCGGCTGCGACAACGCTGGAGAAGGGCTCGGTGTCGGTTGTGCTGCTCGCGGGTGGCGTCGGCAAGCGCATGGGCGCGGCCATCCCCAAGCAGTACCTTGAGCTGCGCGGCCAGCCCATCGCCACCTACTCTCTGGAGATGTTCGCGCACATGCCGGAGGTCGGCGAGATTGTGATCGTGTGCGACCCGTCGTGGCGCGACCTGTTTGAGAAGCGCTTCCCCGGCCTTCCCAAGTCCATCACCTTCAAGTGGGCCCTGCCCGGCGCCGAGCGCCAGGACTCGGTCTACAACGGCCTGCAGCAGGTCTCCCCCTCGGCCGCTATCGTGGCCGTGCACGACTCTGCGCGCCCGCTGGTGACGGCGGCGGACGCGCGGAAGTGCATGCAGGACGGTCTGACTGTGGGCGCGGCGGTACTGGGTGTGCAGGTGGGTGGGGCGTGGAGGGACGGTGGGGGACCTTGGGCTTGGCCCTCTGAGCAAGACTGGGCAGGCGATGGGTAGGCTAGATAGAGGCCTACAAGAATACCTGGAGGGGGTTGCTGGGTGGGGCTGGCAGGGCGGGGCTCTGGGTGCGGCTACGGAACTTCTGCTCGGGGCCGAGGGAGGGCGATGGGCGGGTTTGGGGAGGCGCTGGGTGAGGCCGGGAAGAGGCTCGCTTGGTGGATGCTAGTAAAAGGTGTGCTACGTGGAGCTGAGAGGTGCTGGGAATAAGGGACGGTTGGGCGGTGTGGGAAGGACCCGGGCGGGTGTGGAGGGCGTGATGGGGCGGGGCCTGAGCTGATGCTGGGTTGGGCAAGGACCAAGGGACACAGGATTCTGGCTTGGATAGGAGGGAGAATGCTTGGGAGGTGCTTGGAGGTCGTGGTCTGGGGCTGGGAGGGAGGGACAGTAGGTGGGGCTGGGAGAGAGGGATGGCAGGTGGAGATGGTGGATCTGGGAGGGTAGGAGAGGCAGGCAGGCTAGAAGACTGCGTTAAGGCGCCAGACGGGGTCGGTAGGGGGTGGGCGTTGTGTGGGTTGGGTTGGGGCGGGGAGGGGCTGGGCGCGGGGTGGGGCTGGGAGGGGCTGGGCGCAGGGTGGAGCTAAGCTGTCTCGGAGGGGCTAGAAGGCGACAGGCACCGGCTGGGAATCTGAAGGACCAGGGCACTGTTGGGAGGAAGGGACGCTGGGTGGGGCTGAGGAGGCGCTGGGTGGGACTGGGAGGGGTGGGGTTGGATGGGTATGGTTCCCGAGGGGATTGATCTCGGGCCGAGGGGAGGGGGGCTTGGGGGAAGCCACCAGGGAGGGAACTGCAAGCCAGCACGTGGCTGCGGTGTGACACGGGCTTGGCCTGAGGCTTGAAGCCGCCTGTCAGAACCCGAGCGCTCTGCCCCGGAAGCTCCGGGTAACCATCCGATGCTCCAAACATCGTGTTCCCCGTGGCTTGGGGCCCCTAGCGACCTGCCCACACGCGCCGCCCTCGTTTCCTACGGCCCCGGCCTGGTTCCACACACACCCCGACCCGGTGTCCCCCACCCCCACGCCCCAGGTCAAGCCCACCATCAAGGAGGTCAACCCCGACCTGACCGTGGTGAAGACGCTGCAGCGCGCCAAGCTGTGGGAGGTGCAGACGCCGCAGTGCATCCGGCCCGAGCTGCTGCGGGCGGGTTTCGAGCTGGTCAAGAAGGAGAACCTCGAGGTGGGGATGGGGGTAAACATCGACTTCGGCCTAGGAGGTGGGGGGTGGGGGCGACGAGGGGGCCAGGATAGGGAAAGGGTTGGAGGGGCCTTCTGTGCTGTGCTGGTTATCGGGGGTGAGGGTAGCCGCTAGCCCGCCGCCAGTGGCAGCACTGGCATGAGAGGACGAGGGTACCATAACAGTTAAGCCCGCAGTGGCGTGAAGTGTTAGAACGGGTCCGCCCAGGACTGCTCCCAACCACCCCACCAACCCCACCAATCCACCAACCCACCAACCCAGGTCACCGACGACGTGTCCATCATCGAGGCCATGGGTCGCCCCGTCAAGATCACGCCCGGCGCCTACACAAACATCAAGGTCACCACGCCCGACGACATGGCCGTCGCCGAGAAGTTCCTGGACGAGCACGCAGCCGCCAAGCAGCCCGTGGCGGCGTGAGGCGCGTGCTGTGGGTGGTGGATGAGGCGCGTGCTGTGGTCAGAGGTGAATTGGACGGGCGGCCAAGCAGCATCCCGCGGCGGCGTGAGGCGGGGTGAGGCGCGTGCTGTGGTTAGGGGTGGTTTGGATGAGCGGTCAAGCAGCTCGTGGCGGCGCGAGGAACGTCCTGTGGGATACGAGGCGCGTTGTGTTGAGCGTGGGGTGGCTTTGGGCGCCGGCGGTGGACGCATGCATTGAGACAATCACGCTTCTTGGCAGCATGTGGGGGCGGTGGCGACGTGAGCTCCTCAGGTTGCCGTCTGGTTTTGAAGTTGCGTGCCGCGACGCGAGTTGGGGTGGACCTCTGGGGGGCTTGGTGGGTCAGTTGTCGACGCGTTGCGTTGCGATGGCGGATCACGGCATGTGGGGTGAGCAATGACGGGGGTTGTCTCGAAGGCATGGGAGGGCTTCGCCAGTGCCAAAGAGCTAGTACGACTAGGGGGCAAACGGCAGGGGCTTAGACATTTGCTGGGCACGGTCTGCTGAAGCTCCAAGAGCTGTGTGATTAAGACTGGTAAGCAGACAATCCTTCAAGCCAGGAGTGAGCTCACGAGCTCACGGCGTGTTGGCCTTGATACCCTGAGGTAGGGCCCAAGAGACTGGGCGTGCGGGCTGAGGCAGGGCCTGAGGCATTCATGCCCCCCAGCGTGAGCAGGGCTGGGCGGTTGCCGTGTGTTCCAACTTGTAAACTGGAGAAGACACACTGTTGCTGCAACCAGGAGGAAGCGTGACAAGCGGGGCGCCCCCATGGGGGCGAAAAAGGGCTGAGCCCCTCATCCATCTGCTAAGCTTGTGGCATCGCGGGCTAGGCGTGAATCGCATGTTTTTGTGTGACACAGGCCGGGGGCTTCGCCGCCCGAAGAGCCTGACGGCGGCGGCTCAGCCCAAAAATACCGTATGGAACTTACATGAGCATAACCGCGTTCGCTCTGCATCAGCACCAGCCACATCAATGTAACGCCAGCCTCCACCGCGCCAGCCAGCCTCACAGCTCCCCTCAGCGGCTGCTGCTCCTCACTCGGTACGCCACCGCCGCCGCCGCCAGGGCCACTGACCCAGTCATCGCCAGCCCCAGCAGCCTCCCCCGCCACACGGTCGCCGTCGGGAGCACATCTCCTTCCCGCCTTGCGCCCGCCACCGCTTTGCCGCCCTTCGCCAGGCCCTGCGCCGCCATGTGCCGTACGCACTCGGATCTGTCGTACACGGCCGGCTCGTAGCCCAGATCGCGCCGCGCCTTGGAGATGTCGAACCAGTGGCTCACGGCGCATTTGTCCACCTCCATCCGCGTCAGCAGCGGCTCCGACAGCACGTGCCTGCGGGGCCGAGCGCAGGGCCGACACAAAGGGCGTTAAGGAGACCCCCTGACGTACGGCAGGCACGTGTCAAAGATCCCGGAAGGACGCGGATCATGGTCAGGAGCTTGTGGGCGGATGCGTACGGCGCCAGCCCGGAAGGCGCCAGGGGGCCATGAAGTCACGCTGCGGGGGCTTACTTGAGCAGGGGCCACGCCACCTCCAGGGCCGCTGCGATGCCGTACACGAGGCCGAAGGGCACGTTGAGGGAGGGGTAGTGGTAGCCGAGGCCCTCGATCATGGGCTTGAACTGCGGAGGTCGGGGGGCCAGGACGTTGGAGGGGCACACGGCACGCGAGCAGTGAGTAGTGGGCCGGGTGGTGAGGAGCTGGTGTAAGATCGTCTGCCCATGTGCTAGGAGCAGCGGCCCCTGTGCTAGGTGCGGGGGCAGGAAAGGGAGGTCGACAGCCACCCAAAAGGCAGCTTGGCGGTTCCCTTGTGCCCCGGCCCCCCGCACCACGCCCGCTCCTGTGTCCTGTCGCCCGCTCCTGCCGCCGTGCCCCGACCCACATGCAGGAAGTTGTTGATGGGCGCTCCGTCCGAGGCGTAGTACACCTGCCCCGCCGCCACCGGCTCCATTGCGCCGCCCCGGGCCCCGGCCTCCGCCCCCGCGTTGGTTCGGGGCACGGCAGCCCGCGCCGCCTCTGCCCCTGCCGGCCCCGCCTGCGACGGCCGCAGCGCCGCCTCTGCCCTTATGAGCAGCTGCACGAGGTTGTTGACGTGGATCCTGCAAGCACGTGGAGATGGGCTATCAACTGTCTCTCCATGTCGGACGGACACTCGGTGCAAGATGTGCCAAGCGCTGTGGCAGGCCCTCCTGCCCTCCAGCACCAAGCCCCCTAGGCGGAGACCAGAGCCCAAGAGCTCTTCCTTCGGTCTGACCCCGGGCCAGATCAGGCATAAACCAACCCTTTCCTACGCGATCCAGCATCCAGCTCCACGGGCCACCACCCTGTCCCACCCCCCCCTACGGTCCTCGGTCACCCACCAGTCGCTGAGGTTGGACCGCGCCCCGAAGGTGGCCAGGAAGAGGCCCATGCGCACCATGCGGATGACGCGGGGCTGGTGCCGCGTCTCGCCCGGGCCCCAGATGCCCGTCGAGCGCACCGCGCACGTGCGCAGCACCGGGGGAGCCGGGCCCGCTCCAACCGCATTAACCGCGCCAACCGCCGCCGCAGCCGCGCCCCGCTTCTTGGCAGCAGCAGTGGCAGCAGCAGCGGCAGCCGCGGAGGAGGCGGAAGAGGAGGAGGAGGAGCCCGGCCCCGGGCCCGCCTCTGCGCCCGAGCGCCGGCGTTGCGAGTCGGGGCTGGGCGTCTCGGCCGCCGCTGCTGCTGTGGGCGCACGTGACGCAGGCGGCCGCAGGGGCGTGCCGTTGGCGGTTAGGACGAGCTTCTCCGCGGCTGCCTTGGTGGCGCTGTATGCGTCCTTGTAGGCCGAGTCGGGGGGGTAGGGGGCGGTCTCATCGCCCCCGTCGATGCGCCTGGCAGGCGGCGGCGGGGTGGGTGGTGGGGGCAGGAGTCGCGAGTGTGGGCAAGGGCAGACAACCGTGTCCGGGCCCGCGTCCTCAACAGATACGGTAGGGAAGGTGAGGTGAGGAGGGGGAGGCACTGCTCCCCGCCTCCCTCCACGCCGGGCACTCGGCGTCAGCGGCGTGCACCCCTCACCCATCAGGCAGCTGTAGCGCAGCATAACCGGCCCCTGCCCATCAATCTGAGTCCGCCTAAAGCTGCGGTTTGTGCTGCTCACCTGCCCACAAAGATGACGTTGCATGTGGACACGTAGACGAGGCGGGGCACGCCGTGCCGCACGCAGGCGTCGATGACGTGCCGCGTGCCGCCCACGTTGACCGCCTCGATCTGGCGCAGATTGCGGAGCTCCCTGCCCGACATGCCGTACGACGCCACGTGGAACACGGCGTCCTGCGCACGTGGGCCGGCATGTGGGTCGGCGATGACCTGGCTGTTGCGGCGGGCGCCCGGTGTGCGGTCCGGTCCATGGATATGCACCATGCCGCAAATCCCATCTCACCACGCCGCTGGAAACCGCCTTGTCGACCACCGCTGCGTCCGCAACGCTGCCCTCCACGAACTCCATCCCGGGCAGCAGTGGTACGGCGGGGGGCGCCAGGTCTAGCAGTACGACATCGATGCCGTACTGCACGACCAGGGAGGTGGCCAGGTGGAAGCCCAGGAAGCCGCAGCCCCCGGTGATGAGCGCCCGGCGGGTGGTGGCATGCTCCGGTGAGGTTGCGCCGGGCTGTGCTTGTAGAAGTGACAGCATTCCTTCTAGACCGCTCGCCGTGTGCACTGCAACTTGTCCCCCAGAGTTACAGGGGGAGAGTTGGGGAGGGCTAGATCCTGCAGAGGGGGCTCCAGCCCGCCGTTGGGTGCGGGCTGTGGACGCCGAGACTCGTCTAGAGGCGCAGCCCACGACTCTGCACACTACTTCAGCTCTCCAGCAAGTAGCAAGCCGTGAGGCACCTGCTGTGGCGCTAGGTCGCGCTCGCGACGTTGGCCAGGATTGATGATCGGGTCTTGCGTGTAGAAGCAGCTGGGCAGATTATCGCACGCAGTGTTTGTGGTATATTGTCAAGAACGAGGGCGGTATAGGCACCGGGCACGCTGGGGCTCTGGGCTCATTGGCACAGGGCACACCTGGCGATCCGTGCAGCTGTCAGCTTCTCAGACCGGCTACGGATTTGCAAGTTACCACGCTTGCCTTGAGCATCATACACGGACTCGCGACATACACGACAATCTGGCCGGACCCTCAGCGGTGTTTTCCCACCGAGCCTGCCACGGTTATCGTCTTTAGCGCTTTAAGACTTTCTTTTCTTGCTTCAAGCACTGCCTGACACGGTGTCGGGGGTAGGCGGTAGGCTCAGACTAGTTTCGGTGCAGGCCCAGCCCCCACCCGCGGCATCCTGGGTCTCATAAAACGCGACACACTGGCTTAGATTGCTCGCGAGACTGGTGTCCGTGCGGTCCAAGGTGAGCGCCGGACGGAATTAACGTCCGCGAGTGTGTCGGTTGTGCGCTTCCTCTCTGTGCTCCCTGTACACCACCTGGGCGTGTAGTCATAGAGAAGGCTGCTGGGCTCGCGCTGTCTGACCAGGGCAGCCGCACCCTCAAAACCCGCACGGGCCTCCGGGCCGCCACGGAAGGCTTTGAAGGCAAAGGAGCGGCACATGCTGCACCACCAGGACCGTTGCTGGCCCTCCCTATCGGACTCTTAGATAGCCCCCACGTCATAGCGCCTTCCCTCCCGCCGCAGGGCCAACGTGCTGGCGGTTTGGTCAATGTAGGGCGCCATGCGGCCCACCGACGGAGAGCCCCCACCATGCAGAGGCAGTGCGGCAGCTGCAGCAGCAGCCAGGCATGAGCCGCCCGATGCGCAGCCCAGCCCCAAGCGGCGGCGGCTCAGGGAGCCAGGGAATGACTCACGAAGCCCAGTCGCACCGCCAGCAGGACCCGTGTTGCGGGCAAGCCGTCGGAGCGGGGCCGGGTCAGCGGCCAAGTCCCCTGCGGCGGCGAAGTCCCCTGCGGCAGCAAGTTCCCCTGAAGCGGGCAAGCCTCCGGAATCTGGAGGGCCTGTTCGGAGCAATAGCGCCAAGGAGCGTGGACCGCACTTGCGCCGGCATGGCCCTCCCGAGCCACCGCCGGCGGCGGCGCCGAGCCGCCCGGCCGCCGCTCATGCCCGCGCCGAGAGCGGCACTCGCAGTAAGCGCCCGCAGTGCAAGAGCAGCGCTGTCGACGGCCATCCCAATGTTGCCAACGGCGGCACTGCTACCACAGCTGTCCAGGTGCCCGGCGGTGACGGCCCCAAAGGCGCCAGCCGGACCTCCGCCACAGCCACCGCCACCGCCACAGCCACAGCCGCCACCGCAGCAGCAGCAGCCGCTGCTGTATTCTCCGTCGTGCGTGAGAAAAACACGCTTCGGTTGACCAGCGCCGCCGTCGCGGCCGCCTTCCCAGAACACGGCATCGGCAGCCCGCCAGGCGCCTTCCCGGTGCGGGTGCACTTCGCTGCGCAGCCGGGCGGCACAGGCCTGCAAGCGCATGAGGCCACCCTGGTCCGGCGGGACGGCAGCCGCTTCCGGCTCACGGCCGTTCAGGCCGTGCTGGACGCTCTAGACGTCGTGAAGGGCCGAACGTGTCTGCTGCGTGTGCTGTCCGACGGGACGGTCGTGCTAGAGGGCGAAAAGGCGGCGGGGCCGTCACGTGCCAACAAGGCGGCTGAGAGCACCGGCAGCGGCGACGAGGGCGGCGGCGGTGAGGGGGCCAAGGCCGGGGAGGCAGGGCCTGCCGGACAGCCGGCCGCCGTCGGTGCGTCTACCGTCAGTAGCGCCAAAGCCCTGGTGAGCACTGGGGGTGCAGCCAGCGGGGCTGCCTCTGCGGTGGCAGCGCCGGAGGCGGCACAGCCCCCAGTCGAGATGGAGGCTCAGGCGGAGGCTGCGGCGAAGGCTGCGGAAGACGCTCAGGCGGAGGCTCACGCGAAGGCGGAGGCGGAGGCTCAGGCGGAGGATGAAGCGGAGGCGGACGCTCAGGCGGAGGCTCCTGCCGCGGCTCGGGCGGAGACGCAGGCAGAGCCTCAGGTGGAGGCTCAGGCAGAGGCACAGGCAGAGGTTGGCGGGGAGGCACAGGCAGAGGCTCCGTCGGAGGCTCCGTCCGAGCCTCAGGCCGAGCCTCAGGCCGAACCTCAGGCAGAGCCAGAGCCAGAGCCTCAGGCAGAGGCGCCGGCGGACTCGCAGGCAGACGCGCAGGCAGAGCCTCAGGCGGAGGCGGAGGCGGAGGTGCTGAAGGATGCTGATCCTGGGGGGCGACTTTCCCCGGTGGAACCGGCGCTGGAGCAAGGTGAGGCCATGGACCCGTCGTCCCGTGCCGCGGCGGGCCTCGAGCCGTCCCAGGCCACACCGCAAGGGGCGGGCATGTGCACAGCCGATCACCCCACGACCGCCATCAGCCCTGCCCATGCCCCCGAAGCGGCCACCAGCGCCCCTAAAGGCCCAAAACCGGGGGTTTCCCTTACCGGGGGCACTGCAGGGGCGGAGGCGGCGCAGGAGGGCGTAGAGGCAGAGACGGACCCAGCCCTTACTGAAGCTGAAGCTGCGGGCCCCCGGGAGGCCAGCGCCCAGGCCCCGATGGGCCCAGAGCAGACAGAGGGGCTAGAGGCCGGCAGTTGCACCCCCGCTGGCTCGCCAACCGTCATGAGCGCTGGAGCTCTGGCGAGTCCGGAGGACCTCGCCAGTGAGGCTGTGGCGGAGGCAGCGGCTTCTGGGACAGCAGCTGTACCGGTTGCTGTGGAGCCGTCGGCGACGGTCGCTGCGGCTGGGAGTCCCTCGGTCGTACGCGCCCAGGCCGCGAATACCCCAGAGCCGGCAGAGCCGATCGGGGCAGGCACCTGCGCGGTCGACGGCCCGTCCAGCCCTACCACGGGCACCGCGGACGGTCCCGTGGGCCCTCGGGATCCCGCCAGCGGCGCCGGGTCTGAAGCTGAGGCGGCGGATGTTCGAGAGGAGGCCATCCGCGGGCAGGAGCCGGCCCCCGCAGGCTCCGGCGACGCGGGTCCCGCGGTCGCCTGCACCCAGGCCCCGACGGGCCCAGGTCAGTCCCTGGTGGAGACGCCAGAGGCCGGCACGTGCGCTGGTGCTGTCGATGCGGCCACTGTTGGTAGCTCAGGGGCCTTCGTCAGCCCCGGGGCCGCCGCCAGCGGAGCCGTGGAGCAGGCTCAGCCGCAGGCACAGGCGGAGGCTCCAGCGGAGGCGGAGGCCGAGGCTTCGGGGGAAGCACATGCCGAGCCTCAGGTGGATGCTCAAGCGGAGGCTCAGGCGGAGGCTCAGGCGAAGGCTCAAGCGGAGGCCGAGGCTCAGGCGGAGGGTCAGGCGGAGGGTCAGGCGGAGGGTCAGGCGAAGGCTCAGGCGGAGGGTCAGGCGGAGGCACAGGCAGAGGTTCTGCCGAAGGCTGAGAGCGAACCGGAAGCGGAGGCACAGACGGCGCAGCCGGAGGCGCGGGAGGGCACCGAGGCTCAGCCGGACCCTTCCCTGTCCCAGCCGGCCGCTGTGGCTGAGGGCCCCCCGGCTGCCAGCGCCCAGACCCCGGCAGGCCCAGGCCCAGCGGAGCCGCTAAAGCCCTGTACGTGCGCAGCCGACCGCCCCTCACCCGCCACCAGCTCCGAAGCCCCGACGAGCACCCTGGACCCCGCAGTCGGTGTCGCGGACGCGGCGGCTCCTGCCAACGTCGTGTGTCAGGAGGGGTCGCCACGCATTGAACCCGGTGCAGCGAGCCACTCAGCTGCCCGCGACCAGGCCCCGACGGGCCCAGGTGCCACTGAGCCGGGGGATGAGGCGGAACCGGCAGGGACGGCTGCCGAGGTCCGGGAGGAGCGGGAGCCGACTCCCGAAACGGAGGCTCAGGTGCGAGGGGTGGCGTGACATGGGCAGTGGTACCACGCCCAAAGGAACTTGTGATCTGGGTCTAGTGGCGTGCATGCCACCATCCGACTGGATTGTTGTTGGCAAGACCTGTGTGAAGTCCGCCTCACACAATTGCTGCCAACGTCCCCCTCTTGGTTGCCCGCGCTCGGGGCCAGCCCGCATCGGCCCCGGCAGACGCAGAGCCGGCGGCAGAGGCGTTGGACGCGGACGCGAAAGGGTGCCCGAAAGAGGAGGAGGCAACGGAGGAGCAGGCGAAGGAGCGGGAGGAGGACGCGGAGGTGGAGCTACTACACGGTTCAGGGCCACAGGTAGGCTGGTTGCACGGATACGGGGGTGTGGAAGGCTTCACGACCGCGCAACAGCGTCTGTTGGGATACTGTCTCGCGCCTTGGAGCCCCGCTTCGTAGGCAGTTTTTGCTCGCGTCGGGCCTCCCGTTTACGACTGCGGGCCCTTCGACCGCCTGCTTGCAGGCTCTGCCGGAACCGGGATTGGAACCGGAGTCGCGAGATGCTGGGGCCCACGAGGAGCGTGAGCTGCAGCCCGGGACAGAGCCGCAGGTGTGCTGCTACATGGGTGCCGCACCACATGTTCTACAGTGTCTCGAGGGCCAAAGCTAGCGTTGAACGCTCAGCCTGGGGGGAGTGCTGCCCGGTGCCCTCGTCACTAAACCTGTGTAGACACGGCCGATGGTGGGCGCCTCTGCCAGTGACGGCCTCTGTGTTCCTTCCTTCAGGCCCCGCCAAGCTCAGGCGCGGTGGAGGCGCTTGAGGCATCGGAGGCATCAGCGGGGGCTGCAGAGCAGGAGGAGGACCACGAGCCTCACGCCGACATGGGGCCAGAGGTAAGGGCGCGCAAGACGCTGTCGGGGTCGCTTTGTCGCGGGCTGCAGGGGAGCGCACCGGATATACAGAGGAGCTGCGCGATACCTACCGGTATGAAGTCTGACTCTGCAAAGTGGTGATGTGCCGCTCTGTCGCCCACCCCCAGTCTCCAAGCGGCCCAGAGCCAATCGAGGAGCCACAGACTCCAGCTGCAGATGCGGAGCCAGAGGAGGAGGAGGAGGAGGAGGAGGAGGAGGAGGAGCAGCACGAGCTTCATCCCGGGGAGGAGGAGGAGCAGCAGCAGCACGAGCCTCATGCCGAAACGGCGACGCCGGTGCGAGGCTGGGGTGGGATGTCCGGCTGGTTGCTGCAAGGAGTACGCTGGCTGTACACGGCGGCAGACTGATACCTATCTCTCGGTGACGGTTCCGTCGTTTTACCTGACTCCAGGTCACAGCGGGCCGAGTCCTGAAAGGGCCAACGGAGGCAGCAGAGCCGTCCGGGGCGGATCCAGAGCTCCAGGAGGAGGAGGAGGAGGAGGAGAAGGTGCCGAAGCCTCGCTCAGATTTGGAGCCCCAGGTGAGAATTCTCGGGTGCTTAGGGATGCAACGAAGGCGCGAGCGGGGCCAGAGTGCGGGGCAGGCTTGGACGCTTACAAGTTCCTAGAGGGCTAAGCGACGTTCGGCACTGGGCCGCATGCCCAGGACCCCGAGGCCGCTGCCGCTTCCTCTCCAGCCCCGGACTGCCAGCTCACCGACTGGGAGGAGGGAAGGGCCGATGCGGCCCCTGCCGTACCGCATGACTCATCGCCCGAGCAGCAGGCTGAGCACAAGCAGGTGGGCACGCTGACGGCGTGACGGAGCCGTAGCGAGAGGGGAGAGGGCGAACGCGCACGGACCACAAAGGCCTGAAGCCCGATACATTATATACAGAGTCAAGATTTGGCTGTGGAGCCCTGACGACGGTTCGACTCCTTGGCCTTGACCCTTGCGCCCGGTCCTCACTCGGCACCCTCAGGGGAGTACTATGGCCGCGCCGCCGCCGCCGCCTGCGGTCGCTGAGGCCGTCGCCGCCGTCTATGCGGTGCGGCAGGGCAGAGGCGGCCTCCGCTGCCGCCTCGCTGCGCTGCAACACGCCTTCCCCGCTCAGCTGCACGCAGCTCGCGACACGGGCGCCGGCCAGCCGGTGACGCTGTACGGCAGGCTGCCGGACGGCGGCGTACGGCAGTACGACAAGGTGCAGCTGCTGGCGGCTGGCCGCAACCGGTCGGACTTTTTCCTCATCACCAACGCACCCCTCCTCGCCGACGTTGCCGGCGGGGCGCCCAAGGTCTCCTCCACGCCCTACCGCCTCGCCGTGCTGGAAGACGGCCAGGCCATTGCAGAGGCGGGTGCGGTCACAGACCCGGAGCCAATCATCCTGCAACCGACGGCCTTCGACCAGGGCTGCGTTGCCGTCAGCCCCGACCTGCTCGCGCGCCTCCTGGGCTGCGCCACGTCGGACCTTGCGCGCCAGCCAGAGACCTTCCCGCTGCGTGTGTGGGCCGCCAAGTCCAGAAGCGCGGAGCGGGAGGAGCTGTACGGCGTGTACGTGAAGCGGTACATGGCGCGGAAGAATGCGTTCTGGCGCATGATCGGGCTGCGCGCGTGGCTGCAGCGCAGCGGTGGAGGCGTGGGCGACCTCTTGTCCGTGGCGCCGGCAGCGCCTGTGCAAAAGGAGGAGGAGGAGGAGGAGGAGCAGCGGGTGAAGGCGGCAGGGCCGGGTGGCAGCGCCGATGCTGGCTCGGCGAAAGCCAAGGGCCTGGTGGACCTCTGCCTCCTGCGGGTGACAAACGGGTCGGTGCTGTGGCGACCGCGTAAGAAGCCGCGTCAGAGCGGCGGCGGCGGCGGGGCGGCGGCAGGGCCGGACGCGGCGGAGGCAGCCGAGCTGGACAGCGACGACGCGGAGGAGGCGGACGCGGGTCAGAGCACCAAGCGGAAGGGCGGCGGCGGCCGTTCCGCACACGCAGCCTCAGGTTCAGGCTCGGGCTCGGGTTTAGAGTCGGACTCGGGGTCCGAACCGTCCGCCAGTGCACGCTCTGATGGTAGCTCGTCCTCAGCCGAGTCAGACGGGGACGCCTCTGACGGAGAGGAGGAGCAGGAGGAGGTGGAGGGCGAACACGGCGAGGTGAATGCAGCAGCAGTGCGAGTGCAGGCCGGGCCCATGTCGTCAACGGACGGGGCCTCGCCCGTCTTCTTTCAGGCCGCCGCCACCTACCCGCTGCGCCTCGTGCACAACACCCTGCGCTGCCACCTGGCGCCGCTCCAATACGCCTTCCCAGAACAACTGCGCGCGGTCCGCGCAACCGGCGAGAGCCGCCCCGTACAGCTGTACGGCAGGCTGCCGGACGGCAGCGTACGGCAGTACGACGGGCTGCGCATCCTGGCGACCAACCCCACGCGGACGGGCTTTGGGTTTCGTGTGCACGGACCGATCCTGTCAGACGTGGCAGGGGGCGGGCGGGAGCTCCAGTCGACGCCCTTCCGCCTAGCCGTGCTGGAGAACGGGCGCGCTGTGGTGGAGGCGGGAGCAGCGGAAGCTTTGGAGCCGATTATCCTATCGGCAACGGCGCTCGAGTCGGGACTCTTGTCCGCTCCCCCTGAGCTCACGCAGCTAATCCTGGGCCTACAGCCGGCGGAGGACGCGGAACGGGCGACCCTCGTGCCGCTCCATGCGACGGCCTGCGTGGGTGGAGTTCCAGGTAGCCGAGAGGAGCTCGAGGGGGTGGGTTTGCGCTGCCATGGGTTGGGGCGGCGGTGGCGGCTGTGTGGGCTCCGCCAGTGGCTGCAGCGCAGCCAGGCAGCCGTCGGGGACCTCCTGGCCCTATCCTATGCGGATGAGCCGCCGTCGCCGTCCGTGCGGGCCGCAGCTGCGGGCCCCAGCGCGAGCTCCGGCCCACGGCAGGACCAGCCCGGCGTGGGGGCACTCAGCATCCGCCTCCTCCGCTGCGGTGGGGGCCCGACGCGTCGGCGGGCTGACCCGCGGGCGAAGGGCAAGGGACACGGTGCAGACAACGGAGGCGAAGGCGCAGGTGCAGGCGGAGGCGAAGGCGAGGACGTGGAGGATAGCGGCCACAAGCGGCGCCACACGGCGCTGGGAGCGGAGCCGGAGGGACCGGAGTCAGCTGTGCCCTCTGCGCGCCGTGCGCGGGGGGATAGCGGGGAAGCAGCGGTTGCGCCTGCGGACCAGGGAAGCCGCGGGCGTGCTGCGGGCAGGAAGCGCTCGGGTGCTGGCGCCGCCGCCAGCCCAGCGCGGCCCCATTCAGCTGGCTCGCCTGACTCCTCCGCGTCGTCATCTGACGAGGGTGAGGAGGGCGAGCGTCCGGCAAAGCGGGCGGCACGGGGTGCAGCCGCGGATGCGGCCACTGGGCCCGCAGCGGCCACCCCAGGCGTCAGCAAGGGCGCCAAAAACGCCGGGAGTCCTGGGTCCGCACGCGTGTTGGGGGCTGACCGTACCGAGGGCAGGGAGGGCGCGCCGGGGCGGGACCGGGAGGTGTCCCCTGCCCGAAAGCGCCGCAGCCTGGGCCGCAGCGGCACAGACGGCGTGCCGGCCCTGAGCGGTGGCGTTTCGGGCGCGGGCGCCCAGGCCCAGGCGGGCCCACACGACCAGATCGCGGATGCTGGCGGCGTGGGAAACCCTTCAGCTTCCACGGTCGCCACCTACACACTGCGCGTGAAGGGTGGCAAGCTCGGCTGTCGCCAGATGCCCGTGCACCACGCCTTCCCGGCCCAGCTGCAGGCCCTGCGGGACTCCGGCAGTAACCAGCCCGTACCGCTGTACGGCAGGCTGACGGACGGCACCGTACGGCAGTACGGCGGCGCCGAGCTGTCCGCAGCCGGCAATAGCAGGAACGAGCTCTTCATAACCGCCGCCGGCTCGCTTTTATCCGACGTGGCAGGCGCGGCCGACCGCGTCCCCACGACGCCCTTCCGCCTGGCGGTGCTGGAAGACGGGCGGGCGGTGGTGGAGGCCGGAGAGGTGCAGGGGCGGGAGCCTCTGGCACTACCTCCCAGTCTCATGGCCAGCGGTGCCCTGGCCGTCTCGGTCGGTTCCGTGGCCAGGCTCCTGGGTCGCGCGGTTGAGGAATTGGTCGCCATGGAAGGTAGCATTCCGTTGGGGCTGCAGGCCTCCGTAACCGGAGGAAACGGCAGTGGCAACGGCAGCGGAAGCGGCAGTGGAAGCGACGCGTGGGAGGATCTGGCCGGCGTCAGCATCAAGATCTACAGCGGATCCAGGGCCCGGGACGAGCAGCAGTGGCGGCTGACGGGCCTGCGCCCGTGGCTCCGCAAGGTCCAGGCCGCCGTCGGAGATCTCATGATCTTGTCCCCGACGGCGCAGGCCCAACCGCCAACCGTCGCCGAAGGCAGGGACGCAGCTCCAGCCGCAATCACGCTTCGCCTCGTGCGCATGCGGGGGGGCAGCGGGGCGGTGTGCCAACACGGTCAGGCGGGGGCCGTGGAGGAACCGTCGCGTGTCGGGGCCGAGGCGGGGGCGGAGGCGGACGTTCTCGATTGCGGCAACGCAGCCAAAGGCGACGCGCCGGCTGGAGCCACCGCTGAGCCGTCGAAGGGGGCAAGCAGGAAACGGTCGGATCGGGGGCCGGCGGAAGCCCGCGCCGTGCCCAACGCGGCACCGCTCGAGTCCTGCGCCGGCCTGCCGGCCGCCTCCGTCGCCCACCTGCACGGCTGCGTGCCCACCGAGCAAGGGCTACCGCCGCTGCGCCCCGGTGAGCTGCGCCTGTGCGGCATCACCTTCCACCCCTCCCTCAGCGCCGCCGTACGCTCGTCCATGTCCACGTGGGAGGCCAGCATGGGCCCGGCCGGGCCCACGGCCTGCCCCGCGGCCGCCCAGGTCTTCATCCTTGGCGTTGACGTCGAGCAGGGCGGTGCAGGCGCCGACGCGTTTCGAGCCCACGGCTTGGACAGCGGTTCCGTGTGCGCCTCCGTGGCAAACCTGCTGGGTCTGACGGGGGAGGGCGCGGCCGGGAAGGCGCTGCCCGAAGGGCCCGTGGCGCGCAGGGGCCTGGCGCGGTGCGCCGATCCGGACCGTGGGGGCGCTGGGCTGCAGGCCACGGCTTGCATCCGAAAGGGCTCGGCGGTGTGCGTGATGGGGGGGTATGTGATGCTACGGGATGCCGCGGAGGCGTTTGTGGCGGAGGGCCTGGCGCAGTGCCGCCCAGAGGTGCGAGCCCGCCTGGCCGCGGCGCTCGGGGCGGGATCTGGATCTGGATCTGGAGGAGGAGGAGGAGGAGGCCAATGCGGCCCCGAGGCGGCTTGGCGGCTGCTGGCGGGCTCCTTCCGGCTGCCGTACCCGTTGGACGAGCGGCAAGGCGCGGCGGGCGGCGGTGACGCAGGTGAGCTGCGGCGGGCTGCCCCAGAACCAGATGTCCCGTTGCGCTTTCGGTACGTCGCTTCTTCGTTGTGTGCGGCCTGCCCCATGCATCCCGCACCCAACCGTCTCCCCCGTCTGTCCCTGGCCACGCAGGCTGCCTGCAGCTCTCACAGCTAGGCTACGGTGGCGTGGGGGCGTTGGTGAACGACCCCCGGCCCAACCCCCGGGCCTGGGCCGCAGGAAGCAGCCTCGGCTCGCCGCAAGCCGCTGCCACCTCGGCCGCAGCAGCCAACTGCGCGGTACGTGTGGTCTGGGGCTGGGGTCGGGCCATGCCGGGCTGGGGCCTGGCGGGCTGCAGCCTGAGGGCTGCAGGCTGGGGTCAGGCTGCAAAGCACGGCAAGCTTTGCTTGGGGCCCATGTCAGCAGCTCGCAATCAACATCCTCTTCCCTAGCAACCAACCCATGTACGCTACACAACCACGGCGAGCGTCCCTTTGGAGTTCATAATTGCTAGCCACACCTTCCCCGCCCTTCTCTGCTCCTCACCTCTCCGCCCCTCTACCCCCACTCCCCAGGTCCTGCCCGTGTGCGTGCGCGGCGCCTTCCTGCCGGTGCTGGTGGCGCTCCGCGACATCGCCCCCGGGGAGCAGCTGCTACGGGACTACGGGGAGGGCTGGTGGCGGGAGCTGGCGGGGGCGTGGAGGGCGGTGGAGGAGGCGGGGGTGCCCATGGATGCGGTGCTGCAGGCAGAGGGCTCGCGGCGGCCTGGGCCCAAGAGCTCTGCTGCCACCGTCCTGAGCCCCGCCGGCGGCAAGGGCACAGGCAAGGCGCGTGGGCCCGCGGGGCCATCAACCACAGGGCGCAAATAAGTGGTGGCCAGCTAGCCAAAAGGTTTCAAGTAATACGGTCAGAGGTACTGAGGTAATGTGTGCAGGCGCCGCAGAGGCGCTAGCGTTATCAGGCAGATGCAGGATGCAAGGCTGCGTAGTTAAGCGTGTTTGTGCTCAGAGTACAGTGTATAAAGCAGCGTTACAATAGTTCATGTGTGCGACGCAGCGGGGCGGGGACGGACGGGGGCATGCCTCCAGGAGCGGCGAGGCGTTTTGGTTTGCGTGGGCCGGGTCCCGGGTGGCATGGGACTCGGGCGGTTGAAGCACATAGCAAGGTTGTACAGTCAACATGGGGCTTGGGCCAGTGTAACATGGTGGGCTTGTGACACCCCGCACACTCCAGTTGCTGCTGTGCCTGTTGATCATTTAATCGACACACATTGGCAGGCGTTTTTGGGTAAATGTTGTGTGCGGCACTGGGTGGATGGCGTAAGCGGCACTGGCAGTTGGTGCTGATCAGTCTCCGGTCTGCCATGCGGTACTGATTGATAATCATGTGGGACGCAGCTATTGGCGCACGTGCGTGGAAAGCATGCTACCGTTACATGATTTGGCAATTATCCGTCCGTGGGTGAGGCTTCAGGCCTTTCGCAGAATACACTGCAGGCATCAAGGCAAACCGAGCTCCCCTCTATTTATCAGCCCCTCGCGCCATATCCACTCAGCCAGGCAACGCAACTGCCGTGAACGCAATACAATGTCAACCTGCCACCGGCACTTCTCAAAATCCCTGCTCGCATAGCGGCCGGGTCTACACCTACCTATGCAGCACAGAGTTGATATGCATGATACCCCCTTTCTAGCGTCCTCTCTCCCCCATGATTGCGCATTTGCAGGGCTCATGATGTAGCTCCTCTCCCCTCACTTGGTCGTGCCGGACGGGGGCACCAGGACCTTGTCGATCACGTGGACAATGGCCTGTGTGTGGGGAGATGGATGGGGGCCCGCACGGATGAAGCTGCATCGGATGAGCTGTTTGCCGGCCTGCCTGGACGCCCCCACCTTCATCCATGCCTGCGCTACCTTTGTGTGCCCGTGAGAAGTTACTTCCCCCCTGCTTTACCAAGTCCACTGCATGGCGCGCCCTGCCTGCGCCCTGTACATCCCTTTCTCCCCCTCACCGCGTTGAAAGGGATGTCGGCCTTGACCACGTCGGCAGTCTTGTTGGAGCCAGCCACACCGACAGTAACGTCGGAGCTGCGGGAGGGGTGGGTGGGTGGGTGGGTGGGTGGGTGTGAAGCACATGAGAGCAGTGCAGCGCATGGGTCTTATACAGACGGGCAGGAGGTAGGAAAGGGCGCAGGTTACGGGCTACCCATGCGCGGCAGGTAGATAGGCCGAGCGTCTCCTCGTCACAGGGCCACAAGCCCTGGGCCCTAGGGCCTAGTCCCTGGGACGTGAGCACGCTCACCCGCTGCGGGTGACCTTCAGCACGGCCCCGGCGAGGGAGGTGGCGTCCACGGTCTGGCCGTCGGGCAGGTCGGTGCTGCGGAGGGCGGCGCCTGGAGGCAGGGACGGTGGGGAGTGACGGAAAGGGGCGGGGGGCCATGTGCGTGAGGGGACAGTGGCGCGAGCGGCAGGGGCGGAGCGAAGGTGGCATGCCAGAGCAGGCGTCGCGGCATTTTCGGGTGGGTGGGCCGTGGGGCGGGGCCAGGAGTACGGTAGTCAGGGGCCGGTGCCCAAGGCGGGACATGTTCCGCCCTTCCATCATCATTGCGCTAGGTCTCCCCTCTCCCCTTGACCACAGCCCACCCACCCGGCACGACGTGCAGCTTGAGGATGTCGACGGCGACGGGGCTGGACAGCAGGTCGGAGGCGGAGAGGTTGAGGTAGCTGGCCAGCTTCTTGAAGGCCCTGCATGGTACCAGGCGCAAGGCAGAGGCAAACAAGGGTGGGAAGGTTGAGGGCCCCACGTCATAAACGAGTGGTTCCCCAACCCCGCTCACTTGTCAGTGGGGGCGAAGATGGTGGCGGGGCCATCGCCCAGCAAACCACCCGCACCGGTGGCGTTGAAGGCCTTGATTGCAATGGACACCTGCGGGACGGCCCCGGGGTGGGGGCATATGCAGGTAGGGCGGGTTAGGCATAGCAGGGTGAGCGAGGTGGAGGAAAGGTCTGCGCTGGAGGGCCGCAGGGCTCCTTCCGCCAGGGACGGTCTGAAGGATATGTAGGAGGCTTGTGCGCGGCCTCAGCCCTGCTGCGAGGTGCGGCCAGCTACTCACGCCGGAGCCGTCGTCCTCTCCGTCTCCCAGCAGAGCGCGGGCACCCCGGCGGGGCGCGGCCTCGACAGCGGACACTGCGGCAGCAGGCGTGGGCGGAAGAGCGAGGGGTGGGAGTGGCGCGCTGGTCAGAGGTGTTGGTGAGAGGCGCGTGGCCTAACGGCCTCAGGCTCGCGCGGCTCCATCAGCGTTGACCCAGCGGCGCAAGGCAAAGTTCTGAGCTCTATCTGATCTGTCAAGCCAGCGAGGGCAAGCGGCGGTGCGGCCCCATCAGCGGGGGAGCAGAACGAAGGGCGGCGCGGCGAGGCAACCCGCCGGGTGCCGCACGCACCTGCGAGCAGCGCCAGCAGCCCGGCGGCGAGGGCGAGGGCGGGAAGCGTGCGGGCCATGGCTGCGGTGCGTGCACGTGCAGCGGCGGTGCGGTCTGCTTGCGAAAGGAGTTATGCAGCGTGTTGGGATCGAGAGTGTCCGTCTATTGCAAGTCTGGTGAGCGCCGGCCTCCTTATATGGCCCCGCCGCGGAGCCCGCTTGTGGCTGGGGCCTGCCCGCGTAAAGCGGCCCTGTCAAGCGGGCCTACGGGCCAGGCGGCCGCATGTCCGACCATTACCCCATCACGGATAGAATCCGGACCCGCGCACATTACGCCGAGCGCACAGCTTGTGGCCCGGGCTCACGCCGCCGCTGGGGCCTGCGGGCCCGCGTGACGTGGCGGCTGCCATGCCCCGTGCCACCGCTACCGCCGCCGCCACCCTCGCGAAGTGCGCAGTCCAGACCGCCAAAGCCTCTTTCGCTCGGTTGCTCGCCCCGGCGCCCCGGTACCCCTGCTGCCGCCGTCGCCACGCACTCGGCGCGCTCGCGCAGCCCAGACAGCCCGAGCCTCCCTTCCTGGCCCTTGCGTGACCTCCGCCCCACTCGCGCCGACACGCACGGCGGGTGGCCTCGCAGAAGATAGACGCCTCGTCGTGACCTCCGCCCCACTCGCGCCGACACGCACGGCGGGTGGCCTCGCAGAAGATAGACGCCTCGTCGTGCCCGCCTGTGCCGCCCTCCGCGCCTGCTGCCCTACCTGCCGACCCACCGCACGCATCAGCATCACCGGCACGGGCCCCCGCTGCCCACTGCCGCTGACTGCATGGCATACAGTGCCGGGCGATGTCTGCGTAGGTGGCTAGCTGCAGGTCTGCTGTGGGTCTGCTGTGGGTCCGCTGCAGGTGGTCATGAGGCGCACTCCTGCGGCCTGGCTGGGAGCCACGCGGAGCCTCGGCCGCTGGGCGCCATACGGAGCCTCAGCTGCATAGAAGGGTGACACGACTGATGAGCAGAAGTAAGGGATGGACACAGGCGGACCGTGCGCCCTGCTTCGGCGGCGTGGGCCCGGCGAAGCCCAAGCTCTCGCCCCAGCTGTTGTTACACGTACCAAGTCCCCGTCCGTCCGTCTAGCCAATGAACAGAAGTCAAAGAGCAGGTCGTTATCTCAATCCACCGTTCCAACACGCACCGTTCCCCAAGGTTAAGCCCTGTCCTGTAACAACCCCACTCCACCCCATGCAGAAAGGCCAAGCGATGATAGATGGCAACCCCAACACATGCAAGAAAGAGAAGAGCACACAAGCAGCTGGACGGCGGGCCTCACAATCACATGCAGCCCTTAACCGCTTTCAGCAGAGTCCAAACTGTTGGCGCCAAAGTTTCGCCCTCGTGCTTGATTTGCGGCATTCTTCGCCCCGGCTTCCCTATCCGTGATGCGTGCAAGCAACCAGCAACTGCCGACTCCCTCCCTTGACTCCTTCAGCACCCGCCTCCACGAATGAGCATCCCCATGCGAGCAAAGACTGGCTTAGGGCAGGGGCACCTCCCAACCAGCCGTCTCATTGGCGGGAGGCACCAGCACCTGCACGGGATGGGGAGGGAGGGTGTGACCAGGTGTGACTTCATAAACCCTTTGGAAGCGGAACACCAGGCACAGCCCTGACGCCCACACCCTGGTGCTGCTCCGGTACCTCCCTCGCCATCCCCTCTGGGCGGCCACGTCCCCCCTGCCGTCCCCAACGCTCACCCGATCGATGACGTGCACAATGCTCTGCGGGGGTAGCAGAACGGAGCAGAGCAAGAGGGGAGTTGTGATAAAAACGTCTCCGGACTTCACCCAGAGTAATCACCATGCAAATCTTGTTTGTGGTCAAGGGCCCTGAGCGAGCGCAAACCCTCGAGCACACCAGGCCTTACCCGGCCACCGAGCTGCGCCCGACGGTTCAGGAGAGCCCATTGAGCGCGCGCAACAGCGCTTTGTGCCAAATGCCCCCTCCATCCCCGTCCCCCCTCCATCCCGTTCCCTCACCAACCCAGACCAGCGCAGCCCAGACAGGGCCCCCCCGCCCACGCTCACCCCGTTGAAGGGCACATCGGCGGCGATGACCCGAGCCACCACGGCGCTGCCCGGCACCGTGACGGTGACGGTACCGTTGGGGGAGGCGGAGATGAGCAGCGGCACGCCCAGCAGAGAGGTGGCGGTGACGTTGCCGGCGGCCGTGATGTTCATGGCGGTCAGGGCAACGCCTGGGGGCGGGAATGGAAGGGCCAGGGGAGGGCAAGGGAGGGGCAGGGCATGGGGATCAAGCCTGGCATGGCAAGGCCTAGGAGGAGCCTTGGAGGGAGGAGGGTCACTCAGAAGAGGAAAGTCGTATAGGATAGGTCACGATGGTAGCTGCACAAAAGACAGTCCTGCGCTGATAGCCTTAATGAGCAGGGACGAAAGCAGGGAGAGGCGCATCCTGTCATGAACCGGGGAGGGGCTGTGCTGTTCGGGGCCCCCACGCACCCGGGACGACGTGCAGCTCTGTGATGTTGGCGGCGGTGGCGTTGTAAGTGGCGTTGAAGAGGTCCAGGGGGGAGGCGAGCTTGAGGGCGGTGGCCAGCTCCTCGAAGGCGGCGTCCTGGGGGGGGCCATGCAGGGGGGTAGCAGGTGTGTGTGTGTGTGTGTGGGGGGGGGGTACGTCAGGAGGAAAGGGCTTGAGGAGGCGAGGGTCCAAAGGGCCAGGGAGACCCAGCAGGGGCGCTGACCAGCGCAGAGAGGAGCGTCCCGCGTGCAATGGAGCACGTACGGGTGTTGTGCGTCAGACGGTCAAAGTGGCCGGCCTTGTTTCAGTCTTCGCCCTCTTCCGATTCCCTCCGCAGCATCTCGCCCTGGCCCCTATTGCCACCTCCCCTGCACCCGCGGACTCACCGTGGGCGCAAAGATGGTGGACGTGGCTGACTCAGTGACGTTGGCCTGAACATGCAACGGCACGTGCACAGAGAGGAGGTCAGGATGAGTTGGAGGGGCCCTGCCACCTTGCTAGCACCGCGAGCGTGCCACCTGGACCGCCCTAGAAGCGCGCTGCTCCTACGCTCTACCGAGCTAGAGCGACCTAGCCAGCCTATCGCTAGCTAGCGGCAGAGCGCCTGCCTGGACGCCGGTGCTGTTCAGGGCATCAATGGCCACAGCCGTCTGCGGTCGATGGGGCACGGCAGAGGGGCGGGCGAGCGAGCGAGGCGGCGGCGAGCGAGCAGACGGCAGAGAGCTAAGGGACCAAGGACGACACGGCCGTTCATGGGGTGAGGCACGATGCCTCTGATTGCACCGGCGGAGGCCTGGGTTCTGGCTAGCGAGTCCTGTGCTCGGGATTGCTTCACGTCGCCGCAGCCCACAACCACAATCCTATACTAAAATCCTTTTCCACCCTCTGTCCTCTTTGCCGTCCTCTGTGCCATCTGCTGCTGCCGGCTCACCGCGTTGGCAGCGGGAGGCTCCGCGGGGGTGACGGCGGCGGGGGTGGCGGCGGCGGTGGTGGTCCCCGCCGTCTTGGGCACCAGCGGCGGCGGCCGCTGCAGCAGCGTGCGGCGGGAAACGTTGGCCGAGGCAGTGCCTGGGGGATGCGGAGGGCAGAGGGCACAAACGCCAAGGGTCAGGGCTAAGGCAGTGGACGCAGTGGCACCCGCTGCCGGGTCGAGGGGAGGAGCTGCGGACGGTGCTGCACGAAGCTGGCGCGGACACAAAGGTAGCGAACATTGTGTGTAGCAACTGGTTTGCTGCATACTGGCGCATGGAGCTCCAGCCGTCTCTAGTTGGTGCGGAGCCGCGGCTGAAGAGGGGACCTCGGGCGGCGAGGGCCCGGCGGACCCGTCGAGCAGGGCGCTGCCCCGGCCCCGCCGGTGCACCCACCCAGCAGCAGCACTGCCAGTAGCAGCATTCCAGCGCCCATAGCGGGCTGGCGCGACGAGGCCATCGTTCTCTTGCGTTAGTTCAGCGGGCTGGAGCGCGGGAGGCTTGGCGGGGGCGTTCGTGGAAGCGCGTGGTGTGGTGGTGGGGCGGGACGCCTGCTGTTGTGTATGCTGGATGTGCAGCTCCTGCGTGAGCCAGACAAAGCACAAGTTGGGGACCGAGCCGGGTCACAAAGGAGGCGCGCAGCAGCTGCCACGCCTTTCAGAAGCACTTGCCGTGGCCGAGGAGCGCGACCCTCGGGACCGCACTTCGGTCAACGGGCGCGCTTTTCGTCGCTCGCGGGCAAATGGCTCCGTCTTGACTGCCTGAATCAAAGCCCATCGCGGTGGATGTGAAGAGGAGCACGCCCGTCTCGGCAAAGGCGCGGGCCATCGCCAAGGTCACAGCTGCTAGGCTATCACTCTGCACTGCGATGTGTAATCTGGGTAAAGATGTGACATACGTGAGAGTGCCGAGGGGCGTTAACTGGCGCGCTTGCATGGCACATGCAGCCCGAAGCTCTATCGGGTCAGGTCTTGAGGAAGCCTGCTCCAGTCCCTATAACCGCACGCTAAGAACAAAACACTTGCCATCGTGCACCTTTGTAAACAAATCGCTCGCTAGGGCGCAGAAACCAAGCCATCGCGCCCCAACCGGGCTTTTCCTAGCTTCCTGCAAGGGATATAATGACACAGCATATCACTGATGACTATGCTCGAACCGGCAGCCATGCCCAGGCGTCGCCGAGCGGACGGCGAGGGACCCGGGCGTGGCTCGAGGACACGCGGGAGCAGTCCATGCAGGTAGGGAGCTATTACACTGCCCCTCATAGTCCTGGACGGCTTGTTGGCTGGGGTTTTGTGGCCCTGCTGGCACATGAATGCGCGGCCTGGCCGACGCCGAAGCGGGTGCGTCGAGCACAAGCGCTTTTGGGAGGGGTGCAGGGGAGGTGACAGAAGCGACCATGTAGGGGCGAAGAGCTGCAGGCCGCGCGGGCTCGCGGCTTAAGCTGGCTCGCGCCCACACCCCCCGGGAACCCTGGTCCACCCCGCAGCGATGGCTCACGTCGCGGATGCCCTACAAAGCGCCCATGACTACGCCACGGCCGCCAGCGCTGCTTACGGAGCCGGTGGTGAGTGGACAGAGCTGTGCCATCCTGTCTCAGGCCTGCTAGCTTCTCGGCGCGCTGACATGCCTCACTGTCCCTACGCGCCGAGGGGTGTGTGTGTGTGGACTGTGGAGCATGGGCATCAGCGGGGGCAGCCCGTCCGGCCCTCTCCCACACCCATGCTCGCTGTCCACCTAGCGTAGCCCTAGTGTGCCTGCTTTGTCCTTGGCAGGGACTGGTAGCGGCGCCCACCCACTCGGCGTCCACTCCCGCTCACCCCTCCCACCTCCACCTCCCCTGCCCCCATCCCACCCCCCAGGCGACCCTCAAGCACCGGCTCTACACGGGGCACAACTACCCCGTATCAGCGGTCGTTTTCTCGCCGCAGGGCGACCTGCTGGCCACGGCATCGCGCGACGTGAGGCTTTATGACGTCCCCACAGGCCGGCTCAGATGCGTGCTGGACGGACACGGAGGCCTTGTCCGCTGCATCGCATTCACGCCAGGTAAAAATTTGCTGCAGGGAACTGGCTGAGCTACTGGGCAACCAACAGCCCTGTGGTCTGTGGCGGCGATTGGGGCCCACCCCTTACCGCCGGGCGCCCGGGCCGTGAATTTGTTGGGGTGTTGGGCTGGCGGGGCTGGGGAAGGCTCTGGGGCTCGGGGCTGCTGGGGACTGCTGGAATTGGGGGGCTCTCTTGGGGGTTGAGGGTTTTGGGCGGGGCTGCGAACTCGAAACTGCGCTGGGTCTGCTATTCTGGCTGGGGACTCTGGGCTCTGGGGGCTCGGGGGCTGGAATGAGTGGCGACCGGGTTAGGCTAATGCGGGATGTGCGTTGTTGTGGTCTGCTGTGCTGGGACAGGGCTGGGACAGGGGACGCCGGCGGGGCTGGGGACGGGGGAAGGCTCTGGGGCTCGGGGCCGGGGCCGCGGACTTTCGGACCGACAAGCCACGCCTGCCTTACAACCGCAAGCACGGAGCAACTGCGAACTCGCAACTGCGCAACACCCCGACAACGAAGCCAAAGGTCCCTAGCCCCGACCGCTCTTGGCTTAGGGTTAGGCTTAGCTGAGTAGGGACCGACAAGCCATTTCTGCCACCGCGAGCGTGCCCCGCAGCCCTGCCACCTGCCCCGAAGCAACTGCGAACTCGAAAGCCCGCTGCGCCAGCCTGCTCCGCCAGCCCCGTGCCCCTGCAACCGGCTCACTCGGAGCCCCCGTCGCTGCGCGAGCCCTCCGAGCCGGAGCCGCCAGAGCCCTCCGGCTCTGCCTGCGCCGGCAGCCCCGGCAGCCCCGCCGCCAGCCGGCGCCGGTAGCGGGCTGTCGCCCGGTCCGGCAGCACGGTGCGCTTGCCCTTTGCGTGGGCCGGGCCGGGCGCTTCAGCGGTGGTGCAGCCAGCACAGCCGCCGGCGCCGCAGGCCGCCCATGCCGCCGGGCGGCCCGGAACGGTCAGGGCGGGGCGCAGCGCGCACCGCTCCGCCGTCAGGGCGTCCCGCAGCGCGAGGCTGCAGCGGCACGGGTTGCACATCCAGGCCCACCTGCAGCCCTGTGGTCTGTGGCGGCTCGGGGCCGGGGGCTCGGGGGCTCGGGGCCGGGGTATGCGCGGCTGGGAAAAGGGGACAGGGGACGTGATGGCTGCGCTGGCTATGCGGGAGGGGGGGCTAATGACCTAGGCTAGGCCTAGACCAGGGCTTGTGACTGGGCTGTGGCGGGGGCTGGGGACTGGGGACTGGGGCGGCGGGGGCTCTGGCAAGGGCATACAGGTCTGGGGGCAGCCCTGGGAATGGCGCAGGCTAAGGCTCAGTCCGCCAGGAGCTGGGGTGCCGCAAGCGCCGGCTGGGGGCGGGGGCATGGGCCTGGTCAAGGTCCTGGGTAGGGTGGCCTGCCTTACACGCGGGGTCCCCGCAACGCCGGTAACCTCGTGACGCGACCCAGGATCAACTGCGGACTCGAAACTGCGCAACTCCCCGACAACGAAGGCCCGGGTCCCTAGCCCTGACAACTCTGCGCCACATTTAGGGCCCCTATCCAAATGTCCCTGCAACCGGCTCACTCGGCAACGAACACGCAACGCCGGCAACCTGCTAGGCCTAGACCAACTGCGAACTCGAAAGCCCGCTGCGCCAGCCTGCTCCGCCAAATCCGTGCCAATGCAACCGGCTCACTCGGAGCCCCCGTCGCTGCCCGAGGCCTCCGAGCCGGAGCCGCCCGAGCTCTCCGAGGCCACCGGCTCCGCCGGCAGCCCCGGCAGCCCCGGCAGCCCCGCCGCCAGCCGGCGCCGGTAGCGGGCTGACGCCCGGTCCGGCAGCACGGTGCGCTTGCCCTTTGAGTGGGCCGGACCGGGCGCCGCAGCGGTGGTGCAGCCCCCGCACCCCGCAACCCCCCCGCAACGCCGGGATTGGGGCAGGCGAAGGCAGGCAGGCGACGGGCCTGTAAACTGGGGACCGGCTTACACCCGATACCCTGCACCGCAGCCTTGCCACCTGCCCGGGAGCACTGCGAACTCAAAACTGCGCAACACCCCGACGCCCAAAGGTCCCTAGCCCCTACCGCTCTTGGCTAGCCGCAAGCCCCCCGCCGCCCCATATCAGCCGCCCGGCCTCTGCGCTTGCTCACTTGGAGCCCCCGTCGTCCGGAAACGAGGGTACTGGGAAGGCTGGGGCAGACATGCAGCTACGAAGTGTGGTCTGGCAGTGCTGGCAGCTAGAAGCCCGAACCAGTTACACGTCCTCGGCCACCCCCCTTGAGGCATGAGTACCCAAGCATGCAAACGCAGAGGGAGCATACCGAAGCTTCTGCTAACAGCCTTTCCCCCGCCCTCGCCCCCGCCCTTTCAGACGGCCGCTGCCTGTGCTCCGGAGGCGACGACACAACCATCGTGGTCTGGTCCCTGGAAGCCTGCCTGGGCATGTGCCGGCCCGGCATCGTCTCCACCATCGCCCCCACGGGCCTCGGCTCCTCCACCAACCCCACCGCGCTCCCCGCCAACCCCGTGGTCGCCCACTCCTTCGCCTCCTCCCTGGCCCCCACCATCCGCACCGGCCCCGTGCCCGTGGGCGGATCCACGGGCGGAACCCCGCGATCCGCCGCCGGCGGATCCACCCATGGCGGCTCCAACTACGGCGTCAACCCCTCCAACGGCCTGCCCGCCGGCCCGCTCAGCCGCTGCGTGCAGAAGGTCCTGCGGAGGCACCACAAGCCCGTGCTCTGCATGACCACCACCCCCGACTCCAAGTACCTCATCACGGGGTCGGCGGACCGCACCGTGCGCGTGTGGGACGTGGGCAGCGGCTACTGCACCGCCACGCTCAGGGGCCACCACGGCGACAGTGAGTCGTCGACTAAGCGTGTTGCAGCGCGGGGCAGGGCATGGACGGGACAGAAGCGGGGGTGCGCGGGGTGTGCTGGCGGCGGCTGGGCCAAGGCCTCCCTCCCTCGTGTCCGAGCACAGACTGAGTTACCCCGTAACCCTTTCCCACGCGCTTACACTGTTCCGCCCCAACAAACCCCGTAACCCTTTCCCCGCCGCTCCCCCTCTCTGCAGTCATGTCTGTGGCCATCACGCCCAGCGGCAAGCAGGTCCTGTCCGGGGGCACGGACCGAGTGGTAATCGTGTGGGACTTCGCCACGGGGGAGTGCGTGCGGTCGCTCAAGGTGGGGCCGGGCGGGGTGGGGCGCGGTTGGGTTTGGCACGGGCGGATGGGACCGTTGAGGGCGTGAGGCCGCTGAAACGCTTGGCACTGGGGCTGCGGGAGTTTTTAGGTGGAAAGCCTGACCGAGCGGGAATCGGTGGGGCGTTTGAAGGGCGCCTGGGCCCTGGGGGGCATGTAGCGCGCGCTTCCAGATCCTTAGGGGCCCCTCCTCGGCCAAGCGGCTCATCCCATCTCCCTCCTCCCCCCTCCCCTCCCCAGGGCCACAAGGGCGCCGTGACGTCCGTCTCGGTGGCCCCCGACGGGCAGTGGGGTGTGACGGGGTCGTACGACAAGTCCCTGCGCGTGTGGGACCTGAACAACGGCCAGGAGCTGGCCTGCCTGCCGGCACACGCGGGCGCGTTCGGCGTCACGGCGGCGCGCATCAGCCCCGACGGCTCCGTCATTATGAGCGGCGGCTACGACCACCTGATCAAGGTAAGGGAGATGACCGTAAGCCATAAGATCAAGTGCTGGGTTAGCAGTTAGCTAGGGGCTGCTGGCTTTGCCCTGGTTCTGGCCCGGCCCTCCGGCGCGCCACTGTGTGTCGTCAACTGCGTCAAGAACGCAGCTTCTGACCCGGCCGCGCCGGCAGTGGTCGGAGTTGTGCCTTGCTGGCCCCGAACTGCTGTTGACGCGTGTGCAACCTCGCGCCCATGCCCCTCCTCCTCCTCCCTGCCCCTATCCTCCTCAGGTGTGGGACGCCAACAGCGGGCTGCCGCTGGCGACGCTGGACGGGCACCGGCACATGGTGGGGTGGGCGGGGGTCGGGCGGGGGGCTGGGACTCGGGCGTCCAGGGCGGCGCTGGCGAGGGGCTGAAGGGTCGGGACGGGGGAGAAAGGTTGCGACGAATTTTCCCTAGTGGCGACCGCGAATTCCATGTTGGGCAAGTGAGCACTCTGCACCGGGACGGAGCGGTAGGGTCGAAGCTGCACCCAGAGAAAGGAATGTATGGTACCGCATGTGTGCCGTACACTTGGTTCCGGGTTCGAACCCTACCATTAGCGATGCTGTTGCGAAGGATGCTTAACACAATACTGCGTTATCTTACCGAGCCTCGTGCTTCGGCACGAGCGCTGAGGACACTCTTCAGTGCTGACGCAACAGCAAGCCACATGCATTCTTCCATCCTGCATCACCCTGACGTCACTACAAGCGCTGCAACCTGATCAACCTAATCATCCTCACGCGTTCACTCTCCGCAGATCTCGGCGGTGGCCTTCAGCCCCGACTCCACCATCCTGGCCACCGCCGGCCGCGACGATGAAGTGCGGCTGTGGTTCTGGGTGCAGCAGTACACGCACTACTCCATGGACAAGTACACCATCGAGTGAGTAGGCATCGTACGGACACAGTGTACAGCGAGTACGAAGCCCTTGTCCCCGTACCTCTCCTAGTCCCTCGTCCCGAACGCGTGATCATACCGGTCATCCGAGCTGCCGTGCATCACCCGGCCCCCTAACGCACCCTTTGCCTTCTCCACGCCCCCCTCATTCTCGTGTCAGGTGGGAGACGGGCCACCCGCGCGAGCGCCGCATGGTGCGCGGGGGCATGGACCCCACGCTCAGCAGGCCCGCGGGCCAGGAGGAGAACCGGCACTGGCACTGCTACAGCGGGGACGTGGCGGGCAAGACCGCGGACGACGAGGTCCGGGCCACGATGAACCTGGAGCGTGGGCGCATGGTGGACGGGCGGCGGCCGACGACGGCCCCGACCACGCGCGGGCCCATCAGCCGGCCGTGGGACTACTGAGCCATGGGCGTGGGCGTGGGGTGCGCGTGATCGTGGGGCGTGGGTGCGGGTGGGGGAGGATGTGGGGGGGGATGTTGTGGAGGCGTGGGGCAGGATGGTGGCTACCTGGGCGGGGGGCAGGAGTGGCGGACGCAACTACGCAAAGCAGGGGCAGCGGGCGGGGTGCAGGGCGAGGCGGTTTGATTGGGTGGCGGGGATGTGGCCCGGTGCGATCCCGGTATGCTGTGATGCCAGAGGCATCAGACGGCTTGTGTAGCTTACATATTTATAAGGGGGAAGGGGCATGGGATGGTGAATGCACGGACTGCGCTCTCATCAGGAGCCAGGGGGGCTTGTCAGCTTCAGCTATTCATCCGGCTGTGTGACTCAGGAGTGGGCCGTCAGTTATGGTCCCCGAGGCCCAACCGCTGCAGAAGCGTTTTGGGCAGCTCGGAAGCGTTTGGCAACTGTACTTCGATGCCGCTGCAATGCGCCACGGTTCGTGCGGGAAAGGAGTGTGGGGGCCGGGGGGGGTTTACGTGGCGCAGGGAGAGCTATGGAGTGAAGAAGGCTGATGGGAGTTTGGTTTGAGAGATGGACTCCGATGCAAGGCGTGGAGCCGAGCGTCAGTGCGGCGTGGCGTGGCGGCGCGCGGCGCTCAGTGAGCGGGTAACTCCACATTGTTGAGCCCACGCAAAATCAATGCAGCCCGCAACTACTGCATTCCGACTGGTGGCAGCAGCAGTCAGAGCAGCAGTGCAAGCAGCACCGCTGCCGCTACACGATCCACCGCTGCCGCACAGCCGCAGCCATGGCCCGCGCTCTGCCGACCCTCGCCCTCGCGGCCGGGCTGCTGGCGCTGCTCGCAGGTGCGTGCGGCCCCCGGCGAGCGACGGCCGAGCAGCCCGCCCCCGCCATGACCTTCCCAGAACTACGGGCCCTGTTGCAGCGATACGAGCCGCTGCGAGCTGCTGCGGGTGAAGTGCCCCTGCTGACCCACTCATGACGGCCCTCCTACTGGCCCCTCCCTCCCGCTGCCCCCCTGTCTCCCCCGCCCCGGTGCCCTTCAGCATGCACCGCCGATGCTGCCCCCCACAATGGAGGACGCGCTCTGCTGCAGACGGCCGCTGCCACAAACGAACCCAATGTGCGTGCATTGCGGGGGGGGCGGCTGCCGCCAAGTCACCAGGGTCCCTCCCCACCAAACCTGCACCTGCGACTCGCCCTCCCTCCCCGCCCCGCCCTCCCCCAGGTGTCCATTGCCATTCAGGCCCTTAACGCCACGGGCGCGGGTGCCCTGCTCCCGCCCAACACCACAGCCACCATTTTCGCCCCTTCCGATGCGTGGGTTGGGGTCTGGGAGGCGCAAGGTGGCACGCAGTTTCAGTACTATGATGGCGTGCTGAAGCGTAGCGTTACCCAGGGCCATCAAGGAGAGGGAGGGCACGTCCCTTTGCCCCACGGCCCGGATGAGAGTCCACGGCTGATGCCTTTGTCCGTGTAACAACAACAACAAGGACAGCAGGGCAGGCAGCAGGGCACGGGCGTGGCAACAGCGTCTGCCCGCTATCCCCACCCCCCATTCCCCCCCTGGCCCCTGCATGGCCCCAGTGCCTTCAAGCGCCTGGCCACCTCCCTCAACCTCCACTCGCAGAACGGGGGACGGTCATTCGGCAGGATTTCGGTCATTCGGCGGTCATTCCGGGGTCATTCGGTCGGGCCGGTCGTCATTCCGCGGGTCATTTGCGGGGGAGAGGGCGGGGGGGAAACCGTGCTGCAAGCCGTTTCACCTCTTATCTATCTTCACTTATAGCTTCTATAAGTAATTGTGATGTTCACGCAGCCCACTTGACGCGAGTTGCACGCAGGCCCGCAAAACACGTACTTCAGGCCATCGCTTCCATCAACAACGCACATGTCGACTCATAGGATCACAATGCATACTGTCCTTGAGTCGGCACATAGCACATAGCACAATGCCGCTGGTACGCCGATGATGCGCACAACCTCCGCCCTTGCGCGCTCTCACGCCTTTCGCCTCTCCGCTCTCAGCCAAAGCATTCAAGGACCATGTGATGGTAACAGAAAACAGGCAGGCAACAGTGCTTTGCGCCGACGCAGCCAAGGCAACATCGCGGGAGGCCCAGCTAACGGGTTCCCAGGCTTGAGCGAGCGACGTGCGCTTACACAGCATGCAGCTGGGAGCCCCGGCATCACAGGTGGGCCCGGGCAAACCCGCACGCAGCGATGTGCCCCGGCCGTGTTGCCGCCCTGGGGCTGGGCTGGATCGGCTCCCGATCTGCACCTGCGCGGGTGCCCCCTGCTGCGCTCACGAGCCCCCTAACGTCCCTCTCGCCCTCCCAACCCGCGTCCCCCAGGGCTCTGCTAGCGGTAGCTGGCGCACTGGCGTTGCAAGGGGCTAAGGGCGCGCGCTTGCGGTGCCCCAGGCTTGGCTAGCAGATGGGAGCCCCGGCATCACAGGTGGGCCCGGGCAAACCCGCACGCAGTGGTGTCCCCCGGCCGTGTTGCCGCCCTGGGGCTGGGCTGGATCGGCTCCCGATCTGCACCTGCGCGGGTGCCCCCTGCTGCGCTCACGAGCCCCCTAACGTCCCTCTCGCCCTCCCAACCCGCGTCCCCCAGGGCTCTGCTAGCGGTAGCTGGCGCACTGGCGTTGCAAGGGGCTAAGGGCGCGCGCTTGCGGTGCCCCAGGCTTGGCTAGCAGATGGGAGCCCCGGCATCACAGGTGGGCCCGGGCAAACCCGCACGCAGTGGTGTCCCCCGGCCGTGTTGCCGCCCTGGGGCTGGGCTGGATCGGCTCCCGATCTGCACCTGCGCGGGTGCCCCCTGCTGCGCTCACGAGCCCCCTAACGTCCCTCTCGCCCTCCCAACCCGCGTCCCCCAGGGCTCTGCTAGCGGTAGCTGGCGCACTGGCGTTGCAAGGGGCTAAGGGCGCGCGCTTGCGGTGCCCCAGGCTTGGCTAGCAGATGGGAGCCCCGGCATCACAGGTGGGCCCGGGCAAACCCGCACGCAGCGATGTGCCCCGGCCGTGTTGCCGCCCTGGGGCTGGGCTGGATCGGCTCCCGATCTGCACCTGCGCGGGTGCCCCCTGCTGCGCTCACGAGCCCCCTAACGTCCCTCTCGCCCTCCCAACCCGCGCCCCCCAGGGCTCTGCTAGCGGTAGCTGGCGCACTGGCGTTGCAAGGGGCTAAGGGCGTGCGCTTGCGGTGCCCCAGGCTTGGCTAGCAGATGGGAGCCCCGGCATCACAGGTGGGCCCGGGCAAACCCGCACGCAGCGATGTGCCCCGGCCGTGTTGCCGCCCTGGGGCTGGGCTGGATCGGCTCCCGATCTGCACCTGCGCGGGTGCCCCCTGCTGCGCTCACGAGCCCCCTAACGTCCCTCTCGCCCTCCCAACCCGCGTCCCCCAGGGCTCTGCTAGCGGTAGCTGGCGCACTGGCGTTGCAAGGGGCTAAGGGCGCGCGCTTGCGGTGCCCCAGGCTTGGCTAGCAGATGGGAGCCCCGGCATCACAGGTGGGCCCGGGCAAACCCGCACGCAGTGGTGTCCCCCGGCCGTGTTGCCGCCCTGGGGCTGGGCTGGATCGGCTCCCGATCTGCACCTGCGCGGGTGCCCCCTGCTGCGCTCACGAGCCCCCTAACGTCCCTCTCGCCCTCCCAACCCGCGTCCCCCAGGGCTCTGCTAGCGGTAGCTGGCGCACTGGCGTTGCAAGGGGCTAAGGGCGTGCGCTTGCGGTGCCCCAGGCTTGGCTAGCAGATGGGAGCCCCGGCATCACAGGTGGGCCCGGGCAAACCCGCACGCAGCGATGTGCCCCGGCCGTGTTGCCGCCCTGGGGCTGGGCTGGATCGGCTCCCGATCTGCACCTGCGCGGGTGCCCCCTGCTGCGCTCACGAGCCCCCTAACGTCCCTCTCGCCCTCCCAACCCGCGTCCCCCAGGGCTCTGCTAGCGGTAGCTGGCGCACTGGCGTTGCAAGGGGCTAAGGGCGCGCGCTTGCGGTGCCCCAGGCTTGGCTAGCAGATGGGAGCCCCGGCATCACAGGTGGGCCCGGGCAAACCCGCACGCAGCGATGTGCCCCGGCCGTGTTGCCGCCCTGGGGCTGGGCTGGATCGGCTCCCGATCTGCACCTGCGCGGGTGCCCCCTGCTGCGCTCACGAGCCCCCTAACGTCCCTCTCGCCCTCCCAACCCGCGTCCCCCAGGGCTCTGCTAGCGGTAGCTGGCGCACTGGCGTTGCAAGGGGCTAAGGGCGCGCGCTTGCGGTGCCCCAGGCTTGGCTAGCAGATGGGAGCCCCGGCATCACAGGTGGGCCCGGGCAAACCCGCACGCAGTGGTGTCCCCCGGCCGTGTTGCCGCCCTGGGGCTGGGCTGGATCGGCTCCCGATCTGCACCTGCGCGGGTGCCCCCTGCTGCGCTCACGAGCCCCCTAACGTCCCTCTCGCCCTCCCAACCCGCGTCCCCCAGGGCTCTGCTAGCGGTAGCTGGCGCACTGGCGTTGCAAGGGGCTAAGGGCGTGCGCTTGCGGTGCCCCAGGCTTGGCTAGCAGATGGGAGCCCCGGCATCACAGGTGGGCCCGGGCAAACCCGCACGCAGCGATGTGCCCCGGCCGTGTTGCCGCCCTGGGGCTGGGCTGGATCGGCTCCCGATCTGCACCTGCGCGGGTGCCCCCTGCTGCGCTCACGAGCCCCCTAACGTCCCTCTCGCCCTCCCAACCCGCGTCCCCCAGGGCTCTGCTAGCGGTAGCTGGCGCACTGGCGTTGCAAGGGGCTAAGGGCGCGCGCTTGCGGTGCCCCAGGCTTGGCTAGCAGATGGGAGCCCCGGCATCACAGGTGGGCCCGGGCAAACCCGCACGCAGTGGTGTCCCCCGGCCGTGTTGCCGCCCTGGGGCTGGGCTGGATCGGCTCCCGATCTGCACCTGCGCGGGTGCCCCCTGCTGCGCTCACGAGCCCCCTAACGTCCCTCTCGCCCTCCCAACCCGCGTCCCCCAGGGCTCTGCTAGCGGTAGCTGGCGCACTGGCGTTGCAAGGGGCTAAGGGCGTGCGCTTGCGGTGCCCCAGGCTTGGCTAGCAGATGGGAGCCCCGGCATCACAGGTGGGCCCGGGCAAACCCGCACGCAGCGATGTGCCCCGGCCGTGTTGCCGCCCTGGGGCTGGGCTGGATCGGCTCCCGATCTGCACCTGCGCGGGTGCCCCCTGCTGCGCTCACGAGCCCCCTAACGTCCCTCTCGCCCTCCCAACCCGCGTCCCCCAGGGCTCTGCTAGCGGTAGCTGGCGCACTGGCGTTGCAAGGGGCTAAGGGCGCGCGCTTGCGGTGCCCCAGGCTTGGCTAGCAGATGGGAGCCCCGGCATCACAGGTGGGCCCGGGCAAACCCGCACGCAGCGATGTGCCCCGGCCGTGTTGCCGCCCTGGGGCTGGGCTGGATCGGCTCCCGATCTGCACCTGCGCGGGTGCCCCCTGCTGCGCTCACGAGCCCCCTAACGTCCCTCTCGCCCTCCCAACCCGCGTCCCCCAGGGCTCTGCTAGCGGTAGCTGGCGCACTGGCGTTGCAAGGGGCTAAGGGCGCGCGCTTGCGGTGCCCCAGGCTTGGCTAGCAGATGGGAGCCCCGGCATCACAGGTGGGCCCGGGCAAACCCGCACGCAGTGGTGTCCCCCGGCCGTGTTGCCGCCCTGGGGCTGGGCTGGATCGGCTCCCGATCTGCACCTGCGCGGGTGCCCCCTGCTGCGCTCACGAGCCCCCTAACGTCCCTCTCGCCCTCCCAACCCGCGTCCCCCAGGGCTCTGCTAGCGGTAGCTGGCGCACTGGCGTTGCAAGGGGCTAAGGGCGTGCGCTTGCGGTGCCCCAGGCTTGGCTAGCAGATGGGAGCCCCGGCATCACAGGTGGGCCCGGGCAAACCCGCACGCAGCGATGTGCCCCGGCCGTGTTGCCGCCCTGGGGCTGGGCTGGATCGGCTCCCGATCTGCACCTGCGCGGGTGCCCCCTGCTGCGCTCACGAGCCCCCTAACGTCCCTCTCGCCCTCCCAACCCGCGTCCCCCAGGGCTCTGCTAGCGGTAGCTGGCGCACTGGCGTTGCAAGGGGCTAAGGGCGCGCGCTTGCGGTGCCCCAGGCTTGGCTAGCAGATGGGAGCCCCGGCATCACAGGTGGGCCCGGGCAAACCCGCACGCAGTGGTGTCCCCCGGCCGTGTTGCCGCCCTGGGGCTGGGCTGGATCGGCTCCCGATCTGCACCTGCGCGGGTGCCCCCTGCTGCGCTCACGAGCCCCCTAACGTCCCTCTCGCCCTCCCAACCCGCGTCCCCCAGGGCTCTGCTAGCGGTAGCTGGCGCACTGGCGTTGCAAGGGGCTAAGGGCGTGCGCTTGCGGTGCCCCAGGCTTGGCTAGCAGATGGGAGCCCCGGCATCACAGGTGGGCCCGGGCAAACCCGCACGCAGCGATGTGCCCCGGCCGTGTTGCCGCCCTGGGGCTGGGCTGGATCGGCTCCCGATCTGCACCTGCGCGGGTGCCCCCTGCTGCGCTCACGAGCCCCCTAACGTCCCTCTCGCCCTCCCAACCCGCGTCCCCCAGGGCTCTGCTAGCGGTAGCTGGCGCACTGGCGTTGCAAGGGGCTAAGGGCGCGCGCTTGCGGTGCCCCAGGCTTGGCTAGCAGATGGGAGCCCCGGCATCACAGGTGGGCCCGGGCAAACCCGCACGCAGCGATGTGCCCCGGCCGTGTTGCCGCCCTGGGGCTGGGCTGGATCGGCTCCCGATCTGCACCTGCGCGGGTGCCCCCTGCTGCGCTCACGAGCCCCCTAACGTCCCTCTCGCCCTCCCAACCCGCGTCCCCCAGGGCTCTGCTAGCGGTAGCTGGCGCACTGGCGTTGCAAGGGGCTAAGGGCGTGCGCTTGCGGTGCCCCAGGCTTGGCTAGCAGATGGGAGCCCCGGCATCACAGGTGGGCCCGGGCAAACCCGCACGCAGCGATGTGCCCCGGCCGTGTTGCCGCCCTGGGGCTGGGCTGGATCGGCTCCCGATCTGCACCTGCGCGGGTGCCCCCTGCTGCGCTCACGAGCCCCCTAACGTCCCTCTCGCCCTCCCAACCCGCGTCCCCCAGGGCTCTGCTAGCGGTAGCTGGCGCACTGGCGTTGCAAGGGGCTAAGGGCGTGCGCTTGCGGTGCCCCAGGCTTGGCTAGCAGATGGGAGCCCCGGCATCACAGGTGGGCCCGGGCAAACCCGCACGCAGCGATGTGCCCCGGCCGTGTTGCCGCCCTGGGGCTGGGCTGGATCGGCTCCCGATCTGCACCTGCGCGGGTGCCCCCTGCTGCGCTCACGAGCCCCCTAACGTCCCTCTCGCCCTCCCAACCCGCGTCCCCCAGGGCTCTGCTAGCGGTAGCTGGCGCACTGGCGTTGCAAGGGGCTAAGGGCGTGCGCTTGCGGTGCCCCAGGCTTGGCTAGCAGATGGGAGCCCCGGCATCACAGGTGGGCCCGGGCAAACCCGCACGCAGCGATGTGCCCCGGCCGTGTTGCCGCCCTGGGGCTGGGCTGGATCGGCTCCCGATCTGCACCTGCGCGGGTGCCCCCTGCTGCGCTCACGAGCCCCCTAACGTCCCTCTCGCCCTCCCAACCCGCGTCCCCCAGGGCTCTGCTAGCGGTAGCTGGCGCACTGGCGTTGCAAGGGGCTAAGGGCGCGCGCTTGCGGTGCCCCAGGCTTGGCTAGCAGATGGGAGCCCCGGCATCACAGGTGGGCCCGGGCAAACCCGCACGCAGCGATGTGCCCCGGCCGTGTTGCCGCCCTGGGGCTGGGCTGGATCGGCTCCCGATCTGCACCTGCGCGGGTGCCCCCTGCTGCGCTCACGAGCCCCCTAACGTCCCTCTCGCCCTCCCAACCCGCGTCCCCCAGGGCTCTGCTAGCGGTAGCTGGCGCACTGGCGTTGCAAGGGGCTAAGGGCGCGCGCTTGCGGTGCCCCAGGCTTGGCTAGCAGATGGGAGCCCCGGCATCACAGGTGGGCCCGGGCAAACCCGCACGCAGTGGTGTCCCCCGGCCGTGTTGCCGCCCTGGGGCTGGGCTGGATCGGCTCCCGATCTGCACCTGCGCGGGTGCCCCCTGCTGCGCTCACGAGCCCCCTAACGTCCCTCTCGCCCTCCCAACCCGCGTCCCCCAGGGCTCTGCTAGCGGTAGCTGGCGCACTGGCGTTGCAAGGGGCTAAGGGCGTGCGCTTGCGGTGCCCCAGGCTTGGCTAGCAGATGGGAGCCCCGGCATCACAGGTGGGCCCGGGCAAACCCGCACGCAGCGATGTGCCCCGGCCGTGTTGCCGCCCTGGGGCTGGGCTGGATCGGCTCCCGATCTGCACCTGCGCGGGTGCCCCCTGCTGCGCTCACGAGCCCCCTAACGTCCCTCTCGCCCTCCCAACCCGCGTCCCCCAGGGCTCTGCTAGCGGTAGCTGGCGCACTGGCGTTGCAAGGGGCTAAGGGCGCGCGCTTGCGGTGCCCCAGGCTTGGCTAGCAGATGGGAGCCCCGGCATCACAGGTGGGCCCGGGCAAACCCGCACGCAGCGATGTGCCCCGGCCGTGTTGCCGCCCTGGGGCTGGGCTGGATCGGCTCCCGATCTGCACCTGCGCGGGTGCCCCCTGCTGCGCTCACGAGCCCCCTAACGTCCCTCTCGCCCTCCCAACCCGCGTCCCCCAGGGCTCTGCTAGCGGTAGCTGGCGCACTGGCGTTGCAAGGGGCTAAGGGCGCGCGCTTGCGGTGCCCCAGGCTTGGCTAGCAGATGGGAGCCCCGGCATCACAGGTGGGCCCGGGCAAACCCGCACGCAGTGGTGTCCCCCGGCCGTGTTGCCGCCCTGGGGCTGGGCTGGATCGGCTCCCGATCTGCACCTGCGCGGGTGCCCCCTGCTGCGCTCACGAGCCCCCTAACGTCCCTCTCGCCCTCCCAACCCGCGTCCCCCAGGGCTCTGCTAGCGGTAGCTGGCGCACTGGCGTTGCAAGGGGCTAAGGGCGTGCGCTTGCGGTGCCCCAGGCTTGGCTAGCAGATGGGAGCCCCGGCATCACAGGTGGGCCCGGGCAAACCCGCACGCAGCGATGTGCCCCGGCCGTGTTGCCGCCCTGGGGCTGGGCTGGATCGGCTCCCGATCTGCACCTGCGCGGGTGCCCCCTGCTGCGCTCACGAGCCCCCTAACGTCCCTCTCGCCCTCCCAACCCGCGTCCCCCAGGGCTCTGCTAGCGGTAGCTGGCGCACTGGCATTGCAGCTGGGTGAAGGGGCGAATGGTTGGGCGGGATGCTAATTCGTGTACCGGCACTGTTGGCTTCTCTGAGCTGATCGTGGAGACTGCCCCTACGGAGGAGCGGGGCCGGCTGCTGCTATGTCTCAGATGAGATGGCGGACCGGCTGCGGTCGGGAGACCTGTCAAGGCTGGGCTTTTCGGGGCGCACTGAGCTCCAGGCTACCGTTCAGCGGAGCTGGAAGGGGGAGGGGGGGTGGAATGTGGTTGTCGGGGTGACGGCAGCACAGCGGGCTGAGTTTCGGCGCAGGGCGAAGGAGGTGCGGGCAGGGGTACCCTTAGGGGATGGGCGGTTCTATGGCCCAGCTACGGGCGGGATCAAGCCCCAGGCGGTTGTTGGTCGCGCTTTGCGCAGTTCTAGGTCTTGCAGGAGGCAAGGCCCGTGGAGTAGGCCGAACGGCCGCAGCGTCCAGCGCTGTGATCCTTTTGAGGATCCTTCATTGTAAACCCGAGGACTGTTGGTTGCGTTGAATGGAATGGAGCGGCAGCAAGGGGCAGGTTTAATGTTGCCCCGACGTGCCCGGGGCCCGTGTCCCAAGTGTAACGGTGCCCAGGACCAAGTATAACCGTGCGCGTGGGGTCAATCCTGTGTGGAACCCCGCCCCAACGTGCGCGTGGGGTCAATCTGGTGTGGAACCATAACCTACCGTGCGCGAGGGGGCAATCCCATGTAGAACCGCGCCCCATCGTGCCCAGGGCGTCAATCCTGTGTGGAACCGCGCCCCACCGTGCCCAGGGGTCGTAATGCCGAGTAGAACCGCGCCCCATCGTGCCCAGGGCGTCAATTCTGAGTGGAACCGCGCCCCACCGTACCCAGGGGTCGTAATGCCGTGTAGAACCCCGCACCACCGTACCCAGGGCGTCAATCCTGTGTCGAACCCCGCCCCACCGTGCCCGGCCTTGGCGGGAGGTGCATGCATGGCATGTAAGGCATGGCAAGCAGGCCGGGTGGTGAGGCAGGACAGGGAATAGCAGGACAGGGAATAGCGGTGGCAGGGCAGAGCAGACACTGGAATGACACGGTTCTTATGCAGCAGAATGGCTCAGGTCATTCCACGCAGCGGCGGAGGGGGTCATTCTGTAATGACTGGTCATTCAAGGAATGATACTGTCCACTCATTCTGCCAGTCATTCCTCGGGTCATTCGGGCAGTCATTCGGGTCATCTCGAATGACCCCTAAATGAGTACCGAATGACCGCCCCCCGTTCTGCGAGTGCTCTCCGCCTCGGACCTGCTCTCCAACCCCGCCGCCGTCGACATCTTCAAGCTGCACGTCGTGCCGGGTGGGTGGGCTGCGGCCAAGGGGCGGGCAATACGGGATGAGCTTACTGCTGTACTGCCCTTGCGTTATGCCGGGTGTATCCCACCCTGAGAGTGGCCCTACGCTGCACCGCCTTCGCCGCTCCCCTCCCCAAATCTCTGCCGAACCTTTGCCACGCTCGCATACAAGTCTCGTCCTTCCCCCGCCCCCAGGTGTGGCCCTCCGCAGCACCGACCTGCCCGACGGGGAGACGGTCAACGCCACCTCCCTGGCGGGTCGTCCGGTCATCGAGATCACACGCGCGGGGTGAGGCGCGGCCGGGCGGGCCTGGCGCAATTGCATGAGGAATAGGCTGATTTAACAAACTGGCCTAAGACCAGGACGGCGCCACCTCCCTGCTCTCCGCCCTCCATTCGCACCCTTTCTGCTGAGGGCCGTACTTCAGTCCCAGCCATCAATGAAGTCCCCTGTACATACGCCCTTGGTTGCCCTTCGTGCTCCTCGCCCCTGTTGCGCCCGCAGCGCCACGGTCCGCCTGGCCGTGCCCAGCACCGGCAGCTCCGCCGAGGTGGTGCAGGCCGACATCCCATGGAACGCGGTGAGGGCTTGCAGTAGCTTTGCCCTGAGGGGCGGCAGGTTTGTTGTGTATGGCATTTGTTGTACCACGCCTGAGCTCGGACCGCATAGAGGCACCTGGTGCGGCTTGGCTTGGGGCTGAGAGCAAGAGTGAGGCCAAGGCCTGGACGAAAGGAGAGACACGCCCGAGGCAGGTGACCAAGAGGCGCGGGCAGGAGTCATTTGTGCCCTCCTCCCGTCCCGCCCATTTCAGGCCGTTGTCCACGTCATCAGCAGGGTCCTGCTGCCCGCCAACGCTACTGGCAGGCCCTGAGCTCCTGAGCGGGAGCACTGTCGAGTCTACGGTCGTTGCAAAGAGGGGACTGGCGGAGGGGAAGGGCTGTTGAGGGTCGGGCTTGGTACCGGTAGGGTTCCCGAGAAGGTGACGTTCGGTCAAGGAATGTTGCTGAATGTGCCAACGTTGAGTCGAGCAGGTGGAGGCTGAGGAGGAGAGTAGCAAGCGAGTAGGAGTGACAGGGAGAGACACTCCGTTCCCGTCTCTCTCCTCGTGCATTTCTAGCACTTCTCCCGCACGTATACCGGGGAGTCTGCCAGCGTACTCGGTTGGCAGCCTCCTGAGTGTTGCCAGGCAAGGGCGATGGCGGGAGATGGCGCCAAATGTATTCGTGCAGGGCTCGGTGGAGACCCACCCAGACATCGCAAGCTGTAAAACCTGAGCCATGCAACACGCCTTACTGGTCGTGTTCAGCTACCGTCGCCGACGTCGCGGTGGCTGTACAGCTTTCTCACACCTCGAGGCGGGAGATGGCGCCAAATGTGTTTGTGTCGGCACGCTTGGTGGAGGCCCACCGAGGCAAGCTGTAACAACGGAGCTTGCATTGTGAAATCCTGGTCGTGTTCTGCTGGGTCTCAGCGGCCGGCCAGGCCGGCATTGTACAGCTTTCTCGTGCATGAGCCCTCCTTTTCGCCTCCCTGGCATAGTTGAGGCCTAACGGATGCATAGATGCCCTAATTACGGTTGCTCACGGGCTCGCTGCGCGCTTTAACGAAATGACCTTGCGCAGACCCGCGACAGCTTCACGCCGAGCCGATGCCTGGCTGGGCGGGAGCGCTCCTAGGCCCTTCAGCTGTACATCTTGAACAAATAGGGACCTAGAGGAGGCACGTACGCGCTTCGGCTTGACCCATGAAGGTGTTCTGACCAGCCCGAACGGGTTCGCTAGCAAGCCGCGATGTCAGCCCCCGCGTTCGTCCTTTTGGAGCCCGAGGAGCTCCAGTATCGGGATGTTAAGCTCTCGCAGGTGAGACCCGGCATCGTTGGGGCTGCAATTGCACGCCTGGTCGCGAGTGAGGATGCCGGCTCGACGGCCTTGGCGTCCCTGTGCAGGTCTACGCGCAGACGGTGCAGGTCACCAACACGCTGCGGGGTCCCGTGGAGCTGACCATCCGGCCCGGCAGCACGGACCGGTACACGGTGGTGCCCAGCACGCTGCGCCTCAGGGGCGGGGAGTCGGGCGTGTTGGAGGTCCGGCTGCGGGTGCTCCGCTTCGCACAGCGCCAGAAGGCGGTGGAGCAGGGGCAGCGAGACGTCTTCCACGTCAAGGCGAGGCTGGGGTGCGGCTGGGGTGCGGCGTCTTTTTGCTGATGGCCGGCGAGGGACGGCCGATCAGGAGCCACCACCTGAAATGAACGCCTGCTCACGTGCCATGTGCTCATGCAGGGTTCCCACTTCGACCAGAAGTTCTATGCTACCTTCTGGCTGGCGCCCGAGCCGGAGGGCGCCGGCAAGGCACGGCCAGCGGCCGGGGCGGCTGTGAGGCCTCGGCCAGAGCTGGGCTCCGACCCCTCCAGGTGGGTAAACCTCGCGTCTAAAGGGCCGCTTGCTCAGGCCATACCCGAGCCTAACTGGTCGTGGTGTTACACCAAACTGTTGCGCTTGGGCCTTGACCGCGTTCTGGTCGATTGTGGTTCCTCAGGTCGCCTGCAGCATCGCCACCCCGAGTGCCTCGGTCCAAAAGCGTCACCTTTGCCGACCCCCACAGCCCGCAGCGTCGTGGCGCAGCCGCCCATTCCGGCCACGCCACCCTATCTGTCAGTGCCCAGCGCCCCGGGGCCAGCGCCTGTGACGGCTCCCCGCCCCACGTCCGCGGCGGACTCCGACAGGCCCTCCAGTCCCTGCAGTCACCACAGAAGACGGCGGCCTTCTCCGCTCTGGAGGCCGGGGCGCAGGATGTGCAGTGGGATGCCCTGGACCGGGCTCGTGTGGGAGAAAGCGCCTCCCCGCCGCTTGCCGGGGGACCTCGCGCGGGGCTTAAGGCCGTGCCCTACGGCCTCAGCGCCTCAGCTGACTTCGGGCGGGCAACGTCCTCCTCCGCTCGAGTGAGGCAGGGCGGCGAGGGCGGCCCCAGCCTGGCCTCGACACGCGGCGGAGACCTCGCAGCAAGGGGTGCCGGGGGATCGCATCCACCGCGGCCCTCGTCTCGGTCTTTGCCGGGGTCGCCAGGGCGGGACTGGTCCTCGGCAGGACATCGGGGCCCTTCCGCAGCTCAGGTCAGGAGCGCGAGGTCCGATACGTCGGCCCAGCGGGCCCCCGCACAACCCCAGGCAGCGGCGGGGCCCCGCCCTGCATTGCTGGGCTCCCCGGGTGCACGACTCCAGCGCCTCAGTGAGCACCTCTGGGGTAGCGGCGACTCTCCGCACCAGGCCCCTCTGGAGCCCATGCAGCCAATCGACTGGCGCGAGTCGAGCCCGGGCAGAGGACGCTCGCCCATTCGGAGCGCAATGATGCGGCGCTACGGCGGGGCTACGTCGAGTCCCAGCAGGTATGTGCTGCTATCTACATGCAGTGAAACCTGGGAGTGCGAGTGAGGGAGAGGGTCGTGAGCACCGGGCTGAAGTGATATCGTTGCGGGTCCCTTCTCGCAACCCTACAGGGAGGAAGAAGCGCATCGGCAGATGGTCATGCCGGTCATGTCGCGGCGCTTATCTGACAGCGCCGCCGGCGCGGTGCCGTCAGAGCTCCGCTCAGAGGGCTGGCGGCGGCAGTCTGAGCCCCTGCAGGACACAGGGTTTCTCGACGAGTCCGGCAGCCTGGGGGCCGAGGACGCTGAGGAGATTGAGGTGCGAACTATTTGAGCCCGATTAGAACGCAAGTGTCCTTGCCATGAGGGGCCAAATAAGGGGCGGCCGGGACGCCGTGGCAAATGGCTGAACCGAGCCCTGCACAACAAATTCACCTTTGCAGGATGAAACCCGGGCGCTTGGGCTGTACCGTGCCCGTGACACCCTCGGCGCACTGGGCAGGGAGGCGGCGCGCATGCGTGAGGCGTCTAGCAGCCCTGCACGCTCCTCGCCACCCTGGCCGCTGGCTTCCGGCGGCCGCAGCCGCAGCCCCGAGGCTCTACTACAACTGCCCCCGGGCCGCTCACCCGCGCGCGGCAGCGGGCGGCCTCGGCCCGCCGGCCTTCCCACCAGCCGCTCAGGCGCGGTCAGTGCCAGCTGCGATAGCCTCGCCGAGGGCATATCTGCCCTGGCTGCTCGCAGGGCCGCGGCCAAGCAGGCCCGGTCCAGCGTGGACGCAGCCAGCGAGTGGCGTAGCAGTGATAGCGACGCGGCGGACAGCCGTGCACACCAGGAGCAGTCCGGGCGGTTGCCAGCCGGCCGAACCGACGCTTCCTACAGGGCCGCACCACAGCAGGCTGCAAATGCGCCTGGGGTATCCACGAGCACGCCGGGGCAGTCGCTGCAAGAGCTGCGCTCCTCGGCGCGAGCTCAGGCCTCGGGCACGGCCGGTCGAGAGGAAGGAGCACCTGTGGGCTCAGCACCCAGTGCCGTTGCGCCCACACCGGCTGCCAGCGCAGCCGTCACGTCGAGCACACCGATGTCGCCAACGCTTCACACGGCCTCCACCTTCACTGCGGCACCCAAGCCTGCGTCGCAAAGCGGGTCCTCGGCGCCGCCTTTCCCCAGTGGGAGCGGGCGCGAGCCGAGCACAGCAGGTCCTGTCGGCGCCGCCAGCACACAGGTGTGCACCCGGGAACTGGACACTCCCGCGGCCATTCCACGATGCAGTACGTCAGCTGTACGTACTGCCCATCTGATCCATCTAACCCACCCCTTGCGTTGTTCGCCCCCCGCAGCCGCCATCGCGGCCACCTTTGCAGCCCTCCTCGCAGCTGCCACAGCAGCCAGCCGCCCAGTCTTTTACTGCGCCAAGCCCGGCAACACAACCCACGCCGTCGCAGCAGCCTCGAGGGGACACGCTGGAGCTGCAGCTACAGGTCCGCACACTAGAGCGGCAACATGCCTCATTGCGCCGCACGCTTGAGCAGCAGCAGGACGTGATACGCGACAAGGACTCCATGCTGCAGGCCCTGCAGAACCAATTGCAGGTGAGATGCGGGCGGGGCGTGTTGGTCACCGTTCAACGGGTGTCAAGCCGGTTGGATGCTCATGTGCCCCGTGTACTGAGGGGCGTTTGCATCGAGCCGATCTGCTGCTGCCGCGCCCTGTGGGGTTGACAAGCGCCTTCGACAAGCCCTGTGGTCCTCCTGACCGCAGGCAGCCAAGGGCCAGCAGGCAGCGAGAGAGTCGTTACGGCAAGGTACGTAGGTTGCACTGGGCTGCCCTGGGACCCGTCCCTGTCTTGACCTTTCCATGACCAGCCTCCTGAAGCCCCCATCGCGCCCGTGTCATGGTCCCTGCAGACCCAGGAGTGGAGCAGACCGCCGCAGAGCGCGTGTCGCTCCTGAACGAGCGCTCCCTGCTAACGGCGCGGCTGGCTGAGGCGGAGGCGGCGCTCGCCACCAGCCGTGACGAGGCCACGTCCCTGCGCCGCCTGCAGCTGGAGCTGCAGTCCCGCCACCCCGACGTCACGCGGGCGGTGGAGGCGGCCGTTGCGCGCGAGCAGGCGCAGCAAGAGGACCGTAACCGCAAGGTGGGCCTATGCCAAGGCTGCACGCTCTTGTCTTGCGGCGCCCTCCGCAAGCCACGCCTCCCTGCACCCGCCTTAGACTTCATGCTGACGAGGGACACGTGTCACCTACCCCAGCCTTTTCAACTGTGTGTCCCGCCCACCCCGTGCACTATGTCCCTCAGGCCCTGGAGATGCTGATGGCCAAGGACGGCCGCATTCAGGAGCTGGAGGCGCAGGCGGAGGAGCTGACGCGGGCGCATGCCCGGCTGCAGGCAGAGGTGGCGGAGCTGCAGGAGAGGCTACAGAGCGCGGAGGGCCAGGTGGGTGTCAGCGCAGGCATGCATCTGTTGTGCGGCCGCCCCAGGGGAGTCCCCTTTGGCAAGCGTGGTCAGTGCAACGCCGGCGTAACTGGTTTGATGCCTTCCTGTACCCCGCAGGTGGTGGGCGTGCTTCGGCAGAAGGAGGCCCTGGTAGAGTCGTCTCGGCTGGAGCGGGAGCGATTCGAGCAGACCATCGTAAGCTTCCAACCTAACCCTCCTGCCTGCGTGCCTACCAGCCTCCCCACCGTTAGCCATGCAGCTCCGATGCCTCCTGCTGACACTTACCAACCTCTACCTGATGGCTGACGTGCTTCTCGTCACCCCAGGCTGACCTCGAGGCCCGCCTGGCCGCCGGCAGCGCCCTCTCCATGGACCTCCTGTCCGCCCAGGAGCACGCGGCGGCCGCCGAGCAGCGCGCCGCCACCGCCGAGCAGCGGGCCGCGGCCGCAGAGCGGCGGGCCGTGGAGGCGCAGGCGCGGGCCGAGGGCGCCGATGCGGTGCAGCGGCGCTTCCAGGCCCAGCAGGACGAGCACGTGGGCACGGCCCTGGCCATGGCAGAGGTGAGTTCTGGACGCCGACAGGCGGCACTGGGGATCACTAAGGCACGTGCGATCTGGCTCACCGCTGGAAGGAGCTCTCCACACCTCCTTGGTGGCAGCCACAAGACGTCGCCTCTCACGACTTTGCCGTCCGCCGCAGGAGCTCCGGGCCCGCAGCGTGGACATGCAGGAGCGCCACGCAGAGGCCATGCGCCTGCAGGCCGACGCACACCGCCGCCAGGTGAGGGCAGGGCTTTCTGCCAGGCAACGCCCTTGGTCCCCCAACTGCTTCGCATGGTCATTGCAGCCAAGCTCCAGGTTTTTATGCCTGCGCAGGTGGCCTCATGCCCCATATCAACCCGATTACCCAACTGTCCGTCACCGCACCGCTGTTGGCTTGAGCTTGTTGCCTACCCCTGTCGCCCACCACTGTCAGCTTGCGCTTCGTCCCGTGTGCCTTGTTGCCCGTGCAGGTTGCCCTTCTGGAGGCCAGGATCTCGGAGCTCGCCGCAGAGGCCGCTCGGGCGCAGGCCAAGCCAGGCCGTGACGGCGGCGCAGGGCCAGGGCCCGCCCACGTGACCGCCCTAGACGAGGAGCTTCTGGACAGCTACCTGGCAGGCGGGCCCGGGGCCGGGTCTGACCCTCGGGACCTCGTGAGCGCCATGTCCGGCGGCGGCGAGCGGGCCCGGACTGGCGTCGCCAAGGCGCAGGGACGCGGACAAGCGCAAGAGGACCGGGAGGAGGTCAACGGCCGCCTCATGGCTGAGGTCCAGGAGCTTCGGCGGCAGCTGTCAAGTCTGGGCATGCTCTCCAAAGGTAGGCCGGGGCCTGGCGTGGTCCGGAACACTTTCTGACGGCCTTCGCCTGCCAACACCGCACCCTGGGGTCATGGTCTTGAACGCCTGTCTCACACTACACTTCCATTCCCGGCCGCGATGCCCTGCAGAGCGAGCCCGGGAGCAGGCTGAGCTGGACCGCCTGCGGAGGCTGCTGCCCGAGCGGGACCTAGAGGTCGCGGACCTCACCTCGCAGCTGGCGGTGCTGCAGGCCAAGCTCGACGCAGCCATGGATAGCGCCGGCATGCCGCCCAGGCCAGGCGCTCGCGCCGGAGCCAGGGGCCCGGGCCAAGCCGGCTCCTCGCCCGCTGCCTCGCCCCTCAAAGCCCGGCCGCAGCCAGGCGGAACACACGCGTCGCCCAGCCGAGGCCGCCAGGCGCAGCACGGCCAGGCCACGCAAGCCGCGGGCGGTGGCCGGGGTTGCACCGGTACCGGCAATGACCGCGAGGCGGGGGCTGTGGCAGTGGATGGGGTCAAACAAACGGCGGTGGTGGAGGCGCTGCGCAAACGCCTGGCCAAGAGCGAGGCAGCGCTGCGCAGCGCCCAGGAGCGCAATGCTGTGCTGGAGGCACGTGCGGCGGTGGCGCACGAGTCGGCGGGCCGAGGTACGACGCTCAGCTGCACTCTGCCGTGGTCCCGCTGTACTGCCGCCCGCCGTCGGCTTCGTATCTTTTTGCCCCTTGCTTTGCGCAACCTCCCCTGCCACACCCTGCCCTGCCCGGCCCCGCATCCTGACCCACCTCCCAGGCGAGGAGCAGCTGGAGGCGGTGCATCGGTCTATGGTGGGCTCGGCGCTGGAGCGGCAGCGGCTGCAGCAGGAGCTGGAGGCGGCGCACGATGCGGCGGCGCGGCTCAACGCCCGCGTCAGCGACCTGGCGCTGGGCGAGCAGGTGATCTCAGGAGCCCGAGTGCACAGACCTCCCGACCGCAGCAACAGGGTGATTGCGGACACTGTCAGGTGGTGCCGGCTGAGCATGGTGACCAAAGTGCTGCTTGTTTCCCATTGCCCAGGTCGCACGGGCCGAGGTGGATGCTGCCAGGGCCAAGCTGGGCCAGCTACAGGTGAGGGCAAGTGCAGGAGGGTTGACGGCCCTCTTGACTTGAGCATCACATGTGGGGGGGCTTGCTCAGGCAAGATGGTGGCTATGCGGGCAGGGCGTCTCCACCCGCGCCGCTGAAGTATCCGTCCCCCATGCGCAGGAGCTTCACGGCCAGGAGCTGGCATACCTTCAGGAGCAGCTGCATCGGCTGACCGACCACCTGGCAGCCACACAGCCCGAGGTGAGGTGCCTGCTGTCGTTGGATCTCGTCGCCTCGGGGTAACGGTTGGAGGTCCCTGTGGCATGGATAGTTCCCGCTGCTCCCCGGCTCTGATGCCCCGTGCTGCCGTCACTCACCGTTTTTCCTCCACTCATCACCTGCAGGTCCTGCCGGTCCTACTTGGCCCCGACCACCCTGTCGTCAGAGGCGGCCCTGGGGACGACGAGCTGGGGGCATTCGCGGCCGCCAGGCTGCTACCGGGCATCAGCGGCGGGGGCCCTGTGCAGGTCACGCGCGAGGCGGAGCTGCAGAAGGCGGTGGACGCAGCCGAGACGGCCGTGGCCGTGATGCAGGCCCGCCTGCTGGCGGCGCTGCAGTCCGCCGCGGACGCTGGGGAGGAGGTGGCGCGCCTGCGGCGGGAGGCGGAGTGGGAGCGAGACAAGCTGGAGGCAGAGGTAGGCTGGGCGTTGCCTCCTGCGGCTGTGTTGGGCCGTGCCATGAATAGCGCTATGCAAAACCCGCGGTCTGTGTGTGCTGTGTATCGCAGGTGCGGTACGCCCGGGAGGAGGGCGCGCTGCGGATCCGCACGCTCGAGGAGTCCGTGGCGCGGCTGGGCGCGCGTGGCGGCGAGGCGGCGCAGGCCCTTGCTCGCTCCGCCGCCGAGGCTGACGCTGCGGTGCGCCGGGAGTCGCGCCTGCGCTCCGAGCTGGCCCTGACACAGCAGGCGGCGCAGCGGAGCAACACGCAGGTCGCGGAGCTACGGTGAGCACGTTGCCCACGGCGCCGGGCAAGGCAGCAGCATTGCGGTTGCCGTATCTGGAGGTCGCAACCGTATTGCCGTACACGTACATGTACACGTACATGCGTGCAGGTTGGGAGGATGTTTAGGAGGCCTGAACTCTTGCCTGCCCGGCGGCCCACGCGCAGGCTGCAGCTGAGGGACTGTGAGGCCGCTCTAAGGGAGGCGCAGGTCTACGGCAGCCTGCTGCCCTTCCTGGAGGAGGCTACGACCGAGGCCAACGCACCTGATGGCGATGGGCCTGGCCCGTCTGAGGAGCGCAGCAGCGGCCGGCTCTCTGGCTTGCCCACGCCGCGCCCCTCGGCAGGCGGCGCCAGTGTTGGTCCGGGCGCGGGCGCTGCTGCTGCTGAGGCCGTGGCGGCTGCACAGCACGAGGGTGCGCACCTGCCCCCAGGCGCTGTGAGCTATCATGTGCTCGACTCCCAGCTAGAAGTCAAGCTGCGAAAGCAGGCGGCCGAGCTGGCCAGAAGGCAACAGGTGGGGCCTCGGCCGGTCAGGCTCCCAGCTTCGTTCCCTTCCCACACAGCTGTCAGGCTCGCTAGATGCCACCCTACGGTCCTTACTCGACAGCACGTGCACCCCCCCCTCCTCCCCGCAGGTCATTGCGCGCCTGGTGGATGTGGCAGAGAGGGCCCAGGCCGAGGCTGCGGCCACACAGACACAGCTAGACCAGCTCAAGCAGGTGAGCGGCGCCGCTTGCTGGCAGCTCTTCAAGGCCAGCACTTCGTCTCCTTCATGCTCGTACGCTTTGCGTGTGTAATGTGATTTTGACATCGAGGCCGCATCCTCCTACCTCCACCTCAAACCGCAGGCCTTGCCCGACCCCAAGCAGCCGCTGCAGCAGCAGTTCGCAGACGTACAGCGCAATCTGGGGGCCTCCGAGGCAGAGCTGCGCATCTGCAGGTGGGGCGGGCTGCAGACGGCTGCCTGTCTGCCGGTTACACGCATCCGCTACCTGATCGCATGCGAGGGTGTCGACCGCTCGTCCCCCACACTCCCTGTGCATGCCGCTGCAACCTCTGCTGCTGCCGCTCCTGCGCCCATGCACGCCAGGGACGCCAAGTCCTCGTGCGAGCTGGAGGTGGCCCGCCTGCGTCTGCAGCTGGCGGAGCGGACCCGCGAGGTGGACCACCTGGGGGAGCGGCTGGCGGCGTGCGAGCGGGACGTGGGGGCCAAGGAGGACGTGGCGGCGCGCAAGGCCATCGAGGTGAGGGCCGAGGGCCAAGCGGCATGAAAGGGGCAAGGGATAGGAACGCGCCTGGGCGCTGAGCTCCACAGGGGCGGAGTTGCAGGTTCCCGGGCGCTGAATGTCCTCGGGCCAAGAATGCCAGGAAATCGAAACGGGTTATGTTGGATTGCTTGGCGAACCCAACAGGTCCGCGGAGCCATGGCCAAGGAGGTGGCGGCGCTGACGCGGCGCGTGGCGGAGTCCCAACGCGCCCTGGACGAGGCGGAGACGCGGGCGCACGAGGCCGAGGCCCAGCTTGGAAACGTCAAGGCGGAGCTGACCACGGCGCGGGTAGGGTCCAGGACGGAACCCATCTAGCGTTTCCCGGTTTGGTGCCCACGCCAGGCTTCTGAGTGTGGCAAAGCTTGATCGGTCGCCGCCCTACCCCTTGCAGGCTGAACTTGAAGCCCAGGCGGCGCAGTCCCGCCTGTTCCGTCACAGGGCCCGGGAGGAGAAGGCGGCCTCCGAGGACTCCATCCGCCAGCTCAAGCGGTAAGCTGACGGCCTTGGGGGCCGACACGCATCCCCGGCGAGAGGCCCCTGGTAGAAGACGCTTCAGCGCAGGCCCTGCTGACCGGGGTGGGTGGGGAATGGTTGGTGAGTAGGACCCAAGACGAAGGACATCGTGTTCTGCCTCCCCCCGCGCCGCAGGGCTCTGGAGGGGGCCAAGCAGGAGTCCCAGGAGCGGCGCTCGCAGCTGACCGTCATGATGGAGACCATCGAGGTGCTGCAGGTGGGCCTCGAGGAGCTCGCCTTGTCCTCTCCTTGTCCTCTCCTTGTCCTCTCCTTGTCCTCTCCTTGTGTAGCTACCGCACCTGACACATTACCATACAGCGGCCGTGAAGGTGCCCGCACGAGCAAGCTTGCCCCTGAAGCCCTGGCAAGCCCACCCAAAACCCACTGCTTGATACTTGCGGCTATCCCACACAGGCTGGCAACCCTGGCGAGCGGGAGCAACGCATCGTGTCCCTCACGGCGCAGCTCTCCGCGGCGGCCAGCCGCGAGGGGCTCTCTGAACAGCGCGCCGAAGGCCTCCTGGTGAGCCTGCGTCGCGCAGAAAAGCATTTCCAGTCAGCTCTCCGTTTCACCTGCACGGCCCTTCATCTCTTGCCGCCTGCACCCAACCTCTCTTCTCCCTCTTGCGAAGGCCGACCTTGAGGCAAGCACTGGCCGCGTACAGCAGCTGCAGGCGGAGGCGGAGGACTTGCGGCAGCAGGCGGCGCGGCTGGAGCAGGAGCTGGCGGCCGCCGCCTCGCAGCGGCTCAGCCTGGACTCGGACCTGGCGGCGGCGCGGGCGGACGTGCGGTCCCGCGACGCGGCGGCGCTGCGGAGCGCCCGAGACCTGGACGATAGGGAGCAGCGGGTGGCGGGTCTGGAGGCGGAGCTTGAGGCGCTGCGGAGGGCGCTCAACGACTGCCAGGCCCGGCATGCGGAGCAGCTCGCAAAGTGCGTGCTGAGATGGATGCTCGAGGCTGGGGCTGGAGGAATCTTGGGCAAGGGAAGGACGGAAGCAGTGCCTGGAATCAGCGTGTCAGCTTCGCGAGTTATGGCCCTTGCTTGCAGGGAGCGGGAGGAGTCGGCGGCGCTGGTGCGCCAGGCCCGGGCGGAGAGCAGCATCGCGGCGGCAACCACAGCTCAGGACATGCGCCTGGAGCGATTCCAGGTGAGACCCCTTTGGGTCTCGAGACACGCAAACACGCTCCCGCCACACTAGCTAACGCCATGCTACCCAACACCGCCGCGCAGGCCTCCCTGGATGACCTCGTCGCCTGGATCGAGGCCCGCACACGAGCCACGCCGCCTCAGTCGCAGCAGCAAGGGCCTGAAGGCTCCGAACCGCAGCAGGACCCGGCCGCCCAGGCCGCCCCCAACGGCGCTGCGCCTCAGCCTGTGGATGGTGTAGGAGCCAGCTGGGTAATGGCCGCCCTGGAGCGTCTCAAGGTGAGCTACCACCGCCGCTGTTGAAGCGGGATGGAGATTATGTCGACTGCTGGGCCGACATGTCCGTCTGTCCGTCTATTTGGGTAAGAAACTCATCCACCCTCCGCCTCATGGCACGCAGGGCCTGGCCCTCGAGTCGGAGCGGGAGTTCCTGTCCGCCGCAACCGACGCGCGGCTGTACCGCTTCGAGAGCCGCTGGGCCTGGGCGCGGGTGCAGCGGCTGCAGGCGGCGCTGGAGCAGCGCACGGGAGAGTGGAACGTGGCGCAGGTGGGTGCTCCTCTCAAGACGATGGGCACCCCAAGGAACTCCAAGTACCCCAGTCTGGTCGTAGCAAGCAGCGGGCATCTGAAGCTGAAGCTGAAGTGGGCTGACGGGAGTCACAGGAAGGGGCCCAACAGCATCCCTATGCTCCTGAATTTGAGCTTCTGACGTGCCGTGTGCTGGGCTATGCATCGCCACCGATGCTGCGCCCCCAGGCCAAGGCCCAGCTGCTGGAGCGCACCGTGGCTCGCCTGAGCGACGAGGCCGCCATCCACGCCATCGAGCACATCGCGCTGCAGGACAAGCAGGTCGCGCTGCTGAACGAGCGGCTGCAGGTGAGCATCATCAAGGCGTATCAAGGCATCCCGGCTAGGCATCAGGCGGGATGAGGCGCATGCGTGTGCGGTGTATTGGGCGGTCTGGGTCGTGTGATGCGCCAGGGTGACTGCCAGCGCCTCTGCGCTTGGGCCTCCACCTCTTGGCACCACAATCAACTGCAACCTTGGAAGGCCGAGTTCCTGACCTTACGAACTGCCACCCTGCTTCCTAACCTCGTGCCTTCAGGCAACCACCGCCAAGCTTGTGGTGGCGACGGCACAAGCGGCCGGCGCGGAGGCGGCGCTGGCGGCCGCCCGCAACAGCGCCTCGACCCTGCAGCGCCAGGCGGAGGCGGCACAGGCGGAGTGCAGGGAGCTGGCGGCACGGCTTGCGGCCGCCGAAATGGAATCTGCGGGGTCAGCCGAGGTGAGACCGCGCACGGCCCCCATGGCTCGTCCGCGCGCTTTATCCCCACAGCCTCGACACTGCGAGCAGAAGGCCGCCACACGCCAGTCATCCCACTCCCCAACGATGAACCTGTGATTGCCCCCCTGCGACCTCCCGCCGCAGGCCCTGCACCTGGGCACGGAGGCGGCCCTGGCGCAGCGGGACCTGTCCATCCGTCAGTACTGGGACGGCCAGGTGGCGGCGCTGCTGGCCAAGCCGGACGCCCGGGATAAGGTGCTGGCGCTGGCCAGGGAGGTGCGTGATCCTCATGGTGGAGCGGCAGAAATCGGTGCTAGTCAAGCGATGATAGGTTGGGTCAAATGTCAGATAGAGAGGACGGCCAGGGAATGTCAGGCGTTAAGATTGCAGGTTTTTTGCGTGCTGGGGAGGACGGGATTCTGACGGGAAAATTGCCCCACCTGTTGCACCTTGTCTCCACTCCTCCCGTGCAGGTCTGCGCGCTGAAGCTGTCCGAGTCCCAGCTGCAGGCGGCCCTGGCCGCCTCCAAGCACCGCTGCGACGCCGCCAGCCAGCGCACCGCCACCCTGGCGGCGGCGCTGCGGGCGGCGGAGGACAAGGCGGAGCAGCTGCTCCAGCCCACCTCCGCTTCCACCACCGCCACCGCCACCACTGACAGGGGCAGCGCCGCGGCGGCGGGGGTTGCAGCCGCTCAGGGCGCAGGCCTGGCGGCCGTGGGCGTGGGGATGGAGCTCGCCCGGCTGTCGGCGCAGCTGGCGGCGCAGTCCCATGAGATGTTCCGACTGCAGGAGGCGGCGCTGCGGTCCAAGCAGGTGATCTGGTTGCTGCATCGTAGCCTCCCTAGGACTGTAGTAATCTGCTTGCGCCAAGCTGCTGCTGCGTAGGCGCTGCAAGAGTACTCGTGGCGTTTGTGGTTGTACAGCTCGACCTGTCGTTGAAGATACCGTTCCGCCCCCGGCAGGCCTACGAGCGGCGCGAGTCCGACCTGCAGGAGCTGCACGTGAGGCTGGGGCTGGTCAAGGGCACGGCTCTGCCACTCTTTGTCAGCTAGCTTAGGGGATGTTATCAAGCCACACCCGTACTAAGCAGGACCTGGGAGAACCCAGATAAAGCCTTTCGCCCATTGGCACCTGGTGCTCTCTGCTCTGCTGCTGATGCAGGCCCAGCTGGCCGCGGCGGAGCTCCTTCTGTCGCAGGTCCGCGCCGAGGGCTCGGCAGCGCTCCTGGCCCTCCGTGAGCAGCTGACAGAGACGCACGAGCAGGACCGGCAGCTGCTGATGCGGGAGATGCGGGAGCTCCAGGTGCGGGGAATGCTACATGCAAACACAGGCACGGGCAGATGCCGCGGCCTGCTGTCCTCACCTAAGGCTTGCCACGTGTGCGTCCACCGTCTACAATAACCCCGCAGAGCCGCCTCGACGCCGCACGCGACGCTGCAGCCAAAGGTGTGCTGCCCTCACGCCTCACGCGATAGCAGCTTGCTGAACCCCCGTAGAATTCTGGGCAGAACCTTTTGGGCTTCACGTATGATACTGTGTGCCACACCCTCCTCCTTGCCTTGCGTCCAGACCTGCGCCTGGCGGAGCAGCGGGTCTCAGAGGTGGCATCGGCAGTCGATGCGGACGCACAGAAGCGACTGTCTGAAGCCATGGCGGACCAGGTGAGGCCGGGTGCTTTGGTGGAGGTCCTTGTGCAGGTACTGTTCTGCTTGTGGAGGCCCATTCCCGCCTATCCCATTCCGGAACTTATGCTGATTGTGTGCTGACCCGCTCGTAGGTGGACGGCGCGCAGTTCCGAGACCTGGAGGCGCGCGGCGCCAAGACAGAACGGGAGGCGGCTCGCCTGGGCGACCAGATTCAGGCCTTGCAGGTGGGGGCCGTGGCCTTGCACCGCCGAACCAAGAGGCGTTAATGCTGCTTGCGGTCTTCTCTCCCTTTCCCGCAGCACTGGCGCTGTGCAATAGCCTTGCGGCTGACTCCGGTGTTCCATGGCGCAACGCAGGACGCTCTGACGGCCGCTCAGGCGGAGGTGACTGAGTTGCAGGACGTGCGGGACGTGACAGGCGCGGCGGTAGCGTCTCTGGAGGCGACGCTGGCGCGGATCGAGAAGGCGGCGGCAGCCAACGCCGCTGCGGGCGCCAAGCCAGGCGCCGCCGCCCTGGCAGGGGGTGCGCGGCGGGTCCCTGCAAGCGGGTAAGCCCTGGTACAGTCGCTGCAGCCCCGCCTACCCAACGCCCACAAGCAGACGCCCCGCTAACCTTCCCCTCATCCTCACCATTCCGCCCATTGACCCGCAGTGCTGTCTCTGGGCAGAGCTCAGGAGGCGAGGAGGGCGGTGGCGCCGGCACTCCGTCGGCGTCCGGCGAGGCACCCCAGGGCCTGGCGGGGCTCTCCCGGGAGCTTGTGAGGGCAAAGATGGGCGAGGCCGACGCCGTGCGCAAGATGCGCGCCGTGGCCAGGCAAGTCCTGCTTTTGGGGGGTTTAGTCATGCGCCGTATTAGCAATGCCACGTGCCTAGCCACGGCCCCCACCGTAAGGTCCCCATGCTCTGCCCCTGGATGCCTGCCCACACGCTCCCCCTCACCCGCCCCAGCCGCTCCCCACAATGCTCCCAAGGGCCCCCGCCTGCACCCAATCACTGCCCTCCTCTGTTGCTTTCCACCCTTTCGCCTGACCATTTCATACCCATTCACTATCCAGGACCGAGGTGGATCTGCGCAAAAAGCTGCTGCAACGGGACGAGCGCATTGCCGAGCTGAAGGACCAATTGGCCGCCAAGAGCCGGTCCCTCGAGGAGCTCCGGCGCCGGGCGCTGTCGGGCGGACCGCATGAGCTCGGGCCCCGGCCCGCCGGTTCCCACGGCGCAGCCGCGGGCGCCACCCCCGGCGGCGCGGCGGGCAAGCCAGGGCTTCGGAGCCGCTCACCTTCACCTGTGCGGGTGAGACTGCCCCCATGCTGCCCTGGGTGCACTGGGCTTTCGCTCTCGGGGCATGCATGCTTTCGTCGAGTCCGCTGTCCGTTTACCGGTGCGTCTTCCTTCCCTTGGCAGGCCGGACTCAGCACGCCTCGCCAGGGCTCCTCGGCTCCGCCTGTGGCCCCCCGCCGGTCCTCCTTGGACTCTGCGGACGCCCGTGCGGCCGCCGAGGCCGCAGACGCCGAGCACCTCGCAGCCCAGGTAGGGGGAATTTGTGCTCGGCTTGCAGGGGTAACAAGTCTCCGTAAGGGCCTTCCCTTGGGAGGCCCTCCTTGCCGTATCCTGGTTGCGTTTGGTCTGTTGGTGTTCCGCATGGCCTTCTAACCACCTCGCACCCCAGGTGTCGCAGCTGAGGGTGGAGGTAGCAAAACGCCAGGCCGAGGTCGAGCGTCTGCAGGGTAGGTTGAACACCACACTGGCTGGCTGCACCTCTGTTGAGCGTGCCCCATTGAATGTGTCACATGCATTGCTACACCGTCTCATGTGCTGTGCACCCTCCGGCCTGCCCCCGCGTACAGCCGCTCTGGCAGTGGCCAACGCCGCTGCCGTCGTCAAGGACCCACCCCGGCCACCCGCCGCGCCCGCGGCCAAGGTCCCCACGGGCGCCCCGCCCCCAGTCAGCACCGCCGCACACGACCGCCTCAAGGCAAGCGCCTGCCCTTGCCTGCTCAGTGCTCATCCATGCTGCCATGCTGCCATGACTCCACTCGCGTGCTGGTCCTCCTCACCACGCCGCAATCAACCCCGCGATGTTTGGCCTCGCTCTCTCCGCAGGACCAGCTGGCGTCCGCAAACGCGGAGATTGCCGCCGCCCTCAGCACCACCAACAGCCTGCTGAGGCGCCTGAGCGTGGACAGCGCTGCGGGCCCAACGGCGTCCACGGCGGGGTCACGGCGCGCGGGCAGCCCTGCCAGGCGCCTGCTTCCGGGCAGTGTTCCCGCCCAGCTGGAGGGGCAGCAGCTAGCCCCAGGCACCCTCACCGGAGCCCTCCAGCAGCTGTCCTCCGCGGTCCATGCGGCGCTCAGGACCAGCGCTGCGTCACAGCTGCGGCCGCTGGTGCCGCTGCCGCTGTCCTCAGGTGCGACGGAGCAGGGGTTGTTGTGGAGTGGGGATCTCTTCTGCACCAGCGAGCCCAAGCCAGGGACAGGGCTACAACGTCTGACGCCTGCCCCCTGAAGATGGTGGTAAGAGCAAGCAAGAGATTCAAAGGTCAAAACGAAACCAAGCACTTTCCAGGCCCTCCCCACGCAGAGACGCACGCGCCGGTCCTGGGCATCCGCCGGTCCTCGGCCCGGCCACCCGCAGCCGCCTCAGGGCTCCAGACCCCCTCCGGGTTGCAGACCCTCTCGGCCCTCAACCAGCCCCTGGGCGCCGAGTCGCCCACTCGCGGAGGCGGCTCCTCGGCCTTGGCGGTGTACGAAGACCTCCGCAGGACGCAGCGCGACAAAGCCGCCCTGGAGCGAGAGCGGGACGAGCTGAGCGGCCGCTGTGCGCAGTTGGAGAGGGAGCTCAGGCAGGCCCAGGCCCACGCTCAGGCACCCCAGGCACGGGGCCAGGCTGGCGCTGCGGCGGCCTCCCAGCAAGGCGCAGGCGGCTCCGCGGAGGCGGTGCGTTTGGGCGCTTGCTTTCCGGACATGGACAGAGGGGGTCTACTCGCCAATAGCCAGTGAGAACTGGGTGCTTGCCATCTCTCTGACTCGGCTCATTGCCCGACCTGTAGGCTTCTCGGCTCGCGGGCGCAACCCATCTGTCCAAGCTTCTCGAGGGCAGCGCCTCCGCCCTACACCGCGCCTGCGACGGAGTGCAGGCGGCCGTGGGCACCACAGCGGCCCCGGGCGTGCGACAGGTGCGGTACGGCGGGCTCAGAACCCGGTCCAGACCTGGCGGCTCAGTTCATGGGGCGGCAGCCTGGGCGCAGGTACCCTTTGCCCCACAGGTGGTTGAGGGAATGTCGTGGCTTAGGCTGTGGGCTGCCGTTCTGGGTTCCCCGGTTCGCAGGCGGTGGGCAGCCTGGTGTCGGAGCTCGAGACCATGGATGCCACTCTCAAGCTGCTGTCCTCCCATCTAGACAAAGCCGCGCAGGTGGGGATGCGCTCGGGTGCTTGGATACTTGCTGATTCGCATTTCTTCTGGGTATCAGCGCGCCCACTTCGGCTCGGACTTCAATTGCAGGATTCGGGGCATCCGACCGACGGCGGCACGGCCACAGCCGTCAGCACCCCAGCCAGCTCCATCAGCCTCGCGCCCAGCCCCACGCGCGGCGGCGCGGCCCCTGCCCCGGCGCCTGCACCCGGCAACATTCGCCGCCGCATCGAGCCGCCGCCGGTGGGCCTGTTCCTCACCTCCCTCGCAACCTCCGCCGGTGGCAGCGCTGCTGCTAGCGGACGTCCGGGTGGCGGCGGCGGTGGAGAAATGGAGGATGTGACGCCCCGGGCGTACCCTTCGTCCCTGCCCGGCCGCACCCCCGCCACAGCATCGAGCTGGGAGACGGTCACGCCGGGCACGGCCGTGCAGGGGGCAGCCCACGGCTTCGCTTCCGGCCGGGACCCGGCCCCCAGGCAGCAGCAGGAGGAGGCTGCCCGGCAGCAGCAAGAGGTGGCGGCTCGGCAGGAGGCGGCGCAGCAGGCCGCCGCGGCACGGCAGGAGACCACGCGGGCGGAGGCGGCCAATGCAGCCAAGGCCGAGGCCGTGGCAGCGCTAGGTAGGTCTCCCCATTCCGTGGCCCTGGCTCCAGACCTGGACTGAACACCACCTTGCCACCCATGGCTCATGCTGGTAGTTCCTCACTTTCTCAGTCCCAGCTATGCAACCTGCAAGAGCCCTCACTGCATGTGTCCCCGCCTCACCCCACGCACCCGCCCGCAGCCGTGGCCCAGTCCCAGGCCGCGTCTCTCATGTCGGCCCTGGCGCAGCAGAAGGCCCGCGCCGACAAGTGGAAGCAGCGCAGTCGGGAGCTGGGCTCGCAGCTGTCGCTGCTCAACGCCTCGGCGGCGGCGCGCGAGGCGGCGGCCTCGGAGCGCCAGGTGGCGTCCGAGCAGGCCATCGAGCAGGAGCTGCGCCGCTGCAAGGCGGAGGTCTCCAGGTAGGCGGCCTAGGCCACTGAGGGGTTGGCCAGGTTGACCTGCCTTGCCTTCCGTCTGCCCACACGCTCCACCATTGCGTGTGCGCAACTGCCGGGCACCCACACAGGCTCCAGGCGGCCCTTTCCGGCGCCGAGGCGGCCCTGCGTGAGATGGATGCGGCACAGAGCAGCGGCAGCGGGGAGGTGCGTGCAAGCCTCGCGCGTGCCGCCGAGGCCACGGCCCGCGCCGCCACGCTGCAGCGGCAGCTCGAGACGGAGCGGGCGCAGGCGGCCGCGGCAGCGGCTTCTCACCAGGAGGAGGTGGCCGCGCTCAAGGTGTGTGCCAATGCCAGCTTTCTCGTATGTCGCGAAGTGGACCAGCGGACGGCTGTACGTGCTTCAGCGCTGGCTGGCCCGATAGGCTGGTGCGGATGACCTTATGTGACGCCTTTGGCTTGCGCAGGCGGCGGTGGCACAGGAGAAGGGCGAGCGGGCGCGGCTGCTCGTGTCCCTGCGGGAGAGCCACAGCAGCGCACAGCAGGTGCGTACATGGGCTATTCCTGGCCAGCCCCACTCACTAATGGGCAATGACCCCTCGGCTTGGTGCAGCGCTTGATCCCAAAGGAAGACCTCTGACGCTGACGTGTGCCCTGCAGTCTGGCAACTCCGAGTCTCAGCTGCGGACCGAGCTGCTTCAGGTAAGCCCAGCCACCATCGGCTTGCTGGCCTTCGACCTCCCTCTACCAGCCTTGCAACACGGTCCGCGGTCTCGCTCCCGTACCTTACCGCAGGCCCAGTCCGCCTCCGCCTCCGCCCGAGCGGCGGCCGAGCGGGCCGGGGAGCGCGCAGCGGTGTGGCGCAGCGAGGCAGACTCCCTGCGCCAGCGCCTGGGCCAGCTGGAGCGAGTGAGTTGCCGCCGAATGCACACGCTCAACCGCACGACCCGGTAACGAAGTCCCGAGAGCTTGGTCTCTCATACCACATGCCCTCACCTCGTACCCCATACCGGGCGCCGGCGGTCTCAAGCAACCCGTAGCGAAGCGTACGTGAGCAAGCCGTACACGAGCCGTACAGCGCACGTGCCTTACCAGCACTTCCCTATTGCGCCACTCCGTTCCCCGTCCCGCACGCAGGGCCGCTCCCAGCTCCTGTCCAGCCTCGAGGCCCGCCTGGATGCAGCGGAGCGGCGGGCGGCCGAGGCGGGCGGCGTGGCGGGCGCCCGCCTGGAGGAGCTGACCGCCAAGCTGGCGGCGGCGCAGGCCGAGGTGGCGGCGGCGCCCCTGGCGGCGGAGGCGCAGCTGCGGCAGCTCGAGGCCCAGCTGTCTCAGGTCCAGGCGAGTGCAGTTTACCGCCGGCAGGCCTGGTCTGCATCGCGAACCCCACCGAGCTTGGTCCCACGAAGCGCGAACCCTACCCCTGTAACCTCTATCAATATCCTTCCTGCAATCCCTCTCTTCCGCGCAACCTCTTCCTTTCACCCTTCCTCTCCTGCGCTTCTCCGCCTGCGGCCCCCAGGCCCAGGTGGATTCCTTCCGGCAGCTGGCGCACGGCAGCGTGCAGGCGGGCCGCTGGGCCTCCCTGGCCCGGGTGGTGCGGAGCATGGCGGCCGTCAAGGCGCTGAGCGGGGAGCTGGAAGCACGGACGGCCGAGTGGGAGAGAGAGAAGGCGGGCCTGCAGGTGAGCAGCTGCTGCACCGCTGTGCCAGAGCCGCAAGGCCACATAGAGGTCGCTCCATGGAACGCAAACCGGCATTGCCAGCGCCAGCAATGCACATGGGGTCTAGGCAGGGCTTGGGCACTGCCCTCACCGGCACGACCCCCCGCCACCCGAGCGCTACACCCTTACCCCACTCCGCTCCTCCCTCCCACTCCACCCTCACCACCCCCCACCCCCCGCCAGGTCGCCGCCGACGAGGCGCTCCGCAGCGCCGAGGCCCTGGCCTCCGAGCTGGTGGGCATCCGGGCGCAGGCGGCGGAGCTGCAGTCGGCATCGGACGCCGACCGGCAGCAGCTGGCGGCCCGGCACGTGGCGCACGTGCAGGCGAGTGGGGGGGTTGGACGCGGTGGAGGACAGGGGCATGGTCGCCGGCCCTAGGTCTGAGCCGTGGTCTGTGCTCCCGTGAAGGCGCACGGAAGCCCGGGATCATGCTCGTCCGCCTCGTCATTTCCCATAGCCCCCCACCGGCCCCGTCTGCACGTGTCAAGCCGCCCTCCCTTGCCCCTTTCAGCCCTCCTCCCTCCTCCCCATTTACCCTCCACTCAGCCGTCTGTCCTTTCACCGTCAAGCCCCCTCCCCATTCGCGCTCCCTCTTCGTTAAAGATCAACCCCCCTCCTCACCCCTCACCCCTCATCCCCCCTCCTTCCACTCCCTCAGGAGATGCAGCGGCGGATCGAGCAGGAGCGCCAGGCCATGGCGGCGGAGGCGGACGCCCGCGCCGCCGCGGCCGCGCTGGCGAGCGAGAGCAGCGCCGAGGCGGCGGCGGCGGCGCGGCTGGCGGCGGTGGAGGGGGAGCTGCGGGGGCGCGTGGGTCAGCTGGAGGCGGAGCGGTTTGCGCTGGCGAGGGAGCTGGAGCTCATGCAGGCGCAGTTCGGGTGAGGGGCGGGGGGCTGGTTCGGGCCTGTGGCGTGGTGGGGCGGGATGTGCATATCGTCAGGCATGCCGGCTAAACCGGGTATGCCGGCTCGACCGGGTGTGGACCGGATATGAGGAGCCAGGGAGGGCCGCGTATGAGGGGCAGGCATTCTGACGGGTCGGTGATGTCGTGTCCGGCTGTGTTGTGCCCCCCAGTCAGTACCAGGCGCAGAAGGCATCCGAGGTGGCGGAGCTGGACCGGCGCATACAGGCCTTCATCGCAGGAGGCGCCGTCGACCGAGGCGGCGGCGGCGGTGCTGGCGGCGCCAGCGGCGGCGGCGGTCGTCGTACCAGGCCCACACGGGCCCACGCAGACGCTGGTGGCTGCGGCGGTGCTGCCGGCGGCGCGGGCTCGCGAGGCGCTGGGCACGGGCACGGCAAGGGCATCCGCCGCCAGGGGGCATGCCCCGGCGGTCGTGCCGTAGCGCGCCGCCGCTGCGCCGCCGCCGCCGCCGGCGGTGGAGCCGGCGGCTGCTGCCCTGCCGCTGGCGTGCACCAGATCCCCACCCAGCTCCCGCCGCTGCACCCCGCGCCCGCCGGGTACGCCGCCGCCGGCCCGCACCCGGGCCCAGGCCAGGCCCACCCGGGCCCGCTCGGGCCCCTCGGGGCCCCCATGCTGGGCCCCTCTCAGCTGGTTGCCTTGGCCCGCGGCGCTGAGCAGCTGTCGGCCCTTCAGCGGGAGGTGGCGTTCGAACGGTCGCTGCGGGGCCGTGCGGAGGGGCAGGCGGGCGTGCTGCGGGCCACCCTGGCGCGTCTGAGGGCGCGGCTCAAGGCCCTCGAGGGGCAGCTGGAGGAGGCGCGGGCGGAGAGCGTGTCACCGGTGAGATCCTGGGCCTGGGGCTGGGGTTTCTTGTGCGCAACCGTCAGGTCTGGGTGTGGGCCTTTGGTTTCCCTTCGAGGTCCTTGGGGAGAGCCCGGCGGTGGTGTCAAGCGTGCCCAAACAGCTCCGGCCTGGTGCCTTCACTACCGGATTCTGTGCAACCACCCATGATTGCCCTTGATTTCCTCGATCTTCGATTCGCCCATTCGGGGCATTTTTTCGGGTAACACCGCCCGGTTGTGGTGTCGAACGTGCCACAACAGCCCCCTCCCCGATGCTCCTTATCCTTCGACCCCCCCAGGAGGAGCACCGGCAGCTGCAGTCCGACCTCATGGTGGCCCGGGAGCAGCTCAAGGCCTGCCGCCTGGAGAGCGCGCGCCGGCAGAAGGCGCTGGCGGTGCTGCAGGTGGGCCGGGGGCCCGCAGCGGACCAGGGGGGGGTGGCGGGTGGGCCGGGAACGAGTATGTGCAGCAAAGGCCGGCGAGGAGCGTCGGGCCGCCGCAGGCCCCCTGCAATGCCCGCAGGACAGAGGACAGGGATAATGAAATGGCCCGTTCAAGACTTGCCCCGCTTCACTCATCCTCCACTACCTGCACCCCAGGGCATGGTGACCCAGACCGGGCACGCCCCGGACGGCCCAGGCCTCCAACCTCGGCCGCGCGGCGCCCCAAGCGCCGGCCCCGGCCCCAGCCTGCCCGCGGACCTGGCCTCCCTCGAGGCCCTCGCCCGCCCCGGCACCGCCCCAGCGCACCGGTCCGCCGGCGCCGATGCAGGCTTGGCAGCGGAGGACGACCCACTCCCTGCAGCCCTGGAGGCGGCGGTGGCGGGGGCGCGGGCCACGGCGGCGGCGCTGGAGGCAGAGCGGTCCGCCCGGCAGGGGGTGGAGGCAAAGCTGAGGGAGGCGCGGGCGGCGGTGGAGCGCAAGACCGCCCTCGCAAGGTGGGCGCTTCAGGCAGGGGGGTCCCGTTGCAAGTTGCTGCGGGCACAGGCGTGGCTGTACGGTATCACCGCTCTTCGCCGCCCTTCTCCGATACCTCACCCCCCCGCCCGCGCCTTTTCACCCGCCCCCTCGCACCCACACCCGCCGCAGGGACCTCAAGAAGCGAGTCGACGAGCTGGAGGCCTCTGCCCAGCAGTCCGCCACCCAAGCCTCCTCCGACGCCGAGGCCCGGGCCAAGTCCCTGGCCGCCGCCCTAGCCCGCAAGGAGGCGCAGTGTCGGGAGCTACGGGAGCGGCTGGAGGCGGGGCAGGCGGCGGTGGCGGCGCGCGGCGCGGAGGCTGAGGCGGGCGGCGAGGTGCTGGATGCGGCCAGGAGGACGGCGGCGCGGCTCAAGGCGGATCTGGCCAAGCGAGACGCGGCGCTGCGGGTGGCACTGGCCGACCTGGAGCAGGCAGGGCTGAGGTTGCAGTTGTTGCAGGGTTGTTTGGGGGGGGCGCATGTGTGATAGCGCGAGCGTGTCGCAGCACCTGATGATCTCCCGGTGCGAAGGCTGTGGCGGCGGCTTGCTCCGGGCCATCGCGGAGAGCCCCCCGGCACGCTTCAGGGCGTCAACCAAACCCCTTACCTTACCCTCTCTCCTCCCTGCCACCCCGCAGGAGCGCAAGATGGTCTCCGCCGCCGCCCGGCGCCTGGACGCCACGGGCAGGCGGGAGGCCGAGGTGCGGAGGGCGGCCGCCGCCGCCGCGGGCGCCCTGCGCGGTCGCGCGGGGGAGCTGCTGGAGGGCCTCCGGGCGCTGTGCCGCGCTCTGCTGCAGGCCGTCGCCGCCATGGACGTGGCCTCGGAGCGGCTGGCGGCGGCGCCAGCAGCCGCCGTCGGCAGCGGCAGCGGCGGCGGCAGGCCCGCCGGGCGGCCGGCGGCCGCCGCTGGCGGCGGCCTGCCGTCCGCCGACGACATCTCCGCCCTGACCAGCCTCTCCATTGAGGATGTACGGCACCTGCTGGGACCCGACGCCGGGCCGCTGGCGCGTGGCGGCGGCGGAGGTGGCGGCGGCGGGCAGGGCGGCGCTCAGGCTCGGCTGCAGCAGCAGCAGCCCTACCCGCTGTCCAACGGCGCCGCCGCCTCGGCTGCTGCGGTGGCGGCCTCCCTGGATGCGGCGCAGAGGGTGGGAGACCTGCTGGGGCTGCTGGAGGTGGCGCTGGCGGCGGCCGCCGATCTGGCCCTGCCCCCGCCCCTGCCGACAGCTGGCACATCGGTGAGGACCGTGCCTTGTGTGCGCCTTGAGTATTACACACTCTAGTCTCCGACATGCATAGCGCTGCTGACGTCCGAGCATACCAGGCTTCCCTCCTGCTGCCAAGCGGTATGACCTTGTCATCTGAAGTACCCACATGCTATCGCACCCCCACCGCAGGGCGAGGCCGTGGCTTCGGATGAGTCCCTCCTGCGGGACCAGCTGCTGGCGGCCGCGTCGGCGGAGGACCCGGCGGCGGCGGCAGCAGCGGTGCTGGCTGGAAACCAGCAGCAAGGGCGCAGGCCGGACGGCGGCAGCGGCGCGACAGCGGTGGCGGCGGCGGCAGGGGCGTGGGACGGCCGAGCGCTGGCGGCGCTGCTGGAGCGAGTGACGGCGGAGGCCAGCCGGGCGGAGGGGGCGCTGGCGGCGGCGCTGGCGCAGGCGGGGGCGCTATGAGGTAACCGGCGGCGCGGTGACCAATTGCGGCGACAGAGGCGTTGAATAGTTCAGGGAGGGAGGGAGGGAAACGCATGGCACGATGCACAAACATGTTGGGGCTGGCCGCGTGTACCGTAAGCTTTTGCGGCGGGCAACTGAATGAAGTGGGCTAGGCATAGGGACCTGGGGTAGGACCCGGGGGTACCTGTGACGTTGACGAAAGGACGGACGGAGTCGTACACTAAGGACGGACCACGCTGCTGACAACTGGTTGCTGCGATGCACTAGAGGCACTGATGACAGGGCACGGGGAGAGGGTGTGGAGCCCGCTTACAAGGGTCAATTGCCAACGGTAGCGGGCTCCGCACATACATGTGTAACGCCCATCCGGCACTACCGTATTGTGCTCAACACCTTCAGGTCTCGCTCATTACGCTCTGCGCCTTCGCTCATCAGCAGTATGCTTCCCACACACACACGTAGAAGCCAGACAAGGCCAGGCCAGACTCTCAGGGCATGGCGGTGGCGTTGGTGGGGGGAACCAGGACCTTGTTGATGACGTGGACAACGGCCTGAGGGGCAAGGCAAGCGCAAGGATGGGCGGGAGCAGGGCCGGGACGCTCGCTAGCTAGCTGGGACGGGGAGGGACGGGACCCACGAGGGCACATACACGCAATCCTTTCGGGGCCTCGCTCCCTCCCTCACCGCGTTCCATGGGATGTCCGCCTGCACCACCTCGGCGGAGCTGTTGGTGCCGGCAACGCTCACGCGGACCGCGTTGCTGCGTGCAGGGGGCACAGCCACGGGGGATGACACGCACGTACCGGTACACGTGCAGGCAGGGCGGTCTGTCAGCCCCGCAGGCTGACCAGGCAAGGGCCATATCCGATATGGCCCGCCCGGGGAGTCCCCTGACCGAGGTTCGGTCCCGGCGGCGAAGAGCCTACCCGTTGCGGGTGATGTCGAGCATGGGGCCGGCGAGGGAGGTGGCGTTGACGGTCTGGCCGTCGGGCAGGTCAGTGCTGCGGAGGGTCACGCCTGGAGGTAGGGGTGGGGATGGGGGAAAGTCAAAGCAAGGCGAGGGAGGCCAACGCAATTGAAGCAAGGCAAGCGCGGGTGCGTGGGGTAGAGGGGAGACATGCACGCATCACCCCGGCGGCGGGGAGCTGCCCAAGACCTTGCCCAAGTTCACACCGCCTCCATTTTCCCGGCAGGTTCGTACCTCAAGGGAAATGAAGTGCACGGCCGATGGGTCGATTGGGCCCAGGTCTACGGCCAAGGCACCCCTCGCACCCCAAGGCAGCCCAGGGCACCCCAGGGCACCCCAGGGCACCCCAGGGCACCCCAGGGCACCCCAGGGCACCCCAGGGCACCTCATGATCAGGGCACCCCACGCACCCGGAACCACGTGCAGCTCAGCCACCATGCGTGCCATGGGGCTGGCCAGGAGGTCCGTGGGGGAGCCGCTGGCGTTGAGGGAGGCGGCTAGGCTGGCAAAGGCTCTGTGGGATAGGGGCACGAGGGAGAAAGGGCAAAGGGGTATGGTGAGTTGGTCGGGGATGGAGGGGCCCTCACGGAACGCTCGTTAAGCAAAGGCGACGATCGAGGGATGGACTCAGTACAGGATGCCGGCTCCGCGGGCTCACCCGTCAGAGGGCGCAAAGATGGTGGCGACGGTGCTGGGGCCGAGGGCGGCCGTCAGCCCGGTGGCCTCGATGGCCTGAATGGCAGTGGCCACCTGCAGCGCATGCAGTGAGGAGAGGGACGAAAGGAGGCATGGCGGGCGAGGGTGGAGCAAGCACGCTAGATAGACGGGCGGAGGCTAGACAGGCACGCACGAGAGGTTCGGGGGGGCAGTGTGTGGCTTCAGCCAAGCGGGGGCGCATTGGCAGGGTGTGCCGAGAGCTCGACGATGGCCCTACGTTCGGTCCGTTGGGGGTGGCGGCGGCGGCAGGGTTGGCGGTGGTGGCGGGGCCAGGCTCCGCTGACGCAGCAGCAGCAGGGCCGCCGCCAGCGCCGGCCGAGGGGGCCGGACCGCTAGGGGAGGCGGAGGCCGGGCTTCCGGCGCCAGCGGCGGGGTCCGCGGCAGCTGCCTGCTTGAGCCCCCTTGCACTGCCGAAGCGGTGGGGGGCCGCGTCGAGCGATGTCGCATGCTGTGGGCCGAAGGGCGTGGTGGTTCGCAGAGCGAGGGTGCCAGGCGGCAGCCAGGGCGGATTGAAGGGGCGGGGGTGAAGCAAAGGAATGAGTGAGCGAGGGTGCGTTATGCGGCCTTTCTTGCTTGCCTGAGCGAGTGAAAGAGCGAGCGTGCTGCCGCGTGCGGGGCGCCCGGGCCCACACGCGCACTACACTCGCTCTCTGCGCACGCACCTGCGAGCAGCGCCAGCAGCCCGGCGGCGAGGGCGAGGGCGGGGAGCTTGCGGGCCATGACGGCTGGAGCTGGGGCGGGAAGAGCGTAAGGCTGGCGGGAGGTAGTAATGGAGCGAGGGACAGTGGAGCACGCAACGCCTCTTCTAAAGCGGCCCCAGGAGCTGGATCCGGCAAATTTATGGACCTGACGGACGACGGGTGGGTTCGTGCCGTCATGCGAGGCGAATGGCCAGGCTCCGTCTGGCCGCCCCATATCACGCAATGCCCCTTGCAACGTGCCCCACGCCCTGACACGCACGTGCGTAGGATGCCCCCCCCGCATGCTGTGAGAGCAGCTGGCTTTCTGTGCACGCTATGCACGCTATGGTTCGCTCGTGACAGGTGCGTGGTGCGTGTCAGAGGTGTAGCGCTGCCCCAGGTCCCCCTGCCTGGGCTTGGGAAGCGCCGCCTTGACAGCACCGTCTCTCCGTGGCTCGCTCCGGGTACCTCCATCCTTGACTAGCCAAGCGGTCTTACAGCGCAGGCCCCACTGGGGGTGGCACCCCCTGGAGCCTCCATCCTGCACCGGTCCAACCAGCGTAATCTCCAACCAGGTTATGTCTCTACCTCCTTTATTTCTACGGCAGCTCATCAGCGTCATATCCATCCACGCACATGGATACTCAACCGAATTTGATTCAACTCAACAAGTTGATGCGGCCTCCGCGTGCGTGTCCCCCGCCGCGCATGCCTGATGCATCGGCCCACCCGCGCCAGCATGCTTCGCTCGCGCTATCCATGCATGCGGGCCCCCAGCCAACAGCTCCGTACTCCCGGTCTCCAGCCAATGCCCGCCGTCCCGCCCGCCGCTTTGCCCCTGCTGCTGCAGACAAGCCCGCCCACGCCCAACCCGGTCATCCGCCCATGCGTGCACGGCTCAGAAAGGCTCAGAATGAAGCAGCACCGGCTCACGCCGCCGCCTGTTGCTCCACCCCTACGTGTCTTCCCATGCATGTGCAGTGCAGCTGCTGCCGCCGCCTGGCTTGCTCACGCCATGGTGGCATTCATGGTGGCGTTGGCGGGGGGCACCAGGACCCTGTTGATGATGTGGACCATGGCCTGAGGGGCAAGGCAGGGGCGAGGGAGGGAGGAGGGCCGGAGTTGACGTAGAGCAGAGGCGGGGCGGCTGATGAGCGGAGAGGCGGCGCCCCCTTCCAATCTGCTACCCACGTACGATGGCCCCTGCCGTCCAGCCCCGCTCACCGCGTTCCAGGGGATGTTGGCGCGCACCACCTGGGCGCTGGAGTTGGACCCAGCCACCATAACGCTCACAGCAGACCTTGGGGGTGGGGGAGGGGCGGGGCAGGGAGCGGACAGAGCGAGGTGGGAGGCAGGGTTGGAGCAGGGCAGTTCGTTCGTTCGGGAGCAGACACAGGTGACGAGGCAGGTGGACCGTCAGACCGGCAAGTGGGCACAAGCAGGTCGGCTAGGTACTAGCACTCGGTCATCAGCCAGGAAGGAGGCGCCAGTGAGCTAAAGGCACCCTGCACCCCGCCCTGTATGTGGTGCGGTGCCTGCCCTGGGTACGTACCCGGTGCGCGTGACCTCGAGGGTGGGGCCGGCCAGGGAGGTGGCGTTCACCGGCACGCCCTCGGGCAGGTCGGTGCTGCGGATGGCCACACCTGGGGGGCGGGGAGGGACATCACGTGCGTGGGGACACCACGGGGAGGGGAAAGGCATGAACGCAGGAGGTAGGGGGCTGTTGGACAAGACGGCGCGCCAGAGAGAGGAGGGGTGGAATGACGCATCCCCCAAGGAGGGGCCGCTACGCCACGTGCTGCGTGCTGTGAATTGCTGGAAGGTTGGGCCTCTGCACGCATACCCCGCTTCGGCTTCGGCTGGACTACGGCCCACAACGCCACGTGCTGTGGAAGGTTGGACCTCTAAACCTGACGAGAACAGGAGGCCAGGTCCTCACGCACCGCTTCCCAGACCACCACTACTCCGGTCAGTGCATCCCTCCAGAGCACCCCGCCAACAGCAGCACGATTCCATCACGCCATCAGCCATCAGCGTCCAGCAGGCGACACAGCACGGAAGCCGGGGACCCATTGAGTGGGGCTGGCTGCCCCCCACGGCACGCACCCGGCACGACGTGCAGCTCCGCGACGCTGGCGGCCACGGGGTTGGAGAGCAGCTCCTGGCGGGAGGTGAGGTTGAGCTGGGAGGCCAGCGAGATGAAGGCGCTGCGGGCGGGGGCGGGCGCATGTAGGAACACGGGAGGAGCAAGGCAAGCAGTCAGGCATGCCAGGTCGGAGGTGGACTGAAGCGGCCGGCGGGGCCGGGCGGACGGGAGCAGGGGTCATAAGCTCTGTTGAAGCAATGAAGCCCCGGTGGTCGATTCCGTCCCCGCCAGACGCAGGCTCACGCGTCCGTGGGCGCGAAGATTGTGGCGGTGGTGTTGGGGGTGATGAGCATGGTGAGGTTGGTGGCGGTGAGGGCCTGGATGGCGATGGCAATCTGGGGGGTCGGGGCGTGGGGAACGCGTGGGGGGGAGACCGTGCGTGGGGGGCCGTTGGGGGCAGCGCGTGGGGAAGGGCAGGCAGCAGGCGTGTGCTGGTCATATCGAGAGGAGGCGGGTTGGGCCAGAGTGAGAGCCAGGACGGCACCTGACCCAACCAAGCTCTGAGCCCCCGCGGGTCGAGTCCATCCATGGCAGCTCCACCTAGGTGCAACCGCGCTCCGACTCACGCTGGGTCCAGCGCCAGTCACTGTTGCGCCAACCTTCCCAGGCTTAGCAGTCTTGGCGGTCTTGGCGGGGCGGACCGGCACCTCCGTAGCCGCGCCGCCAGTGGCGGCGGGTCCCGTGGTAGCGGGCTCGGTCGCTCCAGGCTCAGCAGTGGCGGCGGGGCCAGCAGTGGCGGTAGGCTCCGGGCCGGTGGCGGCGGGGCCGGCGGCGGCCGCCTCGGCGGCGGGCGACGGGGTCAGACCCAGTGCCGCGCCCGCGGTCTTGCCCGCCTTGGTGGCCTTGGCGGGGAGGGTCGACACGGCCTCCACGGGGCCGCCGGGCTGGGGCTCAGCGGCCTGCAGCAGGGACCGCAGGGTGCGGTGCTCGGGGGCTGCCTGGACGGCGCATGCTGGGGGGTGGGGCGGGGCAGGACGGGGCGGGATGGGCCGAGGTTGGTGGTGGGGGCGTCCCGGGGGCATGTGCGTGGGTCGGAGCCAGGGTGCTGGACCGAGCGCCGTTTGCAATGCGGCTTCACTCGGCATTCTGGGCCCAAGGCGACACGCGGGCAGAGGTGGAATCAGCGCTAGAGTTGGGGCGGGATGGCACGCGCCGCGCGTGGCGCCGACCCCTGGCTGCTGCTGCCCTCGGCTGCTACTTCTGCTGCTTAGCCAAGCTAGCGGAGCGCTGGAGCCGCCGGGCTCGGGGAAGGCCCGCGAGGAGGCGCCCGAGGTGGCCCCACCTGCCAGCACGAGCAGAGCGAGGGCGAGGGTGCGTGCCATGGTGGCGGAGCTTGCAAGGGGTCGAGGTGCTTCGGGTCCTAGCGTGGGTTCTGGCGTGCTGCTGTTGCTTGCGGTGGTGGTCTTCTGGGCACGGCGGCTTCGGCGCCCTAGAGCCGCTGGCTATACCTTTTTTGGGCCGGAGTTCGGGGAATTTGATGATGTCTTCATCGGCCAACGCATGACCCCTGGGCACACGCGCCCCTGCTCCGTACGCCCCTGCTTGTCCTGTGCCGCATAGTGCTGTGAGCGCAGAAGGACGCCAGGAGAGCGGAAGGAAAAAACGGCGCGCAGGGTTGCCAGCAGGAGGGCGACGGCAGTGCTCTCCATGCCGGCGGCTGTGGCAGCGCCCCCGGTGCGCCCCCGCCACCTCGCTCCCCGCCCGACCGTCGAGTCTGGAGACCCGCCGAGACGGGCCGCCCCGCCGCCCCGCCACGCCCCGCCGCTTACTCTTCGACAACTTACCAGATCCTTGTATCCCCGCCGCTCAAGCGAATCCGTAATCAAGCTCTCCCATTAGCGCTCTGCAACCCACCAACCTCCACAACCGCCGGAGACGATGCGGCGCTGGCTTGGCCTTGACTTCGCATGCGTGACGAAGCGCCGTTTGGGGCCCTGACGGCCAGTGCCCGCTGCCCAGGCATCGACCCTCAGCGGGCCCCGCAGCTTCCCATCAGGTGCCGTACTTCTCAGGACGCCGAAACACGGGGCCTGAAACGCAGGCCAGACTGCTGCAGAGTTACATCAGCAAGCCGCTGACGACACCCGACACGCACCAAGGACCCCACACCCTGCGGAAAGCCCCCCCTTTGGGTGAGAGACGCAGCGTCGAGGGCCGGTCGCCAAGTCCAACCTGCCTGCGCTGCAGACTCCAACGCACCATGAGCTATGATCAATAAGGCCTGTGTATCGACCGCGCAGGAAGTCCCCGTTGCGGACACTTTCGAGCGTATCTGCCCTTCCGAGGCCACTCGGCCGTCCCAACGCGCGCGGAACGGCTTCAACGCCCTTGTCTCACACGCCGTGAGTCGTCGCGCACCCGATCAGGCGCGTGCGGGCTGCCTGTGCGGGCGCCTTGGCGGGCCGGCCGCTAGCGCTCACCTGTCCGAGCAGCTTCCCAGGCGTACGGCCTCGGGCAAATTTGTGCAGGCTGCACGCTACGCGTTTACTTCTGATCTTTATGAGCTCCCAACCTGACGCATAATGCCTTTTGGACCTTCCCGATTACAGACGCGACGTTTCCAGGGTATCGCTTGGCATCGACTCTCTGTGTAGTTCGCCTTGAAGGACCTGCACGAATGAGGCCTCTCGCAGGCCTCGGCCGCATGCTGCTGGCCTTAGGCCTGGCCGCGGCTCTGCTCTCCATGCCCTCGGCCGCGACGAGGAGCCTTCTAGCCAAGCCTAAGGTGTTTCTGTCAAAAAGCCTGCCTCTGACGGTCGTGGTGACGACGCCGGTGCAGCTGGCTACGGGCGCGGCGTCGGAGCCCGTCTGGCTCTCAGGCAGGGACACTCTCACGGTGCGTGCACTTCGCACGGGACGCGCGCTGCACACATCAATGCAACCCGAGGCTGTCGCGCGGTGTCGGCGGGTTGCGAGCGCGGGTTATCAGGGGGCGCGCGGTGCGGCGGATGCCCCAGCTGCGTGGTAGTCGGGCCCTGGACCTCCTCTGCCCGGCCCGTGCGCGCAAGGTAACTCGACAGACGTTTCTCTGTCCTTTGAGGTTGGCGGGGACAGAATATATCGTGGTCCTCCCCCTAGGCCTCAACCCACCCCTCACCCGCGCCTTTCTCCACCCCCTCCACCCCGCAGGCCGTGTTCTCGCGGCCTGTCATTGCGCTGGGCTCGGACTTTGCGGTGCCTGCCTCCCAGCAGAAGGTAGCTCGGGCTGCGCAGGGCTTCCTGCCAAGCGTGCCCATGTGGCGGGCTTGGCCTCCGCTTCGGGACCGGAGTAGGCAATGTCCCTGGCGCACTTCGCTGTCGCCGCACCCATCAACCCCCCCGTCGTAGCTTGGATTTTCACCCCCGTCCCTTGTCCCGTAGCTTGCCTTCACGCTGGACTGCCCGGTGCCGGGCAAGGCGCGGTGGGTGACCACCTCAATCACCCGGCTGGACCCGGATGAGGACTGGCCCACGGACCTGGACTGCGAGTTCAAGTGGAACACGGGGCTCACCAGCTACGACGGTGGGTTGGGGGAGGGACAGGAGGGACGATGGGGCTGAGTAAGGATGGCCGGAGGAGGGGCGCGTGGGCTGGGTATAGGCTGGGAAGGGAAGGGCGCGTGTCTTAGGCCGACCCACATCGCCCCCTCACCGACCCCCATGGTCCTGACGGCTGTCCAACCTTTCCGCTTGCTCTTGCCGCACCTGAGGGTGGATGCCACGGTCGACCGCCGGGTTCAGGCTGGGATTAGGCTGGGAAGGGAAAGGGGCGTGTCAGAGGCCGACCCACATCGCCCCTTCGCCGACCCACATCGTCTGATCCACCTTTCCGGGTTTTCAGCGACCCTCCCACATAAGCGTATCCCCTTTTCCCGCCGCATCCTCCAACAGGTGCCCCTCTGAAGCTAGGTGACATGCAGCTGAAGCGGAGGCTGGCCAGCGGCTCGCTGTTCATGTCGATCGGGGCAGTCACCAGCGAGCGCGCATCAGCGCTCACAGACGACCTTTGGCTCTCCAACCCATGGATCTCTGGCCAGAGCGACTGGGAGGTGCCCCCGGATGGTGGGTCGTTGGATCTCTGGTGCAGCATCATTGCGGAGCTGATGCGTTTCCCATTGGGGTCGTCAAGGCACAGGCCAAGTCATCGTACCGGGCTTGCACGCACTTGGTCACCCCCCGTGGGAGTGCCCACTGCCTAGACACGCGCCGGCTGCTGTGTTTGCTACGCAGGCAAGATCCAGCTGGGCTTCAACTACACAGTCAACGTGGCACTGCTGAAGGATGCGCTCAAGGTGGGAAGCTACCGAGGTTGCAAGTGGCAGCCAAGCTCGATACTATATCTAGCACCGTGCCCATAGCGCCATGCCAGCTGCACTAGAGTCGGCGCGCAAGCCGCCGCGCCCTAGGAGCACGCAGTTCAGCAGCGTTTATGAGCCCCGTTGGTCACACCCCAAATTCCGTGTGCAGGTTAATGAGGGCAAAGGTTCCAGCGGCAAGGCCGTCGCCTTCGAGGTCACGCCCTGCCAGAGCCCGCTGCCGGGCACCACGGTGAGCGAACCACCTGGCCAAGCCAGGGCCGGCGGGGGTCCCCTGTCTTCCGTGCGCCTGTTTTTTCTGATGCTGACGCTGCCCTCGTGCCTGCCCTCTCCGCAGCTGACTCTGGACATCAACACCACTTGCGCCGTGGTCGTCCCCTCCGGGATTGAGGGCGACACCCGGTGAGGGCTCGGCTCGTCTGCACTTCGCAACAGGGACGTCCGCGTCCGGTTGCCACTGCCCACAGGCATTATGCGGAATACCGATACCCAGCTGACCTGCCCCGCTGCCCACCCCTCGTTTCCCTCGGGTCCCCACCTCAGTTACAACGTGCGCCTGCCCAAGGGCTCCCGCTACCACGCCCTGGCCGGGCCCCTGGGGCAGGAGCAGGTCGCTGACTTCGTCGGCCTCCGCCCCTTCAGCATCATGTTCAATGCCGACAACATGGGGAGGGACGCCTGGTCCGGCACAGAGTGAGTCATGCCTAGCAGGGCGAACAACCACACACCAACCCGGGCCCTTGCTGTAGCTGGTTGCCCCCTGACGACCACCCGCATTGGCTCCGCTGACAAACTCTATGCCTACTCCCGCTAATCCCGCCCCACCCTCTCTGCCCACCCACCCAGGTACCGGCGCCTGGACCTGGGCCTGGTCCACGGGCTGTCGGACGACACACCCATCACGGCCTTCGCTGCCAAGGTGTCGCTGTGCGAGGTGGTTAACGGCGGCTGCACGCCCACCCCAATCACCGTCACGGCGGTTGCGAAGGGCGTCGCACGCGTCTCTGCACCGGCGCTCAAGCCTGGCACTCAGTACAGGTGAGCCTATGCCGAGGAAAGCCAGATTGGTAGAACCCTGTCTGGCTGGGCCGCCAGCGCTCCTACCCGAAAGCACCGTTCCTTCAAACTCCGTCCCACTCTTACCCTGCTCGTCCCTCCCTCCCTTTCCCTCTCTCTTCCCGCTACCCAGGATCGCAGTGGCGGCCGACGCTGCGGTCAAGGACGGCTTCGGCCAGCCCCTGCAGGCCTCGTCCCTCACCTTCTGGACCAAATGGGTCGACTTCGCCTTTTCGCAACCGCGCGGTGATGACAGCAATGTCCTGGCCTTTGAGCCGGACGCCGCGCCGTCGTCTTGGCCCATCGTGACCCGTGGGCCGCCGCCGCCCAACCCCCAAAACGGCTACGCGGATTACGTCCGCGCCCGCAAGATCGAGAGCTGGATCATCGATCTGTCGGATGACACCACCAAGATCCGGATTGCAAGGCTCGTCCAGGTACGGCAGTGCCAGCACTTCCCGGTACTCTCCATACGCGGAGCGTGGCGCGCGGCCTCGCATCACCACAGGCTTCACCGGCTCTCTCGTGCTGTACCTGTATCAGGCCCCGTTCGAGTTTAACACTCCCCATGCCTCCCTTCGCTGCTCTGGTGCTTGCTTGCAGGGCTGGGACTCCTCGAAGAGCTATGGCTCTCTGTTCGGCGCCCCCGCCAGCACTCTGGAGGTCCCCGCTGACTACCAGAAGACCGGCGACGGAAGCCCCTCCGACTGGGCCGAGCTGGCCCTGCCCCTGCCCGGCACCGCCACACAGCGCCTCGTGGTCGCAACCTACACAAGCGTGAGCAGCCGGGCTTGCAACCCGCTGTAGACTCGCACAACAAAAGGGCTCGCGGTTTCTACCTTACTTGCGTGCCCAGCTTTTTGCAATATACGTCCGCCTCGCTCTGCCGCGCAGAGCTACAGCACCAGCTACGAGAGCCGCCTTCTCCTGACCTCAACCCTCAGGTGCGTGTTGCCCAAATTACAGCCTCATGTGCATGCGTGTTGCCTTTCAAAACCATCAGCCTTCTACCCGCATGCAACCCTCCTGGTGCCGGTACCCTGCATGTAACTATTTATGCCGTTCTGCTGTACGTTCCGTCCCTGACGCATACATCTAACCCCTCGCATTGCCGCCGTGACCCTAACACCTACCTTCGCCTGTCCTGCCTTTCGCGCCCTCCTCCTTCCTCGCCAGTGTCTCTGTGGTCGCGGGCGGCGGCCAACTCACCGCCTGGGTGACCGACAGCCGCCCGGGCGTCGGACCGGTCGCAGGCGCCACCGTCACCTTCCTCTACACCCCCAACTCAGGGCCCCTGCTCTTTAAGAGTGACTGGCAGCCCGCGCCCAAAATCTTCGGCAGCTGCGTGACGGACGCCCAGGGCGTGTGCTCGCTCAGCTCGGTGCCGCCGAACGATGGCACCGTGAGTAACGGCTTTGTGAGCCAGGACGAGCACTCACTAGGACCTGCGAACCTCCAACCGGAGTCTGGCCACCCTGCCCTCCGTTCGCCGTCACCCTGCGCGCCATCCCTTGACCCGCTGACTCACGTCCTCCGCCTCCCGCTTGCTTCCGTCTCCGCGTGTGTTCCCACAGACCTGGACCAGCCTGACGGCCATTGCCGTGTCCGAGGGCCAGGCCACCGTGCTGCGCAGCGCGGGCATGGTGCAGCCCCCCACGCCGCCCAGCGCCTACGTCGCCAGCCTCGTGGCCGACCGACTGGTGGTGGTCCCCGGCGACAGCCTGGTGGTGCGTGGGCAGGGACGAATGCCTAGACGTGTCCACTGAATCCAGCTCCTTTTCCTTCGCCTGCCTGCCGCTGCTCGCTGCCCACCTCGCGAGCCTGTACCGTAACTCACCTGACTGGACCGCCCTCCCTCATGCCCCTCGATCCCGGCGCAGGTGACGGCCTTTGTGCAGGCCGCCTCGCCCAAGGGCCTGGCCCTGCCCCCCGCCAGCTGGGCCGTTCTGCGGGTCAGCCCGGGCTGGTCCTCCGGCGCTGACGGCTCCACCACCTCGGGCGGCAAGACCCCTGGCCGGGGCCTGGTGGAGGGCGAGCTCCTGCCCATCGCCGCGGAGGCCAGTGTCCCGGGCGCCATCGGAGCCGGCACTGCGGGCTTTGCGGGGGAGGCCGGGGCCGTTCCAGGCGCGGCCGGCGAGGCGGTTGCAGTGTCCGCCGCCGGCGGTATGGGCGAGACTATGGGCGCCCTTTTGGCTGCGCACGTGCGTGGTCTGAAGCAGGAGACGGTCGCCGGCATTGCCCCCATGGTTGATGTGTCCAGCTCTGCCAGCTCCGCTGTCTCCGCTGGCTTTGCGGGATCTGCCGACGGGGCCGTGGGTCGCATGCCCATGAACCCGCCGTCGTCTGATGCGCCCCCCCACGATATCTGGGTCAACGTGAGGCCAGGGAGTCAGCAAAATACGGGTCAGGAGTCACTGGGTAGCTGGGTCAAGGGGGCTCTCCATGCAAGCCGTGTCCCCCGAACGCTCCGGCCCCAGGGCCCTGTACCTTGCACCCTCCTTGCCCGAGGCCTGCACTCCATCCTCCCGCGCGCCTCACCTTTCTCCTTCTTCCCTCCCTCTTTCACCCTTCCTCCCACAGGTGGACGGTGCTACGGGCAGCATCCACGCCCCGATCAACGTCCCGGCCTCCGCCAAGCTCCAGAAGTACTCGGTGACCCTGCTGCTGCCGCCGGCCGGAGCCGCGCCGGCGGACGGCCCTCAGCCAGAGGCCGCCGACAAGTTTGACGTTGCCTCCGGCGCTGCGCTCGCCTTCACTGTAGCCGACCCACGCCCACCCACCGCCGAGCTCCTGGTGAGGACTGAGGCTGTAACTATGCCCCTCCGCTGCCGCTGCCCTGCTTCCGCTGTGGCCTCTCGACAGCTTGCTCTTTTGTGCGCCTTGCAATTCCTGACCCCAGTCCCCGCCCTTGACTCCTCCCCCGTCTGCCCCCTCCCGGCAGCTGACCGTGCCCCCCTGGGTGCTGCCCACCGGCTCCGTGACGATCCGTGTGGCCCTGGTGTCGTACATCGGCGCCGCCGTGGACGCATCCCGCGTCAAGCTCAACTGGAGGCACACCAACGCCAGCGGCTATGTGTACGTCACGTCCGACGTCAGCGGCATGGCCAGTACGACAGTAGACCTGGGCGCCCTGCCGGCCATCAACCAGACCAAGGCGTACGACACCCTCTTCGTGGATGCCGAGTGGATCGGGCCCACTCGCGAGCGGATCACGGCCGCCAAGACAGTCACGTGAGTTGGGGGTTAGCTAAGACCGTTAGCACCAGGCATCCACATGTCTGGCCTCCCTTGCTGCCCCCTCCCGCCCCCATTCACCCCCACCCCAACCCCAACGCTTCCCGCCGCAGCATCGCCGACGGCCCCGCCAAGGTGACGCTCGAGCGCTCCCTGGCCACGTCCCTTCCCGGCACCGCCTTCTCCGTCTCCGCCACGCTCGTGTCCAACGTGGACGGCCAGCCCCTTCGGCGCCTGCCGGTGGCCGTGACGCTCAAGCCGCACGCCTCGGGCGCCGCCTGCGCCACCACCGCCTCCTGCTCCGTGCGCTCGGGCGACCCCTTCTCTGCCGCCTGCCAGCTGGCGCTGCCCTGCGTGGGCCACTTCGAGCTCGAGGCCTGCGCCACGGTGCCGGGGACCGGGGGCGCCACGGAGCAGGTGTGCGGGCGGTCCGCGGTGCTCGGCAAGAACGCCACGGAGTGGACCGCCGCCCCGCTCATGGCAGACGACCAGCCCTTCCTCACCGCAGACGAGTGAGTGGCAAACACGCGCTCTTATGGCCCTGACCCTTCCATGCCTAGCTTCGCCTCGCCCGGCCCTGCTAGCAAGTGCCTGCCTATTGCGCCTACGCAGTATCTCCCCTTCGCCTCACACCACCCGCCTCACGCCACGCTCCTCCCCTGCCCTCCTCCCGCCCCAGGCCCAGCTACGCCGCCGGTGACGTGGCCACCCTGACCTTCCAGAACCCCTACCCCAGCGCCCGCGTGCTGCTGCTCTGGGGCAACGACTACGGGCTGAGGAGCCAGGCGCTGCCCGCGGGCCCGGGCGTGCCGCAGGGCCTGGTGTCGCTCTCCGTGGGGCCCCTGGGCCCCGAGTGCCTGGGCGGCTGCACCGTCACCGCGGTACTGGACGCGCCTCGTGCCCCGCCCTCCGCGCTGCCGCTGCCGCCCGCTGACCAGCTGCGCGTGTCCAAGCTCTACGACCCCCGCGGCCCCCGATCGCACGCCATGAGCCTGCAGCTCTCCGTCGTCGCCGCCAACTCCCTGGCGGTGGAGGCCAAGGTGGCGGCGGCGGGCGGCAGCAGCATCAAGGACGTGGACGGGACCACGGTGCTGGCGGTAGAGCCGGGCACGGAGACGCAGGTGTGGAGGCCGAGGGATCCTAGGGAAGGCAAAGGAATCTGAGGGACTGAAGCGAAAGGGCTCATGCTTTACGCATCTGCCCCTCCCTTTCCCGCCCATCCATGCCAGATCACGGTGTCCGTCGACGGCGTCTCCAAGCCCGTGGAGGTGACTTTGTACGCCGTGGATAAGGCCTTCCTGGATCTGCTGCCGTACGATCTGCCGGAGCCGGAGAAGGATATGGTCCTGAAGCTGGCGGCGGACATGCAGGCGAGACCGGTGGTACGGGGTGTGTGGCTTGCTGGCATCGGGTATGCATCTTCCTCGGACACCTTGGGGGCGTGGCGTGCAGACTCGTGGTGTCATCCTTGACACGCCTGCCTGCCCACATGGCGCTCAGTCTGATGCTGTCGCCTCCACGTGTCCCTCCCAAGCGCCATCTCTCTGACGGTGCCTTCCCCCACGCACGTGTCCGCACCCACAGGCGTATGGCCTGGACTCGTATCGCGTGGCTCCCGGCGCAGTACGGGCGCTGTACGACAAGCTCATTGCCAGGTGAGGCCCCGAGCTCGACGTTGCTCCAGGCGTCCATCGTGTCGTACCACCCTGTGCAGAGCCGGGATGCTTTTCCGTGACCACTAGCGCTCCGTTCAATCCTGATACCCACTCTCCTCCCTGCATCCCTGCATCCAATCTTGCGTGTGTGCCCGCCAGGCTCACGGCGCTGGACCCCTGGCTGCCCACCGACACCCTCGTAACGCCCACAACCGTCTACTACTGGCCGGTGGTTGGCGGCAAGACCGAAATGTACTCGACGTGCTCGCGTGCCGTAGATACGGACGACGCCGACTACCTGGCCCGCTTCTACACACCCATCACGTACGGCAACATGTACGGCTACGGCCCTGACTGCAGCGGCGGTGAGCTCGCGGCGGGGTGGGATGCTGACCGGTTCGCAAGGACTGTCAGAGGGCAGCTGACTTGCCTCCACAACGGCTAGGACGGCCCTCGCTGCGCTGCCTTACTGCAACCGCGTGGGCCCGGGCGGATGCATGGCATGTACGGCATCACAAGGGAGGCCTCTCCTGCCGCGCCGCCTCCCCATGCCACCCACCCCCAGCCCCGCTGCCCGGCCCCTGGCCTGCCGCTGCAGGAGGGGGAGGGCCCATCTTCGCGGGACCCATGGAGTCCGCCGCTGATGCCAGCTTTGACAACAGCGGCGGCGGCAAGACCGCAGGCCGCGGCCAGGGCGCCAAGACCAGCACCACGACAGCCGCCGAGGGCACAACCGCCGTCCGCGACGCAACTGCCTTCAAGGTCACCCCGCTGGCCGAGTCCCAGATGACCGGCGCCGACGGGAAAGCAACCTTTCTGTTCAAGGCTCCTGAGAAGCTGGGGACGTACGTCATCAGGTGACGCGGGCGGGGCATGGGGCACAAGCGGGGGCTGGAACGCCACACGGCCTTGCCTTGGGCGGTCGCGTGCCCAGGGCTGGAGCGCGGAATCTGCAAGCGCATTGGCCTTGAGGCTGCACTGCGGTCTGACTCTGCACCGTACTCGTTCGGTGTTCCTTGCTCCACAGGGCCTTTGCTGCCGATGGCCCCGCCGCCAAGTACGGCTCCGCACAGACCAAGCTGGCGGTCAAGCGGCAGCTGTCCCTCACGCCCTCCGTGCCCCGCTTTGTGCGGGTTACTGATTCGTTCGAGGCAGGGGTGGTGGTGACGGTGGGGTCGGCGCCGGCCGCCGTCAGCGTCACGATTCAGGTGCGGTGGGCCTCGGTCTGGAACCTGGGCCTGCCTTGGCCTGGCCTGTGTCCGGCCAGTGGCCAGTGTACGCTTTGGCCTGTACGCCACCACTTCGTCCATGGTCTAATCTCGATCCTTCTCCTGTCCGTCTGTGCAGATCGCGCAGCCGAACGACGCCCCCCTGACGCTGACCGGACTCCTCACCAAGACCGTGTCCTTCACGGCGGGCGGCGGCCTGCAGAAGGAGGTGCGCGCACCATCCCGCGATCCTCGCTCCATTATGCCAATCTGCTTCCCACCTCACGCAGCCTATGAGGAGGGCGGCCGGTCCAACCCATGCCCTTGCTGCGTGGCTTGCCCCCGCACCTGCAGGTTCGTTTCTCGCTGAACGCAATCGAGATGGGCGTGGCCAGCCTCACCTTCAGCGCTGCCTTTGTCAGCTCGGGCGGGGGCTCAGTCCCCGCAGGCGACGCGCTGGAGTTGGAGCTGGCGGTGCACGGTGAGTCCGAGCATTGATTTGTCAAGTTCAAACGGATGCGTGGGCTACTGAAGTGTGCTGGACCTCAGCTGGCGCCGTTGCGGTCCATGAGCCCCTGCCCCCTCCCTCCCCGTCGTGCGTCCTTCATTCCCGCCCCACAGGCCAGCAGGCGGACGTGTGGGTGGCCACCTCGTTCGCCCTCGCCGCCACCCCTCCCTCGGCCGATGCCGACGAGGTGCAGTGGCAGGAGGGCCTGGCGCTGCCGGACGCAGTGCCCCGGAGCGGTGAGGAGCGGGGCGTGCAGGCACGGGGTGCTGGGGGGGCGGGCCCCCCTCGCGTTTGCCTGAAGGGGTCCTCTCAGCACGCGCGTTCCATCGCTCCTGGCTGGACCACCATCCCCCGCTCCCCCCGTCTCAACTTCCGCCCTCCTGCAGGCGGCCTGACGCTGACCGCGGGTGTGGGCCACTACCCCGCCATCGCTGCCGTGTACGACGCCCTGCTCAAGACGGAGCCGGACAGGTGGGTGCCAATGAACGCATGGGGGCTTGCACATGTAGTGGGTCCGGGTTGGGAGAAGCCATTTCGCCTTGTTCTCTTGCCTTTCCGTCCAGTCACGTTGCGCTGACCGCCTGCTGCCGTCGCCCTCGCCTCCAGGATTGAGCCCGTCGCCCACCCCGCAATGCTCTGGGCCACCCTGCCGGCCCTGCTGTCGGACTACGCCCAGACCGCCAGCATTGAGCAGGCAACAGCCATCTGGGGGGGCTTCGAGGACCTCGTAACGCTCACCAGCAACGTCTGGGGGCTGCAGTGGACCTCCCCATCGAGGTTCGGCTGGACCCCCAACAGGTGCGGAAAGACTCGCAAGGGAGGGCCGCGTGTGGGTCACGTGTGATGGGCTGTTCGTAAGCCAGGATTACCGGTATATGTGCCGACCCTGTGTGTGTGTTGTGCGTGTATCGTAGAGCATTTAGGATCAGCGCGATCAGTATGCGGTTGTGCGGAGTGCACTAGCTTCGGCCAGGACCCCTGCTGCCAACGAACATGTGAACCTCTTGCTTGCCCCGCCCCACACCGCAGGGCTGACATTGGTCTGAACACCTGGGCCCTGTTCCTCGCCAACCAGCACGGCTCCGCCGCCCTCACCGGCCCCTCCGCCACCGCCTGGGCGAAGCTGGATTCCGAGCAGCTGCCCGATTGGCGGGCGGCGGTTGTACAGCAGATCATCGCTGACGCCGTGCTCAGCCGCAGTGCGCCGTACAAGGAGCCGTACAGCGACTTCAGCACGCTGGCCTGGGTCCAGTGAGTAGGGCAGAGAATTGAATCACCGTTATTAGCGTGACAGAGGGAAATGCGTGCTGCGGTTGTCCGTCTTTGACAGTGGGACAGTTACATTCGGCACCGTCGTTCCGTCATGGACCGTCAGGACTCCTGCGCGGTGGGCCTGAGCGCTGACGCCCGCCAAGTGGGCTTGCGTGCTGGCCAGCGCCCTATGGCCTCCAACCGAACCCCTCGGCTCACAGTAGCCTAACCTGCAGCGTCCACCTGCGAACTCGCGTGAGCTGGTTCCTGAGTGCCTAACCTCCTTACCCGTCCTCCCTCCGCCCTTGCCCCCTCAGCCTGACGCTGCCTTCGGACTGGCTTTCGTCTTCCAAGGCCTCGGCCCAGATCAAGGGCGACCTCTCGCTGGACTCCCTCTTCGCCGCCGCGCCGAAGCAGAACCGCCAGGTGCGCTTTCCCGGCTGCGGCCCCGGCCTTGGTCCACTGCCCTTGCATCCCACCTTGCGGCAATGGTGCCCCTCGCCACACCGCTCGCTGGTTGAGCATCATAAGTGTTACAGCTAGCCCGGTGAACCTCCCGAACTGCCACGCCCCTCTGTCAATCCCTGGGCTAGCCTCAAAATACCGGTACTGGTTCTCCTGACCGCAGACGCGCGTGCTGATCGCTCTGGTCGCACTCAAGACGGGCAGCGAGCCCGCGCTGGTGACTGCGGTGGCGAACGAGGTCACCTCGGCGCTGCGGACGCAGGGACGCACCACCTACGTCGCCGCGGGCCCCGGCTCCGCCTCCGCCTCCCCCTACGAGGACCAGTCCCTGTGCCTGCTGCTGCTGCTGCGCGCCGGTGCCACCCACCAGCTCGTGCCAAAGCTCGCGGCCTACGTGGCAAACCCTGTGCCGGCGGCATCGTACGGCATCTTCTCGTACATGCCGTCGTACTACGGACAGGGCCTGGCGGCTGCCGTACTGTCCGAGTACGATAAGACACGTGGCAGCTCCAAGCCCGACGTGGATCTCAAGGCGGATGTGAATGGCCGTGTCGCGCTGGAGGCGAGTAGTACGCCACTTGCCAGGGGGCGTTGGGAATAGAAACCGGAACAAAATTATTGTTGTATCGGCAAGTGACGCCCAGGGTTCTCCCGTACACAGCTGTCTTACATGCCCTCCCACGCACCCCCTCCCTCCTCCCAGGGCTCCTTCCGCGTGGGCGGCAACCTCAGCCCCATCTCCAACACCACCGCATGGGAGGACATCCCGCCCCCGCCCGCCGGATCGCCCTCGGAGCTCAACTTCCAGGCAAGGGCCGGGGCCCGGGGGTTGAGCGCATGAACGCCATGGCCGCTCACCCCAGCGTTTCAAGACCAGGCCCCTCCTGCTAACCCTTTGTTCCGCCCCCCTCCGCCCCCCCAGGTCACGGGCAGCGGCGAGGTGTCCGTTGCCGCCGCCCTCCGCTTCGTTCCCTCCGCGCTCCTGGCCTTCCCCAGCTACCGGGGCCTCTACGTGGAGGCGGCCCTGCAGATGGTGGACCCGCTCTCGGGCGGTCCCACGGGTCGCCGCGTCACGGCCGTGCCCCTGGCCTCCGTGGTGGCGCTCACGGTGCAGCTCACCACCCCCGACGACCTGGCCGCAGTGACGCTGTCCGTCATGATGCCGGCGGGGCTGGAGCCGCTCGACCCCAACCTGCAGACCGGCGTGTCGAGCGGCTGCGGCGCGGGCGCGGTCGAGCCCAGCGTGTGGGGCAGCTTCTACCGCTGGTGGTGGTGGCCCGTGTGCCCCGCCCAGGAGACCCGGCCCTCGGTGGTCACCTTCAACTGGATGCGCCTCTCGGCCGGCACCTCCTCCGTCACCGTGTACGCGGTGGCGGCGTCGGTGGGCAAGTTCGTGGTGCCGCCCATCCGCGCGTGGGCGGACGACCAACCTGAGCTCATGGGAATGACGGCCGGCAGCTCCGTCACGGTGTGTGCGGACTGCGCGGGACCGGCGTACGGCACCCCGCCCGCGCCGCCGCTGCCCTGCCCCGGCGACTGCAGTGGCCACGGCACGTGCAACCTCAAGACCGGCCGCTGCCGCTGCGACGGCGGTTGGTCCCGCTCGGACTGCAGCCGGCCTGTGGCGTGAAACCGTGCACAAGGGGCGTGAGGAGAGAATCGCTCAACCGCATACTAGCATTACACAACATGTGTCGGATGAGAATGGGGCAGACGAGCCGTTATACTACAAAAGATGCGGGGTATGCATGGGGTTAAGCGGGCATTCGGTGAGCAACACTGGGGGACGACAAGCATCTGGACTGCGACGGAGCACAGAGGTTCAGCATTGTAGCCAATTGGGCAGGAGGGCCGCAGAGAAGGCTAGCATGTATGTTAGGGACTGGTTGCAAAGGGCTCCTTGCAAGTGCGTGTGCGTTTGGTACGAGACAGTGTGGTGTTGCGTTTCATAGTTTTGAGCCCCGCCCTTGGCTCAGACAAGCAAGCTGCCGTTTGCTACACATTGGCGCGCTGTCTGTATTGCGCGTACCGTAGAGGGTTGTCCTCTCGGGCAGAAGTGAAGATGAACTGTGCAAACATGGGAAAGAGGCATTGAGCTACAAAATTCTTCATGGAACTTGTGGGGCGTTTGGTGTGTGTGAGCGGGGTGGGGGGTCCGCGGGTCTAGCCCCAGGAACGAACGTGCCTGCCTGTGGCAGACGTGGCGCTGCCACCCCGTTCAGCCTCATAAGACCACCCACTGGCCTTCTGGCTCCAGGTTAGTTGGCAGGGGGCATGGCAGTGAGGGACTTGATGTGTAAGCCTGACAGCGCTCCAGTGCGCGCGGATGATGTGGATGATCCAACCCACCGGGACGCCCATGAAATGAGGAAGCGCCCAGCGGCCCGGGCCATGCGAACGGCTGCGGCAGCGGCGTAGGCGCTTAGGCGGAGAGCAGTTGGGCCTTCTTCGCCGCGGCTGCAGGAGCGACAGCGGGCATAGGGCACTCCGCAGGCCCCCTCGATCAGATGTGGCGATAGGCCTGGGAACGGAGATTGCCAGATGGGGCGAGCCGGCGCTGAGGTCTGGGGCTAAGCAGGAAGCGACCGTCGGAGGGCGGGATCGGTCGGGCCGGCAACGGGGACGAGGCGGTCCGTCGCGCTCGTCAGCACTGGGACGTCGGCACCCGTCATGTGACGGGAGCTCGTCGGCAGCGAACACCGTGTCCCTGAAGCTCAACATGGGGCCATGTAAGCAGAGCGGCCGAGTTCCGGTGCTGCCGCAGTTCGGGGTCAGCCTGTTCGCCCGGCCCGTCATTAATACCGCCAACGGACGCCCGCTTTGTGCTTTCCTTCCTCCGATACACAGGCCGCACCTCATCGTTGTCACACAGGTCACTTGCCAGGCGCATTCGTTAGCTTTAGCTTTGACGCCAGAAGAAGTAGAGGGATGGCCGATGCGTGTCTTTGTGGACAGCTGGGTCTGCTCTGGCGTTGACGTAACTACATGGAAGATGCGTCGCTGACAGTTGTCGACGGCTGCCTGGGTGGTGGGGCAGTGCAGGCAAGTTTTAGTCCCGGCCCCGGCGTCGGAAAAGTGGCTCGTTCAGCTCTCTGCAGAGGTCCGCAGAACGCACCTGCAGAAACGGGCCGGTTGCGAGTGCGGGCTCCTCCATACTGGGGAGTGACTGGGCCATGTTTTGCCCGAAACGTAGCGCTGCCAACTTCCCAGGGAGTCTTGCCCAGTTGACTGGAGTTGCATCACGTGTTGCGTTGATCGGGGAGAGCCAGCGGGGGTTGGTGGGGCCGTTGGCGACAAAAGTCGGACGACGTCGCGTGTCTTTCGGGTCGGGGCCCTTGCCGTCACTCCCTCCGCGAAGCCTCGCAGCGCCTCGATCTCGCTCAGCACACAGGATTACAAAGAGCTGGTTAGGCGACGGCCGAATTCGCGGACGAAAACCCGCAAACCGTCCATTTCGCGTGCCCCCTTGCACACAGGCCCCAGGTTCATGTGCTGTACGCGCGCAGGAGGCTCTCGCGCGCTGTGGTGATGCTGCGCAGCGCGCCAGCCTGCTCCGGGCCTGCGCCTGGCAGCTTCTGCAGGCGCTACACACTCTGCACGCCCTCCAGGTGACTTGTGGACTGCGGAAGTGGCATGCAAGAGTAGCTGAAGCTGGGTCCTCAACAAGTGTCCGGGGCCCGCGCTGCCGGCGAACCCCGCCAGGCTTTCCGCCATCACGCTCCCCGGCTCCCTCCGGGCCCCGGCCCACCGGCTCCCGCCCTCGACCGTCCCTCCTTCCCCTACAGCCGCCAGCGGTGCATGGCGACGTCAACCCTAGCCTCCTGCTGTTGGGTTTGGACGGCGTGCTCAGATTGGCCCCCTCCGCCGCCGCTGCCTGCTCCTACCCGGCCCCCGAGGCCGTTCCCAGCGCTCCCACACCCATGGATCCCGCAGCAGGTGATCTTCAGCACTGCATCTCTAACTCTACCTACCGCTCCGTCATTGTCGCTTGTGGCTTGTCCCGTTCTGTCCGCCCCTTAGCTCTCGTCTTGCCGCAACTGCTGCTCCCGCAGACATTTGGGCGCTTGGCATGACCCTCTGGGAGCTGGCGACTGGGGCTCCGCCGCCGCACGGCCTGGCGGCCGCTAACAACCACCACACCGGCGGCGCGGAGTTTTTGGACGAGCTCGCCGTAACATTAGGCCTCCAACCGCCAACTGCCCCCGGACACGGACCGGACCGGACCGAACCACAGCGGCCGCAGTCGCAAGCGCTTTCCCTGGGCGATCGCGGCACCGGCCGAGGGGGTGAAGGCCTTCTTGGCGGAAGAAGGGGCTGCGGGGCCGGCGCTGCTGCGTCCAGACCCGGCCTCTTCGGCTTCACATATGCAGCCAAGCCGGCCCCTGCAGCCGAAACGCCGGGGTGTGTGGCGCTGCGTCGGGCGCTCGGCGGCAGCCGCGCCGATCCCGACCTGGTCCAACTGCTCGAGGCGTGCCTGCGGCCCGACCCGCGGGACCGCCTGTCGGCCGAGCAGCTCATGCACCTGCCGTACTTTTCCTCACACCCATACGGCGCCCAGCATGCATCACGCGGATCACGTGCAAAGGCGGCGCAGCAGCCACTGCAGCAGCAGCCTGCGCCCAGCGTAACCCAGCGCGGCACTGGACAGATCTCCGCCTCCCGGGCGGGTGCCGTACAGGCGCCTCCGCTACCACGGGTCGTGTCGGTCCAGGAGGCGGCGGTTACGCATCTGGTCTGCCGGGGCCCTGCACCCGACCCAGATGGAGCGATACGAACTGGCGGCGCCGCTGCGGCCCATTGGCAGGCCGCGCCCTGCGGCCTGCGGCCGTCTTGGCAGTGCCTGCCGGCGCCGCCCAAGCCGCCGCCCCCGCCGCTGGCTCGGGGCCGCGCAGTTGGCCACCAGTACTGGGAGCAATGCAGCGTGGTCTGCAAGCGCCTGCCCAGCTACCACAGCACCGATGACGAGGACGAGGAGGACCGCCGAGCGGAGGCGACGGAACTGCATGATGACCGCAGCGAGGGCGGCGGCGGGCGCAACCGCGTCGGTGACCGGGCGCGCAGCGCGCAGACCAGCAGCGGCGGCGCCGGCAAGGACGCTCGCAGTCCGCTGCCACTGGCACAGTCGCAGGTGCACCGCGCAGCATGCGAGTGGGAAGACGAAGCGGCGCTCCGGGTCTGCGACGGCCGCATGGCGGACGGCGGCTTCGTTGGCGACGGCGGCAGCAGCGGGGGCGTGCTGTGGGACAGCCCCGTCATCACTGCCGCGGCGCCGACGCCTCTAAATCCCCTGAAGTCCGGGCCGCCGCCCAAAGCTCGGTCTCCTCGCTTCGGTTCCGTCGCTCGTGGGGAAGCCTCCGTACAAGCCGCCGGTTCGGCTGCCCGTGGTCAGACTGGCACGTGTCCCCGCCACGTGCCAGGCCCGGTGGCGGCTGGCCAGCAGGCTTCCGACGCAGGCCCCGTCGGAGTGGACGAGCGCCCCGGTCGTTTGCCGGCCGGCTCCGCCGGTGGCATCGTGCCCGCAGAACTGGCTACGACGAGGCTGCTATACGGGTTCGGCATCCGGCATGCCGCGGCGGCGCTGGCGGTGGCGGCGGCGGCGGCAGCCGGCAGCTCGCTACCGGATCTCGCCAAAGCGCCGGCGCCCATTCACATTCCCACAACCACCCGCTCGATCAACGGAGCTGAAAAGCTCGCAGAAGCAGCGTGTACGGTCCTGTACGGCAGCCTGCCCGCGCAACAGGCCCCGCACAATGGCAGCGAGCAGCATGCTCTTGCACCGCGCGTAGAGGGCAGACCTGCGGTCCGGGCTGCGATGACGGTCGGAGATGCCCTGCGCCATGCGACTGTCCCCGCCGCCACTACCAGGCCAGCGGCCGGCGGTGGCGGCGGCAAAGCGGCTGCCGCAGCGCCCGTTGTCCCCACCGCGGCGCCTGGACGCCAGCTGCAAGCAGCCGTGCAGGGGAGCGATCCGCTCCCCGCCGCCAGCCGCAACGGCTCGAGCCGGCTTCCGGCAGCCCGCGTCCTCAGTGACGAGCTGGCGGGCCTCGCGTGGCTGGAGGCAGCCTCCGCCAGCCAGGCCAGCGCCGGCCAGACACCCGGCGGCGGCGCTGACGTCAGCATGTACGGCAACAGCTGGTTCGGCAGCAACTACGGGCCGTACGGCGGTGTACTGGGAAGCCTGGGCCCTGTGCTTGAGGGCGTGCTCACGGCGCTTCCGCCTCCTGCTGCCGCCGCCACCGCCGGCCCCGGTTCTCCGCTTGCTGCTCATCGCAGCAGCGAGGGCCCCACCTCCGGGCTCGCCAGGCTGCGTCTGATTGCGCAGAGCCACGCCGCCGCAGCCCTGGCGGACGCTGGTGCGGCAACCGAGGCCGCAGTCACTGGCACAGCAGCGGCGGCTGCCAGCAGGGGGTCCTGCGGCGCCGGTGACGGAGGCCGCCCGGCAGGGCCTGCAGGCGGCGGCTCGGGCCGGTACGGGCAGTGCGGATCTTTGCTGTCCGTTTCCGAGCAGAGCCCTTTGGGCACGGCGGGGGCGACTACGTGGACCGCAGGCCTCCCTGGGGCGCAGCCAAAGGCGGCAGAGCCGCCATCGTACGGCAGCGGCGAGAGGGTGCGCGGCTCTGGGGGACGGCGGCAAATTGGAGGCTGGCTAGCGCGTGTTATGGGCGCCCTTGCGTGCTTTGGCGAGAGCGGTACCGGCGAGAGTGACGGCGCTGACAGGCTGGGCGGGGCCGGGCGGCGAGGTTTGTGAAGCCCTAGGTGCGATGGAGCGGGAGTGCACTACTGTGCAGATGTGGCGGCGGCATTTGGGAGATGGTGGTGAACGCAATGACGGGGATGACTCAAGGAAATGGCGTAAGCTCAACGCAGCAAGCCCTGGCAGCAGTCCTCGGGGCACACGCCTTTATGTGATTAATCATGGTTGAGATGGCCCCGGCCCGGGTTGGGGCATGAGGAGAGCGCATGGGCCGGGTTCGGGCCCGGAAGATCCTTGGTGGGCCTGCTATGTGCAGAGGCCAACCCCATAGCCTACTCTTAGCATTGACTGGTAATAGATACTCAATACTGCACGAGCATAAGTAGTTGCTGTTGGGTTTGCAGGGCCCGTGGCTGACTGCAAGGGCATTACTGCTTTCATCGGAGGCCTGGGCGGCGGGGGAAGAAGAAGAATCGCCGTGAGCAGGGTGGATACTTCTTCTGCTTAAGCAAGGGAGGCTGCGCGCAGCGCACAGCACACGTGTTGCTTATTGACTTCTGTGTCTGCAGTGTCACATTATGCGGGAGTACGCCGTTTTGCACCTAGCTATATCACCTTTGATAGCTAGTCCCCAAGCTTGTTATGACCACCGTACACGGTGACTGGTTGCTAACTATTTATATCTACCGTCAGGTAGGATTCCGTACTTCTTGTTCCAGCCGCAGAGCCGCTATGCTGAGGACCTACCACTGTAGGCGTTGAGTGATCCTATGGACCGAGGGCGCTCATAGTGAGACTGCGTAGTTTCCTCACTGCTACGCATGCCGGATAATACAATAGCCATATGCCCCCTATCGTGTTTCTGCGTGCTCACCCCACATTTCATCCATCACGATTTCACCTCTGCAAGCGCGTCTGCCTCTGTTTCTTGCGTGCTGTCCCTTTAGCTGTCTTTGTGATTTGAGCGAAGGTGTGGGCGCAGCTCAATCCAAATGCTGTGGAAGTAACCACCTTAATACCTATCGGACTGCTGGTGGGCGGCAGTGCTTGCCCCACAGGTGAACCCTGTGGTCAGCGGTCTGGGTTCGCCTTTGGGGCTGGCGCCACGCAGAGCGGTGGGCAGTGGAATCGGAAGTCGTGAAGTGAAATCGTGAAGTGAAATCGTGAAGTGTGTTGGGTGCATTGCTTGGCAAGGGCGTGGCCTTGCCATTAATGCCGCTGGACTGCTGGGGTGAGAGCTGGGCAGGATGATGTCGTCCCCTCAGACAGAGTTAGAGGCAAGGAAGGGTTGCGCTCACGGTTTTCCCGCTGCAAGCGGGTCTGCCTCCGTTTCTTGCGTGCTGTCCCTGTAGCTGTCTTTGTGAGTTGAGCGAAGGGGTGGGCGCACCTGCCTTGATACCCATGGGACTGGTGGGCGGCAGTGCTTACCCCACGGTAAACCCGTGGTAGGGGTCCAAGGTCTGGGTTCGTCTTGCTTGGCTGGCGCCCCCTAGCCCTGGCGTCGTGTCCGACCCGATCAGTAAGAGGCCTGATCAAAGTGTGTTGGGTGCGTTGCTAGGCCGGTTGACAGGTTGGCAAGGGCGGGTCATGCTCCTGAGGCGGGGCGCCGGTCCCGGAAATCGGCATACCTGACGTGTGCTTGGGGCAGTATATAAGCTGATACCTTCATGCTACATGTGTGTACCCCATCACTCACGGGTTCGCCTTGGGGCTGGCGCCACGCAGAGCGGTGGGCAGTGGAATCGGTTGCCTACGCTCACTATTGGATGTGTTGTATGTGAAGTGTGTTGGCTGCCGGGCAGTTTGATGTCGTCTCAGGGGGTGGAGGCAAGAAAGGGTTATGCTCCTGAGGCAGTCGGAATCTAAGGAATGCTTAGGGTCGGCAGTCGGTCATTTTGTACCGTGGCATGGACGGCGGTTCGGGGGACCTCGGTTCCTTTACATGGCCCTGAAACCTCAAACCCCAAAACCCAGCTCTTCTGACTGGCTTGTCCCCATGCATGCATCATGAGCAATCAGCGGTGCATTGTACCCCCATGCGGCAGCTTTCTTCCGAGCATATGACACGTGCACAAACCAACAAACTGGCAACAGCAGCCGCATAGCGGGGTGTACACCATTGCAAGAGTCTTGCCCATTCTACCCGTCCACTGCACTGCCCCCTGGCTGCCCTGGCACGCACACTGACCGATAGCCGGCCTCCGTCCACCCATCCCATGGCGGGGCCCTATCTGCAACCTTCTTCCCGGGGGACTTGCTTGGCAGGATGCCAACGCAACAGCCGTACGCCCACATTCTCAGATAAGAAGCAAAACGGTGGCTCAAGGGAGCCGCCAACAAGAATGGGGAAGTCTAAAGCAACACTAGGACGCTCAATTGGTGCTTGTCCATTCATCTCCAAGCCATGCGCTCGCTGGTAACCTGTGGCATGCGGACTCTTGCTTACTTGTGGCCAGCACTCAGTCGATCCCATAGGTCCCACGCACGCATCGCCGTGAGGCGTGTCGTCCGCATGCAGTCCGAGCGCACGCAACCAAATGCAGGATACATCATGCTTATGTATGGAGCAAGCGGATACCATGTGGGGCAACCCATCTAGGTTCCCATCCGCTCAGAGTTGGATCGCCTGCCTCGGCTTGGGGGCACCCTGCGCGCTGCGCAACTAGCTGCTTAGGCCACAGCCCGGCTGCAGTCGGCTCGTGTCCACCCGCCGTCGCAGCGGCAGCGGCCGGTCTTGAGGTTGCACGTGCCGTGGCCACTGCAGTCGCCGGGGCAGGGCAGCGGCGGCGCGGGCGGGGTGCCGTACGCCGGTCCCGCGCAGTCCGCACACACCGTGACGGAGCTGCCGGCCGTCATTCCCATGAGCTCAGGTTGGTCGTCCGCCCACGCGCGGATGGGCGGCACCACGAACTTGCCCACCGACGCCGCCACCGCGTACACGGTGACGGAGGAGGTGCCGGCCGAGAGGCGCATCCAGTTGAAGGTGACCACCGAGGGCCGGGTCTCCTGGGCGGGGCACACGGGCCACCACCACCAGCGGTAGAAGCTGCCCCACACGCTGGCCTCGACCGCGCCCGCGCCGCAGCCGCTCGACACGCCGGTCTGCAGGTTGGGGTCGAGCGGCTCCAGCCCCGCCGGCATCATGACGGACAGCGTCACTGCGGCCAGGTCGTCGGGGGTGGTGAGCTGCACCGTGAGCGCCACCACGGAGGCCAGGGGCACGGCCGTGACGCGGCGACCCGTGGGACCGCCCGAGAGCGGGTCCACCATCTGCAGGGCCGCCTCCACGTAGACGCCCCGGTAGCTGGGGAAGGCCAGCAGCGCGGAGGGAACGAAGCGGAGGGCGGCGGCAACGGACACCTCGCCGCTGCCCGTGACCTGGAGGGGACAGGAAGGGGCGGGGACAGGGGTACAGGTCAGGCGCTGGGGCAAGAGGAAAGGGAAGAGAGCGGTCCCCGGGGGTACCACCCGATACCCGCCCTTGCCTGGAAATTGAGCTCCGAGGGAGATCCGGCGGGCGGGGGCGGGATGTCCTCCCAGGCAGTGGTGTTGGAGATGGGGCTGAGGTTGCCGCCCACGCGGAAGGAGCCCTGGGAGGAGGGAGGGGGTGTGGAAGGGCATTCAAAACAGCTGTGTACGGGAGAAGCCTGGGCGTTACTTGCGAGGCACATGGCGCTTATCCCGGACTCTGAACCTCTGAGCTCCCCCTGGCAAGTGCCGTACTCGCCTCCAGTACGACAAGGTCATTAGCATCCGCCTTGAGGTCCACATCGGGCTTGGCGCTGCCGCGCTTCTTGTCGTACTCTGACAGTACGGCAGCCGCCAGGCCCTGTCCGTAGTACGACGGCATGTACGAGAAGATGCTGTAGGACGTGCTGGGAACGGGGTTTGCCACGTAGGCCGCGAGCTTTGGCACGAGCTGGTGGGTGGCACCGGCCCGCAGCAGCAGCAGCAGGCACAGGGACTGGTCTTCGTAGGGGGAGGCGGAGGCGGAGCCGGGGCCCGCGGCGACGTAGGTGGTGCGTCCCTGCGTCCGCAGCGCCGAGGTGACCTCGTTCGCCACCGCAGTCACCAGCGCCGCCTCGCTGCCCGTCTTGAGCGCGACCAGAGCGATCAGCACGCGCGTCTGCAGTGGAGCAGGATGGGAAGTCAGGTGAGGCTTGCACGGTAGCATTGTGTGCCGGTACCGTACGGCAATCGCGTAGAGGTCCAGCCGCTCGCTGCGAAAGTGGGGGGGGGGGGGGGTTGAGACGGTGAATGACGGCATGTGGCCGCAGCTGGGAAAGCGCACCTGGCGGCTCTGCTTGGGCGCGGCGGCGAACAGGGAGGCCAGCGAAAGGTCGGTCTTGATCTCATCCGTGACCATGATTAGATCCAGCCAGTTGGAGGGCGCCGAGAGGCTGGGGAGGGGCAGGACACGGGAGGGATACAGGAGGGGGATGGGTACAGGCTGAGCACGACAGAGCGCTGAGGTTGAGGACCTCCGGGGTTCCCCCCGCTACCCTTTTCCTCCTCCAGGCCCCCTGCACCCCTTGCTCTGCCCAGACCACGCCCCACTCACTAGAGCCAGGCCAGTGTATTGAAGTCGCCGTACGGCTGACTAGTCTGCCAGCGGGACTGCTGTGCATCCTTGAGCACCTCGTTCATGACCGCATTAGTCCACTTGGGCAGCAGGACGTCGTACAGAGTGCCCCAGGCGCCGTCGAAGGGTGCGAACGGGTCGGACGGGTCGTGGTACAGGGTGGCCAGGAAACTGGCCCAGAGGTTGAGAACCGTGTCGGCCCTGCGACGCGGCAGGTTCAAGGGCACAGTAGTTTGGTGCGTGTGCAGATGATGTCGAGGGCTTGCAGTGAACAGCCCAGCAGTGAAGAAAGCGTCAACACCCCGTGGAGCAGTGAAGCTCCCAGGGGCTTGACGTCGGTGGGCCTCACCTTGTCTGCTGCCAGCTGAACCGCTCCGGCAGGCTCCACATCAGTCCCCAGCTGTCGCTGGTGAGCGTGTTGAGGTTCTTGTAGCCCTTTTCAATGGCTGCCGTCTGCTCGACGCTCGCGGTCTGGCCGTAGTCCTTTAGGATGCGGGGCAGGGTGGCCCAGAGCATTGCGGGGTGGGCGAAGGGCTCAATCCTGGAGGCGAGAGAGACGGCAGCAGGCGGTCAGCGCAACGTGACTGGACGGAAAGGCAAGAGAACATGGCTGCCTGGGTGCACCCAACCCGAACCCACTACGTGTGCAAGCCCCCATGCGTTCATTGGCACCCACCTGTCCGGCTCCGTCTTGAGAAGGGCGTCGTACACGGCAGCGATGGCGGGGTAGTGGCCCACACCCGCGGTCAGCGTCAGGCCGCCTGCAGAGGGGCGGAGACGGAGACAAGGACCGGAGGAAGGTGCTCAAGCCAGGAACGATGTAACGCGCGTGCTGGGAGCGAGGAGCCCTTGAGACGAACGCTAGGCGCCCCCCCAGTACCCCTTCCCTGCCCTCCCCGTTCCTCACCGCTCCGGGGCACTGCGTCCGGCAGCGCCAGGCCCTCCTGCCACTGCACCTCGTCGGCATCGGCCGAGGGAGGGGTGGCGGCGAGGGCGAACGAGGTGGCCACCCACACGTCCGCCTGCTGGCCTGTGGGGCGGGAATGAAGGACGCACGACGGGGAGGGCGGGGTCAGGGGCTCATGGACAGTCATGGTAACAGCCCAAGGGCCAGCAGAAATGGTGCCCCGTGTTCTAGCTAGCCCGTCTGAGACCCTTCCTTGGCCACTCACCGTGCACGGCTAGATCCAGGGACAGCGCATCACGTGCGCCGCCAGGCTGGCCATCGCTGGCCAGGAAGGTGAGGCCGGCGACGCCAATCTCGATGCCGGTGAGAGTGAACCGAATCTGGGTAGCGGCAGGGGACAATCGGGACAGGAGGTGGCCCTTGTCAGGGCCCGTTCCAGAGCACGGGTGGGCACCAGCAGGCGCCGTCCTTGCGGGGAGCTCCCTGGGATGCTATCATAACGGGTTCAGCTTGCGCACCTCCTTCTGCAGACCGCCGCCAGCCGTGAAAGAAACGGTCTTGGTGCGCAGGCCCAGGAGGGTCAGCGGTGCGTCGTCCGGCTGCGCGATCTGCAAAGGTGTGCAGCGGGAGATGGTTAGGGTCATCAACACGATGAAAGGCCAAGCTTTGTGATAAAAACATGACACTAGCCCGTAGCGACAAGGCCCCCCTCCAGTTGCGAGGCCTGGCATTACGCAGGCCCCCAAGGGCCCAAGCCCTCCGTGACACACCTGGATAGTGACACGGATGTTGACGGGTGTCGACCCCACCGTCACCACCACCCCCGCCTCGAACTCGTCCCCCACGCGCGCGAAGCGGGGCACGGAGGGCGTGAGGGACAGCTGCCGCTTGACCGCCAGCTTGGTCTGCGCGGAGCCGTACTTGGCGGCGGGGCCGTCGGCGGCGAAGGCCCTGTGGAGCAACAAACACGGCGCAGCGTCAGACCGCAGCCACAGCGTCTGGCCACAGCGCAGCCCCAAGGCACGGCAGTGTGGGTGCACTCCCGCCCCATGCCCATCCCGCCTCACCTGATGACGTACGTCCCGAGCTTCTGTGGAGCCTTGAACACAAATGTCGTTTTCCCGTCGGGGCCTGTCAGCTGGGACGCGGCCAGCGGGGTGACCTTGAATTGAGCGGAATCGCGCAGGAAGCCCAGGGCATCACTATTATCGCCCTCGTCGTCGTCACGGGTTTTGTCGTCAACCTCTGACACGGGCGGTCGGTACTGTACGTCATCTGTGCATCGGCGAGATAAAGAGCAGGTCAGGGGCTAGGAGATGATGGCAGGGCGGCATGCATGCAGGCTCTGACCTCAATATGGTGGTCTGCGCTCCGTCTAGATTTCGTTGAAAACCCTTAACCCTCAGAGCAGGTCCCTGGCGGGTTGCGGCTCTTACCGCAGGCAGGTCCGTAGCCGTACATGTTGCCGTACGTGATGGGCGTGTAGAACCGGGCCATGTAGTCGGCGTCGTCCGCATCTACGGCACGCGGGAAACAATCACCCCAGCCCCACCAAAAGCTGCCGCGGGACGGAATCACTGTCGTGTCGACCGGGAGCCAGGGGTCCAGACCGGTGAGCCTGGCGGGAGCAGACGGGCAAGCGCAACAGGCAAGAAGTGGGAAAGCGCAGTGTGAGGGCTCAAGGGAGCAGACGCATGGAAAGTCGGAGAGCATCCGGACAAAAAAGGCTCAGCATTGGGCGTGGGGCCTCACCTGGCAATGAGCTTGTCGTACAGCGCCCGTACTGCGCCCGGCGCTACGCGGTACGAGTCCAGGCCGTACGACTGAAGTGAAGCGGGACACGTGGGGGCAACAGAGTTAGAGAGAGGGCGCCTGGGCAGTTAGGCATGCGAAGGAGGACACCTGGATTCAGCATGCCACGCCCACCCGACCACGAATCTTGCCTGCATGTCCGCCGCCAGCTTCAGGACCAAGTTCTTCTCCGGCTCCGGCAGATCGTACGGCAGCAGATCCAGGAAGGCCTTATCCACGGCGTACAAAGTCACCTCCACGGGCTTGGAGGCGCCGTGGACGGACACAGTGATCTGGCACGGGCGGGCAGGAGGGCAAGGGAGGGGCAGATGCGTAAAGCATGAGCTCTTTCGATCGCTTCAGTCCCTCAGAGCCCTCTGCCTTCCCCTCAAGCCCTCGGCCTCCACACCTGCGTCTCCGTGCCCGGCTCTACCGCCAGCACCGTGGTCCCGTCCACGTCCTTGATGCTGCTGCCGCCCGCCGCCGCCACCTTGGCCTCCACCGCCAGGGAGTTGGCGGCGACGACGGAGAGCTGCAGGCTCATGGCGTGCGATCGGGGGCCGCGGGGGTCGTAGAGCTTGGACACGCGCAGCTGGTCAGCGGGCGGCAGCGGCAGCGCGGAGGGCGGGGCACGCGGCGCGTCCAGCACCGCGGTGACGGTGCATCCGCCCAGGCACTCGGGGCCCAGGGGCCCCACGGAGAGCGACACCAGGCCCTGCGGCACGCCCGGGCCCGCGGGCAGCGCCTGGATCCTCAGCCCGTAGTCGTTGCCCCAGAGCAGCAGCACGCGGGCGCTGGGGTAGGGGTTCTGGAAGGTCAGGGTGGCCACGTCACCGGCGGCGTAGCTGGGCCTGGGGCGGGAGGAGGGCAGGGGAGGAGCGTGGCGTGAGGCGGGTGGTGTGAGGCGAAGGGGAGATACTGCGTAGGCGCAATAGGCAGGCACTTGCTAGCAGGGCCGGGCGAGGCGAAGCTAGGCATGGAAGGGTCAGGGCCATAAGAGCGCGTGTGTGCGGTACTCACTTGTCTGCGGTGAGGAAGGGCTGGTCGTCTGCCATGAGCGGGGCGGCGGTCCACTCCGTGGCGTTCTTGCCGAGCACCGCGGACCGCCCGCACACCTGCTCCGTGGCGCCCCCGGTCCCCGGCACCGTGGCGCAGGCCTCGAGCTCGAAGTGGCCCACGCAGGGCAGCGCCAGCTGGCAGGCGGCCGAGAAGGGGTCGCCCGAGCGCACGTTGCAGGAGGCGGTGGTGGCGCAGGCGGCGCCCGAGGCGTGCGGCTTGAGCGTCACGGCCACCGGCAGGCGCCGAAGGGGCTGGCCGTCCACGTTGGACACGAGCGTGGCGGAGACGGAGAAGGCGGTGCCGGGAAGGGACGTGGCCAGGGAGCGCTCGAGCGTCACCTTGGCGGGGCCGTCGGCGATGCTGCGGCGGGAAGGGTTGGGGTTGGAGGCGAGGGTGAATGGGGGCGGGAGGGGGCAGCAAGGGAGGCCAGACATGTGGATGCCTGGTGCTAACGGTCTTAGCTAACCCCCAACTCACGTGACTGTCTTGGCGGCCGTGATGCGCTCGCGAGTGGGCCCAATCCACTCGGCATCCACGAAGAGGGTGTCGTACGCCTTGGTCTGGTTGATGGCCGGCAGGGCGCCCAGGTCTACTGTCGTACTGGCCATGCCGCTGACGTCAGACGTGACGTACACATAGCCGCCAGCGTTGGTGTGCCTCCAGTTGAGCTTGACGCGGGATGCGTCCACGGCGGCCCCGATGTACGACACCAGTGCCACACGGATCGTCACGGAGCCGGTGGGCAGCACCCAGGGGGGTACAGTCAGCTGCCGGGAGGGGGCGGACGGGGGAGGAGTCAAGGGCGGGGACTGGGGTCAGGAATTGCAAGGCGCACAAAAGAGCAAGCTGTTGAGAGGCCACAGCGGAAGCAGGGCAGCGGCAGTGGAGGGGCATAGAAACAGCCTCAGTCCTCACCAGGAGCTCGGCGGTGGGTGGGCGTGGGTCGGCGGCGGTGAATTCAAGCGCGGCCCCCGGCACATTGGAGAAGTAGTCAAGGGTGTCGGGCTTCGGGCCAGACGCCGGGGCGACACCACCTGTGGGCAACAGCAGCTGAAGGTTGTACTTCTGGAGCTGGGCGGAAGCTGGGACGGGGATCTCGGCGTGGATGCTGCCCGTTGCTCCATCCAGCTGTGGAAGCGAGGGAGAAGCGTGGGAGGTGGGAGGTGGGAGCAGCGTCAGGTGGCGGAGAGGGCAGATATGGAGACGAGCCTATGTCCTAGACGTCCCAGGGTGGCCGACCCCAAAGGCTTCCTACCTTGACCCAGTAGTCGACCGGCGGGCCTTGCGACACGGTCACCGGCGGTCTCCCGCAGTCGGGACAAGGCATGGGATCCATGCCGGGGCGGCCGGTTGCTTGCTTGAGACCGCGCAGGGCACCGGCAGCGGCCTCCAGACCCGGCGCCCTCTTCTTAGCGCCCTCGAGCGCAGCCTCGGCCCCGTCCGCCGCAAGCAGACCGCGGCCTGGCGCTGGGAGTTCTGGGAGCTTGGACCCGTAAACCGACGACGGCGTACCGGTAGTGGTGGTGTCGGCAGCGGTCCAGCCCGGGCTGACCCGCAGCACGGCCCAGGTGGCGGGCGGCAGGGCCAGGCCCTTGGGCGAGGTGGCCTGCACAAAGGCCGTCACCTGCGGCGGCGGGTGCGAGGTAGGGGCAGCAGATAGAGGGATACAAAGGGTGAGAAATGGGCTGCGGGCCGGGGCGGTGGGCCCCTATCGGCAGTCGCAGGCGCGTGGGGCCAGATCAATCCCGCGGCGTGCAGCCTTGTTGGCCCATCTGGCTTGTTGTGCTGGCTGCATCTGCTGCAAAGCAAGCCCATGCTTCTAGTCCTTTCCACCGCTTCCCACCTGCAGGCTGTCGCCGGGGACCACCACCAATCGGTCGGCCACGAGGCTACCGACAAGGGAGTCGCTCGACGAGGCAGGCTGCACCCAGCCCGCGTCACGCAGCACGGCAGCCTGACCATTCAAGGTTGCGAAAGCCGAGAGAGAGCTCCAGCCCTGCGGTGGGCGGACACGGTGGTGGCAGGATGAAAGATAGATCAAGACAAGCTCTTACGTCTTTCACCCTTTCCACTCATTGACCAACCCGCCCCCTAACTCACGATGTCGTCGGGGGACAGCGAGCTGATAGCACACACGCCGTCCTTGTCGGTCACGCAAGTGGTGAACACAGCCGGATCTAAGTTTCCGTCCTCGAAAGTGGACGGCCCGCTCTTGGGGTTGTAGAGGATGAAGGTGACGGTGGCGCCGGCCACAGGCCCGACACTCGGCCGGCTGTCGGTCACCCAGGCAGTCACTTTACCGCCGGCTTGAACCACGGACAGACTGGAGGAGGGGAAAGGGAAAGGGGCAAGTCAGGCGTGGAGGGCTGAAGCGCGGTCCTAGAAGCACGGCAGTGCAGTGCAAGGCGTGGGAACGCCAAGAGCCTGGAGATGCAATCTTGGGGCAAAAGCAGCACAAGCAGCAGCGGCGCTGGCTGCCCACCTGAGGGTGGAGGTAAGCAGCATTCGGTTCTCGTAGAAGTTATCGGTGCCCTGGGATGGGATGGACGTGCGCGGAAGGAGGGAGAGAGGGACAGAGGAGCGGGGCCTCAGGACGCACGGGCTGGGCTGCAGCGCATGGCCTTGGAAGCGGCGCATGCTGGGGCGCCGGCCCGGACGGGGCAAAACTTGCTCAACGCATGCATGCCTCTTGCATGTCTTAAGGCGCTCGACGTAGGTTAAGGCGCCAGGAAAGAATCTGGGGAGGGCAAGCAAGGCGGACTCACGCTCTTGGAGGTGGTGGCAATGAGGCGCGCCGTGGCAGTGCCGGGCAGCGGCAGGGCCAGCTCCGCCCAGTCGGCGGGCTGGTCGTTGGTGGACCAGTACTCGGCGGGGATGTCTAGGGCGCTGGCGGCGGGGCCAAAGACGGTGGAGAGGTGCTTGTTCTGTCCGTAGTACTGCGAGGCAGGGGCACACGAAACATGAGGCAGGCAGCAGACAGACGTTCGGTTTCTTGGCAACAGGGAAGGCCGGACAACAGACGCCGAGCCAGCACCACAGTCTCACAGCACTACTACAGATGGTTACCTGGAAGATCATCTTGGCGACCTTGATCTTAGTGGCGTCGTCTGTCAGGTCGATGGTCCAGCTCTCGATCTTTTGCGCGCGCATCACACCCGAGTCACCGCCGAAGGGCCGGGGCAGGGGCGGCCCACGGGTCACGATGGGCCATGCAGTGAGGGCGGCATCGGGCTCGAAGACCATAACATTGCTGCTGTCGCCAACGGGCTGGCCGAACGCGTGGTCGACAAAAGACGTCCAGAAGGTGAGGGACGAGGCCTGCAGGGGCTGGCCGAAGCCGTCCTTGACCGCAGCATCGGCCGCCACGGAGATCCTGGGCAGGGGGGAAGAGAGCGGGGATCGGGGGGCAGGGGGGATCAGGGTAAAGGCGGGACGGAGTGGGAAGGAACGGTGCTTTCGGGTAGGAGTGCTTGCTCAGCCGAACAGGGTTCCACTCATTCGGCTTCATCTCCTCAGCATCGGCTCACCTGTACTGAGTTGCGGGCTTGAGCGCCGGCGCGGAGACGCGTGCGGCGCCCTTGTTGACCGCCGTGACGGTGATTGGGGTGGGCGTGCAGCCGCCCTTAACCACCTCGCACAGCGACACCGTGGCGGCGAAGGCCTTGATGGGTGTGTCGTCCGACAGCCCGTGAATCAGGCCCAGGTCCAGGCGTCGGTAGCTGATGAGGGCGGAGGGAAGAATCAAAGGGCGAGGCAGGGTGGGAGGGCCGTGCTTCGAAGGGCCGTGCTTCGAAGGCAGACAGCGTTATTCCTGAGAGTTTACTCCTAAGAGTTGACTCCTGAGGATACCGTACTCACTGGGTGCCCGTCCAGGCATCCGGTCCGAGGACCTTGCTGAACATGATGCTGAAGGGGCGGAGGCTTATGAAGGGAACTGTCAAGGCCTCGCCCAGGGGCCCGGCCAGGGCGTGGTAGCGGGAGCCCTTGGGCAACAGCACGTTGAACCTGAGGTGGGGAGGGAAGAGGGGGGCGGGCCGGCATACAGGCTTCAGTAGGTAGTAGATTCATCTGCAGCCCTGCTCAGTCACCCCTCCCCTCCATCCGCTCGCGCTTCGGCCGTAACCCTTCCATAAGCTCACAGCGTGTCCCCCTTGAGACCAGAGGGGATGACCGTAGCGCAGGTGGTGTTGACGTCAAGCGACAGCTGGAGACAGAGCAACAGGCATCAAGGTACAAGCAACCAAGTTAGTAAAATTCTTGAAGGCCGACGAGGGCATACCAAGCTATCAAGCGTCACCAAGGGCTTCCCGGCTGCCCCGAACGTAGTGAGCTCCAGTGCATGACTCACAGTGGTACCCGGCAGCGGGCTCTGGCAGGGCGTGATCTCGAAGGCGATGGCCTTGCCGCTGGCACCCTTGCCCTCGTACACCTGCACGTGGGAGAAGGCGAGCCGGACAGAGGATGAAGCTGTGTGCGGCGAAATGGCAACTCTGTCCTTCATGTACCGGTACTTGCCCTCTGCCGGTCGATGCCGCGCCCCATGGCCCCTCGGCCTGGTTACAGCAGAACCCGCACCTTCAGAGCGGCCTTGAGCAGGGCGAGGTTGACCGTATACGAGAACATAATCTGGATCTTGCCTGCAGGGAACGAAAGAGGACGGTCAGATAGTACAGGAGAGTGCTGCGAGGCCCCAGGAAGCATGAGGCATGCCCTGTTATCCTCATCCACCTGTCCTTTACCATACAACGCGGGCTGTCCTATGATATGTCCTGACTAGGATCACCCAACCTCCCGACAATAAGCCCCGACCCACCGTCGGGAGGCACCTCAAAGTCGCTGCTTTCGCCGTCCCACAAGTTAGACGACCAGAGGTTGTCGGTGAGAGCAGAAGCGCGTTCGCTGGTAACCCAAAAGCTGGCCATGGAGAGGGGGCTGCTGGTCAGCCGCCGCGTGACCGCAAGGTCCCCAAGCCGGAGGGGGGCACCTAGGCGTTCCGACAGTAGCACGCAAGGTAAGATGCGGCAAGAGCAAGCGGCAAGGTCGGACGGCAGTAGGGACCATGTGGGTCGGCGAAGGGGCGATGTGGGTCGGCCTGGCTCCCTTTTCTCCGGCGATGGGGCCCCCTTGCACCGCCCCCCTTCCCTTCACAACCTGCGCCCAGCCTGATCCCGCGTGCCCCTCCCCCGAATAACCCTCCACCGCACCCCCGGCCGCCCTCCAGCCGCACCGTCGTAGCTGGTGAGCCCCGTGCTCCATTTGAACTCGCAGTCCAGGTCCGTGGGCCAGTCCTCATCCGGGTCCAGCCGGGTGATGGAGGTGGTCACCCACCGCGCCTTGCCCGGCACCGGGCAGTCCAGCGTGAAGGCAAGCTGCGGGACAAGAGATGGTGTTCAAGCTCTGGCTGAGATGGGAGTTGGAGGGGGTCCGAAGGGTGAGGAGCTTGGAGATCCCAAAGACTGCCAGCCCCGTCCCCTGAGGTGGAGGACAAGCGTAAGCTCGCGACAAGTACGTCTGCTAAGGCAACGTTGCCTGTTCAGCCCGCGCTACCTTCTGCTGTGAGGCAGGCACAGCAAAGTCCGAGCCCAGCGCAATGACAGGCCGCGAGAACACGGCCTGCGGAGGGCGGGGAGAGGCGCGGGTGAGAGTGGGTAAGGCTCGGTCCCGAGCACGGGCGGTACCCCCTTGTCAACACGACCCTCAAAACCACTGTGGAGCCCCAAAGCCATACGCGCTGGGTTACACAGTTGGGTTCAGGCAATGGCGCATGTATTTACCCTTCCTCCTCCTGGACGACATCACATCAGCTATGAACAATTAAGCACTGTGTTGTGACTAGGCATATGCTTGTCATACAGGGTACGCACCGTCAGCGTGTCTTTGCCCGAAAGAAAGACCGGCTCCGACGCCGCGCCCGTAGCCAGCTGCACCGGCGTCGTCACCACGACGGTAAGAGGCAGGCTTTTGGACAGAAACACCTTAGGCTTGGCTAGAAGGCTCCGCGTCGCGGCCGAGGGCATGGAGAGCAGAACCGCAGCCAGGCCTAAGGCCAGCAGCATGCGGCCTAGGCCTGCGAGAGGCCTCATTCGTGGAGGTCCTTCAGGGCGAACTACACAGAGAGATGCCAAGCGATGCCCTGGAAACGTCGCTTCTGTAATCAGGAAGGGCCGAAAGACATTATGCGTAAGCTTGGGAGCTCATAAAGATCAGAAGTGAGCGCGTAGCGTGCAGCCTGCACAAATTTGCCCGAGGCCGTACGCCTGGGAAGCTGCTCGGACAGGTGAGCGCTAGCGGTCGGCCCGCCAAGGCGCCCACACAGGCAGCCCGCGCGCGCCTGATCGGGTGCGCGACGACTCACGGCGTGTGAGACAAGGGCGTTGAAGCCGTTCCGCCCGTGTCGGGACGGCCGAGTGGCCTCGACACTGGACGCTCAAAGTTGCGCGCTTGAAGGCTGTAGACCAGGGCCGACACCGACACGGGGCTGTGAAACACCGCGTAAGATAACGGAAGGAAGAGCAGGAAGGCCCCACCGCCACACAGTGCCACACCCGTGCCAGGTTCCTACGCACGAAGGGATTGCAGTCTCCTGACTTTGAAGGCGGAGGAGAGCCTCTGTGCATACCGGCGGCTGCGTGACACATAGCTTTCCTGCCCCGTAGTCGTCCTGACAAGAATGGCGTACGGCAGTGAGAAGCTTCACTCGGAAGTCGGAACAGGACCGTTCACTCGGGAGTCGAACACTTTCAGCGCCGCCACACCGCCACAGCGTTATCAAAGGTGCAACCGTCAACCCTCAGTCCAGAGGGCACAGCGGCGCCCCCACCGTATCATCGGGCTCCAGAACAGCCGTACACCCATGTGACCCCAGCAGGTAAGCCGCGTGACTGAAGCCCGACCTGCTCTGTACGAGGCACGTGGCCTTGACCAAGATCCCCCAGTCCGCCATGGACGCCAGGTGCAGCCTCAGGAAGTCCTTGGGCACTGCGCGCCTCATCCTGGGCCCTGGCGCCCCCTCATCTTCCCCCGCCTCCGCCTCTTCCTCCTTGGCCGCCCTGCGCGGCGGCCGACCCTTCCTCGTGCGACGCACCTCCCCCGTTGCCTGCTCCAGCCTCAAGCCCAGCCCCGGCTCCGCCGCCAGCAGCAGCCGCCTTCGTCTTCGGCGGCCCTTCGACTTCGGTTTCGGCTTGGACTTGGACTTAGACTTTGAGAAGAAGGTCTTGCTGTTGCTGGTCGCCAGGGTCTTGTTGAGCAGGCGATCTGGGTCGATGCTCTGCGTCTGCGTCTTGTAGTGCAGCGGCACTGCATCGGGGCTGCGCCAGCGGCCCAGCTTGTGCGCCACGGCCTTGTGGCGGAGGTCGATGTTGTCGGTGATGAGGATGCGAGGTAGCTCCACCTCCTCCTCCTCCTCCTCCTCCTCCTCCTCCTCTCCATCCTCCTCCTCCTCGTCGTCCTCGTCCTCCTCCTCGCTCTCCTCCTCCCCGTCCCCGCCAGCTTCGATCACAGCCTTCCTGTCACCGTCCGGGTCGTCGTCACTGCCACGACCGCTGCTGCTGCTGCTGCTGCTGCTGTCCAACACGTTGTCCACCAGGTGCACCGCACAGCGCTCCGCCTCGTGCAGCAGCGCAGTGGTGCTCTGTACTGCGTGGCGGTAGATGGAGCCACGCTCGCCTGCGGTGCATTGTGGAGGCGGCGGCAAGGAATAAAGGGTGGGACAGAGGCAAGGGAGACGAACCCACGAGGACCAAGCTGCCCAGTGGCCTTACGGCCTCTATCTGACCCCCTCCATGAGACCACTCAGCGCCCCACTCGGAAGGGCGCTTCCGGCTTCCAGACCTTTGCAGCATTACCGGTAACCGCGCTGACCCACATCAACCGTCAAGACCCTCTAGCGCCCCCGTCCCCCCACCCCGCCCCCACTCACCCACTTGCCCCCCCAGGCGCAGGTGCACGGCCACGAAGGGCTGCCCCGGCGCCACGCCCACACTCGCCAGCGCAGCGTCAGTGGCCTGGAGGGGTGGGGGCGGGCGGGAAGGGGGAGGCGGTGGGAGGGATGTGGAGGCAAGGAACGCAGGTGGACATGCAGAGCGGCACTGGGCAGCAGTCCGGCAAGGCGCGGCGTATTGAAGCGGCCAAGAATATGATACGCTCTTGAAGCTTGCCCTTTAAGCACGGGACAATGGGGGTGGCACAGGGTGGTTCAGGCTGCAGGGCGCTCCAAGAGACGGGCGTGCCCCTACCCCGCACGGGACCTGAATTCCATGCCAACCTAAGCCGCCCTCAGTCAGGGGCATTTCCGGCGCTTTGGCTCCTCTGCCAAGCCCCAGCACGCGCCGCACCTCTTCTAGCGCCGGCGACAGTTTGAAGAGGGCGCGCATCAGCAGCGACTGCACCGCCGCGCCCGCGGGAGCTGGGGGCAGGCGGGGGGCCTTGCTGGAGGTGGTGTTGGGCTGTGTTGCCAGGGGCATGTTGGTGGCCAGGGTGACCACGTGCTCACTGTCGTTCCACAGACCCTGCGCGTGCGCGCGGGACACCGACATGAGCAGCAGCAAGGGTGCAAAGGGGAAGGGCACGGCGCGTGGGGCTGCTGGGTGGGGACGTGGCCACTGCTACTACGCTCTCCTTGCCGGCTGCCTCCATCTAGCACCTCCAGCGGCAAAACAGCCTAAGCTGAAAGCGCTGCTGCTGCTTGCTGCTGGGCCGTTGGGGCGGCGATACTGCGGCTTCCGCTTGCCCCAATACGCTTGCCCCGCCTCGGCTGACTCCAGCCCTTTCCCCCCTTCGCCGCGTCGCCACCGCCCGTCAAGACCGACCTGGTCCAGGTCACGTGCCAGCTGCTCCGCATGGAAGCGGGTGTCGTACTTGAAGTGTACGGCGGATCTGGCTATGTCATTGAAGGTATCTAGCCCAAGATCAGGCGTGACGCGCCAGTCGATCAAGTTGGGCTGCAGGAACTCCTCTAGCGGGGCGGGAGGCTCCTGGTACACCAGAAGCACGCGCTGCAGGCATGGGGGCACAGGCGAGGGAGGGATTGCAACCGCCATTAGTCAGCCAATGCCCGAGAGCCCAGAAGACAATGAACGGCTGCACACAAACCGAGAGCCCATGGACCACCCGGCCATGCCTCCACACCTTGGTTGTGGCGGCCAGGCGAGTCGCGAAACCGATTCCTCGCAGGCGGTCACCAAGCCCTCCACAAAAGGTCGTACCTGGCACATCAAGTGGGGGGCTCCTCACGCGAGTGTCACCGGTGATAGGAGTACAAGCGAGTCAGCTGCCCCAACCCGCATCGGGGCGGCGGCACACTCGGCACCCGCCCCGCTCCGGTCGGCATGTGCCTCGTCGATGCCAGCTCCGACGTGACGGCCAAGACCAAGGAGGCCCTAGAAGGGTGCGATGCCCTCGGCAGCGCCTACGAGGCTTGAGTCCCCCGACCCACATCACCTCAACTAACAGGGATCCTGCACACCACCTCCCCACTGGACCCGCAAAGCAGTGTCAAGTCGAATTGCTGGACTGCCCTTTCTGCGGGCAGGGAACCCGCGCCCCCCTTGCCACCAGAGGTCGTACCATAGTTACGATACTGCGCCTCTTTGCCCCCAACGCTGTGGTCCTTGTCCGCGTAACAAGTCCAGACCAGGTAGGGCCCAGCACTCCGAGCACGTTTGTGAAACTCGATGTAGTCTAACAACCACGTGCAGCTGCAGGGGATGCAGGGTCGGCATGTATCAAGAAGGGTACACGGAGGTGAAGGGCACACGGAGAGCCCGGCACTGGGCACGCTGAGCTGGTGTATGCATGCTGGGGGCGGGGCGGGGGCGGCCATGGCACCAACTCCACCAAGCGCCCCGGACAGCCGAAGACGAACCCGGCCGTCCGCAAGGGCCAGCTCTCCTAAGAAGTCGTTGAGAGCTCAATTATGTGCACACCGCGCGGCTTTGGCACTCGGGGTCGGCAATCATCCGTCGCCCGACGCTTGCGCTACTGGTTGCAGAGAAGAGACAGCTCGCTGACCTTGCATCGCTACATCGGTCCGCGCCTCGCGTGGGTGGTCCAGTCTCCTCCAGCTCGCGCGGTGGCAGTCGAGCTGAGCCGCTCGCAGCTAACAACAGCACGGCGAAGAGTATACATAGTATCATTTACTCATGGCTTTCGGTAACGAGTAAGTATTATGGATTTGGGGGGAAACAAGCGGTTCGCAAGGGTGTTGCCGACTGACAGGCGGCACGAACCCTGTCGCGCGGAGCGCCCAATGCGGGCCCTAGCCCCCTTCAACCTCACTTACCCATCCGTCGGCCCTCTTGCCCTGTCCAATCTCCCACGACGCGCTCTTGCTACACAGCTGGCTTACCAAGCACCGGTCAGCAGCGGCGACACATCCACACCTGTTTCTGCGGCCGGTCTGACCTACCTACGTGAGGCTTAAAAATACAAGAGGTGGTGACATTGAAGAGTACTAGCGGTGCTTGTGAAAACGCTGCAGCCGAGGAAACGCAGCTGACAGCTCGCGCTTTCGCAGCGACCGTGCTTGCAGTGTCACACGGTGCAGCCTCTCAGCATTTTGAGCAAAAAAAAGTCTTTGCTGTGGTAGACGGCTGCGCAGCGGATGGCGCGTCGACTTCGCGAATGCGCCCAGGAGTAGCGACGCGGGTGCTGCTGGTCCTCTGTCTGACAGCAATACATGTAATCCGACGCGGGTGAGAGCGGTGACGGGTTACTTGGGAGTTCGGCCGGCGTGCCTGCGGATACCCACCTGTGCGCGCGGGGCCCCCCTGCCCCGTCCATCGTCCAGCAGGGCAGCCGCACCAAGCGCCTCCGAGTCCTCTGAGCTGCTGAAGGCTTGCTGGAATGAAGGCTATGACGGAAGGTCCGCTTACTTCGGCAGCTGGCTCAAGGCCTCATCCGTCAAGTGGGTGCATTCAAGCGAAAGCGCGGGCGAGGCACGGGGGGCGGTAGGGCCTGGATGCGGCGTTGCGCCTGCGAGCCACCTTCTACGGACCACCTTGAAACCCACGCTTGACCACAGGCTGTACCTTGCGGATGTGTTCTGGAGCTCCCATGACAGCGACCTGCCCCTCACCATCTTCACCATGGCGTCCATGGACCGCCTGCCCATGCTCGAGGCGCAGTGAGTACGGCACCCCAGCTCTGAGCCCCAGTCGTGAAGCAAGGGCGGGCAGAACCTCCGGAGGCCTGCTCAATCCTTTCCAAACGCTCTGCCGCCGTCACCACAGGTGCCTTGGCTGGTCGGGGCCTCTAACAGCGGCCATGTACCTTCCCTTGATCGTCAGTGCGTCCCAGCCCCCTCCGGCAGCCGCGCCCAAGCCATCGTCTCCAGAGCAGGGCGGTCCCGAGTTCCAAGCGTTGACTCTGGAGGGGGATGAGGATGAGGATGCGGACAGGGTTGCAGCCGGCAAAGAGGCAGACAACGGTGGGGAGGGCGAGGAAGGGCAAGAGGGGGACCACAGCGAAGCGGGCGCGGAGGGGAAGGGGAACGAATCAACAGGCGAGGAGGAGGGCGAGCAAGGCCAGGCTGCACGGAGCCAGCGGAGTGTCATGGAGCGCCTGCGGAGGTCGCTCGCAGCCAGGGCCCCCAAGAAGCCCCCCAGCCCGGACGTCCTGGTCTACCCAGACAGCCGGCTTAGATCCATGACGGAAGCCAGCAAGAAGCTGCTGGAGGAGGCCCGGCGGGAGCTGGAGGTGGGTGGCGCTGGGGATGGGGCGTGGAGAGGTCTCGCTGGAGTGCAACGACATTGCCCAGTCATAAACTGGCACGGGGACAGCAAGGGCAGGATTTCGTTGAGTGTTGAAGGGTCCTGCACGCTTTCAGCGTGTGGACAGACCGGGTGGCAGCTTCCCGCTCAAGTCGCGGGCTCATCCGGCCCCAACCTGATGTGGGTTGTGCAAACGGCACGGAGCGGCCCTTATCCTTCCAGCTCAGCTGGGGAACATGCGCCCTTGCGGCAACTCGGTTTGTCCTGATCCCGCCCGTTCCCTCTCCAGGCTGTCTTCAACCGAACGGAGGCAGCGCGTGCAGCTGGCAACGCGACGTGCTCTCTTCGTGTGGGTCTGTTCGTTGAGGTACGAGCTACAAGGATGCCGGGCAGGGTTGTGAACAGAAGGCTTGCAGCTGGCTTCGAGTGTTTGCATATCCTGGGGTGAGCCTGTCCGCGGGCCAACCTTGGCAACGTGCCTTGCGAGATCATTCAAAGCGCTCGTCCTGTGTACCACTATCGTACAGGTCATGTACGACGCCCAGCTTGCGGCCATCATGCCCACAAACGCCCTCCGCAATGCCGCGGGCCTCATGGCGCAGGTGGGCCTGTGTGGGGTGGGGGGGTGGGAGGGGCGAGGGGCGATGGTGCACTCAAGGCAAGCCGGTACTGTAGGGAGGAAGGGCGTGGACGCTATATCCCAGCACTCGGTGCGCTGTCAGGGGCTCAGCAGTTGCAGTGACCGCATTCATCTGCCCGTTTCCCTTGCAATCAAACCAACTGCACCCAGACCCCGCTCGCCGCCATGCTGGATGTGGATCTGGGGATAAGTGCCTCGCTCAGCCGAATGGCAGCAGACCCTGAGTGGTGGGTGGGCTTGGGGCATCGCATGGGCCTGGCTGGCAGATGCTCGCATGACTGGACAGAGCAACGTCGTGGGTCAGGCACGCTAGGCAACAATGCCTGACACGATGGCGTGTCACGCTTACGCCTCCCGTTGTCATCTCAACAGGATGGCCAAGGTTGCTGTGCTGGTGGCGCGGGATGAGGACGGCCCCGGCATAGCCATCATCCCCGCCTTCGAGACCAACCACAAGCACTCGCCGGCCGAGCAGCAGGAAGTGCTGCAGAAGGCGCTGGCAGGTGGGCAGATGCAACGCCTGCTGCTGACCTGGAGTGTAGCGGCGTTTCTGGCAGCACAGCACACGTTGCCGTGCTGTCAAGGCCTGCTGACCTGGTATGTGGAGGCTTCCTGGCTCGCTGAATTCGTCCTTGCAGCCCGGTGCATGGGTGCACATGCAGCCATGGAGCATGCGGGCGAGCGCCAATGTCGGAACAAAGCGATTGCTTCACGGCACTCCCTCCCTCAGGCAAAAAGTCCATGGCTGCCGACCTGTACAAGGGCGGAGCCCTGGCGGTGTTCCACGCCTCCCACTGCCCCATGTGCCACGGCCCCATCAACCACGGCTTCTGGGTCAAGGCCAAGGATGCCTACCCCATCGACTTTGAGCGCGGCTTCGAGCCCTGGGGCATCCTTCCGAGGTGGGGCGGCAACAGGGGCGGGGTGCAGCCCCTTGGCCGTCACGAGTACACAGTGGGAGGGTCGCAACATGCTCCTTGGGGCAGGGGCGGGGTGCAGCTCCTGGGCGTCAGGGGTACACGAGTCAGGGGTCGGATCTGGCTCTTCCAGCCGGTCTCTCATTTCTCTCTCCTGACCCCGCCTGGCGGACATTGTCGACGTCTTACGCCCCTGCAGGTTCGAGGACCCTGGGTACGACGAGGTACGAATAGGGGATACCTTGGGCTGTGCAGGTGACCAGCAGGCCTCGCAACACGCAAGCCTCACAACAAGTTAGGGATCAGGAGGCAGCTGCGAGGGTGGCTGCCTCGGCTGCGGCGACCGTGAGGGAGAGCGGGAGCGGGGCGGGGATCAGGCCTTGGGCACGCCAGTGCCGCTCAGGCGCTGCTTGCCCGTTCTAGCAGCTCCGAGCAGCTAGTGAAGCTTGCAGCCAGAGCGATGTAATAGAGTACCTGCTGAGAAGCGCGCAAGCAGTTCAAGCGAACCTGCTCGGTCGGGTCGAGGCCACACACCGCCACAACCAATAAACCATCCCCGCCAGCCACCCCCACCCCCCACTCCCGACACCCCTCCTCGAGCCCCCACCACCACAGCCACAACCAACCCCGCTTTGATTCATGGGAGGCGACCCCTAACCCCTCCGCAACCCACCGTTGCCCTCCTCACCGGCCCTTCCGTGTCCCCCGCAGCGCTTCCGCGGGTGGTGCTACGACAAAATCCAGCACGTGGACACGCTGGCGCGGTTGCGGGACTTCCGCTTCCTGGTGCTCCCCGACGTGTGGCTCGTGCACCGCTGGCACGAGCCGGTTGCCATCGCCAGCCTGTACCGAGGCAGCCGCGGGGAGGGCGAGGAGGGGGAGCACGGCAAGGGCAAGGGCAAGGCCGGGGGCAGGGGCGGCAAGCTGGGCGGCGGCAAGGCGCTGGCGCCGCCGCCACCCGCGGGTAACTCGAGCGGCGGCGGCGTGACCCCGGCGGAGCTGCACGTGGGAGTGGAGCAGGCCAAGCACGCCCTGCTGCAGGTAAGTGTCTTCAGTAGTGTGGGACGAATCGAAGTCGCTCGCCTGTCCTCAGCGTCTTGCACTGGCTCGCCTGCATGCTCGGTTCTCCTTGATCCTCTAGCCCCTGACAACCCCCGGCAACACTTGCCCCCAGGAGGTGGAGGGACTCAAAGGTGAGATCGCCACGGCCTACCACCACTACCGCGCCCGCGCGGACTGGCTTATACGCACACAGCGATCCGAGGACCTGACTGCGACGCTGCGGGAAGTCGCCAAGAAGGCGGGCAAGCCCTGGGAGCAGAAGCAGCGCAACCCGCAGCTCAAGCGCTGCCGGAAGCAGCTGCCGTGGTGGAAGGATGGGTACGACAAGGGTGCATGATGCAGGCCGTGCGCATCCAGACATATGGGCACACAGCATGTGTGGCCCCTCACCTCTTCACTGGTGTTGGTGTGCGGCATCAAACATCCCTGGGCGCACGGCGCAGGGCCGCCCGAGGCCTTTGTGCCGCGTGCCGCTTCGTTTAGAGGAGGCTGAAAGGCTGTGAGGGACGGCGTACCCTTGACTGTTACGACGGCTGGATGGACGAAGCTGCTGCGGTGTACGGCCTTGGGGCGCATTGTGATGTCAAAGGGAGTACCGGTGACCTGAAGCTGCTGCCCTGGAGCTGAGCGAGGCAGGTGTTGCTTCGAGGGGCCCGACCCCTCGAGCCCAACAGCCTGTAAGCGTCAGCGTGCAAAGCAAGTTGGGGAGATGCTGAAATAGAGGACCTGACTTGCATGGTGGTCAGAAGAGGCTGCGAGCTCGGCGGGATCGAGTGGGGGGTCGACAGGCACGTACCCGCAAGCCACTCTGAAGCCCAGCAATGAACACAATAACGCACTGCATTACTTATCAGACCGCTAGACCAGTTGATGTCATCATCTATCAACACGACGCTGCGCGCGCAACACCTAGTTTAGCGACTAAAGCCCTGGTGCCAGCACCATATCGCGCCAACTTGTTGGAAGACCCCCTGTGGATGCTAGCTACACAGTACACGTTACAGCCGTTGAACTCTGTAGTTAAGATAACCGAGAGGTGATGGGTACCAGGACCCTCTCGTAGCAAACTGGGTCGCAGTCAATGCTGTAGAAAATGTGCACAACCGAGAACAGGAGTTTCTGGGCACATTGGAAATAAGCAAGTGGAGCTGCAAGCGGATGGCCATCCATGCGCCGAGCACTCGCGCATGTGACGCTGCTCGCGTGGCTGGCGGCATTGAGCTCTTTGCAATGCAGGTGAGGCAGTACCACCAGTCTGGGACACTCGTGCACACCCCTCCCATCCCCGCAAGCCTGGCACCCCCGCCCCAATGCGTGCCTCCCTGTGCTTACCCTCCTTTCCCGCGCCCCGACCAAATCAGCCTGGGAGACACCTACAGCGCCGTTGACTCAGTCGCTTTGCTGAAGTCCTGTTGGAACCAGAACTATGACTCGAGGCCGTCCAACTTCGGCAGCTGGGTTAAGGCCTCCTCCGTCAAGTGGGTGCATGCAAGGGGGCAGGTGGCGAAGGACGTGGCAGTGTTCAGGACCTTAGTGCCAGAGTTGGAAACAAGGTCTGGATACCAGCGGGATCGCAGGCAAGGCGGGCTTGAGCCTTACAGGCTCTAAAGGCGACCGCCCACCAACCACCTCGCCCTGACCGCTTGCACGGCTCTCCCGCTTCACAGGCTGTACCTTGCGGATGTGTTCTGGAGCTCCCATGACAGCGACCTCCCCCTCACCATCTTCACCATGGCGTCCATGGACCGCCTGCCCATGCTCGAGGCGCAGTGAGTACGGCACCCCAGCTCTGAGCCCCAGTCGTGAAGCAAGGGCGGGCATGGAACCTTCGTCACCCTGCCCAGCGCTGAGCCCAAACCCTGCAAGCCCCTCACCTTCCGCACACCGGTACTGCCGGTACTTCCAACGGGTACCGGGTGTGCAGATTCCTTTGGAAAGGGCGATCCAAGAGGGCACGTGGCACTCCTTGCCTTCCCTTTGCAGGTGCCGAAGCTGGTCCGGTCCGCTGACGGCAGCCGTCTACCTGCCCATAGTGCTAGGCCCCCCGCAGCCGCCCAGCCCTCCCCAGCCGCCGCAGCGGCCAACGCAACCGCCCTATCCACCGCAGCCGCCCGCGCCGCCACCCCAGCCGCCCCTTCCGCCGCGGCCTCCGGCAGAGCCGCCCAGCCCGCCCCTGAGTCCGGGCTTGGTGGCAAGCCCGGAAGGCGCGGGAGAGGGGGCCGTGGGGGAGGGCGCGCAAGGGCAGGCGGAGGAGGGGGAGGACGATGTAGATGGGGGCGAGGAGGAAGAGGAGGAGGAGGAAGAGGAGGAGGGCCAGGAGGAGGGCGACGACAGTGACGGTGAGGAAGAGCTTGAGGAGGAGGACGGCGGCGGCGAGGCAGTGAACGTTGATGTGTGGAGGGAAGAGCAGGTCGACTTGGATGCTATGCGAGCGAAGATGGCAGACATCAAGGGGGTCAGCATCTGGGAGCGGATGGGCCGGCGGCGCTGGCTTGTGGGCAAGTCCTCCAAGCCCACCAAGTCAACCAACAAACCCAAAGCCCCCGCCATGTCAAAGCCCTCCACCAAGCCCAAAGCCGCCACGAAAACCGCCGCCACGCCTAAAGCTAAGCCTAAGGCCACTGCTAAGCCCAAGACCAAGCCCCCACCCAAGCCCCGGACGCCGCCCAGGAGGCCCCCCACCCCCGACCTGAACGTTTACCCAGACGCTCGCCTGCGGTTTATGACAGACGCGGGATGGCAGGTGCTGTACCAGGCTCGACGGGAGCTCCAGGTGAGGGCGGGGGCAGGTCCGGCAGCTGAGTCCCGTGGAGGGCCCCTGTCAGCCCACTTGGGGCGTGAGAGTTGGGCCGAGCTGGAATTGCGGCATTTGGTCGACACCGGTACTAGCTTGCCTGCTCACGCACAACGTTTATTTGGACCTTACGTATTTTCTCCCCTTTTCTCCCCTCCCTCTGCCCTCCCCTCGCCCCTCCCTCCCCGCATCTCTCCCCAGTCCTTCTTTGACCGCATGGAGGCGGCCCGGGTGGCGAGCAACGGCACCACCTGCTCGCTGCGAGTGGGGCTGTTCGTGGAGGTGAGCGGGTGGCGGGTGGGTGGCCTAAGGCGGCCTGGGCGGGGGTTTGCAAGGGGGCAGGTACCGATCGGCTGGCCCTCGCTGTCCCCAGCCATCAAGAGGCCAGTCACCACGTCGGGTCTCAGTGTGAACACGTGGCGCACGTGGGGCCCTGTCACGTGTCAGCGTCTATTCATCCTTATGGCCGCACTATTGCCTCATGTGGATGCGCAGGTAATGCAGGACGCACAGCTCGCGGCCATCATGCCCACCAACGCCCTCCGCAACGCAGCAGGCCTCATGGCGCAGGTAGGGAAAATGGGGGATGGAGGGAGGACGTGACGTGACGTGTGCGTGACCTGGTTGCGTGCTTGCCGGGTTGCGGAGAAGGGGTGCGCGTTGATTGGCTGTGGGCTGTGGCGCAGTGCCTTGAGGTTCGTTGCGCGAGAGGACTACCCGTGTGTTACTCCAACCGCCAGCCCCCCCGCGCCCCCCAGACCCCGCTCGCCGCCATGTTGGATGTGGATCTGGGGATCAGTGCCTCGCTCAGTCGACTGGCGGCAGACCCTGAGTGGTGCGTCGGTGGTGTGGTGGGCGAAGGGAACCCTCGTGTCGCATGGGCCAGACTGGAGCACTACCCAGACACCTCGCTCCTGGGCAACGACGGCTGTAGTCGAGACGACCCATTACACAACCGGTCCCGAGGGCTTTCAAGGCACAGGTCCGCCACCGGCAGCTCAGGTTTCCTCCGCACTCCCCCTTGTATCTCGACAGGGTCGCCAAGGTGACGGCTCGGGTGAAGCGGAGCGGGGACGGCCCCGGCCTCGCCATCCTCCCCGCCTTCGAGACCAACCACCACCTGCCCCCGGCCCAGCAACACGAGGTGCTCGAGAAGGCGCTGGCAGGTGGGCGACCATGGTCGGCTGGGTTGCTCGCTATCGAGCGCAACCTACCCCTTGTTTTGCCATTGAGCAGGAACTAATGGTACAGCTGGGTGCTGGGTGCTTGTCTTGGCCGCGCCGTCCGTTACCTTAAGGGGCGTGGGTGCGTGTAGGACATCCCGCCTGCGGCCTGCGCAGCCAACCGGTTTTCGTCCGTACGGTACGTGTGACCGTCTGCTCGCTCCCCGTGTCCCCCCACCCGTGCAGGCACCAAGGACCTGGCAGCCAGCCTGTTCCGTGGCGGGGCGCTGGGGGTGTTCCACGCGGTTTCGTGCCCCATGTGCCACGGGCCCATCCACCACGAGCTCTGGACGCAAGCCAAGGCGGCCTATCCCATCGCCTTTAATCGTAGCTTCGAGCCCTGGGGCATCCTGTCGCGGTGAGCTGCAGCAGTAGCAGATGGAGCAGGGGCAGGGTCAGCAAGACTGAGGGAATACCAACCAGGTGTCTCAAAACCGTCCCTGCGCTTCCCCGTAATCCCAACCCCAGGTTTGAAGACCCGGGCTATGACGAGGTAGGTTGATGCCAGGCTGAAGGAGAGTGTGTGGTCCCGGGAGGATTTCTGGAGAGGTGCCTGTGAAGTAAAGGTCTGAGCAGGGGAGGCAGAGCGGGAGCGGGCTGGCGAGGCTGCCTACAGTGCGCCGGTGGCGCTGAGGCGTCGGCGCTGCTTGCCATTCTAAAGCTCGGAGCAGCTAGTGAAGCTGTTGTGGGCGACCAGCAAGCTTCATTCGCAGTAGCAAGTCAGTGGAACAGCGAGGTGGTCCAGATGGCTGGGTGGGTGGCGAGGTGGTAGCCAGCCCCGACCCCCACACCCCCACCCCCGCCACCCCACCTCGAGCCCCCACCCTCACCACCAAAACCAACCCCCGACCCGCCCCCCTGGAGTAAACACGACTCAACCCCCTAACCCCTCCGCAACCCACCGTTGCCCTCCTCACCGGCCCTTCCGCCTGCCCCACAGCGCTTCCGCGGCTGGTGCTTTGATAAGATTCAGCACGTGGACACTCTCTTCCGCTACCGCCGCTTCCGCTTCCTGGTGCTGCCCGACGCCTGGCTGGTGCACCGCTGGCACGAGAAGGTTGCGCTGGCGGCGCTGGTGCGGCCCGGCGGCGCACACGAAGGCGGCGGCGAGGCGGGCAACGCCAGAGCGACCGCCACCGGCGGCGCCGGCGGTGCTGGTGCGGGCGGAGGCGCTGCCCCAGCGGAGCTGCATGTGGGCGGGGAGCACGCCAAGCACGCCCTGCTGCAGGTGGGGCAGCGGGCACTGCAGTCGCGCCGGCGGCCTGCCCAACGCTGGGGGCGCGCACAGGTCCTCGCCTCCTGCCGGGCCCACCTCAGTCCCATCCTAAAACCTGCCTGAGCCAAAGTTGCCTCCCACCCCCGAACTACCTGCGCCCCTCTGCCCCCCTCCGCCCTCACTGCTCCCAGCGACCTGTCACCGGTCCTCATTTAATCCCATTCCTGCCCTCAGGAGCTGAAGTGCCTTTCCCCTTACTATACCCTATCGGTTATCCTCAACCTTTTGACCGTGGGCCTCCTGTCTCTGGCAAAATTCAACCTCTTCCCCGCCTCAGGAGGTGGAGGGGCCCAAGGGCGACATAGCCACGGCCTACCACCACTACCGGGAGCGAACCGACTGGCTCATACGCACGCAGCGATCGGAGGAGCGCTCCGCCGAGGTTCTGGAGGAGGTCAGGGCCTCCAAGCAGCCCTGGCTGCAGACGCACCGCAACCCGCAGCTCAAGGACTGCCGCCGGGAGCTGCCCTGGTGGGCGGGCGCGGCGCCGCGTAGGGCATAGCCGAGGAGGGTGTCACGGGGCTGGGGGATTGGGAACGATGGAGGGACGGACGGATCAGGGAGGCTGGCACTTGCGACTGGCACAGATGGTCGGCCGGTGGGATGGACGGAGGTGTACATTCTTTGACGAGGGCGGCGGGCAGCCGAAACGCATGACGGGGAGGGGACGGAGTTCTTCATCAAGGGTGGGCACTGTCGGAGGAGGGCGGGGCTGGCGGCCATCGCTCACCAGACACCAGAGCGCTCCGTGAAGGGCTCTCCCACAGGGGGGGGGTAGGTCCTTCTCAGACACACATCATGCCTCGTCTGTACAGAGCTTGCCGAGAGGATCCCAAATCCGCTTTCAGAAATCCAAACCAAGGTTTTATTGCAAAGTTATGGGGGCCCAAAGTTCTCGGTCGGTCGTCGGTCGGGTGGGGTGGGGGGACTTTGGGAGCCTGTGTCGCGGGACTTTGTCACCGCGGCGTAGAGCACCGCCCAGCACCATCCCGCCCACCCTGAGCATGCAGCATGGCAAGAACTTATGCTGGCAAGTCACTGGTACCCTTCCAGCGGTGTTAGGGGAGTCGGGACCGGTGGGACATGTCGGCATGCCGGGCCCCGGGCACACACGCGGCCATCCAAAGGCGTCTCCCAGGTGCTCCCGGAAGCCCGCCTTCCGATCCCGCGCCTCAGATCGCACAGTACTAGCAAACTAAAGCCCTGATATCGCCCCTCGATGCCGAGCCGCTGGTCAATTGACGGGTCGGGGTCCGTGGCATGGTTCATGGTACCCAACCAACGTGGGCCACCGGAAGTGCTGTGCGCGCCCATGGATAGAGCACACGGTCAGCAGTCCAGCGAAACGCGAAACGCATAAAATGGAGTACGTACAGGCCTTGTACGACAGTGTCGTACACTGTACGGGTCGGTCGGTCGTCGGTCCCGGGGGGTGGGGGGACTTCGGGGCATCATATCGGGCAACTTTGTTTGTCCCCCCCCCCCCCCCTGTGTCCCAAGTGGTGTGCATCACGGCTCAAGTGAGCGTTACGTGAATGGGCCTCTGGGTTTGTGTGGCCAAAATGCAGAGGAGTATGAGCCATGACGCATAGCCGGTTGACGTTGCTTATCAAGGCTTCGAGGGACAAGGCGGCTGACAGGTGATGGAGCGTTGGCTCGTGATTTAGGATGCGATGATTACAGCAGGAACTAGGTTGGGGTAAAAGGCAGGGTGATCTAGGTTGGGGTAAAAGGCAGGGTAGTGGATGCTGGAGCGAGCCTGGCGGTAGGCAAATTAGGCATGCGACGGGTTGCATGCCCCGAGGATCGGGATTCGGGGACCTCGGGGTGGAATCGATTGATAGGCAGGGCTATGGCTAGGTGACGCAGGGCGCAGTTCGGACGCGGTAGACATCAGCCGTGCATGGCTGCGCCATGACGCAAGGTACGGTAGGCGCAGAGGACATTACACTGGCGGAACTCAGTATGTGCAAGCGTGCTTGAAAGCTGTCAGATAGATCCCTGACCCCTTCTACACAAATCCACGCAACCGTCAACCAGTCAACAAGTCCGACCGACGGCGTAGAGCCGGCCGCAATACCCATTACGTTCGCAGATCCCGCGTGCCCCCCGGCAAGGGAAGTTTCAGTCCCCAATTATCAAACAACACAACCGCAATATCCCTCGGCCCGCCTCCCCCAAAGCTCCTCCTCAGTGCTTGCACGCCGCCCCTGCCCGTCCTCAGCAGGAGTCAGACGACGTCAACGAAGCGAAGCGCTTGCTTCAGTTGTGGGGCGCAAGTGTGGGTCGTGAACTACGCAGACCTCAGCAGGGGTCCAGCGAATACAACGCAAAGGTGTTGGGCTCGCTGGCCAGCGCCATCGTCCGCCCATCCGCGCTCAACGCCAGGCCCTGGATGCAGGCGCATAGCAGACGGGAGGGGGCGAGGGGACAGAGGCAGCTCAGGGTGGGCTGGCACACCTGCGAGCAGCCTTGGGACTGAGGCAGCCGTGTAGCCTATCCTGCCCTTCCCTCGCGTGCCCCCGCGGGAAGGGAGGTTCCTAGTGTGAACATCGCACCCTACCCTCCAACTCTAACTCTCATGCAGCCCGCAATTAGGACCTCGCCCTCAAGCGTTGCAAGTGCACAGTCGCAGCCTCGACCCGTCAGCCGCTGGACCCAGGTTGGGCCGCGGAAGGCCCTTGATCATCAGACTGGCCAATCCTCAGGCTGGCCATCAGCCTGTCTCTCAAGCCCGACCCACCTCGGGCCGCGGAAGGCCTTTAATCCTGAGGCTGGACAGCAGGCGGCCGCTCAGGTCCACATGGGCAATGCGCTTGCTCCGCTGCGGGGTGGGGTGGGGGTGGGTGGGGCGCGTGGCGGGGGCAGGCCAAACCCGGCACGTCTGAGGTAGGTGGGCGCATGGAGCAGTCGTCGGGCACGCCACTGCCCCGTTGCCCCATACAGCTGGCGCGCACCACTTGCTGCCTGTGCTGCACCAAGGCGGAAAGGGGCTGGTCGGGCAGTACACCGGACCACCGACAGGCTCCCCCTAGACCTGCCTGTCGCGTCGCGCACCTGGGACAGGATGAGCAGGGAGGAGCATGTGGGGCCGTAGCAGGTGAGCTCGCTCAGGTCCTTGAGGTCACTCAGGCCGCTGGCGCTGAACTGGGGCTGAGGGTGAGAGGGGGGAGGGGGAAGGGGGATGGGCCCGGGGGAAGGGGGATGGGCCCGGGGGAAGGGGGAAGGAGGAGGTGCACGGTTTGACGGCGGAGACTAGGCTGTGAAGATTCAGTGCGCTAAAAGTTGGGCAGCTGCAAGAGCGCACCCTCCTGCATGCGGCTCCCAGCCTAGACTGGCAGCCAACCCGTCGCTTGCCTCGAGTGTTCCGTTGAGGAAAGCCCGGTACACGAACCTCGGCTCGTCCTCCTGCACACCGTTGGGGATGGGACATGCTGGACTCACAAGAGCGGCAGAGCCACGCGAGGCAGAACGGCGCGAGTGGAACAAGGTTGATGAGCTTCGGCCTGATCAAGAGCTAGCGCGACTGGCGCAGCAGCCCGTGTTTCCCCATGCTATTGCCGGAGGACCTAGAGGCCCGTCCGGGCACCAGCGCCGCCCGCTATCCTCTTCTGTGCCCGTGTGCGGTGAGCCCCAGCTGAACGTGAGTCCCGTTGGGGCACGGGTGCACGGTAACGGTGTCACCCTCTCTCCCCGTAGCACCCTGGACCCCAGCCCTCGGGCGGAGCCGACAGGAGCCAACGCGAGCGTACGATACCTGCGCCAGGTAGAACACGCCCTTGGCGCTGTCGTACGCCATGCCCTCGATGCCCTTGTTGGGCTGCCGTACGATGCGCTGGAGCGGGATCTGGGCCTGGGGTGGACCCGGCGGGTCGGGTAGTTGCGGATCAGTCCTCGCACACGAGCTCGGCCCGGATGCCAACGACCGCTACTCAGCAATACTGCGTGCAATCCTAGGCGCTGCGCCTATGTTGTATTGTATTCCGCGTGACGACGCTGGCGTAACGCCAGCCACGCGGCTGTCGCGTTCTTACCTCGAGCTGAGCCACGCCCATCGCCGGCTGTGCGCCCGGGGCCACGCTGAAGATGACCACATTGCCCATCTCCTCCGCCACCGCCAGGCGGTTGGGGCCCATCCAGGCAATGGCTACAGGAGGTTGAAAGGGAAGGGGCGGAGGGGAGGAGTCAGGGAGAGTCCTGCGGGAGTTCTGGGTCATGGGAAGGCTTCCTTCCCCAGCTCGCAATGGCCGACCGGGCCTGGGTCCTCCTGCTAGCGTGCGTTCACCTCCGGTGACACGCTGCACTCCGACGCTCCCCGTCACCCAACTCCCCACCCCCCTCCCTCCTGCCTCGGATCCCCTTCCCCTCCCTCCCCTCCCCCCTGCGCCCTGCCCGCCCCTCACCCCCTCACCCTCCGGGTCCTGCACCCCCGGCAGCGGCATCTTCTGCAGCACCCGCCCGAAGGCCCTGTCGTACTGCATAGCAGCCAGCGGTTTGTCGGTGACCTTTAGGGACAGCCACAGGACACGGCAGCGGGGAAGGGCGGGCTCAAGCCAGGCGGGCTATGCCCCTCCAACCCATGCTATTCCGCTCCTCCCTTTTTCCTCTCCCTTTCCTCCCTGGTCTGCTACAGGCGCCAAGAACCCACCTGCAGCACGAGACAGGCACCCAGAACTTCGTCCAGCCCAGCCGACCTGGCGCCCACCTGACCCACCCCAACCCGCACCCACCAGCCACCAGCTGCCGCCCGAGGAGGGGTCGGCCGCCAGTCCCGAGGCGTCGTTGTGGACGTCCAGCAGCGGCAGGTCGTTGACACACGGCCGCCACGCGGTCAAGTCCTCGGGCCACGACGCGACGCGGGCGGGGGCTCCAAGCCCCGCTTCGGCTGGTGCCGGCACCACAGCTGCAGCAGGGGCGGGAGCAGGGGCGGGAGCCGGGCCTGCGGCGGGCTGCGCAGGCCCCGTCGGGCCCGCGGCTGTCACTGGGGCCAGGGCAGGCACGCTGGCGCCTCCCGCTGCAGCCGCGCCGGCCGCGGCGGTCGCGAAGATGCCCGCCGGGTTGGCCACGCCCGCTGCTGCGGCTGCCGCCGGGCCGACGGGGTTGTTGGGGAGCACGGGCGGCGGTGCCGCGTGCGCGCCGCGTGAGGCCGCCGCGGCCAGCAGCACCGCGGAGCTCAGGAGCAGCAGTGCTGTGACGCGAGGCGCTAGCTGGGGGTGGTGTGGCCTAGGCGGCTGGGAGCGGCGGGGAGGGGCCACCGCGGCCATAGTCGCCGCTGCAGAGCGCTAGGGACAGATGTAGCTGCCGCTGACGGAGTATGCTGTCGGGTTGTGGGGTGTGTGGAAGTGCTGGCAGCAGGGCCTTCCACCAGGGTGTGAACTTGTGCGGAGAGGGAGGGCCGCGGAGGTGTAGGAGCGAGCGGGGGGCCCCGCATGGCGCTGGGGTTTGCGAGCAGCGCGACTGGGGACGAGTTGAGAGCTCGTGGACCTCTCACGCGAGCTCCGCGGCTTCGCGTCCTGGCCAGCGCCGTGGCTGACGTCGTTGCTCAGTACCAAGGGAACCGGCAAGCCACCCCGAGCGCACGCACTGAAGGATGTCAGTCGGGCTCCCGGACTTGTGGACGGGACGGCGGCGGACCCACCCCAGAGCACCGCAAGGGGACAAGCGTTTGCACCATAGCACAAGGGGTGCTCGCTAGTGCAACTTGCACGTGGACGAGCCAACGCGCAGCTGTCGACGGGCTCCTGACTTCCAACCTTTCTCGGAGCTGGAGGTGCTGCTGCAGAGCTGATTTCTCAGCCAGAGCAGTGTCTGTGCGAGCAGTACAGTCTGCGAAGCGCCGAACCCCGGCTGTCGCTGCATCGCTGATCGGCGGGCTCGAGGGTGGACAGGCGAGGCAAACTCCAAGCTCGCCACTGTCTAGCACACTGTATACGGCTTCCACACAATCCAACTACCCTGCGCTAGGTCTCTGCTATCCAGCCCAAGCCATGCAGCTCGGCGTCGGGGCCAGCGCACAACACAGGCTAGGTCACTGTAGCTGTCGAGGGTAAGCGTGCACCGCACATCCCAGACGAGTAGGCAGGCTGCTCAGACGTTTTGGACGTACGCGCTTGCCATCCACCGGCGGAGCCCGAGGATGCCACCACCCGGAGCCACCTCGGGCCCACGGCCAAGCGGAGTGGCCCGGCGCCTGCTGCTCGCTGCCTGGCTCGTGACAGCGAGTGCAGGGCACTGGGGAAGGTAAGGCACGCCGTGGCTGAGGCGCGGGCGGAAACACACGCGAAACGGTCCCGCCCAACCCCCACCTCGCGGACCTCCGATGACCCCACTGCCTCAGGCTAGCGGACGCGGCCGACGCAGCTGATCCCGCCGGCCTTCTCAAGAGCTGCTGGAACGAGCACTTCAACCACATGCCCAGCTCCTTTGCCGGGTGGCTGAAGGGCGCCAACCCCAGGCAGGTACAGGGCGGAAAGCACGGTATGCAAGGCCCGTCCAAGACCGACCCTCGGCCTTGGGCCACCTGCGCACCGCGATATCTTGCGCATTCCCGCCGCCATCCACAGGCTGTACCTTGCGGATGTGTTCTGGAGCTCCCATGACAGCGACCTCCCCCTCACCATCTTCACCATGGCGTCCATGGACCGCCTGCCCATGCTGGAGGCTCAGTGAGTGCAAAGCTCGCGGAGCAACCAGGGTTGATGTCCTGTCCTCAAGTCAATTTGTGAGCCTTGAGCGGCTTGGTCAAGCAACACCCCGCCTACTCCTGCCCTCCCCCAGGTGCCAGGGCTGGGCCGGGCCGCTGGCGGCAGCCCTGTATCTCCCGCTCATCACCTCTGGCCCTCCGGAGCCGCCGCCCGCGTCTGGGCCACCCCCTACCGCTGAGCAATCCATGCAGCTGCCCCCTCCGCCCGCCGGTTCCCAGCCCGGCGCGGCCCCTCCGCCCGCTGGCTCCCAGCCCGGCGCGGCCCCTGCGCCCCAGCCCGCCGCAAGTGCCGGGGAGGGGCACGCGGGCGATGGGGAAGGGGCGGAGGAGCATGAGGAAGGGCACGAGGACGGGCACGTGGGCGGCGATGACGAGGACAACTACGAACCTGAGGACGAGCATGACGTGCAGGACGAGCATGACGGGGATCACGTGGAGCATGGGGACCACGAGGACCACGTGGATGAGGATGAGGACGAGGACGGTGCCGAGGAGGGAGCGGGGGCGGAGGCGGAGGGGCGGGGGCTGCCGCGCTTCCCCCTGGGAGAGGCGGAGCGGCGGGGCGCTGCGGCTGAGTCTGTGGTGGGCGTGGGAAGCATGCAGGAGAGCACGTACCAGCGCTTGGGGTGGAGGCGGCTGGTGGAGGAGGCGCGGGCCGCAGACGCAGCCGAAGCCGACGCCCTGCTCGCTAGGTCTGCCGCTGGCGCCGGCTCAGGCGGTGGCGCCAGTGCCGGAGCCGGGTCAGCAGGGTCGGCGTTGGGTCCCCAGGCTCTGCCCGGCTCAGCCACCGCTTCTTCCCGAAGAGCCAGCCGGCGACGGCTGCTAGAGAGTGGCCGAGCGAGGGGGTCCGGTGGGCAGGCGGCGGCGGCGTCGATGGCCTGGCGGCGGCGGCTTCGGGAGCTTGGAGGGCGTGTTGGGGCGGGGGGTGGGGGCCGCCGCGTGCTCCTGGACGAGGCCGAGGACGTTGCTCTGCGGAGCGTGACGGCTCACCATCGGGCCGTGCTGGCGGCCGCGAGGCAGCAACTCAAGGTGGGGGCCTCGTCCTGAACGAAGTGTGTGATCGCCGGTCCTGGAATGAGACATACTTGCGGGTGTTGGGGGTGATGTCCTTCGGAGCGGGCTCGCAGTCCTCGCCCTTCGCTGGCACCACCCCTCCCTCCCTCTCTTCCGATGCCCTTCGCCCACTCGCCTTGTACCTCTCCCTCCCCGCTCCTCCCCCAGTCCTTCTTTGACCGCATGGAGGCGGCCCGGTTGGCGAGCAACGGCACCACCTGCTCGCTGCGAGTGGGGCTCTTCGTGGAGGTGAGGGGTGGGTTGGTGGGGTGGGGGGCGGGAGAGGGCTGTTTACCTGCGCGGCTGCCTTTGTGTCATCCCTGGTTGAGTATGCTTACTGCCCCGCTCGCCCACCCCGCAGGTTGCCGATGCCCAGCTCGCGGCCATCATGCCCACCAACGCCCTCCGCAACGCAGCAGGCCTCATGGCACAGGTGGGGGAGGATTGGGGCTGGAGGGAGGCAGGGAGGACGTGATGTGTGCGTGACCTGAGTTGCTTGCTCGCCGAATGGCTGAACGCGGGCCCGCGTTTGCTGTCCGCGTTTGCTGTCCGCGGCCCTGGGATCAAAAAAACGACGAACGCACATCTAACCTACCCACGCGCCCCCCAGACCCCGCTCGCCGCCATGCTGGATGTGGACCTCGGTACCAGCGCCTCCCTTAACCGACTGGCGGCAGACCCCGAGTGGTGCGTGGGGTGAGGGGCTCATGAAGCATGGGCCAGCGGCCAGCAGCGGCCTTACTGGAGGGAGGTGGCAGGTTTGTGGGGCTAAGCGCGGCCCACATGCACGGCTCCTCGACTATCTAGCAGCAGACCCTGGATGATGGTATATCTGACTGATGCGCGGCACGCGGAGCTCCGTAGCATGCATGGGCGATAGCTTAGCGGAGGCCGGACTGAGGTGGCAGGCCGAGGTGGGTGCGCTCGGCCTAAGTGCACAGTGACAAGCTTCCTCTTTATGCGCGGTCGACCCATAGTGACTATAGTCACTCGACCAGCCCCGCGTTCCGCCCGCCCGCGCAGGGTCAAGAGCGTGACCGCCCAGGTGTCGGGCCCGGCTGGGCCCGGGCTGGGCATCCTGCCCGCCTTCGAGACCGCCTACTACCTGGACCCCGACACATCCCGGGAGGTCACCAGCGTGGCTCTCAAGGGTGAGGGAAAGGGGTGCTGATGCATACCTTCCCGGCCTCGCTAAAGCTTCCGGGGGCTTTGCACTCTAGCTTTGGCCTGCTTCATTCCTCTAATAGTCCGTTGTCTTTATCTCCACTCCGCCCTTCCCCGCCCGCCGGGTTGACCTCCCGTGCTCCCAACCTCTTGGCCCAAGTCAACCGTTTGCCCACCCTTCTATCCCCGGCTCCCAGAGAGCAAGCGCGTCGCTGCGGCTATGTACCGTGCCCGAGTCATAATCGTGTTCCATTATGGGCACTGCCCGCACTGCCACGGCCCCATCCGCCACGAGGAGTGGGTCCGCGCCTCCTCGCCCTACGAGGTGCACCACAACCGCAGCTTCGAGCCCTGGGGCATCCTGTCGCGGTGAGCCGTACGCACAGCTGTGTGGGCATGGATGCAGTCATATGAGTTGGGGTGTGTTGAGGCGGTTCAGGGTCGAGGCTTCGACGCCCTCGCCTGATGTATTCCACGTGCGCTCATAAGGCCCGGGCTGGTTACTCACGGTTGCCTTCCCGCCCTGTGCATGCTCGACGCCCCTTGGCGCTGTAGGTTCGAGGACCCGGGCTATGACGAGGTCAGGGCGCGGGAGGGCAAGGCAGGGACGGGCGGGGCTGAGCGGAGGGGGTCTGCGTGCGTCCCGTGTGCGGTCAATTACCGGGAGGGAGAGCGGGAGCGGGGCGGGGAGGCCGCCTTGGGCGCGCCGGTGGCGTCGGCGCTGCTTGCCCATTCTAGCTGCTCGGGGCAGCTAGTGAGGCTGTGTGGGCGACCAGCAAGCTTAATTCGCAGCAAGTTGGTGGAAGAGCGAGGTGGTCGCGATGGCAGGGTGGGTCGCGAGGTGGCACCCTGCCCGCACCCCCACACCCCACCCCCGCCACCCCACCTCGGGCCCTCATCCCCACCACCTCAACCAACCCTCGCCCCGCCCCCCTGAAATGATTTCGTGGTACCCCCACCCCCTCCGCAACCCACCGTTGCCCTCCTCACGGGCCCTTTCGTATACCCCGCAGCGCTTCCGCGGCTGGTGCTACGATAAGATTCAGCACGTGGACTCGATGGCGAATCTGCGGCGGTTCCGGATGATGGTGCTGCCCGACGCCTGGCTGGTTCACCGGTTCCACGAGAAGGTGGCGGTAGCTGCGCTGGCGCACGCCAGCAACCGGAGGCCCAGCAAGAAGAAGAAGAAAAGCAAGCGGCGCAGCAGGCGGCCGCCGCCGTCGCCCACGCCGCCGCCGGGTGCTCCTGGGACGGCGCTACACATCCGTACGGAAGAGGCCAAGTATGCGCTGCTCAAGGTGCGTGGGAAGACGTGCTGGGGATACCTTTGGCCCCGTCATTGGGCGTGCCATTGTGCCCGCTTGGCCTCACGGGAGGAGGGGAGGTTGTTGACGCTGAAACGCATTCGGCAGTGGCTTGACTTGCCCTGCCTCCTCGTGCTCTCCCTGCCTAAGGCCCCGTGCCCGCCCAAACCTCCGCTGCCCTTGCTCCTACGCCTTCCCGCCCCAGGAACTGACGGCCCCCGACGGCACCCTCGCCTCCGCCTACCGCCACTACCGCGCCCGGGTGGACTGGCTCATACGCACACAGCGGGGCATGGACCTTGGAAACGCCACCACCCTCGCGCCACATGGGGAGGCGGGTGCAGGGCCAGCAGGTGCGTCAGGGCCCGGTGGCGGCAAGGGCGGCTGGGCGCAGACGCACCGCAATGCACAGCTCATGCACTGCCGCGGCGTGCTGCCCTGGTGGAGGCAGGAGCAGGGGTATGCGTGAGGCCGGCCTGAAGCAATGGCGGTGGCTGCGCGGAGGCACCTCAGCCCTGCTTCAGCGTCTCAACGAGGCGGATAGGCGTCGGGGCGTCACGCTAGCTAGCCAGCCGAGGCAGTGTAGGACGGACTGGCGGCTGGTTGGGGGGGATGGGGTCAGGGTAGGAGTGGAAGGTCAGGAGGGAGGTAGGGTGCCGGGGCTCGGGGCAGTGCTGATAGCGGACGTATGGGAATCTCTTCATGAAGAGAGCTGGTCGGCTGAGCTGCAGTGCCAGCCTCTTGGTCTTCAGCCCCTGTGGCCCTATGATATGCCTTATGCATGGTACTGGGAAGGCGGGAGGAACTGCAATGCTATCGTGATCCTCAATGTCAAACCAGGTTGGCTATGTGTGCAGGATGTTGCTTGATACTGTGCAAGACCACGGCGATGAGTCCAATCTGTCTTATTGGTGTCTAGAAGGACGTGAGCTTACAAGGTGTTGGGTCCCCTGTCGGGAGGGAGGGCCAGGGATGCATGGTGATGCCGGGGCCGGTTCGCGGCGGCGGGTCCTGGCCGGCAGGGGCCGTAATGACCTTGGTACCAGGAAGCCGGCTGACGAGCACTTGAGTGCTTGCACACCTCTGAAGAGTTCGCGAGCCATACTACGCGCTCGACCTAAGGGGTGGTAGCCAGACCGTCAGAGCCGCTCAGTCCGACCGCACCCACTTCGGTTGAAGGAGCACCAAAGCGTGGAGAAGGCGATTATAAGGGTTCAGCCGTCAACATCAGCAACGGCTGGCCCCGCAAGCCGCAGAGCCACCGCAGCTGCCGCGCGCAAACGCCGAATTGCGCTCGCAAAGTCAGTCGGGCTCCCGGATGCCTGGACGGGACGGCGGCGGACCACACCCCAGAGCACCGCGAGAAGAGAAGCGTTCGCGCCATAGCACAAGGGGCGTTCGCTAGTGCAACTTGCACGTGGACGAGCCAACGCGCAGCTGTCGACGGGCTCCTGACTTCCAACCTTTCTCGGAGCTGGAGGTGCTGCTGCAGAGTTAACTTCTCAGCCAGAGCGGTGTCTGTGCGAGCAGTACAGTCTGCGAAGCGCCGAACCCCGGCTGTCGCTGCATCGCTGATCGGCGGGCTCGAGGGTGGACAGGCGAGGCAAACTCCAAGCTCGCCACTCCCTAGCACACTGTATACGGCTTCCACACAATCCAACTACCCTGCGCTGAGTCTCTGCTATCCGGCCCAAGCGATGCAGCTCAGCGGGGCCAGCGCACAACACAGGCTAGGTCACTGCAGCTGTCGAGGATAAGCGTGCACCACACATCCCAGACGAGTAGGCAGGCTGCTCAGATATCTCAGACGTACGCGCTTGCCATCCATCGGCGGAGCCCGAGGATGCCACCACGAGCCACCTCGAGCCCACGGCCAAGCGGAGTGGCCCGGCACCTGCTGCTCGCTGCCTGGCTCGTGACAGCGAGTGCAGGGCACTGGGGGAGGTAAGGCACCTTGACAGAAGCGCGGGCGGAAACACACGCGAAACGGTCCCCCCCAACCCCCACCTCGCGGACCTCCTGATGCCTCAGGCTAGCGGACGCGGCCGACGCAGCTGGCCTTCTCAAGAGCTGCTGGAACGAGCACTTCAACCACATGCCCAGCTCCTTTGCCGGGTGGCTGAAGGGCGCGTACCCCAAGTAGGTGCTTGCCTGGGCACCCGCGTGCTTATCCGTTCGGGCGGCATGCTCGTGCCCACGTGGACACTACCCGCTGTCAGCTACTCCTCGTCCGCTTCACAGGCTGTACCTTGCGGATGTGTTCTGGAGCTCCCACGACAGCGACCTCCCCCTCACCATCTTCACCATGGCGTCCATGGACCGCCTGCCCATGCTGGAGGCGCAGTGAGTACGGCACCCCAGCTCTGAGCCCCCAGTCGTGAAGCAAGGGCGGGGCAGAACCTTCGTCACCCTGCCCAGCGCTGAGCCCCAGTCAATGAGGCGTCGCCGCGGGTTGACTTCCTGTTTAGTGCCACCTAGTGGTGCCTGTAGCATCGAACTACTTGGCAACATTACGCCCCTCACTGCCCTCCCCCAGGTGCCAGGGCTTTGCCGGGCCGCTGGCGGCAGCCCTGTACCTCCCGCTCATCACCTCCGGCCCTCCACAGCCCCCGCCCGCGTCTGGTCCACCCCCAGCCGCTGCGCATTCTACGCAGCTATCCACTCCGCCCGCCGGCTTACAGCCCGGCGCGGGGCCTCCACTCCAGCCCGACGAGAGTCCCGGGGAGGGGCCCGAGGCGGAAATTGAGCGCAGACGACTGTTGGGAGCGAGGGGCGGCTCAGGTGCAGCTGAGGCCTCGTCTCTCCCGGCTACGGCCGGCTTGGCTGCGGCTATGGCGTGGAGGAGGAGGCTGGGTGAGGCTGCGGTGGGCGGAAGGAAGATTGGAGGTGGCGGCAGGCGTGTTTTGCTGGAGGGGCAAGGAGCAGACGATGCACTCCAAGGTCTGTCGGCGCTCCACCAGTCAGTCCTGGCTGCCGCACGGCAGGAGCTTAAGGTGGGGGCCTGCGGGGGAGGGGGCGGCGTACTGATACTAGGCTCGGCATGTGTCCGAGCTGGTACCCCAACGGGCATTCTTGGGGTCCTGCCGACGTCACGTGGGGTCGCAACCTTGGCTAGCCCATCCTCCCGCCACACGTTCCCTCCCTCGCATCCTCCGTGCCGTCCTCGTGTCCTTCGCTTCCCCCTGGCCCCACCCCTCCCTCCCTCCCGTTCCTTGCCCTTTCCCGTCCCCCTCCAGTCCTTCTTTGACCGCATGGAGGCGGCCCGGGTGGCGAGCAACGGCACCACCTGCTCGCTGCGAGTGGGGCTGTTCGTGGAGGTGAGGGGTGGACGGGAGGGGGGCGGGAGGTCTGTTAACCTGCGCGGCTGCCTTTGTCTCATGCCTGGTTGAGTGTGCTTACTGCCCCCGCTCGCCCACCCCGCAGGTTGCCGACGCCCAGCTTGCGGCCATCATGCCCACCAACGCCCTCCGCAACGCAGCGGGCCTCATGGTGCAGGTGGCTGGGGGAGGATTGGGGGTGGAGGGAGGCAGGGAGGAAGTGACGTGTGCGTGACCTGAGTTGCTTGCTCGCCGAATGGCTGAACGCGAGCCCGCGTTTTGCTGTCCGCGGCATGGTGCCGGGGGGCCCTGGGATTTAAACACGACTAACGCACATCTAACCTACCCACGCGCCCCCCAGACCCCGCTCGCCGCCATGCTGGATGTGGACCTCGGTACCAGCGCCTCCCTTAACCGACTGGCGGCAGACCCCGAGTGGTGCGTTGGGATGAGGGGTCGCGTGGGTCTGGCTGGCAGAGGCAGAGGCAGAGGCAGATGAAGCTGCATAGACATGTCCAGGCCAGGTCCCAAAGGCTCGCCACCGGTGCTGCAGTCAGACCTTGCAAGTGTCCCGACTGAGACTCTGAGACTCTGAGACCCTCTCCCAAGCTTGGCCTCGCTGACCAAGCGAACACTAACACCAGACCCGCGTTCCGCCCGCCCGCGCAGGGTCAAGAGCGTGACCGCCCAGGTGTCGGGCCCGGCTGGGCCCGGGCTGGGCATCCTGCCCGCCTTCGAGACCGCCTACTACCTGGACCCCGACACATCCCGGGAGGTCACCAGCGTGGCTCTCACTGGTGGGGGAAAGAGGGTGGAGGGGGCGGAGGGCTGCTGCACACCCGGCCTCGCTTACAGCTTCTGTGTGTTCTTAATGTCCCTTGACCCGCTCCTTCCCCCATCGTGTATCCCACGACCATTCCCCAGAGAGCAAGCGCGTTGCCGCATCCCTGTACCTGGCCCGGGCGATCGTCGTGTTCCAAGTGAACCGCTGCCCGCACTGCCACGGCCCCATCCGCCACGACGAATGGGTCTACGCCTCTGCTCCATTCGAGGTACCACACAACCGCAGCTTCGAGCCCTGGGGCATCCTGTCGCGGTGAGTCCTGGCTATGCTGTGGGCATGGATGCAGTCGCATACATGAGTTGGGGTGGTTGAGGCGATCAGGGGTTGAGGTCACCCCCTCCCTCACTCGCCTAGATGCCTCGATGCACCCATACGGGGTCGTACTGGACCTCTGCTCAGCCGAACCTCAGCCACAAATTTCCACGTCCCGTAGGGCAGGTGCCCTGTCCTACTTGCCTTGGCCTCTGCTGCCCTTGCTTGTCTGCGAGGGGTTCCGGAGGGCAAGTGCCCCTTGCTAGTTCCCACTAGCGGGGCGTGGCATGTTCATGTCGATAGCCTCCCAACCTCTGTCATCCGCGTACTCCCCTCCCCTGGAACTTCTGCACTGCAGGTTCGAGGACCCTGGCTATGACGAGGTGGGTTAATGCGGGGCTGTGCGCCGCCCTAAGGGGGAGCGGTCAGGGGTCCTCCGCATGGGTTCACGCCCTGATATGGAGCAACATTCGGGCCGGGGAGGCTGCCTTGGGCGCGCCGGTGGCGCTGAGGCGTCGGCGCTGCTTGCCCACACTAGCAGCTCGGAGCAGCTAATGAAGCTGTTTGGGCGACCAGCAAACGTCATTCGCAGCAAGTTGGTGGAGCACCGAGGTGGTGACGATGACTGGGTGGGTCGCGAGCTTGGTACCCAGCCCCGACGCCCACCCCCGCCACCCCACCTCGGGCCCTCATCCCCACCACCTCAACCCCCCATCCCCGTTCATTGAAAAATTTTACTTCTTGTCCCTTCGCAACCCACCGTTGCCCTCCTCACCGGCCCTACCGTGTGCCCCGCAGCGCTTCCGGGGATGGTTCCACGATAAGATCCAGCACGTGGACACGCTGGCGAGATTGCGGCGGTTTCGGTTGGTGGTTTTGCCGGACGCGTGGTTGGTACACCGGTACCACGAAAAGGTAGCCATCGCAGCGTTGTCTAGTGGCAGCAAAACGAGCAAAAAAAGCAAGAAGGGCAAGTGGCGCAGCCTTAGGAGTAGACGGCCGCCACCCGCTGGGTCCAGTCGACCGCCACCTCACCCTGGCCCCGCGGAGAGCGCGCTGCACGTCCGGACCGAGGACGCCAAGCAAGCCCTGCTCAAGGTGTGTGTGGGGTGGCTGATGCATGGGATTTGCGGCGCCGGGGGCGCGCTGGGTTAACGTTGAGCATGCATCCCATGCATGCCCCGACGGGCGGCCACGGCTAGGGGGCAAGAGACAACCCGTGACGGCGCCTACGGTGCTGTCTTGCTTGGTGTAGCGCGGCTGGCCAAGCTGTCCCCACTCCACGACACGTGCTCTCTATCGTGCAATGCACCGTGCGCGTGGTCCTCCACCACCGCTCCTCACCTAGCCACATCGGCGCGTCCCCCCGTTTTCCCGCCCCAGGAGTTGGTAGCGCCCGACGGCACCCTCGCCTCCGCCTACCGCCACTACCGGACCTGGGTGGACTGGCTCATACGCACGCAGCGCGAGGTTGATTTGGGAAACGTGACCTCCCTGCTGCCTCAAGCCTCTGCCGGCGGGGTAGCAGAGGCGGGGCCGAGGTCAGCCGCAGGGCCCGGTGGCGGCAAAGGCGGCTGGGTGCAGACGCACCGCAACGCGCAGCTCATGAACTGCCGGGGCGTGCTGCCCTGGTGGAGGCAGGAGCAGGGAAAGGCGTGAGGCCGCCGGCTGTGCGCCCGGTAGCACGGACAGGGAGCTCGATACCGCCCGTGTGTTTGGTGTGGGGCAAACAACAACCAAGTGCCAGTGGAAGGTTAAGGCACGGCCATGGAACGGTCCATTCGCGCTGGGTAAGCCACGTTGTGTTGACATGATGGGTCGAGGCGCCATGTGGACACACATTGGGGCGGCCACAACGAACGGACGGGAGTGCGTGCAGGATTGCGGGGCGCCTGGGCGGGGCCGGGTGGCCATCGTCTTACTAACTTGCTAGGGGTCTTCGCTCGTCAACACTTTCCTCCCAGGGCGGGGATGGCCCTCTCTTCTTTCAGCATCGCTAGTAGGGCGGCCCAACGAGGGCTGCCAGGAAGAATCACGAGTGACTAGCTGTTGGGTGCTCATGCGAGGGTACTGGTTACTGGCAGGCGGGAGGTATCCCCTCTCAAGGCTCTGCGATTGATGAAATGAGCATTTCTAGCGGATGCAGCAGTGTACCGGTATCTGTCCGGAAGCCCGGTACCTATCCGGTTTCAGGGCTTTATTTCCTTTTACCGTGGCTGCTGTACTGTGGCCTGCGCGGGCTGGTGTTGTGAGGGCTTGAGGGCTCCGCGGCAGGGCTCCTTGAACCACGCGCGCCGTCTCACCAGGGGGGTGTTGAGAGATGTGCCTGTGTATTGCTGATTACGTACTGCATCGCTTGAGATTGTCACCCCTGCCGGATCCAGATCCTCGGTCATTCTGAGCCTGGGTGTATCCGGCGGCGTCGAGGGCCCTCGGGGCGAGTGGGTGCCCCTAGCCATGGTGTGGTGGAGGAGAGCATCACATACTTGTTTTGGTGAGGCAGGATCAAGCGGCGACAGAGTGTGCGTGGATTATAGCCACTGGATGGTGAGATCCTACCGTATTCCGGTATCTTGATCTCTCTTCAGATGGATCACCCCTGATCCGGTGCCGCTTCCCTTCCCTGATCCGGCGCCGTGCATGGGGACGGCCGTCCCATCAACCATGCATCAAATTCGTGTGCATAGGACCGGTATCGCGGTACTAGTTGACTTGCAATGAGAGTACAGCCAGTACTAAGCTCGTCTCCAGCGTGGGGTGCTTGGGTCAGGCACGTGCGAAGTCAGCGCCTTCCGGACGGCTACACGCCATGGCTCTGCTTCAGGCACAACGGGCAGGCCGTCTGCCAGCAGCTCCCTCTGAGCTGCCCTTCCCCTTGGGCTCGAATAGTAATGCGAAAGGAGAGCACATAAGTAATGCTCTAATGCAATTGCCAAATGAGAGCACGTGCTCCCACGGATACTACAGCAATCAACGTGCCAACGTGCAGCATGACAGAATTCCACCGCTATTCAGCTCCTCCAGCATTCCCCGCCCAGGCCCGTCAGTTGCCAATCCCGTAACTCTGTACACAGGGATCGATCCGGCCTTAGCGCAGGCCTTTATCAGTTGGTGCCGTGGAACGCAATGGCCCCGGCCAGTACCGGCCGGCCGCGGGGGCCGCCGTCCCCATGTCTGCGGCTCTGCGCCCCGTCTGGCGGGATCCCGCCTGCACCATCAAAGCCTTGCCCGATATGTACAGCAGACCAAACTCATCCTCGCCTGTATTATTATCACACGTCTGCAGCGCAGCGGCCCCATGATTCGTATCCGCGTCGGTCGGCAACTGCTCGCTCCCCGGGGGTTATTATAGACAACGGGGCGTAGTGCCGCGGGGGTGTCCAGGGCATCGACATGGGCCGTGGCCCGCACAAGCCTCTTCAAGGATTGCTAGCAGGACTGACCCCCGAGGCTGACTCCCCGTCCCCTCCTCTCAACATCAATTCCCGCAGCGCCCTCGCGCTACTCGTTCTCCACGCCTCCTTGTTGAGTGCTGAATGACCCCAACGTTTGGTTCAGAGGTCCCCGCCGTGTAGCTTCCGTGCACTACTCGTTCTCCACGCCTCCCGCCTGGTAGTGCGTGTGCTGAGTGGGGTTGGCGTACGAGAGGGCGGGGGAAAGGGCGGCGTATGTACAGGAGGGGCCAAGGAGGGAGCTTGCCCTGCAGGCTGGACCGCCCTACGAATCAGCGCAATGGGCAATTCAGCCAGTTCCCCAGGGTCGGGAAGCCAGCAGTGCGCCGACATCCCAACTCGTTCGTCTCTTTGCGCATGACCCTCCGTCCATCCCCTACACATCAAACGGTAGTGGTTCAGTAGCTCAGCTGCCCGCTAGCTCCTCACGCACGTGATGACCAGCCACCCACCCACCAGCAGCTCGTGCGCCTTGTGGGAGTTGGGCTCCCCCAGGAACTCCTCGTACAGCTTCTGTACCGCCGGGTTCTCGTGCGACCTGGCGGTTTGGTGGTGATGGGAGATATATGTCTGGTGTAGGAGCACACCAGGAAGGCCAGCGGGGCGCACGGGGCCGGCAGGGACTAGGTAGGGTTGATGATGAGGCTATGCCCGTCTTTGCGCGTGCCATGCCATGCCCACGCCGCCGGGATAGATCTGCCGTACTGCCGTACCTCCGTATCGCGGCCTTGTCGTCCAGGTCGTACAGCGCCGCCTGGCGCTTCTGCGTCACCTGCTTGTCGGTCGAGCGGGGCTGGCCGCCGCCGCCCACGCAGCCGGCGGGGCAGGCCATGACTTCCACGAAGTCGTACCCCACCTCCCCCGACTGCGGTCGTGGTAGGAGCGAGGTGTGGGGATGTGGCGACGGGGATGGGGGTTGAGGGTGCTTGGGTGTGTCGAAACGCCAACCGTACATGTGGGTACGGCACATACGATACTGGTACGGCACGCACCTGCATCTTGGTGATTAGCTTCTTGGCGTTGCCCAAGCCGTTGGCCACTGCCACCCTCAGAGTGATCTCGCCCTCCCCCGTACAGCCGTCCCAGTGGAGGGGGGCGGCGGGGCCGGCCGTGTCCGGCTTGGCCTGGGGTACGTCATGGGGCCATGCATGGAGAGAAGGGCAACGCGCGAGAGGGGGTGCTGAGCGAGCGAGGGGATGGCGAGTGAGGAGGATGAGTGAAGCTCATCCGGGCGCATACCCCTTGTCGAGGGCCCCGGGGGGGTGACAGGGCCAAGGGGGTGGCGGGGTATGTAGCAGGGTGCGTGGTTGGGAGGCAGGAGGGGCCGGGCGTGACCGCTACGCTAGCTGGTCACTCCACGCTTACCGCAGGCGGCTTGACGGGGCAGCGCGTCTTGAGCAGGCCCGCCAGCTCGGAGCCGGGGGCGGGCTTGAGCGTCACCTGGGGGCATGGGGGGGTGGACACGCACAGGGGATGGGGTAGGTAGATAGGTAGGGTGGAGCGCACTCGTGCGCTCAACAGGACCTCCTTTCCGCCCTCACGCTCCGTCTACCCCGGCCCGCAACTGAGCGCGCAAACGGAATGCTGTGCGCAGGATAAATACAGCTCCATTTGTGCAATACTGCCCTCTGAGCAATAGCCGTCCTCGTCTCTCCGCCACCCCCGCCCCGGAGACTCATGAGCTGTCATCACGGTGCTCTCCCGTTGGCCCCAGTTGCCCGACCCACCGAGGCCGCTTTGATTCCGTCCATGCCGCGGATCTCACTCAGCTGCAGCCGCTCCATCTTCTGGCCCGTGATCACCTCGTACGCCTGTACGGCAAGAGATGCAAGATGAGTGCGACATGCCAACGAGGTGGGGCCATGCCCCTCGGAGTGCGGGCGGTTCACGCACAAACACGCACAACCCGGCACCCCACCCCACGCAGCCAGCCGCCCTGCACCCACCGTCCGAAGCGCCGCCTCCATGACCCCCCCTGTGGTACCGAACAGCACCGCCCCGCCCGAGCCGTCCCCGATGGGGTTGTCGAACTGGGAGTCGGGCAGCTCGGGCAGCTGGACGTTGCGCTCCTGTCAGGGGGGGGCCGCAGGAGCGGGGAAACCGCGGGCGGAAGCGGGAATGTAACACGCGAACGGCCAAGGCAGTGTCAAAAGCGTGTGATGACATGGGGAGAGACGTTACTGGTATGAGTAAGACGTTCGTCCCCCGTAGCCCGCACAATGTTGATTGGCTCTTTGCCCTTCAGAGGTCAGCGCCCGGGCGCATGCCCCCGCGCCCCCCTCCGCTTCCCCGCCCCTCCAGCTCGGCCGTTGTGATGACGTGCGTGGTCCATCGGCCACGCCCCGCACGCCCCCGCCCATACACACACGCTTTACCCCTCGGCTTCCCCCGCCGTCCCCTCTACCTTGAGCACGGTGCCCAGCTCGGCCGTTGTGATGACGTGGTCCACGTCACGCACGCCCCCGCTCTGGCAGTGCCAGGGCCGGTCGGCCTCGCCCTGCTTCCGTACGCAGGGCATGACGGACACCATGCAGATGTCCTGGGGGGCCAGGGCCTGAGAGGGGGGGAGGGAGGAAGGGGTGTAGGGGGGAGGGGGGAGGGTGGGCAGGGATGAGGAGAAGAAGGGGAACGGGATACCATGCAGATGTCCTGGGGGGCCAGGGCGTCAGAGGGGAAGGAATGGGGGGAAGGAAGGGGGAAGGGGGAAGGGTTGTTGTTGGGAACGAAGGGGGATAGATTCCATGCAGATGGGCCCTGGTGGTGTTTAGGGAGGAGCGGGGTGGGGCGGGTAGGGCCTAGGCCCGCCTGTTGCGGCGCGGTACGGAGGCTGTGCGGGGCCCAAATGCAACGGTATCATCATTGTTTGGCTGTCCGTCCGTGTCCGGCCCTGCCACGTGTTTCGCCCGCGCACCGCACCTTCTTCTCCGCCAGATAGGTCTTGACCACGGCCCCCATCATCATCTGGGGGCTCTTGCAGGAGGACACGTAGGGGATGAGGTCGGGGTAGCTGGGGCGGGGTCGGGGGGAGAGATTCGGAGGGGAGTGAGGGGACGGACAGGGCCAGGCGTCAGGTGATGCCTGAGCCAACACGCTGCCCCTAGCATTTTCTGGGCTGAGCCGCCGCCGTCAGGCTCTGCGGGCGGCGAAGCCCCCCGGGATTACCCCGTGTCGGCGTGCCTGCGCGCCCTGTGTGCCTGCGTCACGCATTAAGCCACCCTTGTCGGCCTTCCTTTCTGCATCGTCTCCCTCCCTTCCGTCCTTGCCAACCCGCACCTCTTCTCCGTCGTGCCCACCCCTCGCCAGCCCCGATACCGTAGGCCGACGTGGCACACGCCCCAGCCCATACACACATGCCTCTCCTCAAGCCCCTCGACTTCCCCTCACAACCCCCCTCTCCCCCCCACCTCTTCTCCATCATGCCCACCCAGCCAGGGCAGCAGGACGTGAACATGGGCAGCGGCTTACTGGGTGTGGAGGGCGGGAGAAGGAAGGGGGGGTTAAAACGGGTGGGAACCGACAGAAAGAGTTAAGGCCGGTGCAAACGCTATGGGTGCGGGCAGGATCTCGATAGGATCCAGTGGACGTGCACGCTATCCCTGTTTCCCCTCTTCCTCTGCCTCCTCTGCCTAGGCTGTCATGCAATTATGTACGGCATGTACGGCAACCTTTGCTTACTCGTACTCGGGGTTGGCCGCCAGGTGCTCCTTGAGGCGGTGGATCAGCTCCGTACCCTCCTCCATGATCGTGAGATCCGCCGCGAAGAGCGTGTCGTACACTGCGTCGAAGCCCAGGCGGCGCAGGGCCTCGGCCAGCTGCGTACGTGTGTGGATGTGGGATCCAAGGGATGGAGGGTGGGCGGGCGCCGGACGAACACGCGTGGCGTGACAAAGGTAGGCGGAAGCGAGAGCAAGACGCGTCGGGAGAGTGAAGTCACGGAAAGGGATGGCAAAGGGTGCCTAGGGTGGAGTCTCACGAGTCAGAATAGTAGTGTGCGCATCGTCAAGGCAACGTGCAGCTACGGTACCAGGGTCTGGGCCTCCGAGCTGGCGTACCTGACCGGGGGTAGTGGAACCGGGCGGCAGCCCGAACGACTCCGCGATCGCAACACGTACCGCCGGGGCGACCTGAGGGGGACCGGGCGCGGCCACATGTGGGCGATGAGCGGCAGGGCTGCCCCTGCCGAGCGGGTGTGGTCCCTCCGGCGAGGGCCGACTAGCACGGCAGGGCTTGAGCTATGCCGCCGCAGTTAGTTGAGAAGTCCCGCTAGTGGCCCTCGGAGCATTATGATCACAGAGCTTGAGGCTCTGGTGTAGAACAGATTGAGTCTGTCCTGCACCAAACCGTGGGCGAGCGCTCCCTCCCGCCCAAGTCGGCACGAACCCGCCCTATCCCGCCCCGACACGGACACGGCAGTTGGTTGGAAAGCCCGAAGACGTTTCGGGCACGCCATCATTGTGACCTACCGATGCAACGACATACTTGCGCTTTGGCGAGTCCTTGGGCACGTCTGCGGGAGCAGCCGGCGAGGAGGGCGATTCTACATGTCCGCATGTCCACGGTTGGGCTTTTGCCCCAACATCACCATACGGCCCAGAATGGCAGCTGCGATGCAGTCGATTACTGGCACGCCGTTGAGGCGCGGTGCACGTCGGTCGCGCAACGATTTGGCCTACCCAGCTCGGCGAGCGCCTGTTTCCAGTGGGCGACTGCTTCGTCCCTCTCCATGACTACATCTCCTGCGGCTGCTGCTGCTGGCACCGCCTTCGGCGCGGCACCGCGCGAGGGAGCCTTCTCGGCGGACTGAGCGTGTGCGCGGAACACCAGAACGGCGCGGCAGGGAGAGCTAACCACATGTCGACCATAGCGAGCGCCGGCCAGGGATATCCGGCTGCTTGGCGCCAGCACGCGAGACATGTCGGAAGTACCGCCGCGAGTGGTTGCTTTCAGCGAGTAAGTGTTGGCTTGCTCTGCGGAGTCCTAGAAACTGTAGTTTTATGTGGAATACCTTGTGCGCGTGAGGGCTTCTCGAAAGCTGGGCTGACGCGGCCGAACCCTCACCTAAAGCCCTTCAATCTGCCGGTCCCGCTGGTTCCCGCTCTGCGCTCTGTCCTCTACGCTTCCCAACGTATGTACCGAGGCGCAGCCAGGGCCTTGAGGCCAGCCGTCCCGCCCTCGTCCCGTGTCGGCAGCTGTACGTGCACGGCCCAGCACGGCCGCCCAGCTACCCCGCGGACGGTCTGCTCGCAGTGACCGCAGTGACTGGTCCTCATGGGCTTTAACCGCCCGAGCCGTGCCTCTGGTGAGTGGTAGGGAGGTGACTGAGGGCGAGGCTCCCGTTCCCTTACTTTGATGTAGATTACAGCATTACACGCCAGGTTGAGCATTCACCAGGGAACTCCCCGGCCCACTTCCCCAACAGCCCTGTCCACAGCTCCCTCCCAGGACCCAGCACATGCAGACGTCTCACACACGAGAAGTAGTTCCATCCACCGCTTTCAGCGCGTTGCATGTGAGTTTGCCAGCAAGGGGAAGGAGGGGTAGAGGCAGCTGAGGGCAAGGCAGGGGGGTGAAGGGTTAGGGTCCGTGGTTGTCCGTTGAGGGGTGACGGGTTAGCGCAAGGGCAGGGACGGCCAGGGGACAGGGAAGGGGGCAGGGGTGGAGTGGGCATATCGCAAGGTTTGGGCCGTGACCATTCTCGGCCAGGAAGCGGTTTCCGGCCCCTGGCCCGGCCCCTTTGAGCAGAGTCAAGAACAACATACAACTTCTCGCGCTCAGCAAGACCGCTTGCCCTACGCCGCGAACGGCGGGCTGAACAGATACTCGCCACGGAGTCGCTCCTGACATGCCCCTTAGCTCTGTTTGTGTCTAGAGGCCGGTGGAAATGAGGATGCGGATATGGCCCTTGCACGAGGACCGGGTCGCCAAGGATGCCAAAGCTGCGGAGCCGGCCAAGCGCAGGAGAAAACGCGGGCACCCTCACATTGCATCTGGGAGACCCTACATCGTCATCTTTCGCTACGTGCGGTGGGTAAAGGACCGCATCGAGAAGGAATTTGTCATCGCGCCGCACGGCGGACGCCCAGCACAGTCGCTCTAGTCGGGAAATGGAGCACTACAAGCTCTGCAACGGAGCGCCAGCGACGGCGCCGCACCGTGACCTGCGGAGCTGACCATACGAAATGGCACGCCTGACCCGGCCGTCGAGAGGCACCCCTCGACAAGATACCCCTGAGACCGGGGCCTGGTTGACCTGGGAAGGTTTGTGGCGTGCCAAGGCCCTGGCTTAACCCCGGGCTCAGCACTGGCGCTGCTCCCCAAGGCTCCAGATGGATGGCAGAGGGGTGTCCTGCACTCCCCAACGCTGCGGCCAGGGTACCTGCACGACACGTTCCTCTCGCTCCGCCCTTTCCTTTTCGCTTACAGTGCACTCCTGACTGAGTCCCTGCCCTGCCTTCCTGCCACACGTCGCACTATTGCTCATGCGCACACGCCCTGTCCCCAACCTCCGCACCGCCCCCGGCCCCCCCTGGCCCCCCTGCCCCCCCCCCCGCTCCAGGGCGCTCATCTTCCTGGTCAACCTCCGTACATTAGTCATGGCGGCGCTGTCGTGCGGCATCGTGTACTGCGTCGAGTCGGGCCTGATCGACCTCAGGTCAGTCATGCGCCCATCACCGCCTCAGTCGTACAAGCTGCTCAGCTCCTCCATTCCGCCTGTCTCAGATCCTGTCTCCCCCCATTCCCCCCTGTCAGGTTCAAGATGGAGTTCAGTATCGTGGCTCTGGGCACCGTGTTCCCCCTGGTCTTCAGGTGGGGGACAGGGGGGGCGGCAGCCGGGGGTGGGGGGGAGAACCCGTGGACACAGGTCTGGCACGTCGGGCGCACTTGTGAAGTTCCTCCAGGTAACAACGAGTGCATGGTCGCAAGGTCTTGGACGGGGGGCCTGATAACGGAAGCGTCTTGCACGCGGACCACATACGCCGTCGCTGCCCTCCGCCCCGCAGTATCCAGCAGGCCTTTGCGCGCCGGGAGGAGTCCCTTCGTGACCTGTCCATCCTCAAGGGCACGGTGAGGGGCCTTGGGGGGGTGGGGTGGAGGGGCTGTCTGTTGCTGAGCGGGGAGGTCGGGCAAGCGGAGGCAAGGCAAGGAGAGGCGAGGAAGCGCTCAAGCCAACAATGCCCAAAACTCTCTAGGAGGGAAGAGCGAGGCTGGTAAGGGCCCCCGACCGGGGCGGATGGAGGAGTGGAAAGGAGCGGCCGGTCGCCGCCGCCTGACCACCGCCTGGCCGCCACCTGCTTTGAACTTTGAACCCCTGAACCCTTTGGCCCTGCCCGCAGGTCATGGGAATGTACTTTGCCAATCGTGACTGGTGCGCCGGGCCGTTGGGGGCAGTGCACGGGGGGAGGGGGCAGGCTAGCTAGGTGCGCTGGGTCGTTAGTGGGGTTGGGGGCTCAGGCTTGCTGATCGGGACTGGTGCGCCGGGTCGTTGGTGGTGGGGGGGGGGGCAGGCAGGGTGCCCCGAGCCAGGGGCATCCGCGAAGGAGCGCCGGGGCGAGGCCTGGTGGGGGAGCCTCGTGGCTGGGGCGCATGCGTGCCAGAGGCCTTGGGCTTGTTGGGTGTGCGGGGACGCACCGCCTGGGCAGCTGACTTGGCTAACCGCGGCTGACTCTCCCCCCTCCTTCCGCTCCTCCCTCCGTGGTCCCATCCCGGCGATTGACGCTTTCCTTCGGACAGGGACAGTGAGTTGGGTCGGCGGGCCGTCCTCGAGGGTGTCGGGAACTTGCCGGCAAACCGGACCTGGCGGACATGGTTTCCCCCTCGGTGGCCCCTTTGTCCACCACTGCTCAACATGCCCTCCTTCCCCTGCTTATTGTGCGGCCGTCAGACAACTGCATCCTCAACCCCACCTCTACAGCCCCGTTATCATGCCTCACCCCGGCCCTTTCCCACGCCCCCAACCCCCCTCTCCCTCTCCATTTGCCAACTCCTGATAGGAACCGCGTGATGCCTTGCTCGTCTGGAGAAGATGACACGATCCCGCTGATTTTTTAACCCACTTTGACACCTCCCTCTCCATCCCCCCCCCCAGTGGGCAACTCCCGAGAGAACCTGGGCAACGACGAGGCGCCCCACGCCGCAGAGTGCGCCTCCCTCATCACACAGCTGCTGAAGCTGCTGAAGGAGGTGCGTGCGGCAGTACAACAGTACGGCAAGGGAGATCTGGAATCTTCCGGGTTTGATCATCTTCGGTCGGGCTTGAGTTGCGACGGTCCACGGGCACCGTGTCAGGGCAGCTCTTCTTCGTCCCTCGCTGCACGCCCCTGCTCTCTCGCGCCCTCCCCCTTTCTCTCCTGCTACAACAGCCCAACCCCCTGATCCAGTGGCTCACCGCGAGGACCCCATCCAACCCACACACCCGTCCTTGCTCCCCCAAGTCCAAGTGTTGCCACCCGCCCTTCTTACCCCGCCCCCTCTTGGTTCATCCCCCCACCCCCCAGACACACACACAAACACGTGTCCCCTTGCTCGCCACCGCGCACCCTTCATCCCCCCCGTCCTCGTGTGAGGTGCCAAACCCCCATTGCCCCCCTACTTCCCCCCTCCCCACTCGAAATTTACCCCCTCCTCGCCCCCTCCCCCCCAGTGGCTCACCACACGTACACCGCACGAGTCTGAGTCAGAGTGGCGCCTGCTGTGAGGCCTTGGGGGGGGGAGGGATTGGGGGGGGGGCAGAGAGGGGACGAGAGGAAGTCAGCAGCGAAGAGGGGTGGGATGGAGGGCCTTGGCCAGGTATAGAGCCCGAGACGGGATGGATGTTGGGATGGAGGGCCCGGGCTGAGTCCGAGTGGCGCCTGCTGAGAGTCTGGAGCGGGAGGAATGTTGTGAGGGGGGAAGCGGCACGGGTTTGAGGAGCGGCCGCGCGTTTGGTCCTGAAGGCTGATTCCCCACGACCCCTCCCCCTCGCGCCCCCTACCTCCCACGTGTGCAGGTACGGCCACACGTCGTTCCGGGACGAGATCCTGCACCACCTGGCAGGTGAGTCATGGCTGCAGCGACGCTGCCGTACTGTACTGTACACGAGTCAGCACCGCCGTCGTTTGTTGTGGAGTGCAAGGCGCACCCTCGAGCCGTCTCCCCTTAATCCCCTGTCCATTTTGTAACCCTGTCGTACACCGTACGACACGTTGCGTCGCACTTAACCCTGCCATCCTCCGCCCGCTCGCCCCTGCAGGCGACTTCTTCCACGGTTTCGAGGACTCTGACTCATCCGATGACGAGGACGACCAACCGCCGCCCGACAACGTGACGAGCAGCCGAAGGGAGCAGGTGCTGGAGACAGACCCGCACTGGCAGGTGCGTGCGCGGGCTGGCTGGGACGAGGGACAGAGGGAGAGAAGTGACGTGGCGTACCGTACGTACCGTAACGCTCATGAGCTAGGCAAGCAAGAGTCGGCCGCGGCTAGCTTGGGCCTGGGCTTGGGCCGCCACGTGTCCTTTACTCACAATCGTGGCTCTTCAACCTTGTGCCGTACAGAAGTACTACGAGATCTACGACGTGCTGAGCGAGATCTCGATCTGTAACGAGAAACTGTCGGGACTGGCGGGCTGCACCAAGGGAGGTGGGCGGGGGTGGCAAGGGTTCGGCATGTGTTTCGGGGGCGTGGGATGCTGAGGAGACATCGGTTGGGGCTCCGCGCGTGGGGTATGTGTCCCCTGCATACGGTACCCTCACCCCTCCGCCTCCCCCTCTTGGACCCCCCCCCACACACCACCACCATGACCACCCCCAAGGCGAGGCGGGGCTCAGCCGTATGCACGGGTACCTGAGCAAGACGGTTGAGGTGCTGGAGAGGTGGGGGGGGGGGGATTACCTTTGACGAGTTGGGAACCGGAGAGGAAAGGTGTAGGTGGGGGAAGGGGGGAGGGCACTGAGGCAAGACTGGTTGTGGAAATGCACCACAGATGGGGGTTGACGCGTGTGCGTGTGAGGTGAGCAGACCGGACGAGATGGCCGGCGGACGGCTCCTGAAATCAAGGCCGGGGGCTTCCCCCTTCCCCGCGATGCCTGCAGACTGCGGCTGCGACCCGACAGGACACGAAACACACACCTCCCTTGCCCCCGTTTCCCCCCCGCCCCCCACCCCAGGCTGCGGCAGCTCCGGGAGTACCGCACGCCCTTCATGCTGCGATACGTTTCCTTCACGCTCGTGGTCGCCTCTCTGTTCCTTGCGGCCCCCCACTTCTCCGCCTTCTGTGTGGGCACGGCGTACGAAGACGTGAGGCCCGAGGGTTTGGCCGTTGACGGTTGGGAGTTGGGCGTTGGGGGTTGGGGGTTGGGGGGGCGTGGAACCGCGGGAATTGCTCGATGGGGTCAGGCGGTTAGGGTTAGAGTCAGAGTTTCGTCGAGGGATGGATTGGGTTTGGGCCATTGAAGGATCACGCGGACCAACCTGGGAACATGATAGATGATGATTGTACGATGACTCAGCCGAACGTGGAGGAGTGAAGACGGGGACAGACTGTTGGCGCGCAGACGGCTGCGCTGCCGGGTAGGGGCGCGACGGAGCCCCACGCGCCCCCTCGCCCATCCCCCTTCGTGCCCTCCCCACCCCAGGAGGCCGGCGCCTGCCCCGCTGGCTACTTCTCCTCCGTGCTGTACGTGCTGGTGGTCATGACGCTGTGAGGGGGGAGGGGGCAAGGGGGAAGTGGGGAGGAGGGAGAGGGATGGGATGTTAGGGAGGCAAGAGGGGGGAGAGATGAGGGGGGAGGGGTGCTGGTGGTCATGACGCTGTGAGGGGGAAGGGGGGAAAGGGGGGGGAGGGAGAGGGGCGGGGAGGGGGGAGAGTAAGGGGTGAGCACCGGAGGGGCACGGTTCTAGGGGCCAAGGCGGGACCCGGGGGGAGGGGCTACGAATGGAGGGGGATGCTGCTTGCCTAGCGCCCCGCCGGCTGGACCCCCAGCCTTTCGCCCCCCCCCTCCCACGCTCTCACCCACACCCTCATCGTTTCCACGCCTCGCTGATCCGCCCTTTCCCCCCCCCCCTCTTCCAGCTTCCACGTTCAGATCGCTCTCGAGAACCCATTCGACGGAGTGGGCATGGTGGGTGGGGGTGGGCGGGGGGGAAGCCGATGTTGCGCCGCGTTGCCAACACCGCCAACACAGGGACTTGCGGGCCTGTTGTGCCGCCTACCAGCGTCACTCACGTCCCATACCCCGATACCCCGATAACCCCACCGATTGCATAGGCAGCGCTGCTATGTGAGCTATGCTTGAGAACAGGCGAATCCAACCCAGAGACCTGCGCACCCTGTGTCCCTCCTGTACGGACAACAGCATGCACTTGTGCCGTCGCCGGCCGCCTGTCACCCTCACACGCGCCCAGCCCGCATTGACCCCCACGCCCCACGAGCGGGTCTTCTCCCCTCCCGCATCCCATATCCCAGCCCAAACACACGTCAATCTGCCTCTGCCCCCTCTCCCCTCTACCCCCCCGATCAGGACGACGTGCTCATTGGTATGGATGCCGAGTTCGCCCTTTCCGTTCCCCCCTTGCTCCCCCTCCTCCTTTACCCACGACCCCCTCTATCCCCTCTCCCCTCTACCCCCCCCCTCTCAGGACGACGTCCTGATCTCCATGGATGCCGAGTTTGCCCTCTCCGTGCGCCGATTCACTCGCACCCGCCTCGCCAAGAAGCGGGCCGCAGAGGAGGCCGCCGCCGCCGCCGCCGCGGCGGCGGCAGCAGCAGCGGCAGTGGCAGATGGCGGCGGTGGCGGCGGTACGGATGGTACGGCAGCGTACGACAGCACGCAGGTGACGCCGCTCACCACGCCGACCGCCGCCGCCTTTGCAGCGCTGAAGGCCTCTCAGTCCGGCGCCGCTGCAGCTGCGGCGGCGGCGACGGCGGCGCTGCCTGCTCCGCCGGAGAGCGCCGGCGGCGGCACCGTCATTGGAGGCGGCGCCATCAGCAGCAAGTCCTTCGCAACGGCGCCGCTGGGGCCTGCCGCCGCCGCCGCCGGGAGCCTCGTGGTAGCACTGCCGCCGACGCCGCAGCGCGAGTCCGTGACGCTCTCACCTTCCGCCGGCGCCGCGGCCGGATCTGGATCTGGACCTGGATCTGGATTTGGATCTCAGGCTCCGCCCTCGCAGATGCTGCTGCCGACGCCGTACACCTTCTCCCCGCACGCGAAGCTGGGCGGGAGCGGCAGCGGGCACGGCAGCGGCAGCGGTGCGACGCCGGGGAGCGGGATCCAGATCCACGCCCACTCTGGGCTCAATCTGGATCCAATGCAGCCCGCACGTGACGATCCGCCGCCCCTCCACGTGGACGTGCACCACGGCAGCCAGCCGCACCCGCAGCCGTACGGCCACGCACTGTCGTACCCGCACCTCCTCCACACGTCATCCTCCAAACGCGATCTCTCACCCCGCGGCCCCCGTGTCAGTGGCACAACCCCCCCGCCACCCCTCCATATCCATGCCGCCTGGTCCCAAGGCGGCGACGGCGACCGAGACAGCGGCGGCGGCGGCGGTCGTACCGTCGGGCGCAGCGTCAGCGGCGGCGGCGGCGGCGGGCAGGACTGGGGCGGCGGCAGCGGCGCCGCCAGCGCCGTCGTCAGCCCAAGCAAGGGTCCTCGCGCCGACGGCGCCTCTCCCTTCGGCCCCGCCGGCGGATTCCACGTAAGCCGCAGCACAGGAGCGCTCCTCAGCCCCGCCGCCGCCGCCGCCGCCGCCGCCGCCGTCAGCGCCGCCAACAGCACCCGCAGCATCGCCCACGCCGCCTCCGCCGGCGGTTGGGAACCTGCCGCCGCCGCCGCCGCGTCACGGCCGCCGCCGGCCCTGACCGACGCGACACAGTACGGCGCCGTGCGCACGGAGCCCGCAGAGCCCGAGCCCGTACTCGATGCCGTAGTGGCCGCTCGTTTCAGCACCGACGAGCTCCGTGATCGGGATCTGGATCCAGATCGGGATCGGGCGATGGCGGCGCGATTAAGCATCGAAGGCGCGGCGAGTCTGGGACTGGATGCACTGCAACCGCCATCTACACTCGGAGGCGTGGGCGCACTTGAGGACTTCATCATCCGGCCCCCGGTCCGAGATCCGGATCTGGATCTGGATCTTGCGGGCGGTAAGGGCGGTGTCGTACGGCGCAGCGGTAACGGCATGCGGTCGAGCGCGAGCGTGATGGTCCTCGGCAGCGGCAGCGGCGCTGGGAGTACCGGCGGCGTTGGGGGTGGCGGCTGGGGCGGGGGTGGGGGTGGGGGTGGGGGTGGGGGTGGGGTGGCGGAGGGCAGGCCTCGGCCCGTGAGGGCGAGTGCGAGCGTGGTGGTGCGTGGCAGCAATAGCGGGAAGAGGTGGCCGCAGGGCTGATGGGTGCATACTTGCTCAAGAAGACGACAGAAGGATTTGACCCGGGTGATTGGGATTCGATGCATGTGGGCTCTGCGTTTGCCTTGGTCGCAGCTCAGCCGTCGTAGCCTGGGGTTTCAGCCAGGGGCTTGATCGGGCAAGGCAGGACCGCTAGGGTTTCATAGTCTTGGAATGGTGTGCGTGGGCTCCGGGCTTTCCTTGGTTGCGGCTAAGTGTCGTACTTATATCATTGCAAGCAAGTCAGGGAGGGTTACAGTTACAGAGTAGCGCTGACAACGGGGCTTCGATGGGATTGTGTTTGGAAACGAGGACGGTCAGGCTTCAACCTGCAGGAGTAAGTGCGATTGGCGCAAATGCGTGGAGCGTACGGGGGCCATTGCCCCGCGTGATTCTTGGGTGGGTTGCTTGCGCTGGGGTGCGCGTACCTTTCGACATTCATTTCGGTACTGCTTATCCCCTTGTTGACGCCAACTGGTTGCTTGTTGGTTGCTTGCGCGCGTGCAGGAACGCCGAGTGAGTTCCTTGATTGGCCAGAGGGCGACACTGTCGTAGGATACCGGTAGGCAGAAGTTGGAGGGGTCAAGTAGGAGCGCAGATACGGCGCGGTACGGCAGGTGAGGTAGAGGGAGGGAGCCAGCAGCTCCTCTTCATTTTCCCAGAGAGCGCACTGACTAGACTAATACTCTGGGGTCTAGGCTGGCGTGAAGGTTATTGCTTGCTTGCGACAGGGAAGCACATGACGTGATCATTCGGGGCCGGCCGGCAATACCATGTGTGTGGGATCTAACAGAAGCGTGGCTGAGGCCGAGGCCGGAGCCTCATTCGTTAGGAACTTCGGGGGGCACTGGAGACATTCGATCGAACGTTGAGATCAGTGGGCACAACTAATGCATAAGGAGCTGGGGATTTGTGTCCGGGTCGCGTCTGCACGTGTGGCGAGCTGGCACGAGTACCCGTACTCCCAAGGGTGATGGAATATGGAAGGGAACGGAGGGGATCTGGCGGATGACACGGCGGCGCTGTGAGCACTGCTAATAATGACCAGGTCGTGATTTGAAGGTAGGGTGGACGGTTATGGCCTTGCTTGGCACAGTTGGCAGGTGCTTGGCTAAGCGGGGCGCCATGGTGAGGGTCGCTGGGGCGCAAGGGCGCACGTGTCGTTGCACGGAAAGCGGTGCCAGGCACGGGTGTCGGCATGCCGCCCTCTTCATCCGGCGATGAGATCACACACCCAGTGCAGTATGTAGCCTTGAACAAGCGCGTCTGGGGGAAGCAGGCGAGACGCGGGCGGGTAATGCGGGCCCGGCGGGTAAGGCACGGCACCCAGCACGTTGCCATGACGACTCGTTGCCGGGACCGCACGGACTGGCTTGATACTTTGTTACACTGGTGCTTACCGCGATCAAAGGCAGCGACCCCTCCTCGTTCGACGAAACGCGTGTGAACCTCGTGACTTTTGCACCAGCCACTTGGCAGAATGGTTCAGCTCCTGCAGCTGGCTGCACAGGATGTAGTGCAGCGGAAGCGCGTTCCCAGGTGAGCCTGCAAGGCGTCGTGACGATTTGGTGCATGGCAAGCGCTTTCGAGCAATGCGGTGTAGCGCGCGCGTGCTGCTGCGCACGATTCACCTATCGCGGTCTCATAATCCCGGTGTCTTCCCACGCGCAGGTGGTTCAGCGCGTCTATTCAAGTCCCGTGGGGGACCGTGCTGAGCGGCTTCCTCGCCGTCGTCGGCTGGGTGCTCTGGTAAGGGCAACTCTCGCCCCGGGCCCTCTCCCGCCACCACCCCACACGATGTCGTTCCCCTGAGCGTCGCCGAGCTCTGCTGGCCGTCACACCCTCCACCTCCACCTCCAGCCCAACTCCCCACCTCGACACGGGCCGACTCCACACCCCTCGTCCACACCCCAGACCCCGGACACCTCTACCCACTACCCCACCCCGCTCTCCCACCCATCCTCCCTCTGACCCCAGGCTGGCCTGCTCCCTCAAGGCGCGCTCCCACACGCACCCTCACCCACCCCCTCTCAACCCCCCTCCACCTTTCCTTGCCCCTCCCCGTCCTCCCTTCCCCTCAACCCCTCTGCTCCCTTGTCCCCTGACAGGCTGGCCTGCTCCCTCAAGGCCCGTTCCCACACGCGGGGGGTGGTGGAGGGCTTCGGCCTCAGCCTCAAGCACGAGCCGCCGCCGTTGTGGGCGGCGCTGCCCGCGGGGCTCCTGGCGGCGGGGGTGCTGGCGGCGGCGGGGCTGGCGGCCAGGTGGCGCTCGCGCATCGGGGCCCGGGTCGCGGCCGGAGGTGCGTCACGTGGGAGCCGCTGGGCCTGAGCGGGGCCTGACGTAAAGACGTTGGGCCTGAGGGGAGGGGATTGGGCCACAGCAGGGGCGTGGGGCCTAAAGGGTGGGGCTGGGCCTGGGGAGGGGCAAGCAGGCAATGAGGGCTCCCATGAGGGCTCCCACGCCTCGCTCACCCCTCACTCACAGCCCTCCTTACCCCTGCCCGGTCCCTCCCCCACCCCTGCCCCCACGCTGCCCCCCCCTCCGTTTCCAGGCGTTCCTTTCCCTCCCCTGGACCGCTGGCTCGCCCCCGCGGCGGGCCTCGCCGGCGGCCCCTCCTCCCCGCCCGGCCCCTCGGCGCACACCTACTTTGTCACCGCCGCCTCCGCCTCCGCCGCCGCCTGGGCCCTGGCCGCCCTGCTGGTGTACCTCCTGGCGGCGACGGCCGTGTGGGGCGCGGCGGTGGAGTCGGTGCGGGCCGTGTCTCAAGCAGTAAGTAGAGCCTTAAACTCAAAACAGACAATAGAGCAGGACTTCTTATTACAGTAGTCTTCAAGTGTGTTTGGTCGGGTAGTGAAGTGTGGGGAGCGGTGGTGGAGTCGGTGCGGGCCGTGTCGCAGGCGTTGAGGGGGGGAGGGGGGGGGGGGCAGGGCTGGAGTAGGGGGGTTGCGGGCCTGGGAGGGCGGCCCGACTGTGGCCGCACGGAGGCACAGACGTGCGGGGGAAATCTGGGGTAGGTTGCTGGTGGCGGTCGGCCCATGATCCCGAAGCCCCCCGCCCTTTCTTTCTCCCGCCTCCTAGCCCTTGTTCGCCCCACCTTTTCTCCCGCCCTGCCCTGCCCCTGCCGGTACGCTTCCCCCCCCCCGTCCCCCCCAGGTCAAGCCCTACGCCTCCACCCTCGAAGCCGCCGCCTCCGTCGCCGCTAAGGCCGAGGTCGCAGCCGCCACCCTGGAGGCCTTTGGCAGCGCCCTGCTGCACCACTCCAACCCAACCGCCCAGGCCCAGGCCGGGGCCCAGGCCCAGAACGGGCCCAGAACGGAGGCCCAGGCGGGCCCGGGCGCGGCGGCCGGGGCCCAAGGCTCCGCCCGGTTCCCGGTGCCGGGCGGCGGCTGCCCCCCCTCGTGTGTGGACCTGTCCGCCTTCAGGTGTGTGTGTGCGGGGGGGGGGGCCTCGGAGGGGACAGGGGCCGGGACGCACGGATTGCCCAGGGAGTATAAGGGAGAGGGACGGGCTGAGACGGGGGCTGGAACCCGGGGGTTGCCAAGCGAGTGTAAGGGAGAGGGGCCGGCTGTGACTCCGGGACCTGGCCAAAAAAGCGACCATGGTGCTGGAGGGAGGTGGCCGGCATGCCCTTCTCCGGCTCCCTCCCCGGCTCTCCTGCACTCCTCACACCGTAACCCCTGCTGCCCTTTTCCGTCCTCCCCGCACCTCCCTCCGCCCCCGCAGCCGCTACCTGGGAGACGACACGTGCACATGCAACGTGGTGGGGGGGGGGAGGGGGAAGGAGGAGGGGCAGACGAAGGTTAGCATTGGATGGGAGGATGGGCGTGCAGCCGTCTGGTCTGGGGCCGTGTCTGTGCCTCCAGGATTAAACACGCGTCTACGCTGGCCTTCTCGTGCGAGATATGGACGTCGTTGCAACATCAATTAGTGGGGGTCTCCCCCAACCCTTCCCTCTCCCTAGCTCCTCCATTGCGCATTGGCCGCAGGGCGCACTCTCCCAGGCGCCCATGCGCCGCCCTGTCCCCCGCTGTCTATCTAGCTCAGCTCAGCCGCCAGGGAACAGGAGAATGAGGAGTGCGCAAGTCCCATAACCCTTTCCCCCCTCCCCACCCGACCCTCTCCCGACCCGACCCAGATCGGAGGCGCGTTTGCCACCCGTTCCCCCGCCCCCTGTCCCTCTCAGTTTGAACAACGCTTCCTGCCCTCCCTACGCAACCCACCTCCCGACCCAGATCGGAGGCGCCTTCGCCGCTGAGGCCGAGGCCAAGGCCGCCCTCCGCTGGCTGCTGCCGGCCTGCATCGGCCTGGCCCTGCTTCTGGCAGCTTCATCCTGGCTGCTGCTAGCTTCCGCCACGCAATCCGCGCACACGGAGGCCGAGGTGGCCAGCGCGACCGTTGCCACGTGTGCGGCGGCGGCGGCCGCCGGTGAGCCTGGTACGAACCCGGTCGTACGGCGGCTGGCGGATTGGCTCGGCGGCAAGGTTGGCGGCGGCGGGGCCGGGGGGCTGGGAAGCGTGCAGTACGACCCTCTCATGGGGGAATGAGGGAGGTCGGCTGGGGTTGAGGGGGAGATGGTGCGGGAAAGAGGTGCGCGGGGGGTGGCATGTGGGTGATGGGGAGGGCCTGCTCTTTGAAGGCTGGGAGGGAGCCAGGAGGAGGCCTGTGATAGGGTTGTGTTGGAGGGGTGGGAGGCAGGAGGCGTACAGGGCAGGCGGGAAGCGTAAGGGAGGACGGAAGGGGCCGAAGGCGGGGTGGAGGGGACTCCTTGCGTGCGAGGCGCTGGGAGGGTCGACGTCGTGGAGTACGGCTGTCGAGCACGGCAGTGCGGTTTGCGGCGTTCGGGCGTAACTGTGGCCAAAGACTGAGATTTAGCAATAGCTGCTTCGATTGAACCACGCAGGGCCCGCCGAGAGGCCGGTTGGAAGCCGACTGTCCACACCTTTCCTCCTTTAAGGCACACGGTGTTCATATCCTGACGCTGCTGACATTTGATTACTGCACAGCAACAGAGGTGACGACCGGCGAGCAAAGGCAAGCGAGTAGATGCAGCAGATGCTCAGCTCGCCGCAAGGCGACGCGAGGCCTTGCCTTACGCTCATTAGCTTATCCATCTGTACAGCTGAGCTCGTGGCGCCTGTACCTGTTGCGCCAGCGGTCAGGCCGCGCAGTACCATCGCCTTGCGACAGCCGCACCAGGCTAGGCGCCGTGCTGATTCATGTTATGCACATACCGGGGAACTGGCTCGAAGCGAGGGCCGGTGGTCGCCGCAGTAAAGACGTCTTACCGCCTACAACGCTCGCGCCTGCGGTCCACACAGCGCCACACACACGACCCTTCTCCCGCCCCTTCCCCGCCCCTGCTCCCGCAGTGCCCCTTGCAGCCACACAGCTTCCGGCAGCTACCGGCGCCGTCAGCGCTGCTCCTCGGTTACTGACAGCCAACGCAGCCATCACAGTCTCTTGAAAGCGTACAGCCGCCATGCAGACCCGCCTGCTCGGCCCCTCCCGGGGCACGGCGCCCCTGGGGCCCCGCGGCAGGGCCGCAGCCCCGCCTGTCGCCCCCGCCCCCACCCGTCCCTCGACCTCATCTCGCCTGCTAGCGCCCCGAAACCCGGGCCCGGGCGTCTGGGCCCAGGCCCAGACGCGGCCCAGCGGCTCAGCGACGAAGGCGGAGGGAGACGCGGCGGCACCGCCGGCGGAGGCGGAGGCCGGAAAGGGCCTGGCGGGGGCTGAATCGGCAGGTGGGACCGCAAGCTTGTGAATTTACTGGCCAGCCGTGGGCGTGGTTGCGGTTACAGTTACGGTTACGGGAGTGATAACGGTCACGGGCGGTCCAACCTCCGGTAGTGTGCCGCGGGCAGGGCGCGGAGAGGGGCTGACCGTTGGCCTCGGCCCCCCCTTAAGGAGCGCTCTCCCCCTCCCTCGCTTCCCAGCAATCGGCCTTTTCCTCTTGCCACTCATCCACCTCCTTCAGCGCTCCCCCTTCCCCACTTGCCGTTCGTGTCCTTTCCCCAGGGCGCGAGCCCCGCGAGGTCTCTCCCGTGGAGCTCCTTCTGCACGGCGGGGGCGGTGCGGGCGGCAGCTGGTGGCAGCGACTGATTGGGGGCGGGTACAAGCAGCCCAGCAGCATGCCAGACGTAAGCGGGAGGGCTGGGTGGGTGGGTGCGTCGTCGGTGCGTCGTGGGCGGGAGCAGGGCGCAGGGGGGTTAGCACGTGACGAAGGTGCGGCATGAGAGGAACGAGGAGGGAGGGCAGGGCGTGCAGGACGGTCTCAACGCGGTCGCGTGGGCTGCATCTTGACCTGTCGTACTGCCGTACTGTCGTACCGCATACATACAGGTGCGGGTGGACATCGGCGAGGTGCGCAAGGAGCCCATCTTCGCGCTGCTGTACCGCCTGTACGGCGAGCACGGGTCCGTGTTCCGCATGAGCCTGGGGCCCAAGACCTTCTACGTTGTGTCGGACCCGGCTTACGTACGGCAGGTGAGTGTACGACAGTAGAACGCGGATTGCTCGGTGTCCGATACCGGTGTGCCCCGTGGACGCCTCTTTGCACGAGCCCCCATCAATCGCAAAAAAAACCACCCGCGTGCCCGCCCATCTGTACGGCAGATCCTGGTCGATTCCGTCGATAAGTACGGCAAGGGCATCCTGGCTGAGATCCTGGAGTTCGTCATGGGGCAGGTGGGGCTACGGGGGTGCGGGGTTGGCCCCGGGTGTTGGTCCGTTGGTCCGTTGGTCCGTTGGTCCGTTGCCCTAGGGCCCTTGGGTAGAATGCAGAGTGCAGCCTGCCCGCAATGTGCTGGGCCCATCACCAACCCCGTGACGACACCCGTTGGCCACAGAGCCTGCTGACGGCCGATGGTGAGCAGTGGGCGGCACGGCGGCGCCTGGTGGCACCGGCCCTGCAGCGCAAGTGAGGCGGACCGCGGGGGGGGGGGGGCGGGCATAGCCCCCGCGTAGCACACAAGCAACCAGGCTTTCTAGCACTACACGCCGCGGGGGGGGGGAGGGGGGGTGTTGACGGAGAAGGGGCGAAGCGCCAGCGCGGTAAGTCCCCAAGAGGAGGCGGGACGGGCCACGCGCATTCCCCAGCAGCTCCCTCCTCTCCCTGCCTTGACCTCTGCAGCGCCCTCCATCCCATCTCTTCTCGTCTAAGATTAAGCCCGCTGCAACCTCCTTCCCCCTTCCCGCAACCCCCCCCCAAAGGTTCGTACAGTCCCAGACGGACCTCTTCGCCTCCGTGGCGGCCCGGGGCCTGAAGCAGCTGCAGGTGCGGGCCCGGGGGTCCCCGTACCTTGGGTGCCGGGGCCTGGCTGGGCCTTAGCGGGGCCTGGCTGGGCCTTAGCGGGGCCAAGCAAGGGCGCAGCGGGTACTGCTGCCGCACGGGCCCTGGCGGGGGCGCCCAACTCCGCGCTCAACCTCCAACATCCCCGTGCACCTGCTTCCCGCTCAGGCGGCGGCGGACACGGACGGCTCAGTGGACATGGAGGCCTTCTTCTCCCGCCTGTCGCTGGATGTTGTGGGGCTGTCGGTGTTCGGGTTCGACTTCGACTCCCTGAACCGGGACGACCCCGTCATCCAGGTGGGTGGGGACGGAGGAGGGGTGGGTGGTGGGGGTGGGGAAGGCCGGGTGGTGAAAGGGGGGATGGGAGGTAGGGGGGGCCGGGCGAGGGTGCGGCCTAGAGGCCATCGGGGCCAGCGAGGGTGCAAGGCTGCCTGACCAGGTGAGAGGGAGACCGGACCTGCTGTGAACCACCCGTTTCCCCCTGCATGCTCTCCTCTCTTCCCCTATCCCTCCCCCTCCCCCTCCCCTCTCCCTCTCCCCCCCCTCTCCTCCCCCCCTCCTCAGGCCGTGTACGCCGTCCTCAAGGAGTCCGAGGCCCGCTCCACCGCCCCCCTGCCCTACTGGAAGCTGCCGGGAGCTTCCCTGCTGGTGCCCCGCCTGCGGGCCTCGGAGGCGGCCCTGCGGGTGGTCAACGACACGCTGGACCGGCTCATCCAGGAGTGCAGGAAGAAGGTGGGTGGGAGGGGGTGGGAGGGGGTGGGAGGTGGGATGTGGGGGGTGGGTGGGAGGGGTTGGCAAGAGCTAGCAAGTCTCCAAGTATGAGGTGTGCATTTTGGCCAGGGTAGGTCACATCAGGGCCAAGCACTGCCACCCCAACCTCTTCCCCCGCACCCTCCCCACCCCCCCCCCCCCCGCACCCCCCCCACCCCCCCCCCCCCCCCCCCCCCCCCCGCCCCCCCCCCCCCGTCCCCCCAATGCTCTTCCCCCCCTCCCCCTCCCCCTCCCCCCCCAACGCTCTTCCCCCCTCCCCCCCCGTCTTCCCCCCCAGGTCGCCGTCGAGGGCCCCATCGTCGCCACCCCCACCTCCTCCCCCTCCGTGCTGGCCACGCTGCTCTCCTCGGGCGAGGACCTCGACTCCGCGGCCCTCCGCAACGACCTGTCCACGCTCCTCATCGCGGGCCACGAGACCACCGCCGCCGCGCTCACGTGGGCGCTGCACTGCCTGTGCCTGCCGGGCTCAGCGGGGGTGCTGGAGCGGCTGAGGGCCGAGGTGGGAGGGGGCAGGCTTTTGAATTTATGGTGGGGGGGGGCAGCAGGTGGGGGTGAGCAGCGGCACTCCCTGCCTACATCCGCCCGGCAATGGCCCATCGTAACGTGGGGGTTTAGGGGTGAGGGCTCAGCGGGGGTGCTGGAGCGGCTGAGGGCCGAGTTGAGGGGTGAGGTCCCGGTCGTCGTCCCAATCCAGCCAACTGACTATCCCAAATCCAGCCAACTGACTACCTTCCTTGCCAACCAACCGACAAGCCAACCAACTAACTAACCGATTGACCAACCAACCGCCCGACCAACCACCCGGCAGGTCGACTCGGTGTGCGGCGACCGGCTGCCCTCCCTGGAGGACGTGCCCCGCCTGCGATTAGTCATGCGGGTGGTGGCCGAGGCCCTTCGCCTCTACCCGCAGCCGCCCGTGCTCATCCGCCGGGCCGTCGAGGTGGGTGGGGCGCCACGTGGCGGTTGGCGGTTGGTGGTTGCGGGCTAAGGCGTGGGGGCCCAGCGCGGGCAGCGGGCGGTGGCAGCCCCCCTTGACCTCCACCTGTCACCTACTGCCTCCTCCCGACCCCTCTCTCTCCTCTTCTGTCCCCCCCTCGATATCCGCAGACCGACCAGCTGGGCGGGATCCACACGATCCCCGCTGGATCCGATCTCTTCATCTCCGTTTGGAACCTGCACCGCAGCCCGCTGCTCTGGGAGCGACCCGATGAGTTCGATCCCGACCGGTGGGGCGGCACGTGTCACGCAAATGGGCTTTGTGAAAAGGAAAAAAACGAAAAGACTCGGATAGTGCCTAATGCATTCAGTGAGGGGCGGGTTTGCTGGATATGTTGTGGATCCGTACTGCGGCTGCATTTGCCAGAGCAGGGCACGGTCAGCTCTTCGTAAAGAGTTGAGCGGGGGAGCGTCCAGCGAGGGGGGGGAAAGGGCATGGGCAGTTCGCGACAGCGCAGGAGAGGGAGGGTGCGATGTGAAGTGGAGAGGTGCAACCTCACGCCTCCCCAAGGTACTCACCCTGCCCTCCCCCGCCCTCCTCCCACCTCCTCTCAGGTTCGGCCCCCTGGACGGTCCCTTCCCCTCCGAGGCCACCACCGACTTCCGGTACCTTCCCTTCGGGGGTAAGTGGCGGTTGACGGTTAGCGGTTAGTGGTTCGCGGTTGCAGATGGACACACGTGGTAGGCGCAAACATGTGGCCCAGATAGGGACCGGAAGCGTCCGTCACCTTCAGGTGACGATAGGTCATCACAGGCCGGTTGCCTGGATGCCAGACCAGTCTGGACTGTCGCTCACCACAACTGAGGTGCTCGTCGTCCCAACCCACGCTCGAATGCATGCCCATGCCCCCTCCCTCCTCTCCCCCCCTCTTCCCCCCTGTTCTCCCCCCTTTTCATGATCTGCTCTCCCCTGTTTCTCCCCCCTTTCCAACCGCAGGCGGTCGGCGCAAGTGCGTGGGGGACCAGTTCGCCCTGGCGGAGTCCACCGTGGCACTGGCGGTGCTGCTGCGACGGTTCGAATTCGCACCCGACCCGTCCAAGCCCGGCGTGGGGCTCACCACGGGTGGGTTACGGGAGGCGCTCTGCGGTTTTGGCGGTTTCGGCGCGGTCTTTGCGGTTTGCGGGTTTAGCGGTCGCGGCCAAGCCCGGCGTGGGGCTCACCACGGGTGGGGTGGGGCCTGGGTGCATGAGGTGCATGAGCTGACTCGGGGAAGGCGCGCGTGCAGGGTCGGGCTCGATTGGATAGGGTCCGGATACGCCGTTGGTGCTTGATCACCGCTGACGGCCCCGCGGCCCCCATCCCCGGACCTCAGGCGCTACTAACCGCACCAGCGCGGGTCTGACTCTCTTCCGTACGGCATGCCGTACAACATATGCAGACACGACATGTAACCCCCGCACCCCCAACTACCCCCCCGCACCCCAGGCGCCACCATCCACACCAGCGCAGGTCTGTGGATGAAGGTGACGGAGCGAGACACCTCGGGACTGCCGCCGCCGCTGCCGCGAGAGGCAGCCGCGGCGGGGGCCGGGGCGGACGCAGCGGCGGCGGGCTGCCCGCACGCCGCCGCAGCGGCGGCAGCCCAGGCAGCGGCGGCGGCAGCGGCGGGCTGCCCACACGCGGCGGCGGCGGCGGCGGCTGCCGGTGGGGGTTCAGCTCACTCCGCCTAAACCACTGGCCCCGCCTGGGCTCATGGACCCGCCTCTTGGTGGGCATGGACTGGGGTGACGGATGGTGGTCGTTCAGGTCGTTCAGACCCCCAGGGCTCAGCCGGTGGACCGCCGCCGCTGGCTCCAGGCTCCTGGACGACCCGCCCGCTTTTGGCAACCCGGCCTGGGATGACGGATGATGGTCTTACAGCACCTGGACGGCCGGACCCCCAGGGTTGCCCGGCGCATCCCCTTGCTTTCCTCCAGGGTGAGCAAGGGTGGGATACCGGTACGCACGCATACATACATAACGATTTGAGTTGTCGGGCATACGAGTGGGTAGTGTGTGGTCTCTTGTGTAAGGTGTGTTTGAGGGAGGAGTAGAACCGACATGGCTCGGGGCGGCGGCTGAACTGACGGTTGGTGGCGGTTGGTGCTTGGGCTCGGAGGGGCTCGGAGTGCTGGTGATACAGCTGCAAGCGCAGTCACCGAATCGCCGAAAAGAAACTGATGCTCGGTACCGGTATCACACACGCTAATTCTCCGACGCTGTGAGCGAAGGAACGTGAGACCGGTATCCCAAATTGCTGCGACTTGCGGCCCGACAGGCCGCAGGGGCGACTGCCCAAACCGCTTTGATAAATTGGCTTCGAACCATATTCTGGTCTTTTGATCTGATGAGTCCTGGGGGGTCCTGGGGGCTGGATCTAGATTTGGAACCGGTACGGCAGGGGCTTGGGTCCTGTGTGTGGGTCCAATGGATCCAGTGGGGAGTTGGCGTGATGGTTGGGGCTGAGAGGTATGGCTTTGCCTCTGCAAGGTAGGAAAGGGTGCCGCGGAAAGGGGGAAGCGGGCCAGTACCCCTGACCAGTAAGCGGAGGGGACATAAGTGGCGCCTGGTCTTTGTGGTGCTGAGAGGCATCCCACAGACAAGGCGAGTCTAGGGCAGGAGGCATAGCAAGGTCTGGCTTACCGGCTGTATGCTTGCAGGGGGGGCCTTCATGTGTAGGGGGCGGGGGGGGGGGGGTTGGGGGGGGGGCCGTGGGCGCCAGTACAGCCGCGGGCCGTGGAAAGGGAGGCCACGGGCGTAGAGGTGTCTGGGCAAAAGGGGGGTGGACGTAGTTGGGAAGACGAGAGCGGGAGTGAAAGCTCGTGTGTTGGAGAGGTTCGAGAGACTACTGGATTGAGGTTGCTGCAGGGGAGTTGTGTTGTGCGGTGCTCGGAAGGTTGCGGGCGCCAGGAGAGGCTGTGCACCTCTTGCCTGGTTGCTCGACATTTGTGTGTTGGCTTCAGGGTGTACCGTAGTTGGCTTCGCTGCGTGCAGTTGGCGTCATCTCGGCTACCTTTAGGTGTCTAGGTCTTATCAGGGTGCTCCTTGTTCGCAGACCTTGGGTGCATACCGGTAGGCACGTTGTGATGCATTTTATCCGTTCGTTTAGGTGCGGACTACCGGGCGTAGGGGCTAGCCCCAGCGTTAATTACCGGTACCGAGGGTCATGGGCTCAAGAGGCGTGCCGATAGTCAGTTTCGACTTCGAGCCTCAACGCTGATTGGAAGGGGTTGGAGGAGACATGAGGGCCCGGTCGCTTTCCGCTGCTTTGACCCATTGCTTTTACCAATTGCTTAGACCAGCAGAGCGTGGGCCCCGACCTGTCCGTTCTCGCTTTGGGGGGGGGGGGTCACGTGGGTGGAGTGGCAAGGGCCCGTCGGAGCATCTAGGGGCAGCCGGGCAGGAGGCAGCCAGTAGTAGTTTGTTACAGGCAGCCGGCATCCGCGTGCTCTGTGCGTTGTATGCGGCCGCCATGATACGGGGCTCCTGGCCATCCCCTACCCCTCGTCGCCGACACCGGGGCGTGATGTCCTTGAGCTTCTGAGCATGGAGTTCGCAGGGGCAGCGCACGATCTATAAAACCCGTGTAAACTCCTGCAGCATCCGTGTATACGCTCGCCTCACCGTCCAGGGTCACGACAACGGTCACGACAACGGTCACGACAACGGTCACTTACCCCGCACCCTCGGGCCCACCACCCCCGCCCCCGTCCTCCCCCGCCGCCGCACCAACCGCTGGTCAGCGGCATGGTTTCGGCGTGGCACCCACCTTGCCAACATACCAATACCAATACCTCTTGTAGTCAGAAGCGCATTTGGCCATGCGATATTGATAGCAAACTTGCACTGGTCAACAATGCCGTCAGCATCCTCGCGCACATGAGGCAAAACCTGGCCTTCACGCGGACCCACATCAGGCATCTTGCGGGGTCTTGCGATCACAATGGCACCGAAGCAGAAATGGTCGGCTGCGGTAAGCTGTCAATCAAACTCTGTGCTACTGCCAGCGCCACAATAGCTATCGCTTTGCACCAACTGCTTGCAGGAATCCGAAGCACTGCTTCTTATCTACGACGAGCAACCTGGCTTGATGCTTACCAAAGTGGCTAAACTCGCATTCAAGCGCGGCATCCTCAAATGTGACAGAGGGACAAACTCGTAAGCTTGCCGCTTGCAATTATGCGTGCTGTAATGTGGAACGAGGCTCCGGACTCGTCGTGCTCGCGAACCCCGCCCGCCCCACCACGCCCCCCCTTGCCCCTTGCTCCACCCGCTTTGTAGGGTCGCACAACAGCTGCGCAGATTGTTGGGCGCACGCAAGGACTCTCAAACGGGTATCACACCCACGACGGAGCCACGGCGGTGGTGGGCTGTGGAGGTCAGTACTTGCCCTAGTACGGCAGCGTGAAGGGTTCCCGGGGGCCTGGTCAAAGGAGTCAGGGGATCTGCCCCCCCGGGGAAACACGCTCCGTTAGGGCCATTAGGCCGTCAGGGCCATCCGTCGAGGGGGTCGAGGGCCATGGCCGTGAGGGCTGGTCGCAGCGGGCCGGGATCTTGCAGGGCTGGGAGCTCCTTGATAAGCAGGGGCTTCAAGGGCTGGTCGGGGCCCGGGGGACGGGGCCCTGCGAGCGCTGGGCACTGGCGCTGCCGCGTGTGTACTCGGCATGGGGCAAGGGGCGCGAGGCAGGCTACGTGCTGTCGCTGGCGAGGGTGACGTCCACCGCACACACCTTCCGCAAGCTGGGGTGCAGGGATACCTGAGGAATACGGCACTGGTGGCCTCTGTGAGATCACCCCACTGCCCCACTGCCTGCGCGTACAGGAGGGCAGCCGCCTCTTGTGTGGCGTGGGGTGCAACACTCTCGTCCCTACTTCCCCCCCCCCGGCGGCGTCATAACCTCGTCCCCGTTTCTCATCCCCCCCCCCCGGCAGGAGGACAACCGGCTCCGGGAGCTGTACGCAAAGCATAAGGCAGAGCACGCAGACGCCAGGACCGTAGTCCCCGCGGCCGCTGCGGAGTTTGCAGAAGAGACTGGCATCCGCGTGCACGTGTGAGTCATGCAAGGTCACGTGCAGGGCCGCGCGGGGTGCCGTACAAACAGCTCCGCTCGCCAAACGCGTTTCAGTCGCGGCGCGCCCTGTTCTTGTCATGACTGAGGGCTTCAACGGTTTGCTACCGGCACGTTCGCAGGGTTGGGTGCCGGATCCGCACACTGCTGCGCGAGGACGGGACGTGGAGGGTCAAGCCGCGGAAGAAAAAGATCCAGATCCAGCTGGACGAGCTGGCGGGCAAGCGCAAGCCGCGCAAGGGCAGGCAGCGACGCTTCCTGGATTCCGAGACGGAGGAGGATGAGGATGGGTACGGCATCGACACCGACAGCTCCTCCGCCGTGGATACGGACTACCCCGCTGCTGCCGCCGCCATGGATCCGGATCTCACCTACCCTACCTACACAGCCCGCACATCGGATCCGACCCACATCGGCACTGCCTACGCAATGGCTCCAGATCCAGATCTGCCTCCGGCGCTCGCCCACGACACACCGCTGGGGCTTCTTGCCGAGACGGCGCTCGAGGGCAGCGCCGAGCGTTACACGCTGCCACCCGCTCAGCCGCTCCCCCTGCGGGAACCGGCGGGCTCGAGGCCCGGGCCGCTGGCTCCAGGGCTGATCCCGGGAGAGCCACTCCCGCTGCGGGAACCGGCGGGCGAGGGGCTCGCCCAGCAGTCACGGGGCAGCCCGCGGCTCGGGGCTGAGGCGGCCCCCTGCACGCTCCGAGCCCCCGGCCCTGGGCCTCCGGCGAGGTTCCTGGGGCCGTACGATGGGGCGGCGTACGCTGCCGGGGGCAACTCATACCCCGCGGCAGGCGCAGCCGGGGGCTCGGGGCCAGGGCTGCTGGGGCCCGGGCTGGGCCCGGGCCCGGCTGGGCCGCTCCCACGGCTGGCACCGGCAGAAGAGGGCTCCCTAGGGTTCCTGCGGCAGCCCCCGTACCCCCCTGGGCCCCTGGGCCTCCGCACGCACCCAGTCTTAGGCGTGGGCCCAGGACACATGCCATCAGTCATGTCACCCCCTCCCGACCGGCCCCCCGCATCCAGCGTCCGCTGCCAATTCATCCTCTCCAAAGCCAAGCTGCCTCGCTAGAGCCCGCCGCCGGGGGCTGAGGTGGCCCCCCGCGCGCACCCAGCCCTCGGCACCGTGCCGCCGCTGGGCTTCCTGGGGCAGTGTGCTGAGGCGATGGACGTTGCCGGGGGCACCTAACTCCCCGCGGCAGGCGCAGCCGCAGGCTCGGGCTAAGGGCGGCTGGCCCTGGGGCCGGGTCCGGTTGGGCTGCTGCCACTTCGGGCGACTCTTCCGCTTAGAGGGCCGGTGCGAGCCGCTCGGGGCCAGAGATGTTGCGGGCTTGATTGCGGTTCCGGCTGGGAGCTTTAGCACGCATTATTGACGCGCGGCAGGGGTTGTGAATAGCTTGCTGTGACGGGCCAGGCCCGCTCCCCCGCACCTTGGGCTGCGGTATCCTGTCCGGGGCTTCCTTGCGTTTGCCATGAACTTGGTGCAACAGGGGACAGTCATATGTGGGTGACGTGGCCGACGTGTGTTTCGAAAGGCTTACCGCTGTTGATTGACGTGGATCGCAGGGCTTTGAGGCTGAGATGTCTGGTGGCGTGTGCACGTCTGTGGCCTGTACATCTGGGGATGGGCGTGTGATGTGTTATTCGAACAGGCTGCCTGTCGGACAGCCCTTGTCCTCCCTGGTCCTGGTCTGGGCCCAGGGGCTGATACGGCAGCGGAGGACAGGGGCAGCACTCTGACCCCGCACACTTCGTGGGGTATGCGAACCGATGTGTCGATGTACTAGGGCTGCGGGCTGCCCTTGTGCGTGGTGTGATATCGACAGGTCTCGTGTTGAAGCTTGAGGCTTGGATTCTCAGGGTAATAGAGGAAGGCGTACTTGGGCACTCTTGGGTACTAGTTTGGGTGCTGCGGGTGTGAGCGTCCTACGGCTGAGTGGCAAGGACCGGGGGGGCGGGGTGGCCCGTTTCAGTGGCCTGTGGCTGTGCGTCATCATTGCCTTCGCAGTGCTCGAGACGGGTAATATGCAGCATATGCAGGCAGGGCGCGAAGTATCACACCATGCACCGTACACTGATGCCGGTTACCCATTGCTTGGTCTGGCAGCACTGCCCTCGTGCACTTGCCAAAGGGGCGATTCTGTACCAATGTCTAAAGCTCTCGACTACTGGTATGCTACAGTACCCACCACCGTGCTTGTGCTTGCCCGTGTGCCGGGTGTCGTGGCTTCAAGTCGGGTGCAACGCCAGGATCGTGTGGGTGGGATACGATATGCGGTCAGGACGTGTGTATGAGCACCCCCAACTACGGCGTTTGGCACTGTTGGCAGCAACTTCCGAGCTCGTAAATCTGTTCTTAGTCACGCTTTGATGCCGGTCACTGATGAGTTGGTCTGGCAGCACCTCTGGGGTGGCCGTCTTACATCCCATGCCCAGCCCACTCGTATTACCGGTATCAGTGATCATGGCTGGGTGCGCTTGAAAGCGCATTAAAGAAGACAGCTGGGGCCATTGCGACACCCGTCGCTTGCTGGCAACGTCGAGGCGGGGGCCATGATGGGCCGTCGGCCAGAGGGAGTGGGAGTGCGGGACTTCCCGATCGGTATGTTACAAGAGCCTCGTTCTCTCAGGCGAGGGCTGAGGCCTATCTATCGCTCAAGCCCTTCCCCGTGTACGTGCTCCATCTCAGCATGCGGTGTGTGCCTCACCCTTGCTTGCCCACGCACCGCCCACGCCCCCTCTTGTCGTCTCAATTCCATGGCTCGATCACTGCATGCATGCACCCAGCGCCGTCCCCACCAGGGCGCCCACTCCATAACTCCACAGCGCCCCGCCAGATCTGTGTGGCGCTCTCGCTCAACCCCTCCCCTTCTGGATGCGGTTCCTGCTGTAACAATCGCATCCTAAAACCGTGAGTCACGACAAGCCATTTAGGAAGACGCGCTGACGTCATCGCTGTAGTCATCCTTCGGGGGCGGGCGCGTGAGGTAGGGTGTGATGACGTTGTCCTGACGGGAGGGGGGAGCGGGTAGGGGAGGGGGCACTAGGGTTGGTCATGGGACCGGGGTTCAGCGCTGTAGTCTACTCAAACAAAGCCTATCATGCCTCCACCAAGCGCAAGTTGGCTTGTTGTACCTTGAAGGGACTTGGCGCCATGGGACGGACGGGGTCCGCGGAGCGAAACCTCCTCGTCCTGCAACCTCCATGCCAGCCTACACCTTGCCCCGGGTCCCCTGCTCGGCAGCACTCCAGACCCCGCCCCTCGGTCCCCCGCATCCCCTTCCCTGCCCCTGCTTCTTCCCCCCGGCCCCCCCACCCACCGCGAACCACTGAAGGCTGAACTGCATGTGCACCCCGGGCGCCTGGGGGCATGGGGCATGGCAGGTCGGAGAGGGGCGGGGATAAGGAGCACGGGAAGGGACAAAGTGCAGTTCGGAGATGATCATAGACGAGCACGCGACCTCATCAGGTCGCTCCCTCGGCCCTGAGCGCTGCGCGTCTGCACTGCACGCCTACTTCCCACCCCTGAGCACTCACGGCTCACCCCACGGCTCACCCCAGCTGCCTCTCTCCCTCTCCCTTACCTCTGCTCTCCCTTGCCTGAGCAAGCACCAGCTGAGTGGCGCTGTCCGCCCTGCTACCGTCCCCCTCCCCACGACAGCCCCGTCGCCACAATCCGGGCCGCAACAGGTATATGCGGTTCCCTCACCTCGGCAAACATCGGCGGTTGAGTCGGCCCAGGCCTGTCTCCTGCCACACCCTCTCCCTACGCCCTCTCCCTACCCCCTCTCCCTACCCCCTCTACCTCCCCGTCTACCTCCCTCCTCTTCCTTCCCTCCCTCCTCTTCTTTCCTCCCCCCCTCCCTCACCTCCGCAAACACCAGGCGCTTGGTACGGTCCAGCCGCGCCAGCCCCAGCCAGTCCTCCTTGTACAGGGGCAGCTCCCGCAGCGGCACCAGGGAGGCGCCGTCGAAGAAGGAGAACCAGGCCGAGTCGCGGGGGACCACTGGGGGGGAGGGGGGCGGGAAAGAGGGCACGTGTGTATTGCGGCACGCGTGTCGGCACCCGCGAGGAGCCGTCGAAGAAGGTGTACCCATGCGAGGTATGCCCCGTTGAGCCTCATCTCCTTTATAACCCTGCCCACTTGACGGCCTCGGCTCTCCCCCTCCATGACGCAAACACCGGAGAACCAAGCACCAAGCACCAAGCACCAAGCACACAAACCGCTCACGAGCCCACCTGTGTACTTTGTCCGATTGCATCCCCACCAGACCCCACCCCACCCACCCGTCTCGTCCTCGGAGAACCGCACCAGCACCAATCGCCGCAGGTTGGCCAGGTTGGCAGCATACTAGTGGTGGAGGAGGGGGCAGAAAAGGGCAGGAACGAAGTCAAGGATGTTGGAGAGGTATGATTAGCATCAGCCCCTGTGAGCAAGCGGCTCATTCCTTGCGGCGCATGTGTCACTCCCCCGGCTCTGCCCACCTGTGGGTTGCGCGCGGGCGCCCCCCCGGGTCGCTCGTTGTTGACGTCCGGGAGGAAGGGGTTGTAGGCCGCGTACTCAGACAGACGGAGCGGGTCCTGTCAGGGGGGGGAGACAGAAGGGGGGGGGGGAAGGAGTGAGGCATAGTGAGGTCGATGCCTCATGACGATCATGAGTGCCACGTGTTTCTGTGAAGGCGGCAGGCGAAAGCTACCGTCGATACCGCTTCATTGGGCCCGTTACCGCATGTTGTGCCGCCTGCCGTACCTTGAAGTACTGCGCCTGTACGACGTGATCCCGTACGTACGGCAGATACGCGCCCGCCCCCAGCATGGATTGCATCAGGTGGCACATGCCGTGGGAGGAGTTGAGGGGGAGGGTCCTGACCGGGGGGGTGGGGGGTGGAATGGGCAGGACAGGAGGGGCGGGGGGGGGCAGGATGGGACCCTTCACCCTCGCCGTCCCACGCCCAGCACATGTGCCATTCACCCTGCTGCTCGTCCCCCCGGCGTGACGAGAGTAGTGGAGTAGTGGAATTTACCCCTCATCCCGCCATTTATTACCATGCTGCCGGTCCTCCTACTTTCCTCTCCGCCCACACCCGGCCCGCCCACCTGCACCCCGGCACATTCATGACGCCCTGGTGCTGAGCCCCCATGGTGACGAGCGTACGGCAGGGAGGGCCGATGTGCTGGCAGCGCTGTACGACAGCCTGCGCGGCGGGGGAGAAGGGGAGTGGTCGGGGCCTGACCGGGTCCGTGGGGAGGGGATCCTTCCCCTGCCCGGCCGTGTGTGGTCGTCGCTCTTCCAACCTTTCTCCGTCCCATCGCGGCCCCTTACCTCAGGCACTGCCCCGCTCCTTCCGCTCCCGTTACCCGCGAGTCCCCCACCCCCACGGCCCTCACCCTTCCCCGCCCTGCTTTCCCCCTCTCCACCCGTTCTCCCTCTGCTCCCCACTCCCCCCCTCCGCCGCACGCACCCTCCGGAGCTGCCCCCTGCTTCTCCCCCCCTCCACCCTGTCTCCCTCTCTTCCCCTCGCCCACCCCCTGCCTCCGCCTCACCCTCAGGAACTGCCCCCCCTGCGAGAAGCCCACTGCGTTGTATCCCCCCGCCAGCTGGCTGATGTTGCGAAGCTGAGCGCACACCCGGGCGACCTGGGGGGGGTGGGAGGGGATGTTTGAAGCTGAGCGGGAGAGCGTCTGTACGGGGGTGGGAGGGGAGGAGAGGAGGCGGAGAGGGGGAGGACGAGAGGGAGTAGAAAGGGAAGGGTCCGGGCGGGAGGGCATGGGGGCCCCCAGTGCATCGCCGCCCCACACGGCCCCACCCCAGCCCCCCCACCCACCTGGTCGTTGACGTCTCCGTAGAAGCCGCTGAACTGGTCGGCCCACTCGCCGTCGCCCGTGGCGACGCTGTGCACAAACACGCCTGGGGCAGGGCGGGGGACGGTAGGGGTTGAGATGTGGAGTGGAGCAAAAGGCAGGAAAGGCGTGTGTAGGGTTTTGAGGCGACTGGTCGCGGTCGACGTCGGGTCTCGCGCAGTTGGGCTGCTCTCGGGCCACTTGGGCTGCTCGTGCGTCAATATTCCCAGCCCAGACGGACCGAGCTTGGACTCGATGAGCTTCGCGACCGCGCCGATGCTGTAGGGCGCGCAGCAGGTGTCGCCTGCGAGCAAGTGGGGGGAATGCGTGCCATGCGTCTTGGAACACTGTTGGGCACGCTACAAGGACTAACTAAAAGCCAGGCTTTTGCGTGCCACAGCTCAAGCACTGCGCACCCATGCCGTGCCACAGCACCACTGGCAAAGACGTGCTGTTCGCTGCGTCAAAACGTGCGCGCAAGCGGTCCACCAGCTCTTTCTCCGCGCCACCAAGGCGCAGCACCGAGCCTGTTGCTCCATGTAATACAGCTATTAGAGCTATTGCTAGCGAAAGGCCAAACAGGCTTGAGACAGGGCTCGCCATGCTGAGCTGACGCGAGCAGGACAGGGCAGGGCCGCAACTTCTATGACAGTGTTTACAAGCGGCTCACAAGTAGTGTGACACACAGGTGCTGGGGAGACCCGCTGGCGTCGCGTGGATGCAGGAGGCCGGTGGGAGCTAACGGTCGGCACGAACCCGAGCAGGCCCGCGCGTGCCTCCCTGCTTGCTCGGCACCTGCACCCGCCTGCCCCCCACCCCAAGAGCCAAGGCCCAGGCCAGCCCATGTTACGCTACCAGCCAGCCGACCTTGACTCCTTGCCGACTGCCCCCAAGAGGGGAAGATGTTATGCGCTATGCGGTACAACAGGCAGAACGGCTGTCGCGCCAAAGCCTGCCTGCGACCTCAGGTGTGCGTACCCTGCGTTATGTGGAACGCCGCGCCTCTACTCAGCTGCGCATTGTTATTCCTGTTGTTGTTACCCACGCTCTGCGCATCGCCGCGGGCAGCTGTCGCCCCAGGGCGCAGGCTTCAGCAGCAAACAGCCGAGCCTCAGCCAACTATTAGCGGTGGAGAGGCTAATTCAAGCACTCGCGCGTGTAGCGGCGGCAGGTGGGCACTTCTAATTCTAGTCGCACGCGCAAAACAGGTCGCCGCCGGCCTTACGCTCGCAACAGGCCCTATTCAGTTGCTCACCTGTGTCGTCCCGGCTCTTGGGCGTGCAGCTGCGGGTGGCTGTCAGAGTACATCGAATGGCACAGGCGGGCACGGGCCAGCCCGGCCACGGCGCGCTTCCTGGTTTGGGTCTGCTACCGCGCGGACGGTGTCGCGGGCGAGGAGATTACGTACAGGCGCAACATTGACAAGAGCTGGTGAGCCGGGAGGCTTGGGCGTGAGGGAGTGGGGTGGGATGGAGATGTGGGGGGGGAGCATGGAACGGGCGGCCATCAAAGAGGTGTGGCTGCCCTTACTCAATGCTCCTACGCCTGTGATCCCTATCTACCCCTTCTCTCCCTGGCCTGCAGCTGCGGCCTGGGTGACCGCCTGAGGGGCATAACCTTCGCCGTGCGCATCGCCGCGGCCACCAAGGTGCGGGACCGCTCGGGGCGGTCACCCCTGGGGCGGTCACCCCTGGTGCCAGACCCGCCTCGACCCGCTTCGCAACCACCGGTACTCGGCACAAGGGCCCTCATCCCCGCTCCTCATCACCGCCGCCCAGCTTGGCCCTTACCAGCCCCATTACCGTCCTCCTTACGCCCTTGACCTCCACACCACAGCGCGTGCTGCTGGTCTACCAGGAGGCCCCCGCCCCCCTGGAGCACTTTCTGTCGCCGACCCACATCGACTGGCGCCTCACGCCCGACCTGGGGATAGACCCGCGGAGGGACCTGGTGGAATCGGCGCGGCACCTCAAGTTCCGCGCGACCGTGGACAAGAGGCGCGTGGACGGCCACCTGCGGAATGTGGGTGCGCGCGTCTGTACGGCAATTGTGTACGTCTGTACTGCTCTTCCGTGTGGAGATTGAGTCGATGCCCTGCCCCCAAAGTGCCCTACCACGTCGTGCCTTGCCTGGCTCAGCCCTTCACTGCCCCCTGTTCCCCGCTCACCGCGCTTCCCCCAGGGCACGCTGCCGCTGCTGCCGCAGCGCTTCGTGACCATTGCCACCAACATGCCCCCCACCTACCGGGGCAACGTCAGCGACGGTGCGCTGGCGTACGGACGGGTGGTCGTGGGCACAGGGACTGTTGTTGCATGTGGTGGGGCAGAGAATGCGCAGCTGGGAAGCGTTGACGTCTTGGGGTTCGCTCTTTCCTCTGTGCTCCCTCCTATCCCGCCCCCGCAGACCAGCAGCTGCCGCCAGTGCCGGTGGAGATGCAGGGGGAGCTCACGCGGGCCCTGTTCAAGCTCTCGCCGGAGCTTGAGGCGGTAGGCCGGGTCACAGGGTGCAGGCACGGTCTGGTCGCTCACATGGCTCGAGTCACATGCGGCCCGGTCCAGGCCTTGCACTCGGCGGTTCCACCTCTAACATTGCTTGTCAACTCGCACCCTTCCCGCCCGCCCCTGTTGCCCTCCAGGCCACTGACGCTGCGCTGGCGAGTGTGGGCGTGGCGCCGGGGCAGCCCTTCGTGGCCGCCCACCTGCGCCTGGGGGGGCAAGTGGGTGAGTGGGGGCGGGGCGGGGCGGGGGCGCCGGAGGGCCGCTTCGGGTTGATGTGGGTCGGCTTACATGCACGTATCGTAAACCCGGTAAAGCTTCTATGCCCTTGCTCTTACCCTCGGACGTCCAGGGGAGACCAAGGCCATCCAGAGGCACCTCCACAACAACACCCACACGCTCGTTAAGGCCGCGGCCCGCTGCGCGCGCTGGCTGCGGGGCGGCCTGCCCGCCAACGGCACCGACGCCTCCGCTGGGAGCCACGCCGGCAGAGCCCGGGCAGGCACCGGCAGCGCCGAGGGCTCAAGCGGAGGCGCCGCCGGAGGCACCGTAGCCGAGGGCTGGGCAGCCGTCATTCCCGAACGCGGAGGCGGCGGCGCGTTCCGGCGGCCGCCCCTGGTCCTGATCACAGACAACCTGCACCTGCGGGAGATGGCCATCGCACGGCAGCTGGGCAACTGGATCAGCCCCAACATAACGCCCGTGCACCTGCGCCTGAACAAGGTCCAGAACCCGCACGGCCCCAAGCCGTCCGCCGGCGCGGCCGCGCCCCTAGGCGCGGCCGCATCCAACGGAGGCGCCCTCGCGGGCCCGGCCCCTGGCGCCATGTCGGCGGAGGAGCTGCAGGCCGTGATCCGCATGCACATTGCGTCCATGGCGGACTTCGGCATCCTGGTCCGCGCGCCCTGCCTGCTGCAGAGCCGGTCCGGGTTCAGCCACCTGGCCGCGCTGCTGGGAGGGCAGAGCTGCACGGCGCTGCTGGAGCCGAGCGAAACCAACACTGCGCAGCTGTGCCCCCAAGCCTGATGATGGGAGCAAATCCTGATCTTGGCGTAGAGGACCGAGCCGTGCACGCTCACGGAGGCTTGTCTGGCGGTGATGGTGGTGCCTCTGCCTCGGAGCATCCAGGCTGTCAGCAATGGGCGGATGCATGAGGCTGCTGGGGTCGCAACGAATGAACAAAGCCTGACGCGAATGCGGGGCTGCGGGTTCCGGTGTCCTGGCGTGTATTGGGACCGGGACCAGTTTGAAGGTGTCCCGGCGGCGGCGGGAGGGTGGTGTGGATGCGCCGGGAGCAGGGTTCGTGTCAGCGTGTCCTCCGGTTCAGCAAGTGTCTTGCGCGGATGTGAGTGGAGGTATGGATGCGAATTCGTGAAGAGGAGACCAGGTTTGAGTCGGCTGGTCCGAGACCTAAGACGCTTTGGCGCCCAGGATGCCCCGTCTGACCAGCAAAGTCCTTACCCCAGGCAAGTCCTTACCGCTTCTCCTATCTCGTGCTGGGTCCTATGGTTCAGTCATGGCCCGCGGTGCTGGCGCTGCTCTTGCTGCTGCCATCCTGCGCGACATGCCGGCGCAAGACATCGCCGCCGAGGACGTCAGCGCCGACCTTAAAGCCCCAGCTGTGGCCCCAGGGCAAATCGGAATCAGAGCGGCATGACAGCAGGTTTGCGGGGCCAGCTTATCAGGCGTTACTCGTGTTAGTCCAAGGATGTTGAGAATGCCATCCACCTGCCCGACCCGACCTCGACGGCCCTCTTCGACGCTCGCGCGCAGGTGCAGCTGGGTGACGGACTACGTCGCGTTTCATGGCCGGATGCGAGGCCATCCTGATGCCAAGTACCTGGTGTGGACGTGCTTCCTGCAGCACGATCGCAACTTTGACCGCACGCACTGCGCGGGGCTCGGGGACCGCATGCGAGGCATCGCCTTCGCCGTGCGCCTGGCGGCAGCAACGCAAGTAGGCCGCGGGCTGGGCAGGGGTTGAGGCGGTGGCGGGGACCTGGTCGGGGGCTCGACAGGGTGCACAAGCACCGGTCTGGCCGGGTTGGGGTGGGGATGGAAGGGGATGGACGATGGAGAGTTGGTGGGGGACGGGGCATGGGGCACAAACACTGGTCCGGTGTATGGACTGCGAGGACCCAAGCCCGTTTCCGTGCCACCTTGCCCACCTCTGCTCCCACGCGCCAACCCTTGAGCCCCACCTCCCCTCCGCCTTTCCAAGTATAACCCACCCCTACCCCCTACCCCCAGCGCGTGTTGCTCGTCCACCAAGAGGTGCCCGCCCCCCTGGAGCACTTCCTGGCCCCCGCCCACATCGATTGGCGCCTCACGCCCGACCTGGGGATAGACACTGCCCGGGACGTCGCGCAGTCCAGAGTGCACTTTCGCTACAGCGCGGCGCACGACAAAGCCCAGCTCGCAAGCGACTTGGCGCAGGTGCGTGCATACACACTGGAGGACACAGGCGGGCCGAAGATAAGGGCGAAGGGAAGGGCCCCGTAGACTCTGCCGTGCCCGGTGCCCCGCCTCCCAGGCTGATGCCCCCCCTTCCCCTGCCTTACATTATGGTTCCACAATCCCTAAGGGCCTGCTCTGGAACGAAACTGCCCGGCGGCAGCGCGTGGTGACCCTGGCTACAAACATGCCCCTCTCCTGGGAGCCTGACGGCGCCGGAGGCCGGGAGGGTGGCGGGGGCAGGGGCGCGCGTCCCCATCTGCTGCCGCCTGCTCCGGACGACGGCCACCTGCCGTCGGCCCTGACGCGAGCGCTGTTCAGGCTGTCGCCTGGGCTGGAGGCGGTGAGAGCAGTTGCCGGTGTCGGCTCGGCACGCGCCCTGCCCTGCGGCCCTGCTGTGCTGCGCGACGGGCCAGGGGTAGCACCTTGCGTGCCCTCCCTTTTGCTTATCTTCCCAACCTTTCCCTTCCCCTCTGCGCCGCCCTCCGCCCCCAGCCCGTTACCCCCCCCCCCCTGCCCCCCACCCCCACCCCTCCAGGCCACTGACGCTGCGCTGGCGAGTGTGGGCGTGGCGCCGGGGCAGCCCTTCGTGGCCGTGCACCTGCGCCTGGGGGGGCAAGTGGGTGAGCGGGGGCGGGGCGGCCTCAGGGACACAGACTTCGCAGAGGAGACTGCCTGGTTGCACAGCTCCATAGCGCTGGGACGTCCACTGGGACGAGTGTGGCCGAGGACATGAGGCGTGCGGCTGTGGCCTCCCTACCCTCTCGCCCGCACTCCGCAGGCGAGGAGCGGCCCATCCACCGGCACCGCACCGGCAGCCTGGGGGAGCTGCTGGGCGAGGCGGAGCGGTGCGCGCACCACCTGGCCTCCTCCCTGGCTCCGCCAGCCCCCGGCGCCGCCGTTGGCACAGGGACCCACTTGGTCAGGGACAGGCCGGTCCTCCCCCCAAGCGCCGCCACCACCATGAGCCCCACCTCCACTGGCGCCACCGACAGGACAGGGGCACGCCTCACAAGGGACAGGCCGGTACTCCCCGCACGCAATAGCTCCACGCCCCCCGCGGCCCCCCCGGCCCTCGCGGTCCCCGGCCTGGCCCTCCTGCTCATAACGGACAACGCCGAGCTCAGGGCCCAGGCCGCCGCGGGGCTGCTGCCCGCCTGGCGCAGCCCCCGTTCGGCGCCGCTGCACTTCAAGACGCACAGGCTGCCCCATACGGCTGATGACGCAGTGGGCCTTCACCCGCCTCCTCGTGAGCTGGATCCAGGACTTGAGCCGGGGCTGGATCCAGGCTGGGCTGGCCCGCCCCCAACGCCGAAACAAGCGCCGCACACCCCTTCGGCGACCGGCGCCGAGGCCGGCACAGCGCCAGTGCTTTCTCGGATGGATCCCCATGACCAGATCCAGGGTTTGGATCTGGATCTGGATCTGGATCTGGTGAAGCTGCACCTGGCCTCCCTGGCAGACTTCGGCGTGCTGGTGCGCGCCAGGTGCCTGGTGCTGAGCCGCTCGGGGTTCAGCGAGATGGCCCACCTGCTGGGGGGTGAGGGAGGGGGTGGGAGTGGGGGTGGGGGAGAGGGTGGGCACTTAGTTGGGGCTGGGGGCCGCGGCTGCAGTGCGCTGCTGGAACCGAGGGATCGGGGTGGCGGCGCGGGGGTGTGCCCGCGGGCCTGATGCGGGCGGATGCGGAGGAGGGCTTGGCAGGGAACGGGCGGACTGTGTGGTATGTGAGTGTGTCGGGGCCGGGCGGCGTGGCGCAGCCTTGGCGGGATGGAGGCCTTCGGCGCTCTCAGCGCGGTCTTGAATGCGCCTGATCGTGCTTGCTCGGGGGTCGGGGTCGGGGGACTAGACCCCGTGTGCATGCAGATTACAAGGCACGCGCCCCCGGCCTGCCTGCCCGAGGATGTCGCGGGCAATGGAAGCAGACTGTTAAATAAACATAGTCACAACGGTGTGCTGCGCTCGTTTCTGGACGTAGTAAGGACTCAGCGCAGCCGTGGGCTGAAGGGTATCGGCCGGGGACCGGGGGCACGACCATAGACAGCGTATTGGCCAAAGCCGCGGGAATGGCAAGACACAACAGCTGCAACCCTTGCTCTTCGTCCAACGCTGTCCGTGTGCGTCAGGTAAGGTCCGTGCAACAGGAGTGACACGCGATGGCGATGTCAGCCAGTGAAGCCAAGAGGGCAGCGCGGCCGGGACGGGCGTGGGTGCCGAGCGCGACGAACAGGACCCCCCACCGAATGGCCCTCTCCTTTCCCCCCGCGAATCTCATTGCGTTAAAATTTCCATTCCTTACCCAAGCACTTGGAGGCACGCGGCTTAGAGGCGGCCTGGCCCATCCCGCCTCTGCTAATGCACTCGGGCTCAAAGGTCGGCCGCGTTCTCCATAGTGCATTCTGCCTACACTACCCGTGCAGCGCGTTGTATGCGCACGTCAAGCTCTGATAGGCATTCGTCCGGCCACATAACTTGTGAACTGGCGGGTAGATCTCTGCGACCTCTGCGCTCCTGATCTAGGCCGCTGCGCGGCGTAGGGTAGTATGGTCGCTCCTAGTGATAAGAAGCCTGAGGAGGTGAAGGAGGCTAAGAAGGACGCGAAGGACGCAAAGGGCAAGAAGGATGAGCCCAAGGAGCCCGAGCTCAGCGAGGAGGAGCTGGCGCTTAAGACCAACCTGGAGCTTATGGTCGAGCGTCTCAGCGAGCCGGACGCTGGGGTCGTCAAGCTCGCCCTGACCAGCATGATATCGGAAATTCGCTCAGCCACGGCGTCTATGACCAGCGTGCCCAAGCCCCTCAAGTTCCTGCGTCCCCACTTTGACGCCCTGAAGGCGCGGCATGAGACCATGTCCGCGTCTCAGGCCGAGAACCGCGCCCTCCTGGCCGATGTCATCTCCATCCTGGCCACCACCAAGGAGCTCAGCCGTGAGGTCCTCAAGTACCGCCTGGTGGGCTCCACCACGGAGCTGGGCATATGGGGGCACGAGTACATCCGCCACCTGTCAGGGGAGATTGCGGAGGAGTTCCGGGTGCGCCGGGACGCCGACCCCGCGGCCAACGTCGACGACCTCATGGCCCTCGTACGGCAAATCGTGCCGTACCACATGACGCACAATGCGGAGCCAGAGGCTGTGGACCTTCTGCTGGAGGTGAGGGAAACGCGGGGCTGCGAGGGTTGGGGCGGTGGGGCCTGTCCCACGGGCTGGCACGAGTGGGAGGATGCATTTCGTCTGGCCAGTTTGGGAGGGTGCTCAGGGTAGGGGAGGTACTGTTCGGCTACGGTGGGAACCTGGAATGGCGCTTATCGGCTTGGGGCTGCAGGCCTGTGAAGTGGCAAGGGCGTGATAGGTCTGGGATTGCAGAACACTTGGGCGTGGCGTCTGGGCCCGAGGAGGCCTGCTGTTGTGAACAGCAAAGACCTGGGTCCAGGGTTCTCCACGGGTTTTGCAAAACGCCCTGTCAGGCCAGGAAAGCCGCCGCGCGTCGCTCCTAAGCCCTCCAGGAAACTGGCCCTTGCCTAGCCCGCTGCCTGTCCTGGCCGGCAGTAGTTCGGCCTGACCCTCTCCTGGGCCCTTTGCGTGTGCGGGGCGTGAATCACGTACTGTGGCCTCAGCGCCGCGTGTTTTTAGCTTTAGGACAATTCTGATGGAAAGCTGCTAATGTGGTGCCGCACGCGGGTCCCAGCGGCGAGTTGACTAGGCGCGCTTGATGGGCTTCGGGCGGGAGGCCAGGAAAGGCCCAGGGACGGGGGCGGAAAAGCTTTCCTGGAGGCCAGGGTAGCTCCGCTGCCTTTGTCCTATGGGCCTCCAGCAGCCGCGCTGTCACGCGGCCCAAGCCTTTCCTGGCCAGCAGGAACCGACCCCAAAACCTTCCTGGCAAAAGGACCCAACCCCAAAAGTTGTCCTGGACCAGGACTGGAGGGAAAACCCTGCCTGGGTCCCTGGGGGGGGCTACCGTCGGACCAATGCGGGGCAGCGGCGCCCATTGAGCTAGTGTCAGGCATGTCACGGAGGCAACGGGTTACCGGCAAGGTCAAAAGTCGAGGGTAGCTGCACCCAGCAACAGCACCCTCCCATCCGCTGGCGGAGCGCCCGCGCGTCTCACCCCCCCCACTGCCTTCTCTCCTGGTCCTCCCTCGCCGTTTTCAATCCCTCCTCCTCCCGCTTCTCCCCCCCCTGTCAGGTCGAGTCCCTGGACCTGCTGGAGGCCCACGTGGACGACAAGAACTACGGCCGCACGTGCCTGTACCTCACGTCCTGCTGCGCGTACCTGCCGGAGCCGGACGACGCTGCCGTACTGCGCCTGTCGTACCGCATCTACACGGCGCAGCACAAGTGGCACGACGCGCTGCGCGTGGCGCTGCGGCTCAACAGCCGGGAGGACGTGGAGGCGACCTTCGCGGCCTGCGCCGAGCCGCTGCAGAAGAAGCAGCTGGGCTACCTGCTGGCCAGGTGGGGTGGTTGGGTGGTTGGGAGTGGTTGGGTGGTTGGGAAGTTGGGTGGTTGGGAAGGGGCTGAGAGTAGCTGCACCTGCTGGCCAGGTGAGGTAGCCGAGTGGAGGGGCGCCGTTGCTCTTCATGACCCGCTGACCGCGCCTGTCCTCCCGCCCAGGCACGGCTTCGCCATCAACCTGGAGGAGGGCCCAGCGGCCGTTGAGGACGACACGCTGCGGGAGGTGGGGGGGAGGGGCAAGAGGGGTGTATGGGCCGGGAGGTGGGGGGCGGGAGGAGGGGGTGTATGGGACGGGGGGGGGGGGGAAGGGGAGGAGGCGCTCCGAGCGGTTGCGCTTGGGAGGGGGGCTGCCGCGACACAGGGCGTCGCGAGGACAGGGTCGCCGCAACACCTGGAACCGTACGGGGTTGCGGGGGGTTATGTGAACAGGTCTCGAGGGGGGGCAGAGGGTCGCGACGGGGGCACGGCGGGAGCAGTGAGGGCAGCACTGCCCCGCACCAGAAGAAAGGACTCCAGTAGCCGGGCCGCACCGCCGCCTCACCATCCCCTCCCCCCTCCCCTCCCCTCTTACCTGATCCCTCTTACCTGATCCCCCTCCCCCCCAGTCCCTGCGTGAGATCATCTCCAACTCCAAGCTCTCGGAGCACTTCCTGGCCCTGGCTCGTGACCTGGACGTGGTGGAGGCCAAGACCCCGGAGGACGTGTACAAGACGCACCTGACCGAGGGCCGCGCGCCCGCGGGCGCCGCCGCCGTGGACTCGGCCCGCGCCAACCTGGCCGCCACCTTCGTGAACGCCTTCGTCAACGCCGGGTTTGGGCAGGACAAGCTGGTGACGGTCGGCACGGCGGAGGCGGGTGGGTGGGGGGTGGGGTCGGGTGGGGTGGGGTGGGGGTGGGCGTGCTGGGCGTGGGGCGTGCTGGGGGCTGGGTGGGGGTGGGGGTGGGGGTGGGCGTGCTGGGTGGGGGTGAGGTCGAGGGGGCCTCTACTGGGCGTAAAAGAAGGCAGTCGGGAAGCGAACTGGAAGGGGATCGCGCGGCTGTTGTACGAGAGGGTAGTGCGCGATTGGCCTCACACCACCCGTTCCCCATCCTCCCCTGACCCTGCTCTTACCCTCCACCCCGTCCCCCCCTGTCAGGTGCCTCGGCGGAGTCCGTACACTGGATCTTCAAGAACAAGGATCACGGCAAGATCTCGGCCACCGCCAGTCTGGGGCTGGTGACGCTGTGGGACGTGGAGGGCGGCCTGCCGCAGGCAAGCAACTGGGGGGGAGGAGGGAGGGAAGGGTGGGGTTGGGGTGGGGATGGGGATACGGTGTGGGGTGGAAGCGCGGGTTCAAGGCATGGCTGCTGGGCTGGGAGGCCCTGATGTGGTCTTGGGGACAGGTGCGGCTAAGTGTTGCTGGGAGGGTGGTGGGCGCAGGGCTCGAATCGTGCTGTGATACTGATGCGCCCGCCCTTGGATCCGCTGCGGTACGCAGATCGACAAGTACCTGTACTCGACCGACCCTTACGTGGTGGTGAGTCATGCGGGCCGGCGGGCTGGACAGTTCGTCCGGGTTCACGGGGCGGGTTTGCGTCTAAGGGCCTTCGTTGCACGCCGCCGTCGGGGGAGGCCCCGCGCACTTGCCTCAGGCCGCAACTTACGGGTGATCTCTATCCCTCACCCCTCGCCCCCCTCCTCTTCCCTCCCTCCCAGGCGGGCGCGCTGCTGGCCATTGGCCACTCCCAGTTCTTAGGCTGATAACCCATCCAACCCCTATCCCTAACGCGCACCCTTCCACCCTTGTACCCCCCCCCCCCTCCTCTTACAGGCGGGCGCGCTGCTGGCCATCGGCGTGGTGAACTCGTGCGTTCAGAACGAGAACGACCCCGCCTTCGCCCTCATCTCAGACTACGTGTCCAACAGCGACCTCAACATCCGTACAGGTACGGCAGTGTACGGCAGCTGGTTGACTAAGCGCTGCGCATCTGGGTGGCCTGAGCGGACAGGGATGTGAGGCGGGTGCTGGGCCCGGTTACGGCAGTGTGTGCTGCGAGTCCTGTGACTTCGGCGCTGCATGCATCAGCGAACAGAGCTAGACGGCGGATACTCTGCCCGGTTAGGCAAAGCGCAATAACATTACTCATCCCCTCGCGCCTTTTCGACTTCCAGGTGCCATCCTGGGCCTGGGCCTGGCGTACGCAGGCACGGGCCGCGAGGAGGTGTGCGAGCTGCTCACCCCCCTGGTGGTGGACAGCGAGGCGCCCGTGGAGGTGGGGTTGGGGCTGGGGGGGGAATTGGCGGGGGAATGACAGGGCGTGTCACGCGCGTGTGTTGTGGTTCGCGTGGCGAAGGGGCGTGTGCTCAGCCGGGGGTGAGCAGCAACGCTGGCTGGTGGACAGGAAGGCGCCCGTGGATGTGGGGCCGGGGAGAGGACAGGCCAGGGGAAGGATGACGTGTCAGGGGCTGCCTGCAAAGGCGATGGGGGAAGGGGCGCCCTCAGCCCTGCCTGCGCGTTCCCTCCACCTGCGCGAAGCCCCCTCACTCAATCCCCCCCCCCCCCGATGCCGCCTCCTCCCGCCCCAGGTCTCGGCCTTCGCCGCGCTCTCCCTGGGGCTGGTGTTCAACAGCACGGGCCGCGAGGACGTCGTCATGAGCATCCTGCAGGTACGGCAGCGTTCGTACAGCCACCGTACGGCAGTGTACGGCAAATGTGCCTGAGCCGTCAAGGGGGCTGCGCGGGTGGCTGCGATGCACGCTAGAGGGGTGGGGTGGCGGGTCGAGCTGTGCATGCCCTACAACCCCCGTACGGCCGCTGGCCCCGTGCTCAAAACACACACGCTTTCCCCCCCTTCTCCCCCCCTCTCCCCCCCATAGGCGCTCATGACCCGCTCCGACGTGGAGCTGTCCACGCCCTACGCCAAGCTGCTGAGCCTGGCGCTGGGGCTGCTGTTCCTGGGCCGCCAGGAGCTGGCGGAAGCTACCGTCGAGGTGGGGATGGACTTGGGGGGTTGGGGGGAACCCTAAACCCTAAACTAGGAAAGGTGGTTCAGTGTGAAGAGGGGGGCCAGAGGACCGGGAACAGTATGAGGGCAGGGTCTCACCTCACGTCACCTCACCTCCTCCCATCCCTCTGCGCACCCTTCCCCCTCCCCCTCCCCCCCTGTCAGGTGGCCCGCACCCTGTCTGACCGCATCAGCGCCTTCGCGGTCGCCACGCTCGACTCGTGCGCGTACGCCGGCACCGGGAACGTGCTCAAGGTGGGGGGTGGGGCGGGGGCGGCGGGGGAGGCCGAGGGCGAAAACGTGTGTGTATGGGCGGGGGCATCCACGTGACGTGGACCACGTCATAACCACCGGCGGCACCGGGAACGTGCTCAAGGTGAGGCCCGCCCGCCCGTCTCCTCCCCCCCCTGAGGCCCCATGCCTCATGGTCCCTCCTGGCTGCCAGCCCCCCCGTGCCCTCCCGGAGACTGCGCGGGGTCACCCGCCCCGCCTGAGCATAGTGCGTGTGCTACGTATCGTGACGCAGCGTCCCTGGAAAGGGGTGTGCGGGGAAAACGCGGGTGTGAGCCCCATAGACGTGCAGCTGCTCCCGTGTGCCTCACCTTTGTCCCCCTCCCCTACGACCCCCCAGGTGCAAGGTCTCCTGGCGCAGTGCGGGGAGCACATCACGGCCGACGAGGCGTCAGCGCACAAGGTAGGGTGGGGCAACTTGGGGGTGTGTGTGGGGGGGCAACTTGGGGGGAGCGGTGGTGGTAAGGATGGCGGCCATGGCACCCCGCGCCCTCTCCGGCCCTTTGCGACCTGGGTTCCCTGCTTCTCGTTCGCTTCTTGTCTCGTTGGGAGTTCCTCTCGTCACTACTCGGCCTTGCCCCTCTCCCCCCTGCCCTCCCTGCTTTCCTCTCCCTGGCGTCGGCGCGATCCCGCTCAGCAACAAACACCCTTCCCTCCCCCTCTCCCCTCCCCACCCACCCCCAGAACGCCCACCAGGGTGCGGCCGTGCTGGGCATTGCCCTCATCGCCATGGCCGAGCCGCTGGGGGCGCAGATGGCGGGGCGGGGGCTGGAGCACCTGCTGCAGGTGGGGGTGGGGGTGGGAACGAGGATTAGGGGGTGTAAGAGGCAAGAGGGGTCCAGGGGGCAAAGGGAGGGGACGAAGGTAGGGCGCAGGCTGGAGCACCTGCTGCAGGGGGGGGGGCGGGCACGAGGGAGGGAGAGGGCAAGGGGAGGGCGCGGCCTGGAGCACCTCATGCGGGTGGGGGGGACGGAAAGGCAAGAGGGGGAGCAGGAAAGAAAGGTAGAGCGCAGGGCCAAGAGAGGGGCGGGGCCAAGGAGCTCCTGCTGTGGCCCGCGCTTGGGATGCCTCCTCACTCTTCCCCTGCCGTACGTACCGTGTGCGTGTGCACGTGCAGTACGGCGACGCGAACGTACGGCGCGCGGTCCCGCTGGCGCTGGCGCTTCTGCACTGCTCCAACCCGGACATGTTAGTCATGGACACGCTGTCCCGGCTTAGTCACGACGGCGACAGCGAGGTGGCCAACAACGCCATCCTGGGCCTGGGGCTGCTGGGCGCGGGTGAGGGGGCGGGGGGGTAATGGAGGGGGGGGCGAGCGTGTGTGTTTCGCGTGCCGTATACGTTGACCGGGGGCCGACAGCGAGGTGGCCAATAGGGCGGGGGAAAGCGTATGTGGGGCAGCGGAGGGGGAAGTTTGGCAGGACGAAGGAGAGGGAGGCTGCCAAGGGCAGCTGCTTCCCGCTAGCTGCGACCGCTTCCCCACCAATGCCTACGGCCTCCCCCACACCCATCTCCACACTCTACAAAGAAAGCCCATTCCCATCCCTCCCAGGCACCAACAACGGCCTCGCCCCCTACCAGCCCCCTTCCCCCCCTCACCTAGCCCCCTCTTATGTCTGATCCCTGTCACCTCCTCCCCCCCGTCCCTCCCCCCCAGGCACCAACAACGCCCGCCTGGCCGGCCTCCTCCGCGGCCTGGCCTCCTACTACTACAAGGAGCCCACCGCCCTGTTCCTGGTCCGCATCAGCCAGGTACGACCGCAGCAGCTGGATACACCCATGTATGACTTAGCGGAAACGATTGTTGATGTATGGTTGATTGGTTAATTGAACGGTGCGTGTCTTGCAGGGCCTGGTGCACATGGGCAAGGGGCTCATGACGCTAAACCCCTACCACACGGACCGCCAGCTGTGCTCGGGTGAGGGGTGGGGCGGGAGGAGGCAAGAGGGGAGGAGGGGGTGATTGTCGTGTGCCTTCTGCGTCGAAGCGGAAGGAGAGAAATGGTGTGGGAGCGGCGCCAATCACGGTAGCGTGGTGGCCATCCATGCGTGCCGCGATGCTCACCCAGCTACGCCCACCCCCTCAACGTATTGCCTCCCCCCCTCATCCCTCTCCCCCCACTGTCAGGTGTGGCCCTGGCCGGCGTCCTCTCCGTGCTGGTCCCCTGCCTGGACCTCAAGGCCACCATCGGCGGCAAGCACCACTACCTGCTCTACGCACTGGCGGCCGCCATGAAGCCGCGCATGCTGCTGACGCTGGACGCGGAGGTGGGGGGGGGGAGGGTCCTGTCAGGGGAAAGGGGGGGAAAGGGAGAGGGGGGAGGCCATGAAGCCGCGCATGCTGCTGACGCTGGACGCGGAGGTGGGGGAGGCAGAGGGGAGGCAGAACGCTCTGGCGTGTGTGGTGCCGGCATGACGGCTACGGCAGTCTCGGACGGACTGTACCGTGTACCGTGCACTGGCCCCGACATGCACGCACCCTGATGCGCGCCGCCCCAACACTGACGGCACATTCGTCTCCTCCTTCCCCTCCCCCCTCCCCCCCCCCAGGGCCAGCCGCTGCCGGTGCCCTGCCGCGTGGGTACGGCGGTGGACACCGTGGCACAGGCGGGGCGGCCCAAGACCATCACGGGTAGGGGGGGGCGGGAGGGAAAGGGGGAGGGAAAGGGGTCGGAAGAGCGTGTTTAGGATGCGTAGGGTGGGCGCGTGATACGTATAAGTGCAGTTGTGAGCAGACAGGCCGCGGGGAAGAAGCCCCAGGCAAACCCGAAATCCCGAAGCAACGGTCCCGACCCGGTCCCGACCCGGCACCGATGGCAAACCTGACCAGCGACTGGGCGGCGGACGCGCTGGGCGTGTAGAGCGCTCCACGGAGCGGAAAAGCGAACGGAGCGTGTGTTATAGATGCGTCCGTCGGCGTCGGCGCGTGATGTGTATTAGTGCAGTCGTGAGCAGACGGGAGTATTACGTGGGCGTATCGCTCAGAGGTCACGGCGGGCGCTATAAGCACTTGCCGCGTCCTCCGGCCCTGTAGGTCATCGCTCACCTCCTCATCCAGCCACCCGCCCTGAACGCTAACTCCCCCTTTTCTTGCCCTTCCCCCCTCTTCCCCCTCCCCTCTCCTCCTCCCCCCCAGGCTTCCAGACGCACACCACGCCCGTGCTGCTGGGCGTGGGCGAGCGCGCGGAGCTGGCCACCGAGGAGTGGCTGCCGCTGTCGCCCATCCTGGAGGGGCAGGTGGGGGGGGGTCCGAGGCAAGAGGGCAGGGGGGAAGGGAGGAGGGAGAGGGTAAAAGGGGAAGAGAGGCAAGGGGAGGGAAGGGAGAGGGAAGGGTCGGTAGGGGGGCGAAGGGGCGGGGATCACGGACAAGTGGGATCTCGACTTCTGCAGCCCCACGCTCAACTATCCTATCCCATCTCATCCCTCTCATCCATCCCCTCTGCCCTCTTCCTCCCCCCCTGACAGGTCATCCTCACCAAGAACCCAGACTACGTCGCCATGGACGAGGGCAAGTGAGCGGGCCCAGTCCGGGCCCGGCTTGGACCCGCTCTGGGCCCGCCTGGGCCCCACGTCGGGGCGGAGGAGGACGAGTAGGACGTGGCGGCCCCTGGGGCCTGTGTGGATGGGCCTGGGCAAGCGCGAAGGCCCATTTAAACAAACCGAAGGGAGAAACTGGCGGAGGTGGAGGAGGCGGCCGGCCTTGCCGTGAACAGGAGGCAGAGGCTGGGGCCAGCCAGTGCTCTCCCGTTTGGGTGCTGGGCGCTCTGTGGACAGACGCTAACGTTTCCGGGGGGCGGCTTGGGGCACGGCGGTGGTCCCTTGTAGGCGGGGGGGGGGTCAGGCAGGTCAAGAGGGCCGCTGGAAGCCGCTCCTCAGGGGTAGGCAGGGGCGGAGCAGATCTGAGAGGGGAGCAGGGGCAGGCATGCGGGGTCGGGGTCCCCGGACAAAGCGTCACTAGGGAGAGAGGTGGCAACGGGGCCCGGCCGGGTTAGCGAGCGCCAGCCGGTGCTGAATGGCTAGGCCCCTCGCCTAGGTGTGGTGGGCTGGCGGATACCCCGGGGGGGGGGCAAAATGGTGTGGTAGAGGTCGAGTATGCGGGCCCGGAAGGCGCAGGGAGCGTACTGCGGGGTTTGGGGGGGGAGGGGGGGTGCGGGCCTGTGGAGCCTGTAGTGTGGACGATGGGCGAGGGGACAAGGCTCGCGGGTGGAGGTTGCGGCCCCACAGGGCCTGGAAGGGTTACGGTGAGGTAGGCTCCCGCAAGGGCGGCCAGGGGGCCGGGCTGGCGTGAGGCCCGGCCGGGTTGAGTCACAGCTGAAGCTGTAATGCGCAGCGGAGGCGAGACGTCAGAGAGTGAGAAGCCAGCTCTGAGGACGGCAGTCCGTCGGAGCAGGTTGCATCAGTGTCAATGGGTCGTGGGAGAAGAAGAAGCGGACCACTCAGGACCACCCCAGCTCTTCACCCCCTTCTTCACTTGCAGGAGGAGACCGCGTTCCCACCACGGTCGGGAGGAGCATGACACCGCGTGCACCTGCGGACTGCACTTGCGTCAGTTGCGTGCCCTTAGAGTGCCGGCCCCCCCCGCAGGGCCCGGCACCTCCAGTTCAGCGCCTATGCCCTCCGTGTCTGCAAGCTGCCGGGACGTATTTTTGTTGGCGGCTAGATTCTGCTACATGAAGGCTTCGCGAGCTTGTGCGGTAGTCAGGCAGTCATATTGCTGTGAGATAGGCTTGGGCACACACCCAGGTTGCGAAGCTGATTCGACGAGCAAATCAGCCCATGCAGAAATTACAGGATAATTTCAGATACTTCTGGCGTATCCCCGTATCCACGTGTACGGCAGCGTATCCACAACTGTCGGTGGCCGTTGCCCCACTTGCAGCTCTGTGGCGCCGCACAGCTCTCGGGCGTACGTGTGTGCACATGTGGCCCCTAGCCGGGAGCAGCTCTGTCGGCCCCGTCCACAGCCGCGCAGCTGCAGGGGGTTATTATAGACAACGGGGCGTAGTGCCGCGGTGACTGGCGTCGCATTATGTTGGTCGACGCAGAACTGCCTGTGCCTGTGAACGGGGTACCCTTCCCTGCAGGGGGTTCAATGCAACGTGCAGCCGGCCGGGTCTGGCCCCCCAGCTGCAGGGGGGTGGAGGGGCAATGGTCGCGGCTGGACAGTGGACACACCACCTGTCTAGACCTGCCTGTCAAGAGGATCTGCCGCATCGCCTGACAGTGAGGATTAGGATGCGAATCACACTGTCAGAAGATTTGCTGCCTGGGCACTGGGCGCTGGAGAGGCCTGCGGCTGCGCACTCATGGCAGCCGGGGCGTGCCGGGGCGTGGGCGGGGACTGAAGGGGGGGGGTACAGGGGAGGGGACGTTTGCTTGGGCTTGCGGGCTCCAGGTCTCAGCAACGCACACCCGGCGAGGAGGCGAACAGGGAGGGATGCCGGAGCTGCAGCAACGAGGGTGGGAGACTGGGCGTGGAGGCGTGGAGGCGTGTAGAGGTGAGGCACGAGGGACGGAGGCAGCAAGCGTAAGGAGCAAGGAGCCATTCGTCGCAATCCCGGGTGGGCGGCGACGCGTGGAGGGGGGACGGGCAGGCAGGTACACAGCATTGAAGAAAGGGCTCGACGTCATGGAATGCTGTCAGGGGCACCAGGGTCCTCTGACCAGCGAGACCATGGGGATGAAAGGTGTTCCCTCGGCGGTGGTGGTGTGGCGGGTACCCCACTCTGTGCTGACAACGCGGGATGGAAGGTGCGGCGTACCAGGCGACCGCCTCGGGGCCCGAGCTCCTCGTGCCTTCCGCGTTCCGCCCCCGCCCGTGTCGCTCTGCGCAGCTCCTCCTTGGCCCTCCCCTTCGGAACGGGCTGCAGAGATGAGGGCGGGCCCGGAGAGGAACGGGATAGAGGCCGAGGGGCGGCGCTGACCCCTGCCCCTGCCCCAGCCCGGCTAGGGCTACCTTCCCTACCCCGCTCCGCCCCACACTGCACGTTACCACCAGCGTTGCTATCTTCCCTGGGCCGAAGTGCGGGAGGTCCCGCACTCGGACCTCGGGTCCAAGCCCAAGAGTGCGAAAGCGGGCCGCACTTCGTGGCCCTTGGCGGCCCAAAACGTGCGACCGCACTTGGCAAGCGCTTGCCGCCCAGAAGTGCGGGAGAGTGCGGTGGAGTGTAGCGGAGGGCGCGGCGTTCTGGAGGCCTGTTTCAAGCGGATGAGTCTGCCTGGCTCTCGCCCTAGTGCATGAGCTGATGTAGGCGGGCAACTGGGGGTCTTGAATTCCAGCAGCAACCCCGTAGTGTATGCTGCAAGTGCATGTGATGCGGGCTGGACGGTGGGGGTGGGAAGGGGACTGCCTGCCCGGCTGGCCGCGCCCGTTCGGTGGGCCCCCCAGGGGTTGAGGGGCCCCCGCACCTGAGCCGCCAGAAGGCTCAAAAATGTGCCGGCGCGGGCCGCACTCGCAACCAAACTTTGCTACAAAAGTGCGGGAGCTTCCGCACATGAGGCTCTTTCCGTCACCGAAAGTGCGGGATGGCCTCACTCCCCCGCACTTCCGCACTAAGATAGCAACACTGGTCCCCACCCTCCCTTCCCTGCCAATCAGTGCGGGGAGTTGCAGCGCCGGTGGTGGGTAAAGCGTGCGGTCCGGGCTGGGCAGGGCAGACAAGACAGGCGAGTGGGCGGGGCACCGCGAGCGAGGCGCGGGGGGGCCGGGTGCGCAGAAACGGGGCAGGAAAGGAAGGGAGCGAGCTGGTAGGCAGGGTTGGGGGTGGGAGTTCAGTCATCGGTGGTTACAATGAGGGACCCCTTCGAGGGGGTCTAAGCGCAGAACGCTCCGACCGGCTGGTCGACCACACGGGCTTGCCGCCTGCAAGCCTGGGTGCCCCCTAACAGCAGCCCACAAGGGCGGTGAGTTCAGCGCCCCACGCTTCTTGCCGTCTTGTGCCTGGCTGCCTGCCGCCCCTCCCCTCGCCCGCCCCGCCTTGCCATCCGCGCCTCGCACGTACGTGCATGCTGCCAACCATCGGGCCGGCCACTGCCGTACACGCGCCGACGCATGCCGCGCTGCCCCTGCCAGTGCCCGTGCGCCGTGGAGGGCGGAGGTGCGGACGAGCCGGGAGGGGTGGCGGCCCGCTGCGCACCTGCGCCACTTCCCCGCACAATACCTTCCCGCGTCCAGTGCCGCCCGCGCTGCCACCACCACAGCCGCCACCTGCCCTCACTGAGCTACGGTCCCCCCTGCTCCCTACGTTGATGTCATCTACCCCCTGGCTCCGGCTGTGTCGCTTGGGGGACCCCGCCGTCGGGGGCCTGTCACACCCGTACTGCATGCCCGCCTGGGTACCCTTGAGCCCTGCAGGTTGCTTGCCTCCTTCTTCCGCCATCGCCCGAGTTCCTAGGCGCTCCTGGGGTCGCAACCTGCTCTGCTCGCCCGCCGCTCGCCCGCATGGTACTGACGCTCTTCTCTTCCTCTTCTCGGACGACGTCTTTACACCCGCAGGTTCGGCTCCTTGGGGCGTGGGGGACCATAGGACGCCGCGGGCACTAGCTGCGCCAACTCGGGCGATGGCGGACCCCAACTTCCGGCGCTCGGCCACCGGTAAGCGCAGGTAAGCACACGGTAAGTACGCTGGGTACCTTTGCTCATCGTGCGGGATTGAGAGCGGTTCCGTGGGCCACACTAACAAGAGGAACTGCCGCTCCCTCCCTTTCCGTAACACTCGTGTACGTTTCCCCCGCAAGCTGTGCCATGTGCCCCTGTGCCCCTTTGCCCTCGCGGGCCTCCCGGTTCCAGGCGACAACGAGCCCTACCACAGGTCGTCTCCTCGCCTGCGTAATCTGCGGAAAACCACTGAGCTGCGCAGCAGTCCGGGCTTGCCCCCCTTTTTTGGGGGAGCGGGACTTGGGGTTGATTGTGTGCATGGCCGGTGGGTCGCCGGTGGGTCGCGGGCGGCGCAGGCGGCTGCGGGGGGAGGGAGGCCGCGTCGCCGCGTGGCCGCGGCTCGGCACGTGCACCCCGCTGCACTGCAACCCGCGACGACGCATTATGTAGGTGTCACACCTAATGCAGCATGCGAGGCACGCGCGGCTAGTCGCAGGCGCTCTAGCGTGCCTCGGGAAGGCGCCGCAAACGCCGCAAACGGAGCGCCCGCGTCGCCTTCCAGGGCTTCCCGCGGCGCCTGGGTTGATCAGGCCGCACTCTGCTTCTACACTGCGGCGCTGCCTGGCTGCGGGGCGCCTCAGGCGTCAGCGACGTGTCAAATTCCTACGATCTCATACTATTGCCGATTCACCAACGGGGCCTGCTCCGCTCTCCGAGCGGAGGATGGGGCAAGCCAACGCCCTACGCCCTACTCCTGGCTCGCACAGGATATGTCCTAGGGCTGAGCTACGGGCCTGTGCATCCGTCTGTCTAACTGGCATTTCCTAACCGGTCCCACCAGCGCCCAGCGGCGAATGCAAGCGAAGTGCGGGAGAACTTGATGCTGGTACGCTGGATTCCAGACAATAATCACCAGACACTGTGAAATTGGACACTACACACCAGACACGCTGGACACCAGACACGCCGGACACCGGACACGCCGGACATCGGACGCTGGACGTCGGACGCTGAACGTCAGTGGTACGCCCGAGGCTCCAGCGAATCCCCGTACGGGCCGTGGGCCAAAGGGGGCCCCTGCCATGTTGTGCTGCCTTCAAGCCAACCCCAGCACGAGTGAGGTTTACAGCCGGCTGCCCCGAGCCGGAGGCCAGGCCAGGCTAGCTGCATGCTGCATTGGCCCCCCGCCCTCACGCGCCCCCTGCGGCCTCCGAGTCCCGACCCCACGGAAGGGGGCACGAGGGGCAAGCCCGTGCCGGGCGCCTCGGGCAGAAGCTTTCCAGAAGCTTCTGAAGGACCTGGGGTTTGTTATGCCTATAAAGAGAGCAGCGAGTCCATCCAGCCCTGCGTTCACCATGCCCTCGTCCGCGCACACATGGGACGGGGGAATGGCGCATGTCCGCCGGTCAAAGCCCTCGCGATGGCGATTTCAAAGCCCTAGCGCGACATCCTCGCACACAAGCAAACACAAAACTATCTCACAGCGCGGGCCAGGGCACGGAGGTCGCGAGGTCGCAATTGGGATTGACGACGCAAGCAAACATTGCCGCCGGTCGGTGCAACGGGAGCGGCCGCATGCACCATATCCTGCTAGGCCTGCTAGGCCTGCTGCCGGCTAGGGGCCACATGTGCACACACGTACGCCCGAGAGCTGTGCGGCGCCACAGAGCTGCAAGTGGGGCAACGGCACCGACAGTTGTGGATACGCTGCCGTACACGTGGATACGGGGATACGCCAGAAGTATCTGAAATTATCCTGTAATTTCTGCATGGGCTGATTTGCTCGTCGAATCAGCTTCGCAACCTGGGTGTGCGCCCAAGCCTATCTCACAGCAATATGACCACCTGACTACCGCACAAGCTCGCGAAGCCTTCATGTAGCAGAATCTAGTCGCCAACAAAAATACGTCCCGGCAGCTTGCAGACACGGAGGGCATAGGCGCTGAACTGGAGGTGCCGGGCCCTGCGGGGGGCCGGCACAAGGGCAGTATGCAATTACAAGGGGCCGTGCCAGGGAACGCGCAGCAGCTAGGGCTGCCGGACCCCAAGAGCTTGCGCATCCTGGTTGTCGATTCTCGGGCGCCAAGCCGGCAAGCCACGACGCAGCTCTTGCGAGAATGCCTCTATCAGGTATGGTAGAAGGGAGCTCTAAGCGCACAGCCAGGGACCCGCGCCGCGTTTTAGGAGGCTCACCATGCCAACCGGGACCCGCCGCAGGTGACCGCGGTCAAGAACTCCAGCGAGGGCTGGCAGCTTTTGGCTAAGGCCGCTGTCCCCTACGACTTGGTGCTCAAGGAGCACGAGCCACACGCATTGGCGGACGCGGGCCGGTTTCTCAAGGTACAGCGACGCTTGCTGGCGACACGGTTGTCTTGCTTAAGTGCTCGTCGACGACGCACGGGCGGGTCGAGCGCCGCGGCACGCGGGCTCGCAGACGGCTGAGAATCCAACCTGTGTTCTGCGTATCTTCGCCTCGCAGCGGATGGCCAGGGCGGACGTGCTCAGCAAGACCCCTGTAGTGGGTGAGCAGGGCCGCTCTTGGGAAGTAGGGGCGCGGGCAGCGACTCGCAGTGAGGTAGGCGCAGATATTTTTTGGTATCTACTGCGTGCCGCTTCAAGGCGCCTGGCGGCTTTCCCGCACGCTCGCCACCAGTCGAGCAGCAAAGTACAAGCACTGGGGATGCATTCGGTGCACTGCAACTGGACGGGCGTGGTAGTGGATAGAAAGGTGTCCACGGGTTGACAAACGGTCAATCGCAATTGCTCCGCCGGTCCGTCCATACACACTGAAGCTCGCGATCGACCACGCGGGAAGCACATATGAGCAGCCCTCACCGAACCAGAGTCAGAGGGGTGGCCATTGCGGTGTGTGCGCTCACATAACGGTCCGTCGATGTTTGGCATTCTTCCCCGCGCGCCTAGGCAACCACGCAGCCCCACGCCTGCCGGTGCTGTGCCTGCCAAGTAGCGAAGCCTGCCACAGCAGCACGTAGGCATCCCCCGATGCCTCGACAGCTAATAGTCTTCTCGCCCCCGCCATTTCCACCCCGCAGTGACATCCTCCCAGGATGAGCGCGAAACGGTCATGGCGTGCCTGGCGCTCGGCGCAATCGACTACCTCATAAAGCCGCTCCGGCAGAACGAGCTGCGGCACATATGGACGCGCGTGTGGTGGTGGCGCAAGGTGGGGGCGGCCTGGCGCCTGGTGTGTCGCGGCACCGCACGCGGGGTCGCTCCGGCCAACGGTGGGATCCTTCCGTGGTCCAACCGCTAACCGCTGAGGCAGCTGAGGGGTGCTGTGGCTACAGCGACCGCAATGGTGGTTAACTGCCTGCCACCCATGCTGCTGGGACTGGGCTGCTTTCGTTCGAGGATGTCGCCCCCGACCCACATGGCAAGATGTTGCTACGTGCACGGCAACACTAAGCCGTTTCTCCGCTGCATGCCTTGCCGCGCTGCTCCGTTCGCCTCCCACAGAGCCAGGCTCAGCACCCCGGTGGCGCTGTGGCGCCGCACGCCACGCGGCACTATGCCTTCCGGGGCCCTGGCTCGGCCAACCGGCAGTACGAGGACACGTCATCCGACTCCAAGCTTACTAAGTGGTGAGGCCCTTCGCCTTCCGCCGCTGCTGCATCCGCTGGCTAGGGCCTTGACGCCTTGCTTCCAGTCTCTCGTTCTCGTCACGGCTGATGTTGTGAAAGGGCGAGCGATCAGGACAATGGCGATGCCAACAGCAGCAGGCTGTGCCCAGACTCCCGGGCACTGGACGGAGCGGTGTCGCGGGATGAGACTGCTCACGGCTGCAGGCCCTCCCCTTCCTCCCCGTCGTGTCGCAGCCAGGAGGAGGAGGAGCCCACCTCAAAGGAGGGCTCCGCCCCCGACAATGGCAACGGCCACGGCAGCAAGGGGAACGGCAGCAACGGCTCAAAGGAGGGCAACGGCACCAGCCGGTGAGGGGGCGGTCTGGGGGGATGGGGACGGTGTGTGTGGATGGACGCAGGCTGCGTGCGCTCTCCATGGCCGCATGGCCGTTCAACCCAACCTCACGTAATGCCGTACCGCACTTCCGTACAGGGTGGATGCCAAGCCGCACTGCGACATCAAGGACACGGGTCACGGGTCCAATGGTAACGGCCACGGATCCAACGGCAACGGTCACGGGTCCAACGGTGAGGCCAGCCTTCTTGTTTCGCGCGTTCGCTGTACCGTGACCCTACCGTTGACCGTTGATAACCGTTTGTGCGTACGCGCAGGCAACGGCTCCAACGGTTCCTCCGATAACAAGAACGGTGGAAACGGCAACTCGGCCACCAAAGGAGACGGCAACGGCCATGGCTCCAACGGTAAGTACGACTGTCGCCCCCGCAGCATTCGTACAGTTTTAGATGTACAGGTTAGAGCTGTTGCCAAGCTGGGCCAATCTGCAGCCACAGAAGTCGAAGCGTCCGCCAACTGCCGCACAGCCATTTGCGGGTCCAGCTTGGCACCCCAAGGGCCCCCCTGCCTCCCCCCTTCTCCTCCTTACCCTCCCTTTCCCTCCTCAACCCCCACTTCCCTTCCTCCCCCCTCGCCCCTCCCCTCCCCACACCAGGTAACGGTGCCTCAACCACCCTGGCCGTTGACCGGCACCACCAAGCCCTGGTCAACACGGCCGAGGGGAAGCTGCCGCCCAACCTCGTGGGCGTGGCGCACGACGGACTGCCGGTGAGCGGTTTTAGGGTTTTGCATGAGTAATGCACGGCGGGGAGGCTTAGTAAGGGGCCGCCTCGGGCCCTGCAGGGGGCCTGGTAGGGCCTGGCCCGTAGGGCCTGCCCCACACCGACGCCCGCCCGCCCGCCCTTACCGACGTTTCCGCATCCCGCCCCCTTCCCAGGGCTCCGCCAAGGGAGGAACCATGGGTCGTTCATCGGCCTTTGCCCAGTACACCGGCCCCTCCACCTCGAGCCGCAAGCGGGCCGCCACGTCAGAGGCCGTGCCCCCCGGCACCCGCGACCGGGACCCGCCGGAGGAGGAGGACAACGGCACGCACGGCGGCGGCAGTGGCGGCGGTGGCCTGGCGGCGGCCGCCGAGGGCGTCGCCACCGGCGGCGGCGGCGGCGGGGCGGCGCTCGGGCGGTCGAAGGCGGCGGCGCAGCGGGAGCGCGCAGCGGCCATGGTGAGTCAGCGGTGATGTCGTACAGTATCCCCATGTCGTACCTGCCCCGCGCTGCTTCCATGCGATTGTACGTGTGTGTAAGGGCTGGGTACACGTCTGTGCTGTCATTCACCTCTCACCCGCCCGCCCTCTCGCCCCTGCCCTTTGCCTTGCACCTTCCGCCAGCTCCGCAACTCCGGCGGCAGCGGCGGCCACAACCCGTCGGGCCCCGGCGGCTCCGGCGGCGGCGGCGCCGCCCTTCTGTCCGCCGGCAACAACCTCAACGGCTCGTCGTACACCTACAAGCAGCCCACCCTGTCCTCCGAGCGCCCTGGATCTCAGGGGATCTCGCCCTCTCGCTACGGATCGGGTCCAGGCTCCGCCGGCGCTGGCGGCAGCGGCAGCGGCGCCGGCGCCGGCCGTTCGGGCTCTGGCGGCGCCGGCGGCAGCGGCCCGACCGGCCCGGCGTCGGCGCACGGCCCGGCGTCATGGCCCGGCGGCGCTGGCGGCAGCGGCGGGTCTCAGCACGGCGGCGGGCCCATGGGAGGGGGACCCATGGGCGGCGTGGGCCCGGGCGCGGCCTCCCCCGGGCTGCCGGCGGGCTTCCCCGGCATGTTTGGAGCCCCGCCGTTTGGTGAGCCGTGGGAGGGTGTGGAGGGGCGGGGACGGGGTGGGGGCTTGGGCGCGGGAGGGACCCCTCGGAATGGGGCTTGCACCGCGAGAGCAGGCTTGTGACTTGAACGTGAATGGGCTGTAGGATCACGAGGACGTGTCCTTCCCCAATCCTCAACCCTCAACGCACCCGCTTCCCTCCCCTTCCCCCAGGCCTGCCCCCCGGCCACGTGCTCTCCCGCATGGCCCACCCCGCCCTGGGCCGCTTTGGGCCCGGCCTGGGCCCGGGTGGCGGAGGCCCACAGGGGCCCTCCCCCATGGAGACGGTCCAACTGCCGGTGAGGAGTTGCCCTAGGGGAACGGGGGGGGGGAGATGGGGGGAAGTGGAGGGGGAGAGCGGCGGGGGCGTTGGGAAGGGGCGGGGAGGGAGGGGGCGGGGGGGAGGGGATGCAGGTCCGGGGCAAGGAGCCAGGGGTGGGGGGCAGGGGTGGGCACGCCAAGCCAAGCTCGTGACCTTGACTTCTGCAGCCACCTAGCTGCCTCCGGCCCCCGCCCACCTCGTCGCCTTCTCCCCTCCCCCCTCGCCCCCCCCCCGCCCCTTCCGCTCCCCCCCGAAAGGCCTTCATGTCCTTCCCCCCGCCCGACATTGTCGCACTGGCGGCCGCCGCCAGTGAGGTACGACAACACGTGTGTCGTACGATTGTCATGTGTACGACACGTTCACACAAGCCTCCACCTCCCCGCAAACCAACCTGTCCAGCCCACCCCACTGCGCCATCACAGCCAGGACCGCTCTCCTCCACCCACTCGCCTCTCCGCGCACTGAAAACTAGATTACCCACATTACTCAGATACACGTCGTACGTCATGCCCCGTGCTCCGCAGGCCCACCAGGCCCACCAAGCCGCAGCACGCTCAGCACACGGCGGGCATGCAGTGCACGGCCCGCCCGGCCACGGCCTGCTGCTGGGGCCGATGGCCGGCGGCCCCGCTGACGGCACCGTGGGCGGCCCCGGCGGGCCGCCGCCGCCGCCAACCTCCGCCGCCACCAACATCAACGCCATGATCCTCAACCAACTGCTCGCCAGCGGCGTCACGCTCCAAGCCCTGCTCGGCCAAACGGTACGGCGGTGTGTACGACAGATAGGGGTGTGCCGTACTGCATGTGCGTGTCCCGGCCGATAAGCCCACCCACAAGCCGGGGCTATGTGCGCTTTCGCAATCCACACGCATCGCGATATATCTGCTGCCCTTCTCGTACTGTACGGCTGACACGTGCCTCGTACATCCTCCCGTACGCTCAGGCGCCCATGAGCATGCACCACCCCGCCCAAGCCCTGGGCCACCCGCACGCGCCCCCGCCCGGCTCCCGCGCCCCGCCGGGCCACCCCGGCAGCGGCCCCACCCTTCCCCAGCAACAGGCCGCGGCGGCGGCGGCCGTGGCGGCGGCGGCAGCCGTCTGGCGGCCGCCCGCCTTCACTCAGGCCTCCATGGCGGCCGCCGCCGCGGCGGCGGCGGCCGGCGTGCTGCCGTTCCCCGTGCCCCCGGGTGCGGGCGCCCATGGCGGACTGGGCCCCGGCGCTGACGCGGCGGTCCTCGCCAGGGCTGGCGGCCTCATACCGCGGGACGTCGCCGGAGGTGCGTTGCCTGGCGTTGCGTGGTAGCGGGGTTTTTCTCAGCGCGCTTGGGTTGACCGGAGGACCCGGAGGCTGCGATGCGGTGCGGAGGACCCGGAGCTTCGCCCATGCCCCGCCACAACCTTCAAACCCCACCGCCCCCACCACCCCCACCACCGCAGGCGTGCTGCTGCCCCCCTGCCTGCCGGGTGAGGGCCCGCTGGGCCGCGCCCGAGTGGCCATGCCGGGGGTGCCGGAGCCCAAGCGCCGCCGGGCCCTGGCGCTGGACAAATACCGCAAGAAGCGGAAGGTGGGCCTGGGTGGGGCCTGGGTAGGGCTTGGGCGTTTCCTCCTGTCCTTGTCAGCGTTGCCCTCGTGGGCGTCGCAGGGTGCCCTAGTCCTGGTCCTTACCTCCTCATGCCTCCTCTTCCCCCCCCTTCCCGCCCTCTTGCCTCCTCCCACCCGTCCCTCCCACTTGCCCTCCCCCCCAGAACCTGCGCTTCTCCAAGACCATCCGCTACGAGTCCCGCAAGCAGCTGGCGCAGCAGCGCCCGCGCGTGCGGGGGCAGTTCACCAAGCACGGCCTGGGCCTGGGCGGCGGCGGCGGCGGCGGCCTGGACGACGGCGCCGCCACCACCCTCTCCAACGGCGCCAAGAGCGGCACTGGCGGCGCCGGCGGCGTTGCGGGCGAGGAGCTGGGCGCTGAGGAGGAGGTGCAGACCGGCAGCCGGGGGTACTACGAGGTGTGTTGGGTGCGGGTGCTGTGGGGCTGGCATGAAGGCGGGGTGCGTTGGGGGTATTGAGGGCTGGGGTGATTAGTACGTTTGGCCTCTGCGCGCCTCTGCTTTCCCGCAGGTTTGGTTCCTGGTGACTGCAGCTCCTGACCCTTGCTCTTTCCCCCCGTGTCCTTTGCCTCCCCCCTGACAGGAGGAGGACTATGACCCAGAGGAGGTAGAGGAGGACGAGACCGTGGAGGAGGCGGACGAGACCATGGGGGGCCCGGGCCGGGCCCAGCAGGGCCCCGCCGGGGCCCAAGATCGGGACCGCGGCGAGTGGGGCGCCGACAGCTCCGCACAGCGCCGCATGGTCGAGGACCGCGAGCGGCAGGCGAGTACGGATGGATGTACGGCAGTAGGAATGTGCTGTGTGATTTGCGTGCTGCGCGCTCCGAGCGTCAGGCCATGGCGTGGAGTATGTTGTGTTGCTGTGTGCTGTGCGCGCGATCGAGGGTCCTTTAGCGAAGCTGGCCAACACACACCGTGTGACCGCTGTGTGCTTTGATTACGTAAGGCAGTTGTTGCAGCCAGCCCCGTAGCCCCCTGTCTTCGCGCAGTCGTGCTCACTACCCCCTCCTCCGTCCCCCTCTCTCGCCCTTGGCTTGCCCTGTCTCCGCAGACTGACGGCCCTGAAGACATGGACGTTGATACCGGCGGAGGCGACGGCAACGGATCTGGCAACAACGGATCTGGATCCGGATCTGGCGGCGCGGCGGATCCGCCGGCTGGCAGCACCGCCGGCGCGTCGGGCGCCGCCGCCAGCGAGCGTGGCGGCCCGCCGCCGTCAACCTCGCCGCCGCCGGCAGGCCTCATGGGCGGCCGTACGGCAAGTGGCGCGATGGCGCTGCCACGTGGCCTGGCGGGCATGGAGGTAGATGACGCGGCGGCTGTCGTACGGAGCCTGATCGGGCTACGAGATGCGGCCATGCTCGCGAGGGTGAGCGCCCAGGCGGGCTGGCTGAATGCTGGGTGGGGATGGGCCGGAGCCAAGGGAACCTTGGGTTGCAGCAGCCCAGAATGCGTGCCTTGTCCGCTGCCCTGCGCATTCACTGAAGAACAAGAGGGTTGTACAGCAGCAGCTCAGAATGCCGTGTCTTGCCCTGGCCTGGTCGCAACCGCTGTGCGTACGAACGTATGTAGTGGGCGACGTGTACGGCGAACGTGTGTGTTGTGTGTGTGTCGCCTCTGTGCCTCTGCCGTACAGTCCCGGCCGCCGCCACCGTACGTCGACACCGCCCCGGCAGTCCTCCACGTCAGTAGCCTCCTGCCGTACAGTAGTCGACCTTTCCAGACCCATCGCGCAATCTGGCCGGCAGACTCCCGCGCAGCAACCCCTTCAGCGCCCGCTCGTTCCCCCACCCTACCGGCCCTGCCCCTCCTGCCCTGCACCCAAACTCCACCCCCGGCCTCGCCTCTCTCTCCTCCCTCTCCCTCACGCCTCCCCGCTCCCTCCCCTGCCCCGGGCCCCACAGGAAGCCAAAGCGTCGCGATCGGTGGGCTCTCAGAGCTCGCTCTCGCGGGACCGTGGCCACTCCCGCGGCCACTCGCACGGTCACTCTTCTCACGGCCATTCTTCCCACGGCCACTCCTCCCACGGCCACTCCTCCCACGGCCAACCACCCCAGCAACAGGCCCAGCCGGGGCCCTCCGCCGCCCAACAGCAGCAGAGCGGCTACGGCAGGTGCGTTGCGACCCGGAGGGTAGAATAGAAATGTTGCGTTCTATGTCAAGGCTTGTGCGTAGCCGGCATGGTCTTCCCCTGCTAACCACCTTGTCATTGCGGTCCTCATTAACGCCCCCGCTCCTTCCCTCCCGCCTGCCAGACCCATGAGCATGCACCGCCAAGGCACACTCGAGGCTGTGTCATCCCAGGGCGCCCCGCCGCCGCCCTCCGGCCCCGCCCCCGCCACCTCCGGCGGCGCAGCGCCACAGGGCGCCGCCGCGCTGATGACGACTGGCCCAACCTCGCAAGGCGGCCTGCCGCTACCGCCAAACGCCGCCGCTGGCGGCCTGACGGCGGCGGTAGGCGGGCCGACGGCGGCGGGCCTGCAAGCCGGCGGCGCGCTGCCGACGGCGGCCCAGCAGTCCGTTGGCGGCGCGGCAGCGGCAGCTGCCGCCAGCCAGCAGCCACTGGCGGCCTCGGCCGCCGCCGCGTCGCAGGGCCTCGGCCCGGCGGCGGCAGCGCAGCCGCAATCGCTCACTGCCGCCGGCGCTGCCGCTGCCGCCGGCGGCGGCGGGCCAATGCCCGCCGGCTTCGGCCAGCAGCGCGTCAGCGGCGCTGGCGGCGGCGGCAGCGCGCACGCCCAGGCGCCGACGGCGTCGCAGCCGCCGCTGCTGGCGGCGCCGCTGAGCCAGGGGCCCGGCGTGGGCCCGAGCGGGCCCGCCGCGGGCCACGGCGCCATTCATCGCGAACGGTGCGATTCGGGTCGCGGCGGCGAGGCTCGCCGTGACGACCACCGAGACCTACGCGACCCAGGCCTTCGCGATCGCGAGGCTGGCGCTCTCGGCGACGCTGGCGGCGGCGGCAAGAACGGCAGCGATTCCGGAAGCAACAGCCCCGACGAGAACGGCGGCGGCGGAACGGGCGGCAGCGGCGGCGCTACTGGCGGCGCCGCCAGCGGGCGCGGGGCCAAGGGCGGCTCGGACAAGGTCCTGCACGGGGGTCACAAGGGGTCGGCGGCGCACGGCCACGGCCACCGATAGCGCTGGCGCTCTTGTGCTGGAGTGGTAGCGCTAGGGTGTTCGTGTTTTGGGGTGGCCTGAGCCCGCTCAGCTGACACCCGTCGCGCAATGCGCGGTCTGCGTGGGCGGGCCGGGCTTCCCAGTCACGCTCGCGCCCCGTGCAGTTTTGGCTATGCTTTGCTTCTTGCCGCGTTCGGCGTGCTCCGCGCTGCCGCTTCGTTTTGGTTTCTTTATTAAACGTCACGGTTGGATTGATTCGTGTGTCGATTTCTCGCGCCTGCTTAGCTTTTCAGCGTCGCCTTGCTTTTAATGAGCATCCGCAACGCACGACAGGCCGATGATGAGGGGGTACAGGACCGGAGTCTGTGATTCGAGTCTTCGACGTGCGCAGACCAAATCATAAAATGCTCCTGATATGGTACATTGGCGGAGGCGGCGGGCGCCGGGGCTTTCCCGCTCAGTCCCGGGCCAGCCCTACCCTGCATCACGGGAGCTGCATCCGTTGTTACGGGATCGGCCAAGCGGCCGTTCCCTTGCCCGTGTCCAGCCCTCCCTGCCTTTCGGTTGCCCGTTGGGCCTGTGTGGGCCTTCCTTTGGGCCCGTGTGGGTCTTGCTTGGGCCCGAGGCGGTGGCGGCGGCATGGATGCGTGGCTCACCAAACCCAACTGCTAGCGAGCTGGGGGTACACGTTGTCAGATTCAGGTTGTACTTACGAGGGTCTGAAAGGAGGGCAAGATGAGCTAATTCCCAGATTGAGCAAAGCTGAGCCATGCCAGTAGCAAATGAGAGAGAGAGAGGAGCTTCCAAGAGTCCACTGTTTTGTCTCGAGGATGGTGTCTTGGGGCCTAGGGCTCAAACAGGGTGTCGGGGCCCGAGGAGAGAGGTGTGATTCGGTCAGCCTGCCTGTGTGCAGGCTGCAGAGCAGTAACGCTGTCACCGGTTCACCAACCATTGGCCAGTCGATTGCGCCGTTACTTGTCATGTGTGCTTGCGGTGTGGCGTCTCTGTGCTATGTGGAAGCCGGGACGTGTCGGCCCCAAGGACAGTGGGTGAACGTGCAGACAGTACGTGGCAGTACACTCCGGGGCCAGGCAGTACACGCCCGGGCAGTGGGCCTGGATGGTCCCGGCGGCGATGTGCCCGGCAGGTGCCCTTCCGCTACAGGCACCGTTGCGCTAGGGTATGCTGCGGGGGCGTTGCATGCGCTTTAGGCCCCCGACCCGCTTGCGTCCTCTTCACTCTGGTGATGTGCGCTGGGTTCGCCGCATTGGCGATCCCGCGTGCGATGCCCCCAGCCCGCCAGGATTTGCGGGCCGACGGAGAAGCACGCTTGCACAGCCGGTGTGAAAGTGTCTTGGTGTCTTGGGTGCTTCCTTGACTGCCTTAAATCCTGCCTGACGCGCCGAGCACAAGCGGCTATGGCGTCTCGGCGCTTGGCCCGGCCGTGTTTGGTCTGATCAGGGCCGCTTGTTGGGGTTGTCCGCTGGCAGTGCTGCGTGGTGCGAGAGTCCGTCGGGGGCGGCGGTTGCCGTCCTCGTGACGTCCCCGGCCCGAGCAATGCTGGACGTGTTGTGGGGGCCGGCACTGCTGTCGTGCATAGCAGAGTGCGCTGCGTGGTGCGTTGGTGGTGCCTGCATGTGCAGTGCGTGTTCGTGTGATGGTGTGAGGTGGCAAGAGTCTCGAGGGGCCGCGGCCGATGCAAGCGGCACGCCGCTGGCCCACCCGCAATAAAGGCATGGCCAGAAGAAGAAGAAGCCTTCCATACCGGTATTGCCATATTGAGTGTAAAGCTGAGGCGAGATCATAGGCTGCACGTCCCGAAGGGGCGGCTCCGGCGTCCGGTTGTACCCCGACGTGTAGGCCGCGTGAATGAATGGCCTACACGGCTACACACCACACCCACCAGCCGCACCACCCCTGGCCGGCAGCAGACATCAACGAAGCCCAGTGCTGGGTCGTGGCCGTGCGGCGTAGGGCGTTGTCAGGACACACTATGGGCTACGGCAAAGTGCAGCCGGCTGACCGAACTAATCGGCGAGCAAAGACGCAGGCGGTGCCTGGGCTCACTTCTAGGACCAGCGCTGAGGCTCAGCGGCTGGGTCGAGCGAAGGCTCCTCGGGAAGTCGTCGGATGGCACAAAGACTGCGCCGCAGGCGCTAGAGGCAGCAGAGCAGCAACACTCTAGTAGTTACAGTCACAGCAGAGTAGATCCGCAGCAAGTAGTGCTTCCGACTTGCCAGTCGGAAGCTGGGCGTTCGCCTAAGTCGCCCCGATCGGAAGGGCTCTTTGCCGTACCTCAGGTGCTCATGCCACGTGTCTCACGAGCCAAACCCTGGTGTCACAACCCTAGTCTCAACCCTAGACGTAACCTCCGGCACCAACCAGCAGACCAACCACAAACCTCCAGCACCCTACCTCAACTCCAAACCGGCAACCATACTGTGACAGCGACGGTACTGTGCTCTGTCAGCTGTCAGGACACACTATGGGCTACGGCAAAGTGCAGCCGGCTGACCGAACTCCCCCCCTTGGCGACTCTAGAGCCAACAACGCGAAGTCAGGCGGCCTCGAGGCCACACGCTAAGTCAGAAGCAGTTCGCTCAGGCTGTACACAACAGTTCCCTCCAGCAGAGAAGCCTCAATCCTCCCCCATGCTCGCTAAGAGTCCTCACCAGGCTACAGCCAGCAGAACTCAGCTCCCTCGGCTCACCTCCCTATCTACGCATGCACCCAGTGCCCAGCGCGTCCCTTCCCGATACCCCTCATCAGCTGCGCCCTCAAGGTCGCATCCCGGAACACTAACAGCCAAGCTCCAGGCTTTCCGTTGACGTATCCACAGGTGTCTCCAGTGATGATGGCCAGCCGCTCGTCCTCCGTGAAGGCGTTGAGCAGGGCGGCCCATGCGTCCGGCGGGGCCGTAAGCATGCGCCGTGGGATGAAGGCCACGACTAGCGGCACCATGGCGACGGCCAAGGGCAGCCAGAAGGGCAGAAGCTCCGGGTGCGGAGCAGAGATGATGAGCCAGGACTCGCCGGGCGTGGCGAGGCGGCGGTAGGTCCCAGGTTGTAGGGGATCCAAGCGGGGCCAGCCCGGGGCCTCGGTGGCCCGGCCCCCGTTGGCGCAGACGGAGTAGCCTCTCGCGCGGAGCGCGTTGGCCAAGGTCTCGTCGCCGGCGCACGGGTCCAGAATGACGGGCGATCGGCTTGCGTCCAGGTGGTCCAGAAGCAGGTTGAGCGCCTCCTCAGCGGGCGCAGGGTGCGTACCCGTGGGAAAGGACTCAGGCAGGCTGGAGGCCAGCCCGGGCACGGAGCGCAGCTGCAGCAGCGCAGCAGCTCGGGCGCTTGGCGAAGATAGGTCCCAGGTGTCGGGCAGGACTAAGGGCGGAACCCCAGCCGCCGTGACGAGGGCCGTGGTGGACGGTTGAGCGCATGCTTTGGCTGCTCGCAGAGTCAGGCGCTCCGCGGTGCCGTCAGTGTAGCGCGCCTCAATGGGGCGAGAGTGCGGCTCGTCCGACTTGTAGTGCAGGGTGCCCCTACGGTTCACGAAGGTGTTGGTCGCGGGGTCTCGGACCTTGCGGGAGCAGGGAACGCCCTCCAGCGCTTTGGCCTCGCTGAGCCGACGGCGCGCTTGGGCGGAGGGGAAGATCTGCGGCTGCGGTGCCTCGCGCGGTACGGGGGCAGGTAGCTGATCAATCGTTGCCGGTGTCACGCCGCGGGCATGGCAGTCGGGACAAGTCCAGGTGCCGCGGGGCACGCGCTGGAGCGGGGGTCGAAGGCAGTACAGGTGCCAGCCGGTGCCGCACCCGTCGCACATGACCATCTTGGACTCGTCGCCTGGGAAGGCACAGATCTCGCAGGGCAGGTCCAGCGGCGGCACCGCGATGCGGGGATCGACGATTGGGTCCAGGTCTTGGAGGTGGCAGGGGGCAAGGTTGCTCACGTGCTCCTTGCGGATGGTGCCGTCGCGGCCCATCAGCTCGGCAACTCCCTCTGGGCTCACGGCCACAATGCGGAGCACGGTGTCGCGGACGGGCAGTTGGAGCGTGTTGTTCTGATTGCGCAGGATGACGTAGACGTAGTCGCCCACGTTGAATTTGGTGAAGCGGGGCTTGTAGCCGCCAGCTCGCACGCGGGCGTAGTTGTGGCGGTCTCGCCATTGCGCCGTCAGCAGGTTCTGGCCGTTGAAAGGCGCGGCCTGCTGCACGTTGTGTGAGCGCAGCATGACGAGTTGGTCGGCCCGTTGCGGATCGGCCTCAGGGTCGATCGCCTCTGCCCACAGCTCGGCGGCGCCGAGGGGCACAGCAGGCGGTGCGCCGTACATGAGCTCAAACGGGGACTTGCCGGTGGACTTCTGAGGGGAGCAGCGGTAGCCCATCAGGACCCAAGGCAGGTACTCGTCCCAGCGCTCGGCGGAGGCGTACTGAGCGCAGTACTTGCGCAGAGAGCGTTTGCAGACCTGCACAACCCTTTCCGCAGCGCCGTTGGCCTGCGGGTGGTTGGGCGACGTGTGACGATGGTCGATGAAGCATTGTTCGAGCAGGGCGGCAAAGGCGCCTTGGAACTCGGTGCCTCCATCGGTCACCACCTCGGCGGGCGCCGAGAAGCGGGCTAGGACGTTGGCTAGGAAGGCGTTGGCCACCTCCTCCGAGCCCTTGGAGCGAAGCGGGATCATCTCCACGTGCTTGGTCCAAGCCTCGACGCAGACCATGACGTACTCGTAGCCGGAGCTCGTGCGAGTGAGGGGCCCAGCCAGGTCCACGTGCCAGCGGAAGAAGGGCCCGCGGATTGGCAGGGGGTGCAACTCGGGCGGAGTGACGTTACCGACGGTGTTGGCGCGATCGCACAGGGGGCAGCGCTGAACCACATACTCGACATCCCTGGACATGCCTTGCCACCAGTAGCCGTTCTGGACCAGGCACAGGGTGCGGCGAGCTCCCCAGTGCCCCAGGCGGTGGTGGGCCTCCTGGATGATGGCTTGGCGGCGCTCAGGTGGGGGTACCTCGCGCATGGTGCTGTTAGGCATGCGGCGGTACAGGCGGTTGCTCCGGTCGTCGAAGCGGTAGTTGATGGCGCGACGCGCCACCCGTCTAGCCGCTTCTCCGACAATGCCGGCGGGGCAGGTGCCCTGGGCGAGGTAGTGGAGCAGTTGCTTGTCCTCCCAAGGGTCGCAGTAGCGGGACTCCTGTGCGTCGGCGGCGGCCGAGACCAGGGCAGAAGTCCAGTGCTCGTTGGATTGGTGGTGCTGCAGCGCGGTGGTGACCAGGGCTGCAGGCTGCGCCGCTGTGTTGTTTTCAATCTCCCTACCCCCCCCCAGCGGGGCAGCCGGTGGCGCCTGCTGAGGTGGCATGCGAGCCATGTGGTGCGGGGTGACGAAAGCGCGTTGAAGGGCTTGTGCGCAGAGAAGGATGCGTGCAGCAGCTGGAGTCTGCAGACCCTGCTGCAGGGCGTCGATGGCGGAGGGCACGGCGAGGGTGCCGTCGTTGCGCCGCTCCAGCAGCGAAGCAGGCTCCAGGCCGGTCAGGGCGGCTATCTCCTCTGGCAGCAGCGGCGAGGGCACGGCCGAGGCGGTGGAGGCTAGCTGGATAGTGGCGAGGTTGCCCGGCGGGAAGACGGTGACGGGGCGACCCGGCACGTCGCAGGCCGAGTAGGGCTCGCTGAGGGGTGCCTCGCAGAGGGGCAGGCGGCGCGAGGGTGCCGCTGCAGCTGCCGAGAGGTTACCGGGGCTCCAGGCACCAGATGTTGCCACCTTGCGCAGGTGCTCGGGGGCCGCGAGGTTGGTGCAGAAGGCGCGCAGCGAGTGCTGGGCCCTGCCCATGGCAGCGGTGTCCAGCGTGAGGCAGGTCCCGAAGGGCGTGTCCGCAGACGCTGGAGGCTCGCGCTCCAGCAGGAAGCCGGGCGGGAGTCGGGGTTGCAGCTCTTGGAGCCTGCCAAGGAGCTCTAGGACTCTATCTGGCGGAGCCAGGGTCGAGTCTAGGTTGCCGAGCACCAACCACTGCTGCCCTGACCTGGCGGAAGCAGCAAGGAGGTGGTCGTTGGTGAGCGGACCGGGCGGCAGCGCGGCCCAGGGGCTTTCAACGGCGGAGCCGCGAAGCTGTCGGGGAAAGGAGGCACGGAGCCAGCCCAGGCGGCGGCGCAGCAGCGAATGCTCTTGCGCGGGCGCGCCCAGGGTGTGATAACGGCGCACGGTCCAGCCCGCCCAGAGGCAGGCCTCGAGGCCCGTGGCGGCGGAGGTGCCGCACTCCACGATTACCAGCCCTTCCGTGAGGGCGTGCTCCAGGAAGTGGTGCGAGAGCAGACTGGTGTCGAGGGCGGCGGTGCGGCCCTCGGCAACTCGGCGGGGACGCGGCGGCGAAAGCGAGGTCGCCCGGAGGGCGTCTCGGGCCTCGCGCACGACGCGGTTGGCGGTGAGGTTGGCCTGTCGGGTCAGGAGCTGAGCCGCAGTGCACTCGGGGTCGGCGAAGCGCTCGACGGGGTCAGAGGCCGTGCCGTTGCCGCCAGCGAGCCACTCGTCGGGAGAGGGAGCGAGGGCGGAGCCCTGTCCCGTGACGGTGGCCAGCAGGGAGTACTCCTCGCGAGCGCGCAGCGCCAGGACTTGGACTGCAGACATGAGCGCCGTGGGTTGCGCCGAGGGCGTGACGGTCGGATACGGGACGAGCCGAGGTGGCGGCGGCTTGGCGTCGGAGTCCTCATCCATGCGGGCTCCAGAGCCATCAGCGCTCGAGGGCAGAGGCGAGCGGCTGAGTGTGTCAGCGTTATAGTGGAGCTGGCCTGGCCGATGGGCGACATCAAAGTCGTACTCTTGCATCAAGAGTGCCCAGCGAGCGTACTGCCCCACTAGGTTTTGGTTCTCCATCAGCCAGAGCAGGGGCGCGTGGTCGGTGACCAGGATGAAGCGTGGGCCTATCAGGTAGGGGCGCAGCATCTTCATTGCCCAGCAGGCAGCCAGCATCTCACCCTTGTAGGAGGTGTAGTTGCGCTCGTGCACGTTGAGTGAGCGCGAGATGCAGGCTACCATGTACTCGTGCCCTTCGTCATCCAGTTGGCCTAGGACGGCGCTGATGCCTACATTGGAAAAGTCAGTGTGCAGGATCAGTTGATGGTTGGGATCAGGCTTGCGCAGCAGCCGGTCGTTGGTCGAGAACTCGGCCTTGAGCTGGTCCAAGGCCTCCTGGTGGCGCGGCTGCCAGGTCTCGGGACCCCACGTGACGCCCTTCTTGGTGAGCTCGTAGAGCGGGTTGGCGATGCAGGCGAAGCGGGGGATGTAACAACGATAGTAGTTGCAGAGGCCGAGCAGGGCTTGGAGCTCGGTCAGCGAGCGAGGGGGCTGGATGGCTTGGATCGCAGCGACCTTGGCCTGAACCGGGCGGAGCCCGTCAGCGCTCACCATGTGGCCCAGGAACTCTATCTTGTCTGCCGCGACTACGGTCTTGTCGGGATGCAGCTTGATGTTGATCTCGTCCAACATTGCGAGGAAACCGCGCGAGATTCTGCTCGTGCTCCTCTGCCGTACGGCCGGTTACTGCGGCGTCGTCGACAAAAAGGTACACGCAGTCCTGCAGGCCGTACTTCCGCACGTGGTGCGAAAGTACTCGCTGCCAAGCTGCCGTGGCGTTGACGGCGCCGTACATCAACCGTTTGTACCGCCAGAGGGTGTTGTTCCACCAGAACGAGGTCTTATCGCGATCCTCCTCGGCGAGCGGCAGTTGGTTGAACGCGGCGCGGCATTCGCACTTAGTAATGAATTGCGCGCCCAGGATGCGATCGAACAGGTCTTCCGGCGCTGGCGGTCGGAAATAATCGCGCACGCTCGCTGCATTTATACGGCGCGCGTCCGCACAATAGCGGTACTCGTTGGATTCGTACGAACCATCAATTCCCTTCTTACGTGGCAGGGTTACATTCATCGCGTACTGCGTGGAGTTGGACGGCTCGATAATGTCGGCACCGTACAGCTCGCGGCACTTGGCATCCTCGACCAACCGCTCGGCAGCCGAATGTCGTCGCGGGGCTTCGAATATCGGGTTGTTGTGCTTGAGTTCGAGTCTCACTGGCCCCAACTCGCCTCTATAGCACCCGATGTCCTTCAGACTCCGCGCGAACAAGTGATCGTACTTGCCAAACAACACTCTCAGACCATCACGCTGTGCCTCGGTCATGTCCGGACGTATGCACAAGGTATAGCCTGCCTCCTGCTTGACTAAAGTGGAGTCTTCGGGCGGTGCCCTAGCCCCGTCGGGAGTCGTTCACATTCGCGGGAGAAGGTCCAAGTGCAGCTACGTCAGGCGGCTCTGTCGGCGGAGCCGCAGGCCTCTCTACACTAGATGCGTTTGCAGGTGCGGTGCCCGTGACAAGGTGCTCGGTGGCTCTGCTAGAGGTGTGTCAGCCGAGGGAGAGCCCGCAGGCGGGGCCTGGGGCGGCGAGCGCCTCGCCGGCGGTGCCGGGTCGCGCAGCTGGATGCGCCGCATGGCTTGCTCCAGCGGGGTGGTGGCGGGCGACTGCTCCAGCTGCGCCCAGCTCGGAGCCAGCCACTGCCCCCCCTGAGGGTAAGCCGGATGCGGGACGCAGTTGGGCGTCGCGTCCGACAACCGCCAGCAGCCCAGGAAGACCAGCATCACGATGGCGAAGGTGAAGGTCTTGTAGCTGTTGAGGCGCCAGCGCGCCGGAGTCGCCGACTTGGTGTTGGCGTCGGGCGGTGCGTACCTGGGCTTGGACACCTTGGCGCCCGCCGTGGCGCCCAGCGCTCCGCCCCGTTGCTGCAGGAACTGTCGCTTGACCAGGCTCAGGGTACCGGCGACGCGCCTGCTCCATAGCAGCGAAGGCCCTGCGCACGCAGCTCCTCCTGTCGGCGCAGCTCGCGCCTCGCTTGGCGGGCCAGCTTGCGGTTGATGCTGCGCGTGACGCGGCGCAGGATTCATGCAGCCCAGCCTCCACTGGACGTTGCTCCATCCAGTTCATCCAGCTGCTCGTTCTAGCTCCGCGTCATCATCAGACTCCTCCTCACTGCTGGTCGGAGTGCCAGTTCCTCAACCTCGGTTGTCGGTGGTTGTTGGCACCGAAGGTGTCGTACGGCTGCACGGGGCCGTAGACAGGGCTGGCCGCGATCAGGCGCGCGATGGCCCTGGGGCAGTGCGGGAGGGGAACCCAGATGCCGAAGGTGGTGGCACCGTAAGCAATAGTGCGGGGCACCGAGATCGCAGAGCAGGTGCAGGGCACGAGCGAAGGACACGCCGTAGACGTCATGGTCAATCAGGCCGCAGCCGGGGAGGAGAAGCGGAGGCCTTGGCCCGCGACTCTGCACCGGCGGCGCCGGGAGCAGGGGACTCACCAGCCTCGAGGGGCCTCCGCAGCGGGGCTGAGACCGGCGGCGCCGGGGCCGTTGATGCTGCGCTGGCGGGGGTGTTGGCCTTGGACCCTGAAGGGCAGCTGGCGCGAGGAGTCGCAAAGTATACCTGCTGTCGCGGGCAGCGCCTTCCCATCCCGCTCGCCGGCGGGGACGGGGCCGGAGTTACCACTGGCAGAGCGGGTTGCTAGTCCCCCGGGCTATGGTCGGGGAGCGGCGGGGCCGGCTCGAGCAGCTTTGCAGACGAGGCGAGCTTGGACTCAGGATCGGGCTCCGACCGGGGCTCGGGCTTACCCCCCACCTGCTCGAAGCCGGGGCCGTCGCTAGGGCGCAGAAGCGGGATGGCGTTTGTCCGTGTACCGGTTGCAGAGCCAGAGCCGAGGTGCGCCAGGAGGCGGTGTCGTCGACGGGGTAGCTCAGCCAGTACTCGTCGCCTGAGGTGCGGACGCTGATGTTTGCCCGCAGCAGGGAGAGGAATGGGCGCCCAAACACGATGCCGTAGGGCAGGTCCTCCACGGGCAGGACGGGTGCTACGGGCACTTGCACCATGATCGCTGGGCGGGTTCACCTGGGGCGCCGTCGCATCCCAGGGTTGCCGTTGATGAAGATGCGTACGTCGCGTGCCGTGCGCTTGGTGGAGTAGTAGCAACGACTTCTTTGACACCGCGCGCTCCGAAGACCTTGATCACCTCGTCTTCGTGGTAGAGACCGGCGGTAGTGACCGCTGTGTCTTGCAGCACGGCGACGGGAACGCCGTTGAAGAGGTCTTGCCGCATGAGGCAGCATGCCCCGGTGAGGCCCATGTCGACGCTGTACGACGCCGACGTGATGTCGAACCCCGCGCACGTGATCTCGATCTTGGGGAGGCCTTGTGACTCCCACCGGGATCGCTCGTTGTCGCCAAACAGCAGACCGGTGCACAGGTCGTTGCGGTCCATGGGCGTGACGTCGTCAGTGAGTGAGGACCCGTGGTAGCAGGCGGATGCCAGGACGCAGACGGGAGGCGGCGGCCTCGGCAGGGCGACCGCGGCTTCGCGTTCCGTATAGCGCTGATACGTGTCCGCGCAGCCTTCGCCGAAGATCACGTCTCCTACCATGATGGCCGAAGCCCGGCGCCACATGTAGGCCTGCTGGCTGGCCGGCAGGGCTTGGGGGTCCGAACCAGGTTGCTCGGCCGGTAGCGGAGGCACGAGGGCATCGCGGACTATTGGGGCAGGCAGCGGTGGCGGCAGGTAAGGGTACCGCGACGCCAGAGCCGCAGTCAGCACCGGGGCTTGGGGGCGAGCTCGGCCCCCGCGGGACGCGGGCCTTGGTCCGCCGAAGCTGCCACCTCCGGAGCTGCGGGCGGAGCCCGAGTCGCGGGGGATCGCGGTCGCTTGGCGCTTGGGCGAGGGCACCGCAGGCGGGGCTTGGGCGCCAGCCTCAAGCGCTTCTCGGTTGCGCACCTGGGCGCTGCCGCTGGGACCCGCCGCCGCGGCGTCGTGCTGGGGCGTCGCCGAGGTCGAGGGCCCGGCGGCTGCGGCAGGGGGCACCTCAGGGGGCCGGCTGCGCTCCTTGCGAGGCGGTGGCGGGGCAGGCTGAGGTGCCGGGAGCGGTCGCTGCTCCCGCCAGCCGATGGTCTGCCCCTTGAAGGCGAGCCAGTCCCGGAGCTTACGGCACCAGTCGATGTACGCACCGATGAAGTAGGTACTGGAGTGGACGTGGCGCTCACTCTGGCGGTAGACGGAGACCTGGGGCGATCTAGGTCGGGACCCATGCGCGCCAGCACCTCCTCCGTCCACCGGCACTCATGGCGAAGCTGCTTGTCACCTCGGTCGTACGCCTTGGCCAGGGGGAGCGCAGGCAGGTCCTCAGGCCATGGTTGCAGATCGACCTCGTTAATGGGCTGGAAGAAGCCCTTGATGTCCAGGCTGCCGAGCGAGTCCTGCAGCTCCGGGGTCCACCGCAGCAGCGTGGGTCCGCCCAGCAAGGCGTGCAGCAGGCAGTAGTCCTGGCTGTGCCGCAACCAAGGTGGGTAGCGCAGCGGGTTGCCGAGCCTGGGGCCAGCACCTCGGTAGTTCTCGTGACCGGGGAAGACGGCCAGATCTCGGTAAGCCTGCAGCTTCGTCGCCTCGCGCAGACAGCTGCAGAGGGTGCAGGGGCGGCGTGAGCCTGAGAGCCGTCCAGGCGTCCCAGGGGATCGGCTGCGGGACCTCTGTGGAGAGCCCGAAGGTCGGCGGCCGCCAGCTCCACCACTGCCACTGCGGCGGGGTTGACGGTCACCTGAACGCTCGCGCTCGTGGTCACGGCCTCGGCTCTCAGCACCTCGGTCGCGGGAGCGGGAGCGGCCGCGGCTGGACTGACGCCCTTCATCTCGGGATGAGGCGGGGCGTCTTGGTGGTCGTGCGTAGCCAGGGCCTGGACCTCGGGGCCCCCCTTCGGCGGAGCCGAGGCGGCGGACGTAGGCACTTGGGTGTGGTGCGGCTCCACCTCCTCGAGTTGGGGCCCTGACAGCTCCCCACGCGCGTCAGCCTCCGCCAGCTCCTCGTCCTCGTACACGAGCATCTCCTCCTCGTCCAGCTCCTCCGCAGTGTCGAGGCTGGTGGCGAAGGCCACGCTGGCGCCGTCCGCGGGCTCCAGTCCCATATGCGAATGCGGCGGTCGCTCAGCCCCAGCGCAGACGCCAGCGGGCGAGCGCAGTCGCTGGGATCGAACCGTACGGTGGGGATGTGCACGGAGACGGTCTTGAGCCGGGCCTCGGCCTCGTCCACCGGGGGTGGCGAGGGCTCAGAGGGCAGCAGGGCCGTGGCGTAGCAGGCGCGGAGCGAGGCTGCCACCTTCTCCAGCTCCGGCGGGGCCGGAACCAGCGCCACGTGGCCGTTGATGGTCTCGTCGCCCTGGTGCAGCCCGGAGCGGAAGCGGAGGTGCGGGCGCGGGTAGTAGTCGTACAGCATGCCGCACTGGTGGAAGAGGGGCCCGCCCCACAGCATGGTGAAGAGGCCGGCCGCCCAGTCGTCGGGGACGACCAGGAAGTCCCCGCAGACGCGCAGCTCGGACGCGGTGCCAGGCGTGATGACGTTCCATACGCGGGCGATGCCGAGGGGTCGGCTGCTCTGGCGCAGGGACTTGACGCCGGCGTTACAGGGCTCCAGCTTGACGCCAAGGTTTTCGTACAAGCTCTGGACCATCAGACCCACCGTGTTGCACATGGTGTCTGGCCCGATGCCGGAGGGAAGATCAGGGTGCCGTCGGCCTTGAGCAGGCCAGCGCCGCGCTTGGGGTCGCTGTTGTCGACGTAGTGAAGGGAGCTGGCGAGCTCGCTCTTCAGGTACTGCTTGATCTCCTCCATCTTGGAGCCGGCGGTGGCGGCCGTAGATGAGCAGGCGAGGGCGGAGGCCTCGGGCACCACCTCGGGGGCCTTGAGCAGATCCAGCAGCTCGGCCATCATCTTGCCCAGGATCTCGAGCGCCGCCGCCGTCTTGCCCGGAGCCATGGGGCCGAAGCGGACGTTAGAGCTGCCGTCCTTCATGTGCGAGAAGGAGACCTGCTCCACGGGCGGCAGGCGCATGGAGCTGGGCAGCGGCCCGGGGGCAGCTGCCGGAAGCTGGCAGGCATAGGCTCCTTGGTGGTGTTGAAGGCCGCGGTCGAGGGGGCCTGCGGCGGCCACACGGTCTGGCCCTGGATTGGCGTTGGCGGCCCAGTCGGGGACACGGCGGGGCGGTCTCCTTGCTGGCGAAGGTGCCGACGCTGTTGCACGCGCTCATACCCCCCCCAGCTGGGAGACCGAAGCCGACGTGGCCAGGGCTGCGCCGGGGGTGCCGTACTCCACGTACGTGACGAACGTACTGTTGTACGGGTGCTGGGCCACCGAGAGAACGTCCGTGTGCAGAGCGGACGCCGTGCTCGGCGCGTACGAGGATGGCGGTGGGTGCGAGAAAGGCGGAGCCCCGAAGCCCATGGGCCAGGACGGTGGCGGCGGCACACCGGGCGGCGGGGCCGCCGGGGCCCGGAAGGAGGCCGAGGACGCGAAGGCACCTGCAGGCGGAGCCTGAGGGCCCTGGCCGTAGCCGTAGCTGTGGCCGTACGACGAGGGCGGCGGCGTGGAGTAGCCGTAGCCGTAGCCGTAGGACGCGGGACCCTGGCCGTAGTGCAGCGCCGCAGGCGGAGCCTGGGACTGCAGGTACGGCGAGGCCTCAGCAGCGTAGGCCGCGTGCTGCGGGTTGCCCTTGCCTCGGTTGTTGTCCTTGGGCTTGGCGTAGTCCTGCCTGCGGGGGCGGTCGCCTGCGGTTGCTGCTGGCGCGGCGCCGAGAGCAGCGCCGCGTACTCCGGCTTCTTGCGGACCAGCTCCGCCCAGGCGTTGTCCATGTTGATGGACTTGGGGTGGCCGGGAGGCCGCAGCGCCGTCAGGTTGCCGGCCTTGGCGTTGGCCGTGCAGAAGTCCACCGAGTGGTGCTTGGCGTTGCAGAAGGAGCAGTCGCCCGTGGAGCCGGTGGCGGGGCCGGGCTCCCGCTTGGGCCAGCGGGGCTTGCTGCCGCCGCTCGACTGCTGCTGCTGCTGGCGCCCGCCCGCCTGGCCGCCGTAGCCCTTGCCGTGGTCCTGGCGACCGGAGTGCGTGGCCAGAGCCGAGACGCTGTTGGCCATGCGCTCGATCTGCGACGAGAGGCGGGCGATGTCAGCCGAGCCCACGCCGGGGGCACTGGTGCTCTCGGAGACGGGGCCAGCAGACGTGGCGAACGCCTTGAACTTCTTGGGGTCCTTGACCTTGCTGTCGGCGGCCTCCTGCTCGACCGGAAGGCACTGTAGATTTCGTGGCAGCGGACGATGGCCTTAGCGAGGTCCCAGGCGGTGGGGTCGCTGTCCTCCTTGCCCAGGTAGCTGACCTTGATGGTGTCATTCATGAAGCTGGCTTGACCCAGTGCGACTCCATGACGGCCCGGAGCCAGCGCTCGGTGCGGACGCGCCTCGAGATGCTGGCCTCGCTGAGGGCCTGACGATGGAGAGGAAGCGGGCGCCCGCCGTCATGGGGTCCTCGAGGGGCTCGACGCCGAAGTTGTCGTAGCTCTTCTTGGACGTGGGGTCCTCGCGGCCGAACTTCTTGGCCAGGGCCTCCAGCAGGTTACTCGCAGGCGTCGAGCTTGAGGTCAGGGAGCTTGGCCTGGCCCTTGTACTCGGGGGGATTGGCGACGCCGGCGTGGAGCAGGGTCCACTTGTCCTTGTGCTCAGTCAGGGCCTCGGCGCCCTCGGTCGCGCAACAGCCTTGCACGACCAGGTTGAGGTTGTTCCCCATCCTGGTGAGCCAACCGGCCATGCCAGCGAGGATGAGCTCGGCTATCAGGGCCTTGTTGTTCGCCTCGGTCGCTCATGGCCCACTGCTTGA